>CM069435.1:101546056-102746056 GCA_035610365.1 Aquatica leii | reverse complement strand
ACCTGAATATAAAAATTACAAAACTGAAATAACAACTTGGTATAATATCACATTAAATTCAAGATCTAATTAAACCAATATACGTGTTTTGTGCCAGATTCAAACCCGTTATCTCTGTGAATATTTCTCCATTTCTTCGATAACTTGTATTAACCTCTGCCTAGTCTTTTTATTGTTTTGTGAAGCACAACTGGCAAGGCCTAATAAATGCTTAGACGAGTATTCCTAAAAACAACAATTTAAAGTCACTTTTTTGTTAATTTACACCATACGTTATGATCTTTAATCCATTTTTCCAGTTCGACATCAGGTAAATAATAAGCTTTAACGTAATTTTCAACGTATTCTCTATGAGGAATTCGTTTCAACGACGAGATTTTTTCAAATTTCAATAAAAACTGGGTAAAGTCTAATTGCATTAATGCGCGCCCACCATTCGTACATTTTTTAGCTTCTGAAAAACTGTACCATCATTAGAACTGCAAATAAAAATTTGGTACGTACCCTTGTACAAGTGTGTGCGTGATTATGTGTGCTATATTCTCCCAAAGTATGTCTGTGACATGACTTGAAATAGGCATTTTTAAACTTAATTCTTCTAAACGAATGGCAAATATTTGCACCTCCTACAACAATACTGTAATGTTTTGGTAAACGACACTGAGACTTACCCGTAGTAAAACATCGATGTAAGAATTATGTTGCGACATTACATCCTTAACTTCCCAATTAATTCTAGACATTGAAATAAGACTTTGACGCAAATCAAATGCCCGAGCAGCTACGCACATATAAATCGGCTTGCGTAAATCCGTAGTGCATGCAATCGTCTGTAACAGTTGACGCACATTGTATATAAGAAAAGCACCACCATGTTACGAAAATTAACACAACAAATTTAACATAACCACACTTAAGCAAACCATGGAAAATACAATAAACATTGGGGATTATGTTATAATTCAACGCCAAGATTACACAAAATTACAGCAAATCAAAGAGGATTGCACAATTTCTTTGGGAAAAGACATAGTTGAGTTAACGAATATTGTTGGTCATCGATATTATGAAACTTTTCGCATGGTACTCAAGCTGGGTAGTAAACGTCGGTACACGCTAGAAGAAGTTACGGAATTAACTATAACAAATCAAACGCAAATTGAAGAATCTGGTGACGATAATCGGAACATTATCGATGATGGTACATCGCAAACTCTTACCAAAACAGAAATCGAGGAACTGCGTGATCAAGCTATGAGTTCCAGCGACATCGTCGATAAATTAATAGCAAACTCTAAGACGTTCGCCTCAAAAACCGAATACAGCCAAGAGAAGTATTTAAAAAAGAAGGAAAAAAAGTATTTCGAGTACATCCAAGTGCGTAAACCAACTATACGTCTTTTGGCGCAAATGTACTATAAGCAAGATCCTAATAAAATCCTAGGTGTACGAATTGATGATTTGTCACAGATTTTAGCGTATGCTAATGTACAGTCTGATGGAAATTTTCTTTTATATGATAGTGGTAGCTCGGGGTTACTCAGTGCTGCCATTTTGAACGCAATAGGAGCTAACACAACTGGCGAGCTTATACACGTTCATCCTGGTAACGATTATCAGAAAACTGCTATGTTAGCGATGCAATTCCCAAAGGAACAGCTGCAAAGGTGCATTAACGTTAATTTATATTCAGTGTTAAGGTGTTATTATCAAAAAGACGATTGTAATGTAGAGATTAAAACTGAAGAGGCTGATGGTAAGAAACGTAAGTTAAACGACGAAGATACATCGTCTCAGAAAAAAAAGAAACCGTGTTGGCAAGTAGATAATGAACGTGCATGTCGGGTACTCGAACAAAAGGTGGATGGAATCATCGTCGTTGCTAAAGAACATCCATTAAATATCGTTAAAGAGTTGTTGCAATTTTTGAAAAGTGGACGGATGCTAGTTGTGTTTTGCTTGATTAGGAAGCCTTTAGAAGATTTGTATTTTTATTTAAAGAATAGCGCCGATTTTATTGCAATTAACGTGTCAAATAATTTCATGCGTTATTATCAGGTTCTTCCTGATCGTACGCATCCCGAAGTTTCAATGAACTTTGGTGGGTATATTTTAAGCGGGTATAAATTACAGGTGAAATAAAGATTTTTTTAGTATTCGTTGGTACTTTTCTTTTACCTGAGTGAAGAATTGTTGCAGTATTATTTTATTATTAGTTGGAAGAAGACTTTCTAAGTATCCTTGGAGGAAGTCATATTGCCTTGCCAGAAAAATTAGACCCTCGACTGCGGCAACTCGTTCGGCTAGGCCATGTAGTAGCTCTGGTTTTGTTAAATCAACAATCGTCGATAGATGTGGCTTCATAACCCTGCCAGATTCTAGAGATTCATCCGGTTGATCTAATATTAAGTTATCGGCTATCCTTTTAAGTGTTGCGTTTAGTTTTAGTGTGTATAATGAGGCGCTTGATATCGTCTTAAAATTGGAGTGGTTATAGCAACAACGGTAAAATAGGATACTTACTAAATCCGCAGCGAAAAATAAGTGTACAACGTAAATGTAAAAATCGAATAATTGAGTCATGCACTGGATTATATCAAATGCGATTGGTCGCAGTAGGCGTGACATCTGCAGGTACTTCCCCATTTGACGTAGCACCGATAATGATGTGTTGGTTAAAATAGGCGCCTTGCAATTATGTTTCTCTTTTTTTTGGGTGTGCGACCTAAAACACATTAAAACGCTTGTAGAAATATTTAACGTAACGCCGATGGACTGCATTGATGCGTAGAAGTGTTAAAACCACTTTACACGATGCAATAACGTGCTATGCAAAGGAAGAAAAGTTGCACATGCTATAAAATATAACAGTTTTATTTAAATTGGCGTAAAAGGTGAACCGTGTAAAGTGTCATATAAGATAGTAAAACAAATAAATGCATGGAAATACATTTGAACCTTGAGAGGGAAATTTAATTCATCAATGCCTTGGGCTAAAATTTATAATCGAATAATAAGACTAAAATAATCTCGGAAAAAAACAAATAAAGAACTTGTTGATCTTGAAACGGTCCAATTCAAAAAAAATTGTGGTAAAGGTTATCTCATCGGTTTATATAATTTATGCATCAGTCTGTTGTGTTTAGTAATAAACATGAAGTGGTTCATAATACTTTGTATTACATTAGCAGTGACCGCTAATAACAATGATTTTTTTGTACGAAGTAATAAACAAATTTCTGTAAACTTATATAAGGTAATATTTATACATATATATATGCGACTCTTATTAACGGTTGTAATTTGAAGGGAGTTGCGGATACACACAATGGTAGCTTTATTACATGTCCGGGGTCTTTACAAGTTATCTTTAATTTTATCAGTATGGGTGCTAGAGGAAAAACCGCCGAAGAATTGGCATCGGTTTTGTTGTTACCGAACGATCCGGGTGAAATTCAAAACAGCATCGAAAAACTAATGAAACAAGTTAAGAAGCTAAACAAGCAGCACGCTTTCAACATTGTTAATAAAATGTACGTGCAAAAGAGTTTTGAGATTGCACCTACTTTCAAAGATATCGCGGTTGAGATTTTTAAAACCGATATTGAAAATATGGATTTTAAGGATAGGCAACGCGCTGCGGACGAAATCAACCAGTGGGTTTCGGACAAAACTAATAACAATATACGTGGTCTGATCACGAAGTATGATGTAAGCGAAAATACACCGGCCGTGCTTGTTAACACCATATATTTGGAAGCAACATGGAACGATCGATTTTCGAGTGTAAAACCGGAAATCTTCAACCTTAGTAAGAATAAACAAGTAGTGATCGATATGATGGAGCAAGAAAAGCAACTTATGTATTACGAGGATGGTGATCTTAAAGCGAAATTCCTAAAATTGAAGTATCTTAAAAGCGACGTAGTAATGATTGTGGTTTTACCATATGAAATTGACGGTTTAAGCCATTTGGAAGCGAATATCGATCGAGTGTTGCAAAAGCCTAAGTTTCAAAATAAAAAAGTACACGTGAAACTACCCAAATTTGAAACTACCAATTCGGTCGAATTAATTCCAATTCTACAAAAGGTAAATTTTGTATACGAGTATTTCAGAATCTTATGGACCGTGACCTTGAAAAACAAAGTGAAAACAAAATGCGATTACAGCGTCACGGTCCATGAGAATATAGACTACCTATACTCAAATTTTTTTCCGACGCCGCTTAGATCATGTTTCTAAAATGAATTTACAGTGGGGCATAACCGATTTATTCAAACCGCAAGCTAACTTAAAAGGCATCGGTGTGAATCAAGAAGCATTTTACATAAACCAAATCCTGCAGAAAAACTTCATACGGGTACATGAAAACGGAACATCGGTCGCGTCAGCGACTATCGGTGAGTAACCATACAAAACTTAACCTCAACTTAAATCTCAATTCACAGCAATACCGAGACTAGGTGCCAGAAGAGGTCAAGTCGAACGCAAAGAATTCATCGCCGACCACCCCTTTATATACTACATAACCTGGCAAGACGGAATCATATTCACCGGACGATTCGCCGGAAATTAAATACCTGTGAATAGTAGCGTCAACATTTTCATCAACGAAGTCCTGTTTAAGTTCATCCGATTCATCGTCGGTCTCATCCGAAAAGTACCCAAAAGCCTCATCCCCCAAAGTAACTAAAATATCCTCGTCGACAATCGTATCATCCAAACTTCTATCAAACGGAGTACCATGCTCACAGAACCTCAAAAAATAATTACCTAAAACGAAACCGAATAATTCAAAAACAAGATTTCATAACAATAATACCCGATACAGTGCTGCTATCTTGCGAATGATTTGATGAATTACAATCCGTAGCCACCGGTTTCAATTTATAGTTTTTCAAAATCGATCGCAAGGATTTAAATTCTTGTAACTGTAGTATGTCGAACGTCGGCTTAACTGGACATATTTCCCAACTCTCGTGTTCAAGAAATATGCGTAGCTCATCGAGTCTTTGGGCATGGTAATTTTTAAAGTAGTTGATGCTTTGTTTCCGTATAGACTCTTGAAGGTCATCGGATTTACTACCACAGAATTCTTCACCGACTTCCATTAACCTTAAAAATAAATAATGTAAAATGTAACAAATAAAATTACTTTACCTGTGAACGACTCCGAGAACATTTAAAAACTGATCGAATTTATATGAAGCTAAATCGGCGTTAAGAAGCAACGTCGAAACTTTACTTTGCACATCATGCCACACTTTCAAAAGCCCGTTTTCCAATTTTTGTTTAACATATTGTTTGTTAAAGTTATCTTCGAGATCTTGCGGGTTGGTAAGATCGCATTCGTATGTTAAATGCCACTTGCGGAGCTGGTAATAACTAAGCATGATTTTAAAAAGTGATTTACACAAATCGACTAGGCACGGTATAAACGTACTTTGTTCAATTGACAAACACAACTTATCATAAGGCTTTTTTTCACTGTTATCATTCAACTCGATGCATTCGTTAGAAGTGACAGAAACACGTACTATATTCAAAGCCGTGTTATAAATCGCACTAGTGTAATGCATGTGTAAATGATCCATGGCAATTTGAGTTTTACCAAGTAATTTATAAGCCGCTTGTAATTTACTGTAACGAACACCATCAAAGTAAAAACACATTTGGGCTAAAACTTTATCAAGCTTCTCCTCAGTGTCTTCTAACGTCTCCTGTAGTTTATTCGTCAGCGAGGCAACACAAGTAAAATGTCGATATGTATTTGCCACAGCTTGGCACTCCTGCAACAACTCGATTGCACCAGCGTAATTCTCCTCATTTAATAACTCTTGCAAACGGTGACCAGTTCGATGCTACAAAATCACATGTAAATTGTAATTACAAAATAAGCCACTCACCAAAGTTTTGATCGTATTTAAATTATTCAACAAATTCTGCACAAGCTTCCTTTTACGATAATTAGCCAAGATACTCAAACTACTACTAAATTGTTTCTTTGCAACTCTTAATTCATTCCGACTAACCCTACAATACAACAACGTGTTGGATAATTTATCGCGAACTTCCAAAATTCGTAAAAATTCTTCCTCACAATTACTAGTCTGTTCTAAAATTAACTGCAAGACTTTATTGGCAACAACTTGATGCTGTTGCTTCAACCGTTTAAAATCCCTTTGTATGTTATCACAATCCAAAAAATCTGGTAATTTCTATAAACAAAACATCATTAAACAACTCAAACGTGACTTTGCGACACCATACGCTTAATTCAAATCGACATATATCGAAATCTTCGCTCATAGAAAAATACGATTTTTCGATGCTTTCAAGTATGTCTTGATCTGCTGGTCGATTTGATTCAGTAACAGTTTTACTGTTTATCGATAAACTCTCAGCTTGAAAAAACTGGTAATTGGAATCTGAAAACCCCATTGAAGGTATTTTTGTGCTCTATAAACACAACATTTAGAAATTGAAGTCAACCTTCCAGATAAAATCACCTGTTTGTTTAATAAACCTAATATTTTATGTTTTAAATCGTCCATTTTTTTTTAATTTCGTGTTTAAACCTGGTTGAAAGTATTATTTAGACAACGTTTGACATGTTTTCATAAATAAATTTAAAATGAAATTAATGGCGAGTTTTGACGTTTATAATTAGGAACGGTTTACACTGCTACTACGATAAAGGTCTTTAACCACTTATAATAACACTTTGACTTATTTATGTGTTCTGCTAAAATCTAATAGTCAATTCTATATAAATGATTTGTTTTCTTTGTATGTTTTTAATTTTTTATGTTCACTAATGACGACGGTTTATGTTGTAAAACTCTCTAAATATTTTGATGTCTATAAATAGAAAAATCTAGAAAAATCGCATAAATAAAACAAAACCAAATATAATATAATCACGTCACTTTGATAAGAACAATAAATTTCTTACGTGGCCGGCTACCGGCATAATCACTATTTGTTTTATAAAGCTTAGAGTAGACGAGATTTTACAAATAGGTTCATCAAATCCTAATAAACTTAACAAATCAGATATTTTCAAATCTCAGAAATAATAAGTGATGAAATAGAAAATGTCTAAACATAAGATAAATAAAAAACAATAAGAATTTTATTTATAACAAACGAGCAATAAATGCATAAACAAACCTTTAATTTCAAAAAATATTTACATAGCGTTAAATAGGAGCAGAGATTTTATACTCATATAATCAGCTACTTATGATTATTTAGTTTCTTCAGCGATGAAAAATTTAAAGTTAAACAACGGTTGCGAAATTCCCATAATTGGATTTGGAACAAATAAGGTATGAAATCAGATTTTTTTATGAAAATTAATTATCCATCACTAAAGGCAGCTGCCGCCGTTAAAGATGCGATTGACGTTGGTTATCGGCATTTTGATTGTGCTTGGTTTTACCAGAACGAAGACGAAGTAGGTGCCGGTATAAAAGCTAAGATAGACGAAGGAGTAATTAAACGAGAAGATTTATTTGTCACAACTAAGGTATGATCATTAACGTAAGTTGCTAAGTTGAATTTCGACGTTGCAGTTGTGGAACAATTTCCACGAAAAAGATAAGGTTTTACCGATGCTTAAAGAGCAGTTGCAAAAGCTACAGTTGGATTATGTGGATTTGTATTTGATGCACTGGCCTTTTGGCTTCAAAGTAAGTATGTGTTGGGTACTTACAAATAAGTGAAATTTAGAATGACGCAGGAAGGTGGCCTATAAACGGCGGTCCGAGTTCATATAGCGATGTTGATTATATTGAAACGTGGACGATGATGGAGGAAGGGTTGAAGCAAGGTCTAGTAAAGAGTATTGGCGTTTCTAACTTCAATAGCGAACAATTGCAACGTCTATTAAATGTAGCTAAAGTAAAACCCGTAGTCAATCAAATTGAGATCCATCCCAAATTTAATCAGAAAAAGTTAATCGAGTTTTGTAAAAGCAATGACATTGTGAATATTGGGTATTGTCCGTTAGGACAAGGTACTCCCACCAGCGCTATCTTTGATCCAAAAGTAATTGATATTGGTAAAAAGTATCAAAAGACGCCTGCGCAAGTTGTTTTAAATTACTTGGTGAGTTTAGGAATTTCTGTTATACCAAGAACGGTTAACAAAACGAGGATGATTGAAAACTTAAATATATTCGATTTTTCGCTGGATGAAGAAGATCTACATTACATGGATTCGTTAAATAATGGCGAAAGAATCTGCAGCATTATATACAAGTTTAAAGATCATAAGTATTTCCCGTTCGATACAGAATTTTAATTTATTTTGAAATGTATTAATTTAATGAAAATGTTCATTTAATTTTGATTACATTGATGATAATAAGTAAAACACTTCTGGCATTTCCAGCTCCCTCATTAGAAATTTATAATGCGAGTTCTACACTACAGTGTATAAAGGTTGAAAGCATTTGTAGCATCTTCTTGATTGTCCCATAATATCTTACGCATTGATTTTTCAAAGAATCTGTTCTGAAACGCATCAACAAGAACCTCGGCCTGTCTCTGACTTCTCTATTATACTTTCACACTATGCTCTGGTGAATTCATTAGCACAGCCATGTGAGCCACAGAATATGCTCCTTCGGACTTGAAAGGACTGGTACACCTTGATCGAGTCTTGTCTAAAGCTGTCGTCTGTTTTAAACCTAAAAAAAATTATTTGTTGCCGATTCCGCTGCCATAGCACGCTTGTTAAAATAAAATTTTCCAAAAACAAAAATGTGTAATCAGACCTTTACTTAAAACAAAACAAAACGTTAAGGTTATGTAATATCTTAACTGTAGACTTCAGCAATGAATAATTTAAAATTAAATAACGGTTCCGACATTCCTATAATTGGATTAGGAACATATAAGGTATAATTAAAATTTTTTTACAAACCTCAATTAAGACTCGTTAAAGGCAATTAAAGGTGAAGCAACTACTGCTGTTAAAGATGCAATCGACGTCGGCTATCGACATTTCGATTGTGCTTGGTTCTACGACAATGAAGAAGAAGTAGGTCTAGGTATACAAGCTAAGATAGACGAAGGTGTAGTTAAACGAGAAGATTTATTTGTCACCACTAAGGTAAAATCAAATACTGAAAATTACCAAGTTTCATATAGTCGTTGTAGTTGTGGAACAATTTCCATGCAAAAGAGAAAGTTTTACCAATGCTTAAAGAACAGTTGCAAAAACTGAAGTTGGATTATGTAGATTTGTATTTAATTCACTGGCCGTTTGGTTTCAAAGTAAGTATATGTTGGTAACTTCGAGTTAATTAAAATTTAGGACGATGCAGGAGGGTGGCCTATAAACGATGGGCCAGGCGCGTATAGTGATGTTGATTATATTGAAACATGGACGATGATGGAGGAAGGATTAAAGCAAGGTCTGGTGCGAAGTATTGGTGTTTCTAATTTTAATAGCGAACAATTAGAACGTCTACTAAGCGTAGCTAAAATAAAGCCTGTAGTTAATCAAATTGAGATCCACCCGAAACTTAACCAAAAAAAATTGATCGAGTTTTGTAAAAGCAAAGACATCGTCAGTGTAGGATACTGTCCATTAGGGCAAGGTACTTCAACCAGCGCAGTATTTGACGAAAAAGTAATTGAAATCGGTAAAAAGTATCAAAAGACTGCGGCACAAATCGTTTTAAATTACCTGGTGAGTTTGGGAGTGTCTGTAATACCAAAAACGGTGAACAAAACACGGATGATTGAAAACTTAAATATTTTTGATTTCACACTTGATGAAGAGGATTTAAGATACATGGTCTCCTTAAATACCAATGAAAGAATCTGTAACGTTATGTATTTTAAGGATCATAAGTATTTTCCATTTGCTATAGATTTTTGACTTGATTTTTTTGTATTTTAATTAACGAGTTAAGAGTGAATTAAAATGCATCGTTATTACTGTGAAAATGTTACCTTTATTTCATGAACAATTATTCAAAAAATATTCATTACAGTTAAAATTTGTGTATAGAGTGCTTTGGAATGAAATCTCTATTAGTGTAAAAAAACTTATAAACAAGTGTAAATCAGTCTTCATACTTGTAAAGTCTGCTTTCTTATAAGATGTACCCTAAAAACAATACATTTACAACACATTAAGAAGATTAAAGAACGTTTAGTCATGCGATTGAAACTTTTAATAAGCACAGCAATTACTAAATATTTGACTTACCTGTATTTTAAGTTTCAAATTGGTTGCTTAACATGAGGTAGAATAAAAAAAATTTCGACTTCAATTAGTATTTAATTTAAATAGGAAAAACTACAAAAAATTATTACATTCAAACGTGCAAATCGATCGAAGTACATCATTTCTATGTTATTGCCCCACGCCACGCAGACAAAATTAATCTCACTTCCTTGTTTTGATTAGTTCACATTTTGTAGTGCAAAAAAGTGATATTTTAATAATAGGATTTGTACTAATTATCGAGGGGTGCTTTAGTGAATAAAATCAGTTTTTTAAGCACCGTACGTAACATGCACGATATCACCGTTTCATGTCTAACTACAAGAATTGACACATTGATGTAAAACGAATGCATTCCAATTATTTACAAAACCAATGCCACAGCGGCGCTAAAAATGGCAACGCAATCCTCGTTATAAAAAAGGCTTGTGGTTGGCATTTCTAAAGCTAAGTAGCATTAAATTAACAAAAAAAAAGAGCGAATCATTTGCTATTTGGAAACGCTTTTTCAGGTGTTGCATCGGTTCTAATGATTTTAGGCACACCCGACGGTACATTAATTTTCTCTTTTAAAAACTTATATTTGCTTTGCAAAAGCTGCAGCTGCGTTTGCAACGAATTACTTAACTGTTTTTGTAGGTCTTGTACTTCGGACACTTCTTTTCTTAGGTTTTGGTAATCGTTCTTTACATCAGTCACCGACTTCAATAAGTTGTTAACTTCGACTTCGGTGCCATCGTCGTTTAATATTTCGTGTTCTACGTGTATTACTTGCATTGTTAAGCTGTCCAATTTTTCATCGGCTTTTTGCATCTGTAACCATAAATATGAACGAATCGATTTTAACAAGGCTGTTGTTGTACCTGTTTTTCTAAGTTACCGACCGCTTCCTCCATTTACACTAATTTTTGTTTGCAAATTTCTAATAATTTAGACCATTTTAAATAGCAACATTTCCAAGTAGTTGGTAATGCTACGCTGACGGTACCGTTATCTGCCGTTATACGGTTATTATTAAGGCACTGTTTCCACACGCTATATTGTTATCGTGTTGAAATGCGAAAATAAACTTTGCACCATGCGTTTCGTAAATCGATAAAATAATCGCGTCTAAAATTAGATTCTAAACCGTGACTGGTAATATTTAAAACACTTTTATAGATTACCATTTTAAATTTAGTTAACAAAATGTTGTCGTTTAGAAGTGAGTAGTAATTTTTGAATGCGAATGTAGTCGTTGCAGATTTTTTCAGGTGTTATTCAAAAGGGGTGCGCATGCCGGTTTGCGATTTTATACCAAAAAAGTACCAAGTATGTTTAGGGATTTAGTTCTTTGGGTACTAAACGTAATTTTAGGGCTTGCACTATGATGATTTGTTAAAGACGCGTAAGGGTCGATTATCGCCGGCTTTAACTACGTATTACAGCAAACCGTTGGCTTTGCATCAAGGTCACAAACAATGGTTGTTTGATGTCGATGGGCGTAGGTACTTAGATATGTTCGGTGGGATTTGTACTGTGTCCGTGGGACACTGTCACCCGTAAGATACATCCAAATTTTTCTAACTAATCTAATCATATAAACGCAGAAAAATCACTGAAGTTGTGACCGAGCAATTGAGTACGTTGGGACATGTTTCAAACATCTATCTACATACGAAAATACACGAGTATGCTGAGAAGCTTACTGCCAAGTTACCGGGAGAGTTAAAAGTAAGACTTTATGTGTATTGAGGTCACTTAACCGCAGTCTAGGTGGTTTATTTTGTTAACAGTGGTTCTGAAGCGAATGATTTAGCTATACTTTTAGCAAGGGCGTATACCGGCAACTTCGATATCATTTCTTTTCGAAATGCGTATCATGGATTAACGTGCCAGGTTATGAGTCTTACCGCAACTTCTGTGTACCGATATCCGGTACCGCAATCGCCTGGTTTTTACTACGTTAGTATTATGCTGTTAAATTTTTGTTATTAATAAGATTAATAGGCGATGAATCCTGATGTATATCGTGGTATTTGGGGCGGAGGGGCTTGTCGCGATAGTCCGGTGCAGACTACACGTACTTGTTCTTGTGGTAGTCAATGCATTGCTGGTATAAACTACTTAAAACAGTTAGAAGAAGTCTACCAGTATAATATACCAAAAGGACGAGCGGCTGCTTTTTTTGCGGAATCGATACAAGGGGTTGGAGGTACGGTGCAATACCCGAAAAACTACATCAAAGGCGCTTTCGATTTAATCAAAAGCTATGGTGGATTATACGTTGCCGACGAAGTAAGTTTTAGCAGTTGGAATGCTAATGAGTTAGTGTAGGTACAATCGGGTTTTGGTCGTACTGGGGAACACTTCTGGGGTTTCGAAATGCACGGTGTTGTACCCGATGTTGTTACCATGGCCAAAGGTATCGGTAATGGTTTTCCATTAGCGGCGGTTGTCACAACACCCGAAATCGCTAAAGCGTTAACGAAAGCCCAACATTTCAACACATACGGAGGCAACCCAATCGCCTCGGCTGTTGGAATTGCAGTGCTAGAGGTATAACGCGTTTCATACTAAAAGAAAAGTAATTGACATTATCATAGATACTTGAGGATGATGATTTGCAAGAGAATTCGAAACAAGTAGGGACGTATTTATTGTTGGAGTTGGAAAAACTACGGCAGCGTTTTTCCGTAATTGGAGATGTGCGCGGTAAAGGTTTAATGATCGGTGTGGAGATGGTCACCGGAGATGGTAGTACAACACCTTTAGACCCAGGTTTGATGTTAAAATTCTGGGATCGCTGTCGCGATTTAGGCGTACTTCTAGGAAAAGGCGGTTACTTCGGAAACGTAAGGAGGTGTCTTAGTAATGTCCCTTTTAACGCTTTTTTTAGGTATTACGAATAAAACCACCAATGTGCGTCACTAAACACGATGCCGATTTCACCATAGCCGTTATAGCGCAAGCATTGGAAGAAATTTTCTAACCTAACATTTACGCCTAATTTTATGCAACCACACATACGAATTTTTTTAAATTTTAATTTACTTTACTTTGGTGATATTGCACAACAATCAATAACGCACTAATAATACTTCCAAACGCCTGTTAAATTACCAAATAATTAAACGCTTAATTATAATGTGACTTACAGAATAAATCAATTCACGGTTGATCGGTGATATCTTAGCTACTAAAAACGCCAGCTTCTGATGCACTAGTTGTAAAGAGCACTGTTCAATCTGCAAAAAAACAACATAACGATTAATTGGTAACTCCATTGTAGCTTACGTAATCATCGAGTCTTTTATATTGTAAACGATGAATCGTCGACATCGAGAAAGTATTGGCCTATAAGAAACAATCTTTTAACAATAACTGACTCAAAATCGAATTCACCTTATTCGATGTATAAGTATAACAATCAACTAAATAAAAGCTAGTAATCGCAGTTGATACAATCGTTAGGCAACTCGTTGTTAACACAAAAAAACCATCGATGTTAAATCCATTACTAAGCAAATCGACTAAACTAAAGTAGCACACAATCGGACTGGTGAAAGCATAAATGCATTTAGTCAAAAGAGTTATGAGCATCGGCACGTAAAAGGCTTCATGAGTTGCATTAGCTAATCGACAAATTTCCAAATGAATCCGATGGAACTGCTCCATACATCTAACTAAATTGTTCGACTCATCTAAAGCATCGACACTTTTTTTTAACCGTTTCAAAAACTGCCCCGAAAAATTCAACGAAGTTGAAAAGTTCAACTGGGTTGTTGCATTACTTAAATGTGTAACTAGGATTAATACTTTGTACGACAACGGAATGTGCCTAACACAGAGGAACGATAAAGCAACTAAACCTTTAAGAAGGAAAACAAACGCTTTGTACGCAGAAAAATTTTTCTTTTTGTAATGGACGTTTATTTTAATACCAAATGCAATCACATCTGCCTTGGTTTCAACTAATTTGGAGAATTTGTTTCGGTTGTAGGATATCAAGCCAACTATGGATAAATAATTGAAGGTTGCGTACGTAACGTAGACTGGGATAACGTAATGGGTTTTGTTAGTGGTTACGCTGTATACGTACAGAATAACGTAAGAAAATATGTTAATACAAGTAACGAAGAAATTGGTTAATTTAGAATCAAGGTAACTGACACTGAAGATTGACATGGTACCCGACATGTACTTCGAATGTAAAAATCAATTTTGATCATTACTGTAATGAGATGATTAAAAATGCATAAAGTTATTACCGACCAGACTCACTTAAACCTGGATTGGGGCGTTGTGTAAACTAATGCCATGTTGCCCTTCATAAGGCAGCTAGCATTCAAATACAAGCTAAGTGCTACCCAATGACGAGCTGCATTGCAAATAGTTCCAAAATCACCGAGGCACAAATTATTCAACCGATCAAACAATAAATGACCAAAAGCTTTGAATTATATTCTCTTATATATATTTCCTGTTGGGTGGGGTTGATTTCCTGCAAATATGGACAATGTAGATAACAATTAAATAACTGTTACCACAATATTATCAAAAATCGGTTGCCGACCATTATTTTTTCAACGATAAAGGCGTGGAATTCTTAAGAAAACACGAAATTATTACCAAAAGTCTAATTAAGTATTCAAAAAATTTTTTGATAAAACCGTTAGTTTTTAAAAACACGGTAATTGGGTAATTAATTTAAGTGATAAGCAAGTGTTATCGCTTAAACCGCTACCGTTCTATTGTAACGATAATAATAAAAGTTCAATTAACTGTTGAAAGCGTTTGAATTATATAAAATGGCTACGCGTTTCCTGCGGTGCATTTTTGTTATTTTTTTTAAGTTTCGTTTGAAAGAAAATTTAGCGCCAATTTACTACTTAATCACTTTGTAAAAGTTTTATAATAAAATACTGGCGGGTATTTCTCTACTAATCTAAAAATACAAATGTGGTAAGGCACTTCCTGTTTTATCAACATATCCAGACTTCCGTTGTTATAGCATAAACATTACACGACACAATTCTTCAAATTATTTCTCGTGTAAAATTTTCAAAAAACTAACGTATTTCGCAATTCAATACAACCACTTTTAGTAGGAACGATTCTGAAGTACGCGGTACACTGGCTGCAATGCACTATATCTAACAAATCAAAAAAAATAAATAAATTTGAGTTTTAACCGCATGTGTTTAAATATATCTGAGTTGTGTATTAAAAATTTATCTTAACATATGTGTTTATAAAAAATTAAACATGTGCTACACAACAGCTTTATTTTTAATTACATTAACAGCGTCTGGTTAAGTTTCATTAATTGCCGTTATAGGCAACACGTCCAGCACATGTGTATACTTCGCAATTCAAAAAAAGCAAAAACCGTTACTTTAGTGTTTAGTCTAAGCTAAAAAAAATTAAGTATATACAGGTTGTCACTTTTTCGAATTCAGGTTATTATAAGATATAAAAGCTCGGTTAAATTGCGCATTTTTATTGCGACTAATTGCTTGAATATGTCCTAAATTAAAAAAAAATGCGAAGAGTGCCTTGGAAACAAAGCTTCCGCGTAAGTGATTGAGTTTCACACCTGGATACAGTGGTGGAGAGGCAATGGGGCCAATCGCCCCCCTGACTCACACGAATTTTAAAATCGTCTCGAGGATATTATTACCTATTTACACAAATCGTTATTAAGTCATTATACTACCCAAGTACATTAAATTGTTGAAAATTTGTCATTGTCAGTTTTTAAACTTTACATTTTCAAATTTTTATTCGACGTTTCCTCTCAGAAAAATAATCAACTTTTTTATTTGGCCACAAAAGAAGATACACCTTGTATTCGGTAGACTTTCTAAGGTTGTCTTCGTTTAGGATAATTATCAAAATACATCTCCTCAGCAGTTACACAATTTTTGTGGCAAAGATGTAACAAGTCAACATATCAATTTTTTTTCGATTGTGAAATTTCTTCTTTACATCGTAACACTTACAAAAAACACAAAACAATAAACTAACGAATGTGTAATATTAATAACAAGACTTAATACACTGCAAATCATTATAATAACAACAACTAGAAAATACGCTTTTCAACAATAAAGTGATGAAATAGAATAGTGCAATTGTTCCAACGCCTGCTAGATTATAGAGTAAAAAAATATTAAAACTCATTTTTTCTCTATTTTTGACTTTAGAACCATAATGTGTTGAATTTTTAATAAAAAAATTCTACCGAATATAAAGTATTTCTTTTTTTGTGACCGTATAAAAAAATTAAGTTGACGATGGTATCTTGGAGATGAAACGTTTGATTGAAGATCTTAAAAAGTGACAATAACAAAGTGCTGTTAGTTTTTTTAAATATTTTAACGCAGTGTAATTTAAGCATGGTGAAATAGAATGTCAGTACAACATGGACGAGTGAATTATCGTCAGATATTCTCGTACAATCTGTATAAATTTGAATTGCATTAACGTCAATATCTGATGAACTACGAACGAACGCATCACCTAAGGACAACGCTGATGCAGCCTTTAACTGCAATAAGAGTTCCTTAAATAGAACATTTGTAAACGTTACTGATATAGTGATTTCCAAATTTACACGTTTGTACAAACGTAAAAAGTACCTTCCACTTGCTTCAACGATATAAAATATTAATAATAATTACAAAAGTTTCTCGCTAGTGAAGATTCGCATTCGAGCAGAATAAATGTAGAGTAAACAGTGACTGCCTAAACAAACCCAGTCACGTCCTACACCTGTAGAAGCGCAACGCTGTCACAATTTTTTCAAGAGTCACCTGCACTCGTGTGTTAAAACAATTAAGACATTAAATTTTAGAAGCCCCACATTAGGCGCCAAATAGTAAAAGGTGTGTGATTGATAACATATAAACACTTTCTTACTTAGATAAGTTTATGTAGAAATGTACCATATAACACAAAAACGAATGTAAAACAAAATATGAAACTGAGTCGAAAGAAGTGTTACGTATTTAAGAAAAAAACCTTGGCCACGTTGTATCTAGAGTAAAGTCCGAGTTGTGCAAACATAGCCAAGGCCAATCGACAAACATCAAGTTCGCAGTTTTTTTGTGCCTTTAAGTTGTTCAAATGCTCTTCAAACAACCTTTTAACCACAATCACATAGTCTAGATAAATCAGGCACGTCTTTCAAGACAGGCATCACAAGATAGTTTCCATTAAACGCTCGAACGTTGCTGGAGCGTTACTGAGACCGAAGAGCATAACAGTAAACTGCCACAAACCAGTTCCAATCGTATACGCTGTTTTTTCACGGTCTTTGCATTATTCCATCTGCCGATAACCACTCTTCAAATACAACGTGAAATCCACTGGGATCTTAACAGAGCGTTGAAAGAATCGGCAAATCTTGGTAACGAGTAACTGTCCTTTTTGGTTACATTCGTTAGGCTGCCTATAGTCTACGTAAAACTTCGTTGATTCATCTATCTTCTTTACTAGTACCACTGGGGACACCCATGGATTATTTGAAAGTTCAATCACACCTTCTCTTTCCATATCCCTAATGATTTGTTCGGCTTCTCGTTTTGCCAAAGAAAGTCGGCGTGGATGGTTTCGGATCGATCCAAAGAAAGAGTTAATCCTTCCTTTAGAACTACTTTCCAGTGCAAACACATCTTGATACTATTGGACCAATGCTCTAACTTTATCCAGCTGGTATTGGCTGAGGGTTTAGCACTGTCTAATAGATGTTATAGGCATTTTATTGGCGATTCACGCATCTCACTATTTGAGATATTAGCGTGCATTGGTCTACCACGGTCTTCGTTTACAATGTTACCGGATCCTTACTGGCACCGTGTTTTTCACTCGTACTAATGTCTCTTTTCAACCAAGTCTCCCTTCACTGATTCAATAGCGCGAATGTAACTTTCCAGAAGATTTCCATCTAGACGTGTTATCACCATACCTTCAATTCTTCCAGGCATAATCACGTCTTCGCTCAATAAGACACGTACCGTCAATCTTATGGACATCGTTCTTCAAATCCAAATGGAACCCATACTGCTTTATAACGTCAATTCCCAATATAACTTCTTCCGTGATTTCGGCTACCGCAGTACTTAATAGTTGAGTTCTTTATTTCCCAAACTAATCGTCACTTTTACTAGCCATTCGCCGTTTGAAGTCGTACTGTTACTGGTGATGTCCTTATCAATAACGTGTCAGGACGAATAATAGTCCGTGTTAAGCAGTAATTCAATTCAATTGCTCCATAGGCGATACCATTTGAATGATAATCTTCGCTGCATGGTTCGTTGAGGTTAACTTTCGCTCCATTTGGTAGACCTCTTCTAGTTTTATGCAGTTTCAGCAAATCACTTCTCTTCCCCGAGCTACTTGTTCGCGAAATAAGACGTGGATTAAAGCGTCATCCAGCGTCTTAAGTCAAGCTAATCGGAGTTTGTTGCGTTTCGGTGTCTCAGAGGCCGTCAACAAAGGTTTAAATAGCCAATTGCTTCAAAAAGATATCGGGTGTTCTAGGGCACGTAAGACTTGTCAATCTGGTGGTCAGTTTGAAGACTTTCCACAGCTTTCTGAACCCGACTGTTTATTTGGGCTTGGTGCACTTGTTGAAGATGAGCATCTCCATATGTTTGTAATTTCCTTGAAGGTGCAAAAACAGTCTGCAAAATTCCAAACACTTCTCCAGGTAAGGCCCTTATTAAAGACGCTTTCTGTTTGTTTCTCCAAGAATTAGTTATAGCTGCGGTTTTAAACTGTTTATAGTAGGTTGATCATAAAACTTTACAATCAAAATTTCGAGTTACAACTGGACTGGGACTGTGCAAAATTTAATTCTGGCTTCCTACAGCCCACCAAAACGTGCAGGAATAAAGTGCTACTTCACATTCTCATTTGCAAGAACTTCAATAATAATAAAATTTTGAGCAGCAAAAAATTTTTGTAATTCCAGTAACTTCAGAATTCGCGCCAGCAAAGTTTGTTCCATTATCGGAATAAATATGTAAAGGTTTGCCGCGGCGAGCAAAAAAAGGTCTAAATGCTAACAAAAAGATTTTGTACGATAAATGTAGATCACGTACAGTAACATTACACTTAGAACGTACTCGTAACGCTTGAAATTGTTTGTAGGCCGAGTAGATAGACTCTCAGCCTTTGGCACAGACTCGAGCGTATATTTTTTGGTAACCTTGAATCTAAACGGTATCTAACCGAATCCGGGTTTCCACCAGAATCAAGCCAAATAGCAGCGCTTCACCATCAACCAACATGCGACTCAAAAGACCACGTTACGACTTATTCGTTTTTGAACTTCAATTCTTAAAGAATTTATTTAACCAAAACGTCTTATTTTTTATTGATGGTTTGAAAACGTTAGTCTCAGTGTTAAGACTTTTGTTGGGCTAATTATTTGATTTTAGTTTAAGCACGGGCGTGTAGAAGGTGTAGTCCATATATATAAATAAGCAAACTTTTGACGTTAAAAAGATGTATCAGCAGCTGCTTGTTGACTCCATGCAAAGGTCATTGCAGCACATTCTTTAGCGTCCATCGTCCAATCGGAACACAATGACATACGGTACAGCCTCTGCTACTGTTTTGCCACCTTTCGAATCGACTGCAAGAGATTCCCTTCCTAAAGTTTCTAACGCCATCAAGAAAGATTTCTATGTGGATGATCTTATAACGGATTCAGATTTCAGAACATATTTCGCTCAAGATTTATGTAAGGTCATTCAAGCCGTGTGCATGTAAAGTGGTTTAAAATTGCGTAAATGAATTTCTAACGATCTTCACATACTTGACTACAACGACAACGTTGACATTCACCTAGGTTTATTTCTACAAAAATTCTAAACTGATGATCTTATGTTTTCAATTTCAGTTCCTTATTTCACAGCCGTTACTAAGCGAGCTATACTTTCTTCTACAACAGTTCTGGGTTGGTTGAACACGCCCTCCAATCTTAAAAAAAACTTTTGTTTGCAATCAAATTGCTAATATTCAGGAACTGAGTTCCAGTTTTATTTGGCGCCATGTTCCGAGTAAATCCAATACAGCAAATTTGCTCTCTAGATGTCTTTTTTCACGGCAACTAAATGATTCTTCCCTTTGGTGAAAAGATTGCAATACGATGAATCCCAATGGCGTTCTGCAAATTCATCTTTCAGAGCTAAAACTTTCAATTGCTTGTCTTTATACCACCGTCGCATGTAATGATCCTTTTTCTATGTCTCAAAAGGTTTATGGCTGTGTCAGCTTATTCTTTGCATTTTATTCTCTTGCAAAGAGTTACAAAAATCTACTAATAAAATGATAAAAATCTCTCAGACTGAATCCTTTTCTGATAACCTTGGCTTTCAATTGTCAACGGAACCTACTATTGGCAATTTGCATCCGTTTTTGGACTCTAGTGGCAACAAGATTCATTCTGTTATAATTTCCAGCAAACATCACCTTTCGGTTCTCATTATCAGAACCACTCACTTGTCAGGTAACAATATTGAATTACTAATGACCGTGATCTAGTCATAAAGGTAGTTCAAGCCATTATTAGGTGTTTTAGATTTTCTACTAAAACTTGCAACCGAATTATGGGATCTCTTTCAGCCTCGCACATTCAGTATGCATTCCTATTTAAACGTAAGGGTAAATTACACAAGTCCATTTACTATTAAATACCGCAAGGGTCGCAGCTGTAAGACGTCCAAATATTATTTACGTTTATTTAAAGCAGTTAATCTTGAATTGGTCATCATCGTGTCGACGGAATCCTCTTTAGTGGCTCTACGGAGATTCGTTGGTATTTTATCCCCCTTAACTCCACGGTGGGTTGTGAGAAGCCGGTGTCCAATCAGCCAAACACCACCAAACTTATAAAGAGTTGTTTACCTTTTTTGTCAAATAGAAGCTATTTTGAATTCCCGGTACATCAAAACCACGAGGCTATAATGAATCTCAACAAAACTATAGTTGATGTAGCACCAAAGATTTCATCTTCCAATGACATCAAGTTTTCCGTTAATCCTACTGAGATTATTTCTAATGTTAATTTTTGCAAGCATAATAATACGGAGTCGATCGTTTTATTTATCGAGTCGGTTGAAAAGATTCTTAAAATTCCAAATGTACACATGCCGAGTTTTTTAACAGCATATTAACTATCAAGCTTGACGACCATATATCTGAGTGGTGGTCTTCGGTGGTGAATTTCCCTTGGCATCAAATTAAAATTACCCTTTGTGAAAAATATATTATAACAAAGCTGATATAATTTTCTTATCAGAGAAATTCATTAATAGGTCTCAGCGAGTTAATGAGAGCTTTGAAACGTTTACCACCGATGTTAGATCTAAAGCTCTTGCATTAAATCTTCAATACACGGAAGAGCGTTTAGTGTCACTAATTTGGGCCCATTGCAACCAAGAAACTTATGACATTATAAAATATTTTTCACATCCTTCTAATTTCACTGAACTTGATCATATTATAATCAAAATAGAATCAATCACCAGAAGAAACCAATCGTTTCAACATACCGTAGCACCGATTTCTAGTTCCTCAAGTTTAGAACTTCGCCCACCTCCTGCGCTAGTAGAAAAATTCATTTCTGCAACATTTTCAAAACGATTTTTATGAAATAAAGAAATATACCAGAATCGTTTCACACTTGTCTCAAATTTGATAAATGTCCGCCCTTTGCAATGTTTCTATAAATCATTTCCTAAATCATTCTTGAAATGTTTTAAAACACTTCTAAAAATGATAACTAGAGTCGTTACTTATTCATGTTCATTTAATTTATTAAATTGTTTCTTAAAATAGCATTGGAACGATTATTAAGTTTAAATCCAAAATAAGGAAAGTATACGTTCAAAATACGATTTTTTGAAATGTTTTTGGAACGTTTACACAGGCGGGGTTTGCAACGATTATAAAGTTCAATTTCAAAATAATGCAATTATGCGTTCAAAATATAGGATAGGAAAACTTGCTAGAACTTGATCTTGACGGCCGATTGGACTTGTTTAACGAATAAAAAACGTCATTTGATGTATTGCTTTATAAACAACCAAAAAATATAATGAGTATCACGAGTGAGACTCGTTATTTTTACGTTTGGCAAAGGTTACATACCACGAGTTTGGCTCGTTATTTTGTCCCAATGGATTAATACTGAATCGTCAAAAAACAAAGCTATCTAATAGCTTTTTGTATTGAGTTTTTTAACGGTTTCATATGTATAATTTTGGAAATACAAATACAAATCATTCAAAAAATGTACGTGTAAATCGTTTCTAGAAACATTAAAAGATGATAACTGTGTATTATTCTGCAACGTTACGTAGATAACTCCGTAAATTATTTTGGACATCAACGTTTAATATTTAGTGGAAACTAACTGAAAATATTACAAACACGATTTAGGCAATAATTTTTCAGTCAATTTTGATATTATTTCTGAAATCGATTTGTATGCGCTTCAAAAACCGTCTAAAAAACAATGTTCGGATTCGCTTTTGAAGCAGTATGACATTGATTTGAAAACGTTTTATAAACGTTTTAATGTACCATTTAAGCGTATTAAAAATGTTACAAATGTAAATGATTTAGAAACGTTTTGCTCTACTAGGGTGCTAACCAACGGCAGTCTCATTCCTTGTATTGTCGTTATTGCCGTAACTACGGGCATATAATAGACAATTGCAAAAAGCTTCGGGATAAAAGAAATTCTTATCCAAAAAACTAAGTTCTTATTTTAATATTGGATCTACAAATTCTAGTTTAAGTTGTATGCCGTTAATTTATGTTATTGCAAAATATATAAATTTATTAGCTTTACTTGATTCTGGTTCGAGTAATAACTTTATTTCATCTAAAGTTGTTTCTAAAATATCGAAAACAAAAGGTTTCACTATTACTTCTGTTTCTGAAAGGGTGATGTTGCTTAATTCATCTACAGTTATCGTTTACAAAGCTGTAAAATTGTTTATTAAAATATCTAAATTATTATTGCCTTTAAAATTTTATATAATGCCAAATCTAAAATTTGATTTAATTATTGGGGCCGATTCAATCCATAAAATTAATTTGTTCTTGAATTTTTCAAACAAATGCGTTTCTTTTAAGTTTGCACAGCATGTTGTTATTCCCTTTTGTAAACCCCACAACCAAAAATACAATTGTATATATTTTCAAATTCAATATGCGAGAGTAAATACGATTTAAATAACGCTCAAAATTCACAAATTAATTTCTAGTTATTCGGATGTTCTATCTAAGAAAATGGGATTTGCTAAGGGTTTTGAATATGAAATACAGGTTACTTCAGAGAAACCAGTTTACAAGAATTCATTTTATCTAAATCCAGTTAAACAAGAGGAACTAGATGAACATCTTAATACGTTACAGACGTCTTGTTGTGGTTTACAGGGCCGTAAACAAAATCATCCAGTACGATCCGTTTCCTCCAGCTAATCAACTCGCTATATTTACCTACCTTCAAGGTGCTAAAATATTTACATTGTTTGATATGAATTCAGCCTTTCATCAGATTTCTTTAAAAGAAACTTCCAAAAAATATACCGCATTTGTTACAATGACACATCATTAATGAATATAATTTTCTTCCGTTCGGGTTAAAAATAAGTCCCACAGGATTGAATAGGCTTATTTGTCGTGAATTTTCTGATATTCGTTTTAAGTTCTTAATTATTTCGACGATTTTATTATTTTCTCCAAAGACCCTTGGGAACATATTCAACATATAAATATAGTCTTAGATCGTTTTCGTAGTTGTGGCATTACCCTAAACCCTGATAAGGCAAAATTTACAATGGCAAAACTTAAAATACTGGGTCACATAATTTCTGCTGGTGGTATTCACATCGATCCGCAACGAGTTGAAGCTATTACTAAGTTACTAATTCTCAAAAATGTCAAACAAGTACAGCAATTTATTAGAATAGTCTCATTTTGTTTTAATAAATTTATAATGAATTTTTCAGAGATGGTTGCTCCTTTTAATGAATTAAAAAAGAAAAACGTTAAATTTATTATTACCGATAGTCATGTAACCGCTTTGCTTTTGCGTTTACCAGATTTCAGCAAAAAATTTATAATTCGAACCAATGTTTATCCTACTCGTAGCTCTACTGCACAAGTGTCTGCTAAATATTTAACAGACTTATTTTCAACTTACGGTCCACCAAAAACATTAGTATCGGATAACGCAAAGTGTTTTTCTAGCCATATCATAGCACAACTTTGCATGAATTGGGGTATACGTCAAGCATTTTTGTCTCCCTATCATCTAGTTCTAACATTAGCGAATGTTGCAACCGAAATCTAAAATATAACTTGACACTTTTAATTAAGCAATATTCCATGCAACATAAATCTTGCTTCCTTTCTTTGTATTAAATTACAATAGTACATTTCATGATGCCATCGGAACCCTCCCCATCATCAATTTTTCTAAACAGAGATATAACATCTCCGCTGGATAATATATAGAATTTGGAATCCTTTTTATAGACTGCAAAAAAGCCAACATTAGGCAAAGTCCATGAATATCTTCAAAAAGCCCACGTTAAAGCGAAAAAATACTATAATAAGAGTAAGCTTCCGCGAACTAAGTTTCGTGTCAACCAAAAGGTATTAGTAAAACAGTTTCCGGCGTCAATTCCCCGTACTACTCATCAAAAATTTACACCAATATGGTCTTCACCTAAAATAATTAAAGGATTTACTACTCCTGTTTCTGTAATCTAAATCGCACATTCAATTTCTACGCGCATATAAAGAAAGCAACTCTTAGATGTTAATTGCGAAGTATTGTATTTATTAATCTATTCTTAAACTTACGCTTCGCTTTTCTTGTGGCAGGGACAGTGTTACCCTGTACAAACTCGAGGGGTGAACCACTATGCCAAAAATGTGACAGTATTTCGCAAATAGTGTGATTTCGCATGGTTTGCTAAGATTTCGCATGATTTCGTAAGATTTCGCAAGATTTCGCGTTACAGGGCATGATTGCAGAATAAAAATTACATATTTTTGCATCAAAAGCTTTTAATTTATACAACATACGAGTACTAAAATATATGTATAAAGGCTTGATAATATTATCTCAAACATTGACCGTAAGTTTAGAGAAAGTCTTTTTAATGCTTTTTGATGTTTTTGAAGGCTTTTTCTATATTTACTTTATCAGCTCTTCTTATCTGAAAAGGTCCATTGTCCTCCAACATTGGACCATAAAAAATAAATTTGTTGTCGACAACCTGTTTGTCTTCCTCTCTGAGCCAAACGTATTTGTCCAATTCCAATTTTATTCTTCCAATATACCAACTTGTGTAGCATACCGCATAATAACCTTCCTTCTGTAGGTCAATATCGTTATTGCCTGAAATGAGATCATCGTCAATATTTGTAGTTGACTCCTCATCATCCAAAGAACTTTCATCTTCTGGTTCAGTGTAGGCACTATATATGGTCTGATTCAGAATCAGATGTTTCTCTACTTTGGTTTACTATGATCGATTTTTTCTCGAGTGTTTTAACTTTTGTTTTAATGTAGCATTGTCTAGTTCTTTAAGGCAGCTTCCTTTATTTTTCTTTAATTTTCTAAAATTACTCATTCCTTTGCATCGTTTTAGCCTATCTGTGGATAACCGAGATCTCTTGTTGAAATATAGCCAACATAAGGTTGATTTTTTTACCGTGATCTCTTTCTTTTTAAATTGAAGTTGAAGTACAGACCTATCCGTGATTGTTTTTTTGCCAGTAAATTTTTTTAAATTCAATTCATCAAGGTTTTCAAAGTGAATTTGTTCATTTTCAATGTCCTCTTGGTCTTCTTCATTAATGTCTACTACTCGGTCTACTACCGGTTCATTTTGAGTGTTATTATTGTTATCAGATTCCAGTCCTTCTTCTGGAAGGCAATTTATTACAGGATTCGACACCTTATTTAAAACAGCTTCGCATTCTTCTTTTGATAAATGTATGCCCAAGGCTTCTGCATCTTTAATTTCTTCTTTTTTTGCTGTCACTAAGATCCTCTTGAGTGGGGATGTTTGCGTAAGATTTGACGTTTGTGCCTAGCCTCTTATATCTTCCCCTTGGAAATATGAAGGAATCTCTTAAAACAATTTTTTTCCTACAAACTTCTTATTAAATATGATGAAAACAAAAGACTCACATATGAGACGTGATTAAAACAATAATTATGCATAATAAAATGACAAAAAACAAACAGAGTGATTCCAAATGCGCTCAAAATTACTTAATTAGCCCAAAATGAGGCGTATATTCTCCAAAATCAGATAAAGTCGGCCACGGGTTAATAAGGCGGGTTTGATAAGGTGTATAATTTTATTTAACTTACAAAAAAGTAACGATTTTGTATTCCATTAGAAAGAAATGGTGACGTGGAGACTTTTGAAGGTTAGCTGTTTGCAGATCGCGATTTTGAAAACGTTTGGTGACTCTGATTTCATGTATTTTTATATACTTAATTTATACACGTTAAACCCGCCTTATTAACCCGTGGCCGACTTTATTAACTCTAATATAAGTATTCAATCTCGTATACAATAATCGAGACGATAATGTACATACCGGAGTCACTGACTATACTATTTATTGCTTGAATTCTGTGTCTTCTTCTAAGTAAGTCAAGTAGATCAAAATTTACAACAGCTGAACATGTCGATGTCATAGATCTTGCTTGGCGAAAAAAATTCTCACAGGGTTGGCTACTGAAAATTCATGGCATCAAAAAGTCAGGCTTATGTCTAAATCGTTCAATTAAAATCAATAACGCCTGAGCGTTAAGTTTGACACAAGTGTAACTATTCAGTGAGTGATCCGATTTTTTGTTAAGGTATTAACTGTACTTTCTTTAATCCAAGCTCTCCATAGCCGCAAAACAATGGAATACCAAAGAAGATAAACCCTTCTTTTTACTGCAATTGCCTTATCTAGAAATAAAAATTTTATAGCCCTCCTTACGCTCGAACTTATAATAAGACTTCGGGCTATAAACGCTTCTTTAAGTTTGGAATTCTAAACATTGCTACCTAATATTGTTAGCAACGCAAAGTTCGTAATCGCGAACATTTATTTGACTTTAGTACCGGAAAATTTCATTATTTTGCTCGTGTTTGTGCATGCTTCCGCCAGATTTCGCGTGATTGCGCAAGATTTCGCATGATTTCCCATGATTGCACAGATTTCGCTTGATTTCGCGTGATTTCCCGTGATTTCGCAAATTTGTGACTGTGACTGTAAAAAGTGCGGTGCGAAAAATTAGAACATATAAGTTTCACAAGGTTCCCAGCAAGTTAATAAAATCAAATTCCCTGACTAAATCTTTTATTTTTCCAGGTGTTTAACCATTATCATAGCTATGTAATATGGTAGTTTTAAAATAGTAATTGGAAACTTTTCATTATTAATTTTATTAAATGAACGTACAAAACAATAATAAACAATATAAGTTAAATTAGATGCAAAACTGTCAAAGAGAAAAAAAGCATTTAGAAGCTTGATTTTTCGACAATGAACTTTCCAAGTGGTTAAAAATAACTATAACTAAAAAGTTTCTACTCTAATCGTATTAGTTATCTTTGGTATTAGTGTCACAAACAAACGATGCGTTGTATTACACAAATTCATCAACATTGGTGGACATATTTTGCTTTGAGATGCATAAAAAACATGCTTATAAGAAGAAAAAAGAAAGGTACACCAGTTATAAATTCTAATCCCGTCATAATCAAATTAATTTGAGATATATAAATAAATACAGAAGTTGATTTCGACTAGCGATCTTCTCGAATGAAACTGTTTGTGACAAGCAAAATAGAGATAAATATAATGGAGAGAGGGATCACATAAAATTCGTAAAATTGAAAAATTTCTGACTTCGTGAAACAATTGCATGTTTTCCCTAACTTTTCCCTGATTAGTTTTTATTCCCTGACATTTCCCGGTTTTCCAGGTCGCTGGGCGAACCCTGTTTCAAGAAATACAGAATTTTAACATTATGAAATTGCCTATGATTACTTAACCTCACAATGAAGCGCTAACACTATGATAACTTGAAAAAGATTATAAATTCAAAACACAATAGCTGGTAAAATAGAATGTCAGTGGAATTCTGACAGCTTAATAGTACAAATTATACTGTGATAGTACTTTGATTCTAGACACGACCATGTTACTTGGGTCCGTCAATTTTGCAGTCCGCCACTGGCCTCGGTCATAGCCGACTATGAGATTCTGATTGAAGTTGAAAATTCCTAAGGAAAATTCTATGGCTTAAATATCGAGTATTGGACACGTGTATCTTAGTACTTATAATTTATTTATCTAAAAATGCAAAACCAAACTTGATATAACATCGTGTAACAGTAACAGTGTTGAATTAACGTTCCAAAACTTTTGACTAAAAACTAAAATAATGCTGCTTAAGTAATCGACTTGAAGGTTTTTTTTTAAATAGATAACCTTAAGAGGTTAAATCATTTTTAAATGTGTCTCTTGTAACGTCATCCATTTTCTTTCGTCATTAATCTAAGGACGCTCGATGTTTCTAATTTTAGACGAAAACCCTTCGTACTCTACACCACTGCTCTAATTTTCACGTTTTTCCAGCACAATTATTCGATTATTACAATTGTCGGTTATTACCGACAATCTCGAAGCGTAGCATTAAAAATAAAATTGCCTTGAGTGATAATTGCGTCTAATAAAGCTTAAACGCCTATAAATCTAACGCTTTAATTAATATACAAAAAATTCACTTGCTAGATATGCTCGATATTTTTAAATAAGCCCTTATCGCTCCGTTTTTTACATCCTCGAGTTTGCGCAAACCAACGTCCTTTTTGACATTGAAAGTTCAAATAAAATATTTCTTAAAAAATCCAAGAATATATACGCAAATTTAAAAACTAATCACCTTTACTATCTGTTTCGAGTTTCAGCACGAACTTGTAAGTACAGCGATTGTCTTTTGTCTTTCTACCATAGTCATGTTTTTAAGGTACTAACCTTTTTCCCTATAGATTACTCCGATTAAGTTTAAATCGCTGTAATCTTTTGCTAGAAAAAAAACCCTCTCTTATATAATCAAATTTAGTTACCAGGATGGTTTTCAAAAGCGTCGTTGTACCAACGATACCTTTCGAGGGACAGAAACCAGGTACTAGTGGCTTACGAAAGAAGGTGGCTGTTTTTATGCAAAGGCACTACACCGAGAACTTCATTCAATGTATTCTGGATGCGCAGAAGGAGAAAAAGAAAGGTTCCACCTTAATTGTCGGAGGCGATGGACGATACTTCACGACACAATCGATTAATATTATTATACGAATTGCTGCTGCGAATGAGGTTAGCAAATTAATTATAGGCCGTCGCGGACTTTTGTCAACACCCGCTGTGTCCTGCCTGATACGAACCCACAAATGTCTTGGTAATATTAGCATAATGATAGAATGTGTATAATAATAGTGTCATAGGTGGCATCGTTCTAACGGCATCCCATAACCCAGGTGGAATTAGAAACGATTTCGGAATCAAATACAACATAGATAACGGTGGCCCAGCTCCTGATCAAATGACCGACGATATATTTGATTTAACTGAAAAAATCCACGAGTATAAAATCACGCCTGATTTGGATTGCGATTTTCAACAACCTGGAGTTCAACACTTTGAAGTCGACGGTCGAGACTTCACCGTTGAGGTTGTTGATCCGGTCGACGATTACGTTCAATTGATGAAGTCGATTTTCGATTTTAAAAAATTGAGTACTCTGATTAACGGATCTGAGACGAGGCCACCGTTTAATGTCCTAATCGATTCCATGAATGGAGGTACTCGTACTTTGTATATTGTAATTTTACTTAACTAATTGTTTTAGTAACGGGAGTGTACGTTAGACGAATATTTTTAGAGGAATTGGGTAGTAATCAAGATAGTGCTGTGCGGATTATTCCGTTGGATAATTTCGGCGAACTTCATCCCGATCCTAACCTTACTTATGCTAAGGATTTGGTCGATCGGGTACGAAATGATCCCAAATTCGATTTAGGTGCTGCATTTGATGGTGACGGTGTTAGTATTAGTTGTATTTTGAAGTGATTAAATTAAGTTGCGGTTTTTAGGATCGTAATATGATTATTGGTAAACATGCATTCTTCGTTACACCGAGCGATAGTTTGGCAGTCATCGCCAATAATTTAAATTGTATACCGTATTTTCAAAATCACGGAACGCACGGTTTCGCTCGATCTATGCCAACAGCAGCAGCTGTCGATCGGTACTTTACAATATTCAAATAACTTACTTTAACGGCTGTTTCTAGGGTAGCGAAAAAACTAAATAAAGAAATGTTCGAAGTACCAACTGGCTGGAAATATTTCGGTAATTTAATGGATGCTGGACGATTGTCTTTGTGCGGTGAAGAAAGTTTTGGGTACGTTCTTTATAAATCGTAATAACTGAATACTCATAATGACTACTTCATTTCTAATAATTAGGACGGGTTCTGACCACATACGTGAAAAAGATGGTATTTGGGCTGTTCTCGCTTGGTTATCGATCATTGAGCATAAAAACATGAGCATCGAGGATATCTTGAAAGAGCACTGGAAACAATATGGTAGAAACTACTTTACACGGTTAGTATTTCGAAGAAGTATTCATATAATACGCGTATAATTTAGGTACGATTATGAAGAATGCGATAGTGAAGCGGCTAATAAAATGATGGCACATTTGGAAACGTTAATCAACGACCCAAACACTATTGAATCCTTCTACATTAATGCTGGGAAAACCTATGTCGTTAAAGTGGCCGATAATTTTTCGTACGAAGACCCAATCGATCACAGTCAGACGAAGAACCAAGTAAGTCGATTCAACAACAGCGAACTATTATTACATTTTCTAGTCTTAGGGTATTAGATTTTTATTCGAGGACGGGTCTAGGTTAATTTATCGTTTGTCGGGTACCGGCAGTAGCGGTGCTACAATTCGGGTGTACATCGACAGTTACGAAAGATCCGACACAACAGCAGACGCACAGGTACTTAATTTACAATCTTTTGACAAATCCTCAAACTATGTTTTTAGATAATACTGAAACCGCTCGTTAATATCGCTCTTCAAATATCCCAACTGAAAGAATTTACAGGACGCGAAGAACCCACAGTTATTACTTAAACAAATAGGTCCCATAACTGGGTAAAAAAGTGTAGCGGAACAACCTGCTATTTTAACTTTAGGTAATAGACGCATATATAGATTAAATCGTAATTGTTTCCTTATGATGTCTTTGTAATGGGGCAATTACACAAGCACCAGTTGCTGTCTCAGCTCGGTTATAATTTTATTTAAAAAGCTGATACTAATTTAAATGTAATTATAGCACTTCAGGCTAATTAAAATAGTGTTAATCGTTATTGTTTTACTAAATAAATAAATTGTGTTGAACTAAATCGCCATCTTTGAATAATGCCTTCACCAAACTAAAAACAATTGACTATTGACGTAGGCAACTTTATAATTTTGAATCTACGGTAGGCAACACAGATTACACAACGCCACCGCCATCTACCGACAAAATTTAGAAATGCGATTATTTTCAAGAATAACCCTATAGGTACATCCTGTGTAATAAGTATTTTTGCCAACAAAAACATTAAGTCATTAATTTTTTAAAAATGGCTTGCAGTTGGCGACGTTTAAACAAACTTCCACAAAATATCAGGTAATTACATAATAAAGTTGGCCTTGATTAAAAAAAATTTAACTCCAGGTTGTTGTCGACAACCCAAATGCACAATGACTCCTCTAGGGATACGTGGTTGTCGAAAATGTTTGTAAGGAGGATTGAGCCGACCAAAGAATCGCACAGTAGGATGCTTAGCGATAAAGAGGTTATCTATGCGTTACACACACATAACTATAAATCAGACTCGCGTGAAAAGTATCTAAACAATTGGTAAGTTTTCTTCTAAATTTATCAATATATTTACACCTTTTATTCTAGTAAGAATAAAGTGGATTGGGTGCTGGCACAAAATTCAATACGTGACCACCTGGAGTTAACTGGGTCATGGACAGTGAGCGTAGGTGACCAGGACCAGGCATTACACCTATGGAAATTTACTGGAGGATTCGAAACAATAGACCTGGCTAATGAACTATTCACAGAGAACGAAGATTATCAAAAACTAAATGCAGAAGAAAGTAAACTGATACGTTCGCGGCATCTACAATACATGCTAGCCTTCAGTTATTGGCCAAACATAACTTCCAGACAAGGAAAAAATATATACGAAATACGTTCGTATTCGCTTAAACCTGGTACAATGATTGAATGGGGCAACAACTGGGCACGTGGCATTAATTACCGACAAAATAATAACGAGGCTTTTGCCGGTTTCTTCTCTCAAATTGGGAGATTATACAATGTTCATCATATTTGGTGTATGTATACATGAATGTTAAAATAATCCCTTTATGATTGTTTACAGGTTATAAAAATTTAATTGCGAGGAAAGAATCGAGGGAAAGCTCTTGGCGATCACCTGGGTGGGATGAATGCGTTGCTTACACGGTACCTTTAATACGTGAAACGCATTGCAGAATTTTGAACCCTACGAGTTTCTCGCCAACACAATAATTGTCGAGTAGGTAAACCAGTGTGTCCGAGTACATTATCCTATGTTGTACACGTAGCCATTTAACAAATTGTTGCATGCTTTAATCGAATTATGTTATTCGCTATGTAATTTTATATAGATTATAAATTTGGGATTTCTTTCAGAAATATTCTATATTCAAAGCCCTTAAACATTATTTTTCCTACGATTTTACATGCTTAGAAAAAAAAATTCAAACTAAACTTACATCTACAACTAAACTGTCATTTTTCATGTGAAAAAGTCATAGCACTCTTAAGTAAAACAATTTTAAAAAATGATAAAACCAATTTTTGTGTAAAAAAAATTTTTTGTTTGAATATTTGTCGAAAAAATAGCGGAAAGAGGAATAATGTAAGAATTACTGAATTTATCCACATAAAAACAGATTATTACATAAATAAAGTAAAAAGTAAATAATTTTCAATACAATGAAGATATAAAATGAAAACCAAACCAGACTGATTTTATAAAAATTTAGAAAATAATTCCAATAAAATTTAAAAAAAAAGCATTCAATATTATGAAAAAAGTGCTAAAGTAGTTCACGACAACAGTAGTAGTTCACGAACACATCCGTCCTCTAGTAGTACCATAGTAGTACAAATGTACTTAACCTATAAAAATGAGCGCAAATTTTTTCACGAACGACGCAATTATTATAGAAAGACAAATCGATGATTTGCCAAAATTAGTTAGCACAAACCCAGATGAATTAAGTTACATCTACGAAATTGATAACTGTGTAAAATGGATACAAAACCACAACTTTAAAAAGGTTGTTACTCACAATCACGTCTTCATATAATCATTATCCTTTACAGGTTTGTCTTCAATTCCCTGATTATATGTTGACTGATGCTTCCGAAGTAGCAAAATCCTTACAAAACCGACTACAACAAACTGTGTATATACTTGGCGACACCGCTTATGAAAGGTACTAATCACAACATATATTAAAATTAAAGTCATGTGTATTATTTGTAGCTGCTGCATTGATTACATTGCAGCTGCACATGTAGAAGCTGATGCCATTATACATTTTGGACCAGTTTGTTTTTCAAAACCAACTGAAACAACACCTTGCTTGAGAATCTTCGAAAAATATCCCCTCGATTTAAATAAGCTAAGACTTGTACTTACAAATCACGCAAATTCAATCATCGTTCTTGACACACCATATGCAGTACATGCCAACTTAATAAGACAAACCTTTAACAACTTAATCGTCATCACCGATGATTTTGTCCACACAGCTTCATCAGTCATTATCGTTGGAAATAACTTGCGAAAAATCCTGAACTTTAAATTAGCTCACAAGCGTAAGTAGTTGAGAAATCAAACAAAGTTTATATATTTTTTTACAGTTACTGAAGTGTTTTATTATGACCCAATAACAACAACCTTAACCAATTATGACGAAGATTTGAAAGTGCTTAAAAGACGTCACTTTTTGGTTGAAACAATCAAAGATAGCATTACTTTTGGTATAATCATTGGTACAGTTTCAGTTAAAAATTATTTCAGCGCAATTGAAAGGGTTAAAAAGTTGATCCGAGTGCATGGGAAAAAATATTATGTGATAAGTGTCGGTAAACCGACTGTTGCTAAATTAGCAAATTTTCTGGAAGTAAGTCGGTGACAATTAGTTATCAATGTTACGTAATTTTTTGTAGATTGATGTTTATGTGGTGATTACTTGTGGCATGAACGAAATTTACGACAGCCGGGATTTTTATAAACCAATTGTTACACCATATGATATGGAAACTGCATTGAATCCACATTGGAAGGATTCACATTTTTCTTACGATTTTAATAGTTACTTAACGGATTTGGAGATTAGTAAGGAAGATGTTGATAATATGTTAGACGATGTTAGTTTGATAACTGGTAAAGTGCGGACGAGTGTTAAGGGGATGGTTGTTGAAGACGTTGGGTCAGAAGTTGCTACAAGGGAGAGTGGTGCTTTAGCTTTGAATACGAATTTTGGTGCTGGGTTTCTTTCGCAACGTGGCTGGAAAGGATTGGAGCAGAATTTAGGGTGCGATCAGCCAGATACCGTTAGTGAAGGAAGACGTGGGATTGCACAAGGGTATCAAAATGAAACGTTGTAATTGTGCCTGTTTTAAAATAGATATTATTTTTTTACCACTGGATTTTATTTTATTGCTAATTTTATATTTTTCAAAAACTTGCCCTTGTAACAATCAAATGAGACACCATAAGGCACCGTGCGACGCTACAAGAATCACGGTCATAAGACTATAACCTCACTTAATTTACAAATTAAAAATCAATGGAAAACACAGAAATAGATTACTTAAATAACATACCAGAAGAATTAAAATTATTAATATTTTCATACTTGGACACCTTTGATATAATTCATTTAGAAGAAGTCTCTTCAAGACTGGAGCATCTAACTTACGACAAAAAGCTAATAAGGTATTTGATTTGATTCGTATTTTATATATTGTACAACAATGCTTTTAGCACAATACGATTTTATAAAGAGTATCGATGTAGTCTCTTAATATTACGAAAAACACTGCTGCACAGTTTAAGACAGAATGTAATCACATCGCTTAATATTAACTGTATATATTGGGTTTCACGTATCGAATTAAAAAAGTGCTTAAAGTTACCTAAGCTTGAATCTCTTTATGCAGTCGACACCAGATTAGGACTCAATGACTTGGTCGACCTGAAACTGCTACATCTGCACACTCTTGCAATTACATTATCAGATACAAACTTTCACTTGTATCCAAAACTAACGATTTTGAACAACTTAAGAAATTTGTACATACATTTTGATGTTAAAATGCGTGAGATATATGTTATAACAAGATTCCTCGATTATTGTTGTCACCTCGAAGAATTATGGGTTAGTATCTCATATAACAACTTACTCGCAACTTAATTTTAGCTTATAGATTTTTGTGAAGGAGTTGAGTCAATGTATAACGTTATTAATATTGCAAATCGACTTTCCAAAACTGTTAAAAAAATCAATCTATCTATCCGTGTGTCCCATAGCAAAATAATATTACAGCAATTAGGTTTTGACTTACGAAGCTATAATATGTATAAAACTAACACACATATGTGTTTAGGTATAGTTGAGAAATCAACGAGACAATATATACAATTCAAACGTTGCAGAGAAAACTAGGGATTGCGATGTGGCAAACATTTATGATGATTCATTTTATCACTTAGAGAATTGGCAAGATTATATCGTAAGGTTAAAATGTGATTATCCGTTTGGGCTTAACGATGCACGGGTATTGATTCAAAGTACGATTACTTTAATTCAATTTTGATTTGCAGAAATTAGTGTTTAAAGAAGCCACGCTTGAAGATATACTTTGGGAGGAATTAAACTTAAGCCACTATGCTAAAGCATGCAGTACGTTTTATAGGTCTGTTTTAGATACCATCGTCCTTGCACCCAATTCAAAACAATTAAAAAAGTTGAGCGTAAATACATGTTCGGGTCGTAAGTATTGATTAGTGTTAATAATTACTATACGAACAACTTGTAGAACCAAAATGTTTGGAAATCAAAAAACATGGGAAAAGTGAACCGTTGTTCAAAAAGGCAAGGACTGCACATAGTACCGGTTCAGGAGAAAAATCCACTCTTCAAGACATCATTGAAAATTCGCCATTGCTTGTAGAATTAGAGATTTGGGAATGTGAGATGGTGTCGGGAGGTTTACCGAAACTGACAATTGATGCTTTGAATTCAATTAGTAATTTGCATCGGTTACAAAAACTAACGCTTGAAGGAGTTCCAAATTACGTGTCGCCAAAATATATCCTCAATGTAAGGGAGTTTTGATTTCTAACTTTTGTTGTTAACGTGTCCTCGTAGATTTGCCAAAATTGTGTTCATTTAACCTCATTGCGAATATCATCGCCTCAACAAAACGCCAGCTTGAGTAATTATTTGTGCATGTCGATACCTTATGCCAAATCTTTAAAGGATTTACGGTAAGCACGTTTGGCTTAGATCAATTTATCTATTTTGGATTCGTAGTTTCGAGCAAGATACTATACCAGTGTGTAGGCTGGTCGAATCATTTTGTACGCCAAACCGAAAACTACAACGATTGGTGATAATATGCAACGATATTTCTACATTTGATTTAGAATCATTTAAGAAATTTTTTCAACACAATCAGCAGCTGAAATTATTGTGCTTGTGCATTAAGAATAGTTCGAGCAGCGTTAAACGAATTTCACAACAGGTGAAGGCGTTGAAAAACCACGAACAAATTGTTCTTGTGACCAGTACTTTGACATCTTTGGCGATTCCATTTCATCACAAAATTGAAATGGTGCAATGCAATACGAATGTTTCTACTGTTGATGTATTTAACGATTTTGTTAAAAAATCGGACTGAAGCTTAGACAATAAACTTTGTGTAAGAATTAGTTGGCTGTGCACTTACCTCGAATTGCACCAATCCTTATCCAAGAAAATTTTCCAAACTGATTGAAAATTGTTTGTATATAACGTTGAATACTACTAACATTAAATAATAAATATAATTTGTTACAAGTATGTGCCCGCTAAGATTCAAATCGTAAAACGAAACTACACTTGCGTAACACACTCACAAACTTTCAATCGGCAAAGTAGATTTCTATACGTAAAAATTAATTTGCGTTGTAAAATTGAATTTTAATCATGAATCGCGGACTTAAAGAACAGGAAATTTTATAAACATTTTTATTTTTTTGTAACTGAATGTTTAAAATAACATTTCAATATAAATAATGACAGTGTATTGAGGGCGCATTAGCAGCGCAACAGTGAGGACCCGTGGTGATGAATGTTATCCAAACTACCGCAACACGTACCATTTAGCCCGTCATAATTTTATTATATAAAAAAACACGGGCTGCCACTTGGAAACACGCACACCTTCAATGGCAGTACCACAGTTATGACAACGATGACGACAGCCAACACTAGGCTATATTTTTGACAACACATTTGTTGAAATTATCAAAATCGATCCAATCCTTCCAAACTTTATACTAAAATAATTTTCAAGACAGGCAGTAATAGTAAATTCGCGGCAGCGTACAATAAATTAGGGCAGAGGATTTTGAAAGTATGTTCCGTAATCCAAGTCACAACGCAACTCGTTTTTTTCTCAACCGATTTGATTATAATTTTTTTTTTAATATCACAGTATGAGCACTTAACATAGTCATGCATGCCACAGTGTTTTGATAAACGACAAACGTGAGCAAAAACTCCTCGTGTCCAGCTCAATGAAGCATACCTATGTACTTACGACATCTATGAATCGTTAAAGAACACATCATCTTATCTAAAACAGATTAATCGTCATTCAAATTAAAATGACAATAATCCGCGACATCGTCTACTGTACGATTCCTAAGGAATCGTACAAAAAACGAATCTACTAATTACTAAAAAAAAACACTCGAGTGACCGCTGCATTTAGCAAGCGGTCATTCGAGCCGAGGGTTTCCAAAACGGCAAACTGTTTTCTAAGAGTTGCGTTTTGCATCAAGTTGGAAACCGGAACATTCAAACTAGTGCGTGTAATTAAAAATGTTCAGCAGTATTTGAATACATAGAAATTTAAAAGTCTGTTCTGTAGTTAATATTTGTCGTACAATTTCTTTTTTTTGCAACATTAATTTTAATTACTTCACTAAAAGCTGAGAAACGTACCGATAGATGTGCCTATGGAGAAGTATTCAACACCATAAGCACATCTAGTACTAAGATCGTCTTTGACTAGGACTAAAAAAATAAAAATCTAATAACGGATAACGTTAGAATAATAAAAATTTAAAAACAAATTAAAATTTAACTTAGGTTTACAATATAAAAATTTCGAGACTTCGTCAACTCAAGACAAAAATAATAAAGATGCAATCACATTTGTTTTGTAAGTCGTAATCGCAGTCGAACAACAACGTCACTTCCCACTCACTTATGTAATATAAATACAATCGGTGCTCAAAAACCAAGTTCGGCAAATTAATCCCATTACAGAATCGCTACAATTAATTAATTAATAATAATAAATAATTTAGTAACTTGTAACATAGAATATAGAATATATCATCATCTAACATTTATAGTGTTTAGAACACTGCACAGAAACCAATCGACCAAAACAAGACCTGGGACGCGGCGGCTCCTTTCGGTCCCCACTTTTTTCACACCAAGTGTTGAGGAACAGGAGCCGCGGCGGCGACAATTTCATCTTCATACAATTAGTTTAATATGACCTAGAGACAGCCTAAACAAGTCGCCATCCTCATTTCATGCTAGAACTACCGCCACCACCTCCACCACCGGACGAATCTTGTAAATGGGCACTGTTGCTACTATTGCCACCCTAAAATTTTAACCACTCCGTTACATTATAATTTATTTTAGGGTAAACGTGCTAAATACTATTAAATGGTTTTGAATTACGTTGGTAAAAATGTAATTGCGTTAGCGCCATCTTTTGACAAATTGTGTCAGTAATGATATAAAAGCCTACTATGAAGATGAAAAAATATTATAAACAATAAAGAGAAATTAATTAAGAGCAACTTTTTTTAAAAACGAGATGTAAAAATTGATTTGATGAGTAAAGTTACCCAGAAGTCACTGAGCATTGGCGCATTTACCCTATTATAAATAAAACAATGAAAAAAAAGAGACCGTTCTGTAAATGTTCAATCGATGCATAACACAGAGTTGTTTGAATCCTCGACAATCAATTACATGCAACGTACATACTAAAAACAAATGGATAAACGACCACCAGTGTGGCATATGCATCAGCTGTTTATTGATTATTCAAGTGCATGACCCGATTAACAACTCTGCGTAAACAAAATTAAATAAAAAACGTACTAACCATTGTATGCGGTTGTTCAGAAGCAATAGCAGCAGAAGATCCGGTAGCGCTACTACCAGGCTTGATCTTGTCGCAATAATCGGCAAGGATGTCGCGGAAACGAGGCCAGCTCTTTTCTGGAATGGTGATCGCCGTACGAATGTTGGTTTTAACTTCGGAAATTCGCATATAAACGCCACGATTATTTTGTCCGATATCGAAGTAAAAGTTCTTGTTATCAACGTGAACGTGTCTACCTTCGGGAAGATCGGGTTTATATGCGTGTTCGTCGGCACTGAATTCGTCCAGCAAATCCGTAAGCGCATCTCGAAATTCGATCATACCTTGGGCGGGAATTGCCACTTGAGAACGAGGACCGCCTCGAGTTATCGTCTGCGATACTCTTAAAAAGCGACCCCGAGAATTTTCCTTTAAATCCAAATAATAACGCCGGTTGTCTTTCACCATCATTTCGCTTCGAAGTTTACCATCTTCGGGTACATTCTCAGGATTCGGAGGGCCTAACGACGAATAAAAATCGCTAAACGTGGACAAGTGATCTCTAAATTCGGCTGCCGTGGATAGGGCTAGAAAGATTTGAGAACGTCTGCCATCGGCACCAATCTACAACAAATTTTTATTATAATACAGGTTTGATTCCAAAGTCACGTACCTCGGCTACTTTGATGAATCTACCTCTTCGATTTTGCTTCACGTCCAAATAAAACCGTTTACTTTGGATTTGCAACATCTTAGTTGCCAGTTCTTGTTCAACTGGTCCCTGCTGGCCTGCGAATTATAATAAAAAATTTGTAAACACGAACAAATACAATTTAAGCAACAAACTTGGATCGTGCCAATATTGGATACGAGTAAAAGTCCACTCGAAATTTGCCATTGATAAAATTGACTTGATTCAAAATTGAAAAAATAAAGAAAATGATTCACAAATCCCCCTCTAAGCATGATGATCTATAGTAAGATTCTTACTACAAATTCTTGGAATTATATGAATCATGTCCATTCAGAAAAAAACGCGTTTATTACCTGGGTCGTAGTCTGCACTGCCCTGCTCCATCCCTTGGTGGTATTCTATGATCAAAGAAATGTTTTAAAAAATAATAATTGCGAAATTGATCAGTTTCAAGAAAGAGTACAATAAAACATAAGGGTCATTTTCGTTTTAAAAGGTAAACGCGTTCGGCTGATGTACGCAACCTAAAGGCTATTGGCCAAGGTCAACATGGTCTAGCGAATTCTACATCGTTACAAAGAATTATCAGCGCGTTGGGCTTCATTTGCTTGTTGCGAACAAGCGTCGGAACGAAAAACGCGTATTATCTATTCGTTTGGTTGTATAAATAACGCTCGTAACTCGCTACAAGTCTCAATTACATGACGTACAAAGAAACGCCATTTTGTTTTCTCTGTCACTTTAATATGTCGATTTAAATTAGAAGATTTGCCTGGATTAGACGTCGAGCATTTACATAAAGAAACAACATTTTCAAATTCAAAACAGAAATGATTAAAGAGTTTTTCTTACTTTGTGAACTCGACCCCTCATCTCCACTTCCTAAATCCGACATCGCAACCACCACTCACAACCCACAACTGTTAGGGGAAAAATTAAAAGTTCCAAGGTGAAAGAATCGACGATTACTAAAATTTTTATATTTTATTTGTGAGCATTGTTTTATTGCACTAATCAAAAGTATTGACTTAATTAAGTGTAATTTTGTCGTTCGGATTTACTTATTTAATTCGTTTGGTAAATTCGATATTAGATGAATTCGGTGTAAGTGTTAGTTATTCGATGTAGACGCGTGCGTAATAGACGATCGCAAGCGGGACAAAGATGGCAACGATCGTCAGCCATTTTCTAAAGCGAGATAGATAGAATTGTTTTAACATTTTCAAAGAAATTTACGACTTTTTCCCTAATTTTCTTTATTAATTTGAGTTTACTTTATTTCTACGTGATTTGTTTACGATAACTGTGCAATGACTTTGATTTGAATTTTTGTGAAATCTCTAACAAAGTGAAGATCGGCGTCGCGAGTATTACTTCGAGTGAGAGCAAAGGTAAATGGCTTTCTTTGTTACTTTATATCCTTATTTCATTTCAATTTTATCAGCGTCTTTGTTGTAAAAAGAGATAAATTTGAGCGAGAGATGAAAAACTTTTGAATTTACATTTATGTGCGCTTTTTATAATTTTTTCCCATTTTCGCCTATAAAGCCGCACCCTAAGTTCCAAAAAAAGTAAAAAAAATTAGCTTGCAGGGGACCGTAACAACTCAATCATGTTTGATCCTAATACGATTACAACTCAACAATCGCAGATTCAATACCAAACTACTCAACAGGATAAAGATAAAAATGGTCAAGACTCGGGGCAAAAAGAAACGTTTCCATCTTTTTGTTATGCTAATGTAAATATGATACATAAGATAGCGACTCCTAATACGGGCACCGTTACCCAAAACCAACATTCGACCGTGAATATGTCGCAGTTATCCGATGATAAATGCTACATAACGCAACCGTTCTCCTATAACTACGCCTTGGTTAATCAAATGTCATTGGCGCAAAACACCATATCGAATATAACGTTTAAATGCGAAGTCTGTGGATTAATGTTCGCACATCTTAGTCTATTAAACCACCACAAACGCATACATCAAGGTACGGGACAAGCCACGGATCAAACACAACAAGGACAACAAATCACGGTGCAAGTACAAGGACAACCCCAACCTCAACCGGCTCAAATACAAATTGTCTCGGCCGATCGAATTAGGTACTCGTGCGAAGAATGCGGGCTGACTTTCAACACACAAACTGATTTGAAATCGCACAAGATTCAATCACATCAGCCTCAGCCACAACAAGTACAACAGACGCAATCGCAGCCACAAAATACTCTTAAAATTAAAAATTGCGAATCTTGTGGAGCACCGTTGCCTCAAGACACGAACAAAAAACGCGCCGTTATGAAAGTTAAATGCGAAACTTGTTTATCGGCCGAAGCAATACAACCGCAAATATTCGTTGTCGCTACAGCACCCGACTCATCCTCGACCGTAAAATTTGAAGAATCCACCGGTACGCAAACTTCGTCCAATCTTGGTGAGTCTCAGTACGATGTACAATAAAACTTTAATTTTTATATAACAGGCACGCAGAACACAATCCCTCTAGCGGTTAAAAACGCACACCCGGTTAAACGTCGCGGTGTTGCTTCAGTTACTAAATGTACTAAATGCAACGGCAGTGGGATAATCTTCATCGGAGGTTCAAAAAATCAACAGAACAACGTCGACAAGCCGTTTCATTGTAATATTTGTAACGGTAACAAATCCAGTTTTAGTTTGGACAAGGACTAATCGTCTTCATTTCAGGTTCCTTCAGTCGTTACTCGTCCTTATGGTCGCATAAGCGTTTACACACTGGAGAAAAAAACTTTAAATGTAACATATGCGGCCTAGCCTTTGCCAAGGCAGCATATTTAAAAAATCACTCACGAATCCACACTGGAGAAAAACCGTATCGGTGCAACGTATGCGGAATGCAATTTTCGCAATCTCCGCATCTTAAAAATCACGAACGTATACATTCAGGTGAACGTCCATACGTATGCGAAGTCTGCGATAAATCATTTGCAAGACATTCAACTTTATGGAACCATAGACGTATACACACTGGCGAGAAACCGTACCGGTGCGACATATGCGGTTCGTGTTTTAACCAAGCCACACATTTAAAGAACCACGCTAAAGTACACTCTGGCGAGAAACCATTTAAATGCGACATATGCAGCGTTGGTTTCTCTGATCGATTCGCGTTGAAACGACACCGAAATATACACGAAAAATATGGTCGTACTAAACCTAATCCTCCGGCACAACAAAGCAACGGAAGTACCAGCACCGATGGTACTTTAACAACTGAAGTTATTGCAGCTACCTCGGCTGTAAACAACGAAGAATCGACTGAATCTGTTGACGAAATACCCGAAACTAAATTCGAAGATACAACATATGAGGAAACTAAATACGAAGTACAAACTGCTTCCGATGTAACTGATGATATGTCCACCGATATTACAGATTTACAAGTGCAGTTGTAATTTTAGAGTAACGACAGCTTTCGTTTTTTTGTCTTGTGTAGAAGCTTTTAGGATATTTTTTTTACAATAGAACCCGGCAGATGTTATATATATGACAGATACACACACCAGTTGCGTTATTTCAATGTATATACTTGATACTAATATTTAATTATAAAGTTGCTTAAACTTAGCGTAAATTATGACTTTTCATTTTGAACAAATACATAATTATAAGTAAAATCATTTGAATGCTTTCGTATTTGTTAATAGAATTTTTTTATAACGGTTTAATTCTTTACGTGCCTTTTTGTTAGTGGCGCTTGTTTCTTTTAACTCGTCTATTTTTCGTTCGACTTCTTCGCGAGCTTGTGCGTCTCCTGTTTGCACTTTAAATTTCAACTGTGTCTTCTTTTCTCTGGATGCGAGCTTTTTATGTTCAATGTTTTCACGCTTCTTCATCATTTTCGACTTTTTACGTTTCATTAACTGTACTTTATTTTTTTCTCGGCGCTTCTTTGTTTTTTTCAGTTGAATTTTATTCGTAGCCTGAATTTTCTTAGATTTTATCTTCATTATTTATAAAATTTAAAGAAAGTGAGGTTAGATGGTTTAAATGTCACAGTAAAATTACGTTAACATTGTTGCCAGATTACGGTTTTTTTTTCATTAAAATAAGAGTAGATGAACGTTGAAATTTGCCCCAAGATAAATTTAACAAATAATGCGAGGTTAACACGCAAACAACAAAGGTTGTGTTTCAAGTACATTTCGCGACACGTAAAGAACGTTGTGGCTAAAATATCCACAAACTATGAACAGTGATAAAGAACGAAGAAGTTGCGGATTAATCAAACAGTGCCTGGAAAGGGATACCAAAGAAGCAGTGACGAACTAAACTGTACACGACCAAAATAAAAGAAAACGTGAAACGCTAGAAAACGACACCGAAAACACAAGACACAATATTCACAAGACTGCTCGACCACAAAAAAAAACCAATCCCAAAGAACACAGGTTCATTAGAAACGAGTACAAGAATACAAAAATGGGAGAAATCAAAGAACTAAATGCTTGTTTTCAGAGACGCGACTTTTGCGCGAAACAAAATGGCGCTGCGAAATGTTTTCCTTGTGTAAAAACAGTAATATGTCATTGAAGCTTATTATTTCTTAAAAATAATGGAAATAGATGCATCTAAAGAACGTTATAAATAATATTTATGTTATCTACCTAAAGAATAAAAACACTTACTTGAGATTCACAGAACTATGAAAACGGAATTCGTATAGTTTTGTTTTGCGTAAAAATTGCGAATTTCGCAAACCTTTTCAAGATTGTTTATGACGAGTAGGATGTTATTTAATTACTAATTTCTTTATTGTTTATCGAAATTCTAGTTTCCCTTTACCGGATATTTGGAAACCAGTTTTATCGATCGTAGACCGATCTATAAATCGAGATTTCAAGGTGCAATTAACCAGCTTAATCCAGGCTCTGACGCTGTGACAAAAGCGGTCGCCGAAAGAGGACAGAATGTTCAAACAGGAGATATGAAAATATAAAAAGGTAATTGCTAAATCTTGTAGTTAATCTAAAGTCGCAAGAAGAATACTGTTTTGGTCTAAATAAATAAAGCTTTATAAGAAGCACGTGCGGGTTTAAATAAATATAATATCATAAACAAGTGCATGAAGTGACTAATTATCTTAACCGCGGATGGTATACTGTTACAGTGATTAACGAATTAATGAAAGTGTTGTTTCTAAATTAAATTGTTGGTTTGTTATTTTGCTTGTATTGTATTTTAAGTTCTATAATAATAGGTTAAATAAATTGGCGACAAATGTGTAGTAATATACAACCATTGATAAAACACTGTGTGTTATCAAACTGTTAGTCGTTGTTCAGTTCATTAAACCTATTTAATAATAAAAATTCGAATACCGTATCCTAACGTAGTAGTACTTGCGTTGACGCTAATCTTTTGATAGGTTTCCTTCTGCAGCGGTATAACGTCTGTGGGTTGTGGACTTAATTGTGTACGGGACGGAACGGTTTGCCATGTGACTGCTGCCCTTAAAGTAATAGTCACTTCACCCAATTCCGAGAGTTAGTCTTGGTCAGGAACTATAGTCCCACGCCGGTATATCCGGACCTAGTTCCAATTCCAAAGCTAGGTTCAATCTTCAGACAGTAATGGTAGGGGAGACTTGTCCCTCCGGTAGAAAAAGCGTCTTGTGGCAGCCATACGAAGTCCAATAGGCCCAAGGTCTATGTAAGTTGCTTTGCGCCTCAGGTGCATTTATGTGAAAATGGCGAAAGTTATTCGCACATTTCGAGGTACCAGAGGAATCTATTTTGTAGAATGGAGGAGTCCCACGGGGAACCCGCTGTCTAGTGCAGTATCTACTGGGCTCGCTCTCTCAAGGGCTTGGAACCTAGCTTAGGCACAGGTTGAACGTCGAATTATTCCGTCGACATTAGTCCTTTATGTGGGGGCGAGGAAGTGCTGCTTAGGCACTATATCCCCGCCCCCCAGATACACACTGCTAGCTAGCTAGGGCTGGTATCGGAAACTAGTCAGTGAAGGTCGTCTAGAAATCAAGAGTTAGAAAACAGAAGCCACTGCGAGTTAAACACTAAACTGAAGATTTCTTACTATGAGGGACGCACAAAATACTGTGCCTACCGCTTTAAAACTACGCGATGACCGACGCTGCGTTTTCTATCTAGAAACCAAAAAGTACTTACGGGTCAAGCCGATATGCGAGAATGTACGACTTGGACTAACTGGATTGGACAGTTTGATGTTGTCTTCCGAGGAACAAGCAACAAGTGTTAGTCTGCAGTCACAATCCAAGTAGAACATTAGGCCGGAAAAAATCCGTTGGTTGCTGCAACTATACGCCAGAAAGATGCCAAAATGGAGAGCTGCCGATATCGTCACAACCCATTTTATCCGTGCCGCGTCCAGCTTCTTGTTTTGGACAGAACAGTCCTTAGGAACAGAGCAGTGAAACGCATCGAAATCCATTCAGAGTGATTGCCGAAAGGGATATAGTATAAGATAATATAAGAATAAAAAACGTAAATAAAAGAAAACTTTTTGTTAAAATAAACAAGTAACTAATTACCATATTCGCGGAGGTACACTGTTACGGTAACAAATAAATTAATTAAGTGTAGTTTCTAAATTCAACTGTGCTGTCGACATCTGGCGGTTTGGGAACTAGCTTAGCACAGGTTATTTCGTAGTGACATTAGAATCCATTATGATAAGAGGGAGGGGGGTAGTTAGGTACTCTACCCCGCCTCAAATACACACTGTTGTTCCCCACATGAGCGTACGAAAGCTGGTATTTAAGGTGATGAAATGACCAGCGAGAATCGTCCAGAAACAAAGAGTACTGAACTGTATACTTTTTAATTGTAAAACCGGTGGTAATGGCCTACGGTGCAATGGTTCTTGGATTACGGTTATACTTTACTGCAGACTGTTTACGCGAGAACGTAAAAGTTTCAGTGGCCGCACGACAGTATCGTAGATTAGTTAGAATGTACTATAAAGTAGTGGCGGGAAACATCTGGGATGTAAGGAAGAATTGGAAAAGCTTACCTCATACGGCCGTGTTGCGTGTGAGGCAGAAATCATTAATCAACGGAAACTAAAAGCCAACTGAAGTATTTATTTTAACATTCACAAATACACCTAAGCGTTGTCCTCAAACACGATAAAATAATTCAATTTTCGGGCTTATGCATTTTACACATATGAGACATGGGCATTAAATCAATTTTTCCTTTGATCTTGGCGATACCCTCTTGCGAATCGAACGACAATAATTCGCCGACGGATTCGCGTTTTTCGCCAATAATAACCTACAAGATCGGGATCGAATTACAATCGTATTGTGTACAACGCTTTACCTTAAACGTATCGCCACACTGAGGCTGAACTGGATCTAAGTGATCGCACATTATTGTCACGACTCTGTCTTCTTCCGGTAAAAAGACCGAGCACATTGAACCTGAAATACTTCGTATCACGCCGATTTGTCCTACGAGACCTGGATCATCATGACTGTCACGAATTCTAACCTATAATTATATTAAATTTCTGTGTATATCACATAAAAATCAACAAAATTGGGCCGTGTCAATGTTAATTTAAACATTGGCTCCGGTCGTATAAGCCTCCACACATCTTTAAAATTAACATAAAGGACAAGGGTTCAGTAACAGGAATAAAGGAACGGGATTGTTATTGACATCGAGGTTCTTCCTAAAACGAACTTTTACAACTAATAAGTAGATGATAATACCGACCTCAATATCGATTGTATGCCAATCGGTCATTGGAAATACTTCCAAACTCGCACCTGGAGTTTGTGGGTTATATGGCATATTGGGGCTGTACCCGGTGCTCGGTGTGTTATAAGGGTTATTGCTCGATGGTGATTGACTGTAACCAGTTGCAGGGCTTGGTGTTGAAACCACACTCTGATAGCCAGGACTAGGTTGATAAGGGCTGTAGCCGCTTTCGTTAAATATAGTTCCGGGTGTTTGTGGAGTGTACGGACCATTCATTTGATAGCCAGGTGTGCTTGGATTATAACCCGGTGATGGGTATGTGTTCGATGTAATTGGATCCCATTCGGAATGGGCGTTTGGTGTTCTGGAACCATCATGTATTGGGGTCATCGAACCATAATGTAACGGTGTACGTGATCCTGAGTCAGCCATCGGTGTTTTATTGCCACTGTCTCTGTATAACGGAGTTTGGCTGCCAGTGTAGGCCGGTGTTCTTCCGTAACTCATGCTGCCAGGATCGCGACTTGGAGCGCCTAGGATTCATAAATAAAAGAAAAGGTCTAACACAATATAAGAAAAACATACCAACGTCGGAAATATGATTCCTGTCTACGGAAATGGTCTGACAAGAAGTGTGAAGCTCAATACGAGCTGTTGTTTGTGTCGCATCTTTAACGATACCAATATTACCTTTGTAAGGTCCACGAATAATTTTAATCGTTGAGCCAATTAAATCCTTTTGACGTGTAACACGTCCGCGTCCTCCACCACCACCACCTCCGCCTCGTGGTGCTCCAAATCCGCCGCCGCTCGACGGATGCATCGGCGAGCTTCTCCGAGGCGACATAAACTCCATATTAGTGGCCATATCCACAGTAGGCGCACTTTTATTTCCTCCAGCTAATTGCAAATGTTTCGTCTTGCAGACAAATATCCCACCGTTTTGTAAATACTCCAGCGAATGCAAAAAAGCAAAATTCCTGTACAAATGTTTAATCTCCCCGGCGAAACCATTATGTGGACCATCTATAACCTTAACCATATCTTTACGATGCAAGTTATTTCGGAACGAATCCAAAGCAGCAGTAAACCGATTCAACCGTCTCTTCTGCAAAGAACTAGGTCGACACTCGACGACTTTACCGTGCATGTTCAAAACATGAAAATTCTCTCGCTCTAACCGTACAATTACGCCCACAGTTTCTGAATCCAAGTTAACTAAATCACCCCATTCGAATTTGCCTAATGAATCAACTCCACTAGCCATATCCGTGCACAGTTGCAAATCTTTCGGCAAAATTTCCATTTCGTGCATCGTCAAGTCAGAGATTAAAACGACTCGGTTGTTTTCCACACGTACTATCAACCCAGTATCGCCTTCGTATCTACCCGATAAAACTTTAACGTGATCACCCATACTGAAATATTTTTTTAATTCAGACGCTTGGAATATAAGAGCGTCTTTGAGATCCTCGTGTCTTGGCATCACAGTTATCATGTTACCGTCGATCGTTATTATTTTCCCTTGCAAATTGATCAATTCACCTTCGCATACTTCAACATTATCTCCCGCACTAAAAGTATGAGTCAATGCCTTATCTTCCTTTTCCGTTGGCAATTCCAAATCGATTCCTTCAGGTTGTTCCTCAAATCGTTCAAGTTCGGCTAGTGTTGGTTTAACACCATCAACAATCACTGCACTCAGTGTGAAGTTTTTGTACAAAAATCCTTTGCGTGAGTAACGATTTCCTTCGAAAATTAAGAAATCACCGTCGGATGTGACTTCACCCCCAATAGCTCTGTTTAAAAAAATTATTTGTAATTGGTATAATTAACATGTGGGAATTACCGTATAGCCTCAGGATCAAACGGCTTACTAGGTGGACGACGTTTCTTCTTCCGTTTTTCAGCATCATTCTCCTAAAAACAGTCATAAAACACCAAAAACTTCAGAATTAAACACACAAACCGATTGAGTAGTACGTAAAGCTCCTCGTAAACGGGTATAATCGATCCTTGGCAACAACTTAAGATGCACCTGATTTTGAGCCATGTCGAAGTAGTCGACCTGTGCAATATCGTCCTTGTACAATCCCCTTTTTAACCGTACCCACTGCTTTGACTTCAAACCAGTCTGTTCTTTAACAACACGTAAAACATCTGTCATTTCCTTAATCGGAACCATCTGCTGCTTCCAAAGTCCCATACGTAAATTACCAACAGTTTCAATCGATGCCTTAACGTGTGGTTGTTTGTACGCCTCAATGTAAATGTACCCCTTAACTCCTTCAGGTGCAACCACCGATTTAATCTGCAACGGCTCATTATTATTCTGATACGCTAAGAACTTTCGCATCAGCAACAAAACGGTGGCCTTTTCTTCACCGATCCGACACTTCACCATCCACAAATTTGGATCTTTAACACCAGGCAACAACGTCTGTTGTGTAATTTCGTCTGACATCTCCTCGCCACCTTCACCAAAATGTCTAGCAGCTGCACCATCATCTGCATACTTCTTACGTAAATACTCTTCAATTTCATGTTCTTTCTGTGTACTAAAACTAAATGTAAATAAACGCACACCCAAACAATTTTAACGCACTCCCAAAGATTGGTACCACGTCGTCTCCCCTCGATTTCTCGAGCCGTTGGGCCAAGTTCATCGACTTCGTTACCAACAATACCAATTTCTTGAGCCCCATCTTCCCATTCGTCCTCGTCTTCAACTTCATCGTCGACTTCAGCCTCGTCAATAATAAAACCACCGTAACGATCCTTTTTCTTCCGTTTGCGTCTGTGTCCTGAATCGCTTTCATCCTCCTCACTGTCATATTCCTCACTATCGTGTAGAGAATCACCTTCGGGTTCCTGCTCCTCTTCGACTTGTTCGGCATCCGATGCCTCTCTAGCCTCTGACCTATAAACACGTAAGTTAAATCACCATAATGCGGGTACAGGAATCTACCCAGATCTACTTCGAGAACGTGATCTCGACACCGAACGACTACGCGCAGATCCTACACTGCTTTGTCTCGAACGGTTAGACACAGGTGAGCCCCTTTCAGAGCCTGACGCTTCGGCATCCGAAAAATTACTAGCCTCAGAATCGGACACTAAAATTTTTATTTTACTTTCTTTTCAACAAGAAACTTTACTTACTTCTACTACACTTTTACTTCTTTTACTTAACAAACGTCAGAAATTGTCGAATTAGTTTCGTTTTTAAAATTACAAATAAACAATATGTAGAATCTGACGAATCTAGTATAGGTATCTTCTTTACCGACCACAGCGGCCACAGGACTGGACTTAAAAAATATTTTAATAAATTTTAATAAAACAAGTGTTTTAATATTCAAAATTACAACCAATGACAAAATGTGTCTTTTAAACAAATTAGGATTACAGTTAATTCATGTTTGTACGAAATTTTTTTTTTAAACCAGTCGCAGTTTACAGTTTAAGAGGGAAAATTTAAACAACTCATTCTCTTAAAACAACAATTATAAATTTCTCGACAAAACAATTAGTTTTTGTTCGACTATTGGTTCTGCTAATCGGATTATTGCCTTTTAAATATTACCAAAAACTGTCAACTGAAGACCAAATATTCTGGAACAGAGCAAGACCTTCGCCAACTAATCGCTTTTGCGACCACGCCCATCGTCTTCCTTGCTCTGCCAAAAAGAGCGATGCAGGACCTTTGATTATAATTGTTGACGCGTCTACCAGCCTCACAATTTTGGTCACTACCACCAACAAGTTACAGGCACCAACCCTGTCGCCAAGGTAAAGACCCCGCCTATAATCCTGGATAATCATGGTTCGCCATGCCGATTCTACGAGAAACCAACGTTGGAATTGAATCTGACTAGACGACGAAAAGGCTTGGTTTTCTATACGTAAAAACCACGCAAGACTTCTACCTAGCCACGCGATTATTGAAGGAAGAACCACGGGAGTTTCACACGTAAATACATGACTGACTGACAGTCATCATTCGAGGAATTCGACAGCGCGGATACGACGTCATTAACGTGACAAAGATGGAGACAACGAGAAGCAAGGTTCTCCTTCCGATCCTCATGGTACATTAACCCAAGATAGACACGCTACCGAAGAAGCGGTGGCACCGCCATCTACATCAAAGGGAGGTTGAATCATTACCACAAAGCGATGCCCCCGCTCTTAAACCTCAAAGCTAGTCGTCGTTTGGCGGGCTAATCATCATTTGAGTGGTCTACAACCCATTAGGAATTCCGTCACGAAGAACAGATTTTGAAACGTATTGATCATCGGTGAAGACCTCAACGCAAAGCATCCATCTCAGAACAACCGACGCACTAACCCTTGCAGCCGATATACCACACCGCCCTCAAGCAAACTGAACCTACTGGACATCATGTGTAGCGTCTTTATTGCTTGGTTAATTAGAAAAAGATGGTTGACGAAGAAGATGTTGTGGGCTTCCTGACTAGCTTCTCGAAGGAAAAAAATCAAGAAAGAAATAATATATATAAGGCCCTGCAACCTTTTTTTTTCTTGACCGAAGAAGCTGTTCATATATCCCTAGGCGCCAGATCTACGATAGAAGGGTTATTCCAACACAAACCGCTCGAAAGAAACCAACAAATGAGCTTGCTTCGTATGTATATTTATCAGAACTACACATGCGATAAAATTAGCGTGTTTACCTTTGAAATGTTTTAAGATGTTTTAGGTCAAACCAGCTGATACGTGTTGTTGCACGGGGTGTACTATGCAGTACGCATCGGTGCAATTAACCTTAGAGGTTCATGAAGAAGGTCCCCTCCGGATAGTATTTGGTGAGAAATTCCCACTGCTCGATAAGGTCAACACGATAATGGTAGATGTTATAGCTTTGGCAATGTCAATAACGAATATGTACATTGAAAGTATATATACAAGGTTAACGGTCGTAAATCCCTATAATACGGAAAACGTTGATGGTAATTATATGATTTATAAAATATCTATAACCCCCAATGATATATATAGGATGCACGAATCCTAATATATATAGGAATTATAGCAAGTTCATCTAGCCATTAACGTGCACACCACGACCAACAATGCCAGAAAAGAAGACCTTTTATTTTCCTAAAGAATAATCCTATTCAAAAAAACGTATAGATAAGATATATGATTTGAAAGCGGGGAAACTTTAAAAATTAGCGTAGGCAACCTACCATACGCCTAAATATTGCTACACGTGGTATAATAGAGGCGAACCCAGGCGAACCAACTACCATTATTAATCCGTAGAATACAACTTCGTAGTACGGCCAGCCTACAAGATTGAGATTGAACGATTCCTGTTCTGCGAAGCACAACTAGAACAAACGGTAAGCGATCTGATTCTAGCTATTCGAAGCGCCGTAGAAGTTGCATTAAAATCGTTTCCAAGGACAACACGGACCCGCAACTACCTCTATGTATTTGAGAGATAATTCGGGTGAAGAATCGACGATGTTGCAGATGGCAACACACCAGATTAGCAACCGAGCGACCCGACTCCTCCCACCTCTCCACTATTTTCAACACGTCTCTCAGATTCCACGTATTTCCGACCCAATGAAAGACGGCTCACATCATTCTTTTCCCGAAGCCGGGAATTGTCGACGTTAGGTAAGTTATGTTGGAGCGAGTAATCATAATTAAGTTGCAAAGAGAAGTCGACGTCAACGATGTGATTCCAAAAAGATAGCTTGACTTTCACTACTCTACAACGCACCAGGATTTGAAATAAGAATTCCCACCAAAGTGGGTTTTTTTTGCAGCATCTGGCAACCGATGGAGCAGCTCATCCGCTATCTCATCAACCCCACGCTCCAAGAGATAAACAAGTTTAAGTCTGGACCAAGAAGAATCCAAGACCTCAAGGGTCAATCCTGGTATTCTGTTGTACAACATCTTCACTTATCAAAACACCCACGAGCGGATTGCGCGTCGACAACACCACAGTAATGGTAAGTTCAAGATCTCTTGTACAGATCATCGATCGGGTGCGGGTTGCCATGGATCACCCGTCGAGTTGATGCGCCGACTACAGAATCACCGTAAACTCGACTGTTCACATGCCGCTTGAGTGAAGGTGCCGACATATTCTAGAAGAACGAAACAAAAGTATCTAGGTCTCGTTCTGAACAGACGTGGACAACAAGCTGCTCCTCTAAAAATCGGTGATATTGCCCACCATGACCCTCGCCAACATTTTCACATGCAACGAAGACTTACATCGAGAAGATCACACAGTGATTCGTGAGGAGCAATCAGCTGCACCGAGATCTACAGCTGCCCAGCATCAAGAAACTACTCCTCGAGACGGTACAGGAAAGTTCAGTAAAATTTTGGTGAAACAACATGCTACCAAGTAGCAAATTATTTATATGCTACAAATCTAGCGGAGCAAACACCGGTTTGTGCTGTGCGAGTAGGAAACTGTTAAATTTCAAAATATGGTTAATCAAGAAGAAAAAAAATATATATCTAGCTTTTAACATACGAAAATGTTCTTTAAATAAGTGGGATAGTATTTTCATGATAATTTTCATTCTGTTAAATAAGTCTTACTTGTACATCATTAACTAAAACTATAGACTATAGATTGTGCGACAACTTCTTCTATTAATGGGATGTTCCATTTATCTCCACAATTTACCTATTAAACGATAACGTACTATAAAGTCCATTCATACTAATTCTGTATAGAAATTTTATATTAAACAGGCAAATATGTTAAAGATCGGTTTTATGTGTATAAAAATAAAACAAGTTCTATTTTTATGTACACTTTGTATTTACATCTTGCATTTAAAATTAATATCGTATTTTTGAGGTTAGGTTGCATTGTATGTGGAATTATGTGTATAATTATTTATTGTGTCAAATAGACAAATCACAAATAACAACACAAATACAATTTCAATTTCAAACTCGTTTTATAATTAAGGTAGCGATAGCGTAGCAGTTTTTCTGCTGAATGCGACCATTATGTTATAGAACAAGGACAAACTGGAACAAACCTTATGTATCTACGGGTTGATAAGGTACTTCAAAAAATAATTTTAAGATAATATTAAAAAATGTACAGTCTTTAATATAGTTTTAGTATAAATTATAACAAATTTCAGTGTTGTGACAGGTACTCATTTTTTGGTACCTAGGTACAGGTACAGGTACATTTATTTAAAAGTACCTAGGTACAGGTGCAGGTACAGATTTGGCAAACGTACCTAGGTACAGGTACAGGTACAAAAAAAATGTACCTTAAAATTTCAGGTACTTTTTAGGTACTTATTTATGATCATAGAAAATACAAATTTAGTAAACCAACTCTTATTTGTGCGATCTCATTGAAAAACGATAGAAATAATTACAGCTATAAAATGCATGAAATGATTGAAATCAATCAACGACATGCTACTATATATCACTGTTGATGACACACACAAGTTACCTATTAAGGTTTTAGGACTAAATTAGAAAGAAACTGAACGGGAAGGGTAATGCATGGCAGTTTAGTGATACAGTTGAAATCGGTTAGTAAGTGCTTCAAGGGACCTATCGTTTTGTACTTATTATCCGAGAAGAATTACTATTCGACGTACACGACACTTTAATTTTCGTTGAGGTCGTGCTTACAGCATTTATGTTATATACCGTTGGTTATACCCGTTATATACTTACGTTCTCGGCTATGTTTATGTAATTTAGTATGATACAAAGTCAAATATGTCGTTTTTAGAATAAGTCATTAAGCACGTATTGTTTATATAAGCAGAAATACGATTCGTAATAATTTTTTTTATAATATCACTGTGTTATATAATCAGTTATAATTGTTTGCTTTTTCCTAGAACTCCACAACTCTTTTTCTAAAAATCATCTCTATTTTATACAGATTATTTAAGTTTGTACGTTTCGAAATTTATCGCATTCGGTTTGATACCCTGGCTACTCATGTTAACAGTACGATTGCGTTGCTGTAAATGATTCAACCGAGTGCTGTCACTGCCTACATTTGCACTTTTAACAGGGAAGTTTTATACAGATTAACGGTACCCTTCAGGCATCATTAAGGAAAAATTGCGTAGGTCATGTATTATTTTTGGAAGTTTAGTAATTTCAAATGTAATTAAGTCCGAAACAAATATATAAAACGTACAATACATGTACGCTTAAAAGTACCTATTTTATTAGGTACTTAGGTACAAAGGTACGTTCTAAAAAGTACCTAAGTACAGGTAAAGGTACATTAATTAAAAAGTACCTTTCTAGGTACATAGGTACACAAAAATTACCTAGGTACTTGTACCTAGGTACATTTACCTAGGTACATCCCAACACTGACAAATTTATTCCAAGTACTTATTTTAAAGGAAATATTAAAAAGTAAAATTTTAAATATTTTTGTCTTTGTTGCCGTGTTTACCCGTCAGTGGTGCAACGGGTGTACGTTTGACAACGTAGCACTTGTTTTTGCAGAAATTACCATTCGTTATTAATTGTTTTGATGTTGATAATTTTCCAAATTAGTATAAAATATATTCTTATGTGTTAAAGCTGTGAAAAAATTAATAAAATTTTAACGATATATCCGGACATGACATCTAACAATTCTTTGTACGTTTTGGGGGCTGCGGTCGTTGGTATCGTAAGTGCAGCGGGTTTATTCATAGTGGAACATCTCAGACAAGAACGTCGGAGACATGCTTTGGCACAAGACCTGGCCAGACTCGATCGACAGTTATCCGGAATGCAACAGGAACTTAAGCAACTGCAATCGTTGCAAACTGAAAGGTATTCGAATTGCCACATCGAACTTCTATAACTGAGTAAATTTTCTAGGAGAAATGCGAAATCTAAACGACTAAAAAACGCAGTCTCAAAAAATACGTCAATTGCGTCGACTTATTCAAATACGCTTGAAGCAGATAGCTCAGATTTAGAGTTTTATGATTTTAGCGATGACGAAACTATAAGCGCCACCATTTCCACAGATCAGGTGTGTAGTTCCTGGCAGTGAATGCTCATGTATAAAAATTAAATTATTCGTTAAATCTCGATAATGTTTTAATGTGTTAAGTTGTAGTTACTCAAAGACATTGATGATAAGTTAAACGTAGCCGATATAAATCAAGTTTCTGACGCTTTTGATCGGTTGGTTGGTCTTAATGGCGAGCAGCCTCGGGATGCACAAATTTTATGGCGTTTGGGTAAAGCGTACCATAAGATGAGTGCGACTGTTGAAGACTCAATTAAACAAGATTATATCAATAAGGGTATTGATTGTTGTGAGGTGGCACTTGATGTTGACGGTAACATCGCGGAAGCTCACAAATGGTTTGCGATTTTAGTGGGGTCACGTTCGAATTATCAATCGATTCAAGGAAAAATTAGTGACGGGTACCTCTTTAAGCAACATATAGATGCGGCTATCACCATAAATCCAAACGATTCGACTCTTCACCACATGCTTGGTCGTTTTACATACGAATCGGCGAATTTAAAATGGTAATCGTCGACTAATGCTTTTGTTTTATATGCAACAGTTTTTTTGCAGGTACGAACGAAAAGTTGCCGCAACTTTTTTCGCCGAACCACCAAGTGGTACTTTCGACGAAGCACTCGAACACTTTATTGTTGCCGAGAGATTACTCGGAAAAGATTGGAAGGAGAATAAGTTGTTAATGGCTAAGTGTCAGATCGCATTAGGAAGATATCAAGAAGCGATACAGACTTTGAAAATTGCCGATGCGATGGTCAATGATAGTTTGGTACGTGGTGTAATAGTCCTTCGGACTTTAACCGATTTGATTTTTAGGATACATCGATAGATTCCGAAATTAAAGTGTTACTTCAAAAATACAATACATATAGCTAGAAGATTTTATCTTAGGTTAAGTGGAAAGTAAACGAATGTATTTTATTCATATTGCTAGCCAACGAACTGGATTTTACACCTTTTTTTTATGGATTTAGTATAAGTATATTACGGGCAAATAGATTTTATAAATGTTTTTATTTACTTAAATATATTCCTGTTTTCGAATTTTTTGGTTTAATTCATATTTACCGCGCGATAACATTAACCACTTGATTAGTTGATTTTTGTCTGTTGATTCTTATGTACAGAGTTGGTCAACTTTGACACGTTTAAAACTTTTATTCATTGCACATAAGATACAAAATAGTACGATTAATAAGCTTTATAAATTGTAAATAGAAGCTGAAATAAATGTTAGTACAGTCGAATCGAAAGGAAAAAAATTTTAGACGATAAAATAACCTATCTACAATTGCAATATATCGACAATACAGTAATTTATAATTTCTTTTAAGTCTATTAAAAATATATAATATTGCGACTGGATCTCCCCGCATAAAACTAATCTACGTTAATGCAGTACGTATCCTAACTTTACATAGTCCATTAAATAATTGGGAAAAACAAAAAAGCTGCTTTCAGAAAAAAAATTAAAACAAATTCCAATACTGTTACATCAGATCAAAAATTATTCGGTGAGAATAGCTTCGGCAGCTACAGGTTCATCCTCCTCCTCGTCTTCATCATCGATATAGAGCGATTCCTGTTTGAATTCTTCGAGAAGCTCTTGTTTGGTATGCACGTGCATGTGTCGTTTTAATATGAAACGTTTTTTACAGGCGTACGCACATATCTCGCATTTATACGGAGTCCTACCACGATGTACCTTCATGTGGACTTTTAAACTATTTTTATTGTTACATCTATAAGAACAATCGTGACATTGGTATGGTTTATCGCCTGTGTGTATACGGGTATGAACGACTAATGCTGAATTTGATGTGGTGCTATATTCGCACACGGTACACTTAAAGGGAGTTTCTCCAGTGTGTATACGCATATGCACCTTTAAGCTGCTTTTGTTACTGCATTTATACAAACACTCGGTGCATTTATACGGTTTCTCTCCGGTGTGTATTCGCATGTGTACAACTAAAGCTGAATTGGCTGTTGTTTTATAAGTGCATATGCTACACTCATAAGGTGTTTCACCAGTGTGTACTCGTAAATGCACTTTTAAACTACTTTTAGTGCTGCATTTGTATGGGCATTCGGTACATTGGTACGGTTTCTCCCCAGTATGTATCCTAGTGTGTACGACTAAAGCCGACTTAGATGTGGTGCTGTAACCGCAAACGAAACACTGGTAGGGCGTTTCACCAGTGTGTACCCGCATGTGTACTTTTAAATTCCCTTGGTAGCTGCAACGATAATCGCATAATGAACACTGATACGGTCGATCCCCCGTGTGCGTTCTCATATGTACGGTTAATCCACTCCTTTGCGCACATTTATACCCACACTCGATGCATATGAACGGTTTATTATCACCGTGTATTCGCATATGCACGTTTAAAGATGATTTCGAAGCAGTGCTGTACTCACACTCTGGGCATTTATATGGAGTTTCGCCCGAATGTATACGTTCATGCACTACTAAGCTGCTTCTGTTACTGCTTTTGTAATCGCATTTTTCACAATGGTATGGTTTATCACCAGTGTGTATCCGCATGTGTACATTTAAACCACTCCTCTGAGTGCAACGGTATTCACATTCGGGACATTGAAATGGTTTATAGCCTTCGTGTATACGTATATGAACATTCAAAGCCGATTTCGCCGTTGTACTATAGGGGCACAAATTACATTTATACGGTCTGTCTCCAGTGTGCGTTCGCATGTGTACGGTTAACGAAGATTTAGTTACCGTACGATAGCTGCATTGGCTGCAACGATATGGTTTACTCCCAGTGTGGATGCGATTGTGAACGGTTAATGCAGACTTCGATATTGTGTTGTACCCACATACGTTGCAAGAATATGGCTTTTCACCAGTGTGTATTCTTTTATGTACGATTAAGGCCGAATTTGACACAGTCGAGTATGTGCATTGATCACATTTATACGGTTTATACCCAGTGTGTATACGCATATGCACGTTAAAATTACTACGCTGTGCACATACATATTCGCATTCTTTGCACTTAAACAACTTATTCTCCTGGTGGAGCTTAGTATGTAACACAAATCGACGTTTTAGTGCTGTTTTATACCCACAAACTCCACATTCGTACAAAGGACGACCGAATAAAGTTCGCATGTATCTAGTTGGATTAAGCTCGGGTTTCACTTCAGCAACAGTTTGTGTAGTCTCTGTGGGGCCATTCATATTTTCGACGTGTTCAATGGGTTCAGTCTTAGGTATAACCCCATTAGGGATAGGAATAGCAATCGGATCGTTTTCTTTATTACTATCACCTAAAACAGTCTCGACTTTATAAATTTTAATGCTAGATACGTCCTCCTGTTGTTCATCTTCGAGATCTATATGTGGTGGCGAATCTTCAGGTTCGATTTCATCATAACTGCAATCTAAATGTTCTTCTTTAATATTACCAGGAAAAGGATTATACGACGTGAACGATTCGGAATCGTCCATTACTTCTTGTTTTATTTGTATGGGCGCATTCTCCGATTTCTCATTTTTATTCTGTTGAACTACGTGAATTAAGTCTACGTACGTTGACGAGTACCCCATTTTTTGCACGTAATTATTTATATTCTTCTCAGTTTGCAAACATTTCTCTTTAAACTTGTGTGTGAAATTGATAGCTTCCGAGCACTCACCACATATAGCCGCATTCGGTGTTAAATTCAGATCCTAAAATAGAGCGAGGATTATTTGGATTTTGGGTTTGGACGTACGTACAAGTTCGGGAACGCAATCTCTTAGTTTGTTTCTTATAGTGGTATTCTCAACATTTGACGCGATTGTGTCTAAGTAGAAGAGTTGCGAGCCGTGCGTTATTTGCTGCAAACAAGTCCTACACACCTCGTAAATGTTCTCGTACGAGTTACTTTCCATTGTTTGTTAATTTCGTCTATTTATTTCAACATTTTAACTAATTTGGTTAACTTGACAATTAATTAACGCTAATGGACATATTTACAAATAAAAACATTAAAGTAAAAACGTATTGTCTACCAGGTTGCGAAAGAACTACTTTATTTGAACTACCGACAAATTTCATGCTAAGTTTTTTTGAAAAAGTCAAATCTATTTTACCAAACCCAAATCCACCAAAACTGACTTTTAAGCATTGCGCTAACTCTCAAACTCGCCGACACCAGCATCTTATGAACTCCTGTCGCGCCATCACAAACCAACTTCGATGACGTCATATACAACAACGCAATGACACTCGGTTTCGATGGTATCAGCAACAGGTCATTCTCAACATGCCGAAATTTAGCAAACAAAAACATTGTTTAATCGTCTAGAATTAAGAAAGAACTTTTAAAAACAAGTTTTTCTCGTGATATGCACAAATACGTACGATACCAAACTGCTAAGTTCTAAGAGTTGCACTTTTTTAAACGTTCTTTAGACTTTTGATACAGCTTTATGTCTAAACACAAAATTTAAATTAATAACAATACAAAATCAGTTTTAGCATAAGTTTAGTCCCTTTTAAAATGTTATGGTTATAAACGACAGTTTCAACACCAATTAAATTGAAGCTAATTAATCACTTACTTGTTTTTCTTTATGGCGATCAACTAGTCCTGGTTGGTTTCCTCGAGTTGTTTTTGAAAATAGATGAAACTATTACACATTTCTTCAACTTAATTTTAAATTTTAAAATGATGCACTAATAGTTTCATATGGATCCGCAGTGGGCGCTGCCTATACCTACTAGATTTCACTATCAAAATCGGTAATATAGGCATCCCAACGTACATAAAAATTTATTTAATTTTACATGGATTATTAAATAGATACTGGCAATACAAATGCTTACTAAGGATACATACATATCGTAAAATATAAAAAAATCACAATTTACTCCTATTTGTCATAGCAATACTTTGAATGCTAAGTAACGTTGTTCACAGCCATGTTAGTATCGTCAATGCAGGTACTAATCATGCTACTGGTAAAATCAAACGTGTGTAAACGCATATGCACCTGTAAGTCAGACTTCGTTATGGTTTCGTACCCACAATGAAAACAATGCAGGATTTTTTCACCCTTGTGAACACTAACATGTCGAAGAAAATTATATTTGTTTGACGACGTGTATTGACAAAACATACATGTGTAAGTTTTCGTCTTTGAGTGCATACGTAAATGCACAATAAAGGAGTGACTCCGATTTGAACTGTAATCGCAAAAATTGCATTTGTACATCTTTTCATGCTTCCTGTGTCGTTTACTTAAGTGACAACGTAAATTCGATTTGTGAGACGATGTGTACTCGCACAATAAACACTTATAGGACTTTTGTGATTTGGTTTCTTCATCCGAATGCTTCCTCATATGTACAATTAAAGTTTGTCGTTTAGCAGAACGATAATCGCACTTGCTACATTTATGAATGCAAGAGTCATCGTAATTGACTCTGGTAACTGCATTCTCATCAGCAAGTAATTGAGCGATTTTAGGTACATCGAAAAAATCCTTGGTGTCGCATTGCAAATTCTTAATATCCAGATTTTCGTGTGAATTAATCGTGTTAATATCATCACGTTTCTGTTGTTGGGCGATGTCTCGTAAATTGATGCAAGTTAGGACGTAATCCGTTTGTTCTATGTAACTTTGGATGCGACCCTCGGTTTTTAGGCACTTAGTTTTGAATTCATATGCTAAAGTCAACGATTCAAAACAGGTATTGCAAACAACCGCATTAGGCACAACATCCAAATCCTACAACGTTTATTTACAATTAATTCAAACATAAAAACGTAAACTTACAATTTCTGGAATGCAATAAGTGAGTTTGTTTCCTACAGTTGTCGATTTGAAATCGGTTGCGTTTAAACAGAACCTTATCGTGTCATTACCGATTTCTTCCAAGCACGTTCGACAGATATCGGTCATTTTTTTATACAATGTACTAAAAATCACATTTACTTAATAAAACGATATCAAATTTCTTATAGATTAGAGTAGAACGTATTAAGAGCACCGTAAAGGCAGCCGAAAGAGCAGTTTAAATTAAACTACTTTGAACATTTGAACTACGTCGGTACGAAATTTGTTTTATTTAAGAAACGTTTAGTTGCGTTATAATTTAGTTATTACGCAAAGCTTTTGTGTTAGAATTAAGTTTTTTATTTTTGGTGAACGTTAAACAATTATGGGGTTATTGAACTACATTGACCTAGTAATACAGGATGTGGTTCAAAAGTTTTCGCACTTTAAGACGAATACTCAAATAGATGGCGCTCTTAACAAAATTCCTTTCTTTCCAAGTCTCTTTTTAACCCTAAAAAAAAAACTTTAGAATTTGTGCGCAACGTAAATTAATATTACTCACTATTATACCAATAACAGACGCCTATTTTGTTAAACAAGTTTCAGGGAAATGAAAATGAAAAATACTTCTCTCAGTCGTAACAAAATACGACATTTATGTTTATTTAACGGCACAACTTACACTAATATACAATAATTCTACCTAACGATCGATTTCCCCAAAGACAACATCTAAAGTACCAATAATAGCAACTATATCAGCCAACATATGGTTCCTACCAATTTCCTCTAAAGCAGCTAAATGTGCAAAACCAGGTGCTTTAATCTTACACCGGTAAGGCTTGGTACCTCCATCCGAAACAATATAAACACCGAATTCACCTTTCGGCGCTTCAATTGCCGTATACGTACATCCAGGTGGTACCTGATACCCTTGTGTAAACAACTTAAAATGATGTATCAAAGCCTCCATCGACGATTTCATCTCAGATCGACTCGGCGGACTGATTTTTGCATCGTCAGTTTTAATTTCGCCTGGTGGCATTTGATTTATACACTGGTATATAATTTTCAACGACTGTCGCATCTCCTCGACTCGACATAAATACCTATCATAACAATCACCTTTTGTACCAATTGGAACATCGAACTCGACTAAATTATATGCATCGTATGGTTCAACTTTACGTAAATCCCATTTGATACCCGACCCTCGTAACATAACCCCGCTAAAACCTAAATTAAGAGCATCTTCGGCAGATACAATTCCTATATCAACAGTTCGTTGTACCCAAATTCGGTTCTTAGTTAAAACGTCTTCGACTTCGTCGATACGTTCATTAAACTTTGCTGCAAAGTCATATATATCGTCTAACAAGCCAATGGGTAGATCTATAGCTACACCACCAGGACGAATATAAGCCGCATGCATACGAGCTCCTGAAACACGTTCGTAAAACTCCATTAATTTTTCACGTTCTTCGAAGAGCCAGAAAAACGGTGTCAGAGCACCAACATCCAAAGCATGTGTACCAATTGCCATAATGTGATTAAGGATTCGGGTGAGTTCAGCAAAAAGAGCTACAATAAAATTGGTTAGCTTTACGTTGAATTTGAACCAAGACTCACTTCTGATGTATTTCGCTCTCAAAGGAACGTCAATATTTAATAACTTCTCTAATGCTAAACTGTAACATTGTTCGTTACACATCATGGAGACGTAATCTAACCGATCAAAGTATGGTAAAGCTTGTGTGTAAGTTTTATACTCGATTAACTTTTCAGTGCCTCGGTGTAGTAAGCCTATGTGGGGATCCGCACGCCTTACTACCTAAACTAAAATGATTATTAAACACTTTTTTTAAAGTGTAACAGTACCTCGCCATCTAGTTCTAAAACTAAGCGTAAAACACCATGAGCAGCAGGATGTTGCGGCCCAAAGTTCAGCGTTAGGTTCTGTACAGACTTCTCGACTGGCGCTAGTTGCGCATTCCATGGTGGCATCATCCATTTGCTTGTAACCTCATCCGGATACATTACAGGACCATCGAATTGCTTTAACCATTCTGTATCGGGATACCAGTGAGCGTTATTTGTTTTACTGCAGAAAGAATTTGATCAAAACATTGCTTAACCTCACTTTTATTACATAATAATTATACTCAACTGGGAATTAACATTAATCAATTTATTAGATTTTATACCTTAAGTGCAATAAGGCGCAACCATTTTTCAATGCGTTTTTGAACGGTTTTAATAAATACGGACTTTTTAAGCTTAAATTAATTAAAGTTGTCGCCATTTTTCATTTCTAAAAAATGGCTACATTCAACAAGAATGGTCAATCATAAGTGATGTTCAACCATGTTGTAAAGTAGTATCTTCTTTTTCAAAATTTTATACACCACTTTTCTCCGTTCCTTTTCTGTTTCCTCTTTTGATTACTATTTTTCCCGTACTTTTTTGTCATGTTTTCATAATTGATATATTACTTTGGTTTTTAAATTCTTGAATTTTTCAGAATGTTTTCTGTTGTATAGTACATATAACATAAGTCATTTTAGCACTGCGGCATCCTAGTAATTATTTAATCGTCTTGCTAACCAACAAAATCTAAGCTACTTTGATCCGATCTGGTAACATAAAAACACATTCGCGATAAAATCAGTTGGCAACACTGCTACCATGACTGCTTATTTTACCGTAAGTGGTTACTTAGTCGCTGAATTGTTTTTAAACTAAATGTTTACAAAATAACATAAATTGGAACAATTTAAAACATATATGTAAATAACATAATATTAACAATAATATTTAATGAAATGCAATTAAAGTTTTATTATTTTTGGATAATTTCTGTAGAACTGTCCCAATGAACATAACCTAACTTTTCATGATCCAAATGGAAAAAACACATCTAGATAACGTTATGGAACAACTCGAAGTCCCTTCGCAATTAGGTGTGTCTACACGTATTACCACAAATAAGTAATGTCAACTTTTAGAAATCATCAATGGTTTGAGCGATGTAACTACTTTTGATGACCAACTATTGCCAGAATTCGACTCAGATCTTATGTCAATGGAAACCGATCCGGAATCAAACGTTATAATGCAACATATGGATATAAGGGACCCGTTATCAAAGTTAAAAAAACTCCTTGAAAGGCGTTTGGGTTTAGAACTACCTGGCTATAAATTTTGCCTACAAGGCAATCAAATGGTGCGTATCTTTTAAAAATAACAATATTTAATTAACGCATTTATAAAGTTGGAGCTACACAAAAATTTGGTCGATCAATGCGTACAAGGTGAAGGATTAGTACAAATTAATGTGGAAATTCAAACAAGTTTAAAAAGAATTAACATAATTGATGTGTTGAAACCAGCAGAAGATTATATCGATTTTGGTTTGTAAACAAACTTAATTGACATTTAATCAATTTTCGTTTTAGAATCTGCAAATACAGAGTTGGAGGAAACTTCACCTATTGTTGATAAACCAACCAATATAGTGCACTGGAAAATCGATGAGAATTTTAAACAAGAACAAGAACGTTTGAAGATTCCGTCAAATCCTGAAGAATGGTAGTGTTATACTTTAATTTTCAGTTATATGTAAGTGTGTTTTAGGGACGCCGTGCATGTAAAGCATTGGGTGCAATGGGCCGTACGGCACTTTAATCTACCGAATTTGAAGTTGTCAGATTGGGCAATGACTGGTAAGCAATTAATGAAGCTAAATTTACCTCAATTTCAAAATATGGTGCCTAACGATCCTGGTGATATTTTCTGGACTCATTTGGAGTTGTTGAGGAAGATGAAAGTGATTGGTAAGGTTGAGTTAGTTCTAACTAAGTTATGTTGTGATTGCTTGCAGCAACGATTAAAACTGGTGAAATTGCCAACGATGTGTCAATTCGACGGCCACCACAGTTAATGAAACAAACTAAGGTGAATAGAATCATGCCGACGTTTTCTACATCATATGGTTGTTATGAATCAAACGTTGGTGCCGGTAACAGATTAGGAAACAATGGACAGATACAACTGTGGCAGTTTTTGTTGGAGTTATTAACAAGTCGGGAGTATAAATCGGTGATACACTGGCAAGGTAACGAAGGCGAGTTTAAATTGAGTAATCCAGAGATTGTTGCACAGTTGTGGGGTGAAAGGAAGAATAAACCTACAATGAACTATGAGAAGTTGTCGCGTGCCTTAAGATATTACTACGACGGCGATATGATCTCAAAAGTGCATGGGAAACGTTTTGTTTATAAGTTCGTTTGTGATTTAAAACAGTTGTTAGGTTATAGTGCGGTAGAATTATCGAAGTTAGTTAATTATGGCAATCCCAATTGAATTTTAAATTTGTAAATATTAAATACCTGTACAAATCTTTAGTTTTTTCGTTAATCAAGTGGAGACAATAAGTAAAACATGAAAAAAAAAACACGTTTATCGAAAATAACTTAGATCTAAAAACTAAGTGAAATTAAGTAACCTCTAACAGCACGTATATCGTCTCAGTCTTCAACACAAACACAATTTGTATCAGAAACTCCGTCACATAATCATTCAGTTGCATTATTAACTTTGGTTAAATGTTGCATATCTAATTGAGCTTGGGCAATATCACTCAACGCAGCTTGAATTTGTTCCAAAAGTTCCTGCCCTCTTTGCACAATGGCCTGCAACCGTTCGGCGGCTTCTTGATTTTCTGCTTCTAGTATCCGTAAACTTTGCAACTAAAATCATTTATTAAAGGATTTGCAATCAGGTACCTATCTAATACCTGTAACTCCATTGCGTTCTCTTCACTTGGTAACGATTCGATTAAAGTATCAATATCTTTAGAACAACGCGCTATCAACGTTGTAAATAATTGTACATAATCTTCTTGTGAATGCTGTTGGGGTGTTTGCGAACCACTGCGATCAAAACCCGGGAACTTACTTGGTGTTGCATACTGCTGTAGAATACCTATGCTGTTGCAAAAATGCTCAGCTTGCTATAAATATAACGAAATTAGTAATAATAACGCGAATTAATAAAAAAATTCGTACTTGATTTATGCAATCTTGTAATTGAGTTAAGCGATCCGCCATTTTAAAACCTGTTGCTGTGGTTATTATTTATACAAACGGTTTTCACATATACCAACTTTTAAAAAAATATTAATCAATCTTATTAATGTATGCATATTAAATATAATTAGGCATATTCGATTAAACACTTTAAGGCCTGGTTTCACCATTAAGAATTTAACTCTAGATTAACTAATTTACGGTTAATTTTAAAATTAATCGTAGGTTAGTTAATCTAGAGTTTAATTTTTAATGGTGAAACTGGGTCTAAATGAATTTGTGTTAATGTCCACTTTTACATTCAATGAAACACATAGATTGAACAGTCCTCCTATGGAGAAGTTTTAAATGACGTATCCTTTGATATTAGCGTATTTGATTGCTCAGTCTTATCATGGCATTTGAGTAAAATTAAATACTTTGGTAATTTTCACTTTCGTCGCTCTTAATTAAATAATCAAAACAGTTACAGTTTATTAATTAACTTACAACAAAACGTTGCAAGAACGATGAAAATGACAAAGAAATATATATATTATATACATATACTTATAATTCTATATATACAGAAACATAAAAAAGAGATTTTGTAAATTAGCATTTGGAATAATAAATATTGAACTGAAAAAATTCCACACAGCAAAAGTCTCTATTCTATCGTACATTAACATTTTAGTCTATAAAAAAATTGTTTTATTTTTTGCAAGTACAACACCCACTCCTCACACACGGGTTTTCCAATCATCGAATTTTATACAGAATTCGCAATAAATATAACTAAAATATAATTAAAACAGGCACTCACAATTAAAATTCTCAGAACGCGTCATCACTCGATTAAAAATTGCTGTTTAATTTAACGTGCCTCTACAAGTAGCTGCGCCACACAGGCAAGGAATTTTTTCATCTTCAATCGGGAATTTATAATCGTACGTGATTTCTTCGTTGACCCCAATCGGTTGTTTTGAATATATTACAATTTTCTTCTGCGATTCAATTGTTATTACTTTGGCATAGCAATTTGGCTAGAAACAAAAATGCAAACAATTGGATTTGTAACGAGTTATACGTACATTACAACTGTGATTAATAAACCGTGCCAGATTTCCACATTTCGTGGCGTCGATTATATTTTCCAAATCAATTCTAAATAGATACGAGCTTCCAATGCCGACGGCTTCGTATTTGGTTTCACGAAGATCAGCAACGCTAGGTCTAACCATCTGCCCAACATACTCAATCACCATTTCGTCAGCAGCGATGGGCTCCATAGCAAACAAACCCCAGTCGTGTATGGCCGATTTAGCAAATTTCAAATGTTTTTTTCTAAATTTGAGTTGGTTGAATTTAAGTAAATCTGAATCCGTATCGGTACCGAATGCTGTCAATAAACGTCGTTGATTCGATCTGGCTTCTCTCGACAAACCTAAAATTTTTTTTAGACAAACGTTTAAAGAGGTGCTAAAAATAGTGTTACCTTGTGCTTTAGTAACTGGTACGTTCGGTGAGGTATTGTTATAGGCCTTTGTGTGATGATATTTATATTTCGCCTTCTCCACGGCTGCTACTTTGTAATAGCCCTCGGTTCTGGCACATCCGGTAACGTGTACCCGTAAATCGTCACGTTTTCTTTTCTTAGGTGGACTTGAATATAAATCCGTGAGACAATGATCGACCCAATGCGTGTCGTTTAACCAGTACCCGATACTGTCATCGGCCAACATGGCCTCGTAAGATGATTTCATATAATTAATATCTTCGAGATCAATTCCTTTAGTGAGAAATTCGTACAAAATCCCCATTTCTGATACCATATCACGTTCTTTATGCTTCAAGTCGTGCACGATCATAGGTTTTACAACCGTTTGCTGTTGGTTATAATCGATAACATTCTGCAGCTCTTTCAACTTTTTCTCTTTCGGTTGGCGCTGTCTCGGTTTTTCTTTAACCTTAGGCGCTATAACTTCTTCTTTGTTGGTGTAACCGTGATCGTGCGCCAACGTTTGTTGTAGAGTTTCGGTAGCGTCGATGTTCTCCTTCTCGGGTGGAATGCAGTAAGAATGTTCGATCGTAACTTGCGACTTAGGTGTGCTACCTCCATCGGACGATTCCGACAAAGTACGATTAACCGAAGTGCCATTAACCGATTTAGACTTTTCCATAGCCTTCTTCCTTCGATCTTCTAAATTCTCCTCGTCCGAACTAGTTTCGGTTTTTATTTCTTCTTTCGCGTCCTCGCTTGGTGCTTCAGGATTGCGGTTCATACTCAAAAGCATCTCTTTCTGGATTTCGATCTCGTCTTGGTAACGTTTTTCGATTTCACTATGAGCGCGTTCAACAAAGGGTTTCGTACTTTCTGGTAATTCAAGAGATTGTCGTTCTTTTTCGATTTGTTCCATGTATTCGGTATTTCGTTTCCTTCTCTCCAAGTACTTGCGTTCTTCGTCGCTCACATCAGCTTCGCTACTAGCGTTGGGTTCTAACCGATCTTGACTACTATCGATTTGCATAGATTCCGGAGTTTTAGTATCGGAATCAATTAACGGTGACATTATGTCTTCGCTAGTTGGTATCGGAGTTAATCGATCTTGCGGTGTCACACTTCTGCGATTCAACAGCTTAATTTCATCGTCATATTCGGAACTACTTTCGTCCGAGCTCATACTATCACTGGAAGAACTAAATCCGGAACTACCCGAACTAATGCTCGAACTACTAGAAGTTTTTCTTAATCGACGTGTTCTGTCTTCGTTATCAGAGTGATGGATTATTTCCTCGTCCGACATTTTATGTGAATCGTCATCTTCTATCGTCGGCGAGGGTAATTTTTTCCGCCTAAAGCTAGGCATCTTCGGTAACGACGCCCTAAACCCTAATCCCAAACCTAAATTATCTAAATTAATGTTGCTGTAAAGATTTTCACGATTAGCTTCGATGAGAATATTGAGATTTTCCTTATTTTGCGCCGGCTTAGTTTCGACTTGTTCGCCTTTAACGATTTGCGCGCTCTTATTTTCCTTTGTACTTTCTTCCTCCCACCACGCTTCGAATTTTTTAAACGCGGTGAATTCGACCATTTTTTTGTTAAAGTCCCGTTTTAGTATTTGTTTCAGTTCTTGGGTTATTTGTTGCACTACCGCGTTTATTGTTGGCGCGTGAGGATTGTTCGTTTCGATTTTGCGCGGTGGAAGTTGGTACGGAATGAAAGGTTGTGACGGCTGGTAGTGGGGGAATTGTGGGTATTGCGGGTGTGGAAAATATATAGATGGCGCACCCGGCGCCGCGCCGTACGGATATGCGTGCCTCCAGTCTTGAGCGGATATATACGCTGCGCTTGGATAGCCGTATGGTGGACCCGGGTACCCTATAAAACCGGCATTAATAAACCACGCCCCTTTGGAGGAGCTTGTTTCAACACTCACCGGAATATTGTTGATACGGATTAAATGAGTTTGGAAAAGGTTGATGTGGCAATGGTGGAATTTCATCGATCTTGGATTCTTCAATCTTTTGTTCGTTGCTACTCAACGAAGATAAACTCATTTGATCGTCATCTTTTTCAATTTTCGCCTCGTACTTCGAGCTCGGGTAAATCGGACTGTAATTGTTTTCTATTTGTTCGCCAGTTAGAAGTTCGTCCTCGCTCGAAGATATATCACTACCTATTTTATCTAATTCGATTTTTTTTAGTAAGGCCGATGTCTCTAGTACCTCCTTTTGACGAGCCACTAATGCGTGCTCTACTCCATCTCGGTGACACTTTAAGTAGACTTCCCGCGATAAAAACGGCGAAGGAGTTGTAGACAATACGCCGTTTTGTTCGGAGCCCGAGCTCGTGTTAACTTCAACGTCGGGAGGAGGTGGATTTATCGGTAAATCGCTTAAAGACACGCTAGAACGATCTTTTAAACAATAATTAGTAATAGCCGAAAAATCGATGACATATTTACCATCGTCGCTGTCGATTGACGTAGGAATAGCAATGGATTGAGGTTTCAAATTCAACTCGTCCTCAGATTCGCCAGCAATACTTAAAAAAGGTGGTGCCAATCCCCCAGAACCTTTACCTTTAAGTAACATAGCTATCCTATAAATACATAGAAATTAAACGCAAAGTAAAACACAAACGTAACAAACCTAGTATCTAAATCAAGCGTTTTTTCTTGTTTCTCCCCCTTATCCTTATCCTTCTTTTTATTACTACTACTACTACCGTTGTTGTTGTTGTTATTATTTTTCTTTTTGTCCCGATCGCGCGTATCTTTCTCCTTTTCTTTGTTATCCCTCGAGGATTTACCAGTATCTTTGTCAACGGTACTACGCACGTAGCTGGTAGTTTCTTGCCACTTCTGCGTAGGGGCAATATTCGGAGTAAGTCGCTCCCAAGCTTCAGTCGCCCATTGTTGCGGTGGCATAGGCCACATAGGTGCGTTCATTGCGTACGGCCCATAAGAATACTGAGGAGGAATTTGTAAATTGTGAGGGTACTCGTACGCAAGAGGAGTGCTATTCGCGGACCCGTAACCGAAATCGCTCGGCGCAGTGCCGTAACCCATATCGGAACTACTTGGCGTATAATCGCTCCTGTTCTGTACCAAAATCCTATTGTAAGTTCTCTCCTTACTCCGATCCTTATCCTTCCGAAACTCTTCATCTTTTATTATCACATCTTTATCCTTAACAACTTTCTCAACCTTCTTTTTCTCTTCCTCGATTTTAACTTCGACCTCAACAACTTTCGCAACTTTCTCTTCGACCACTACCGGTTTCTTTTCAGCAGTTAGTTCGTCGAACAATTTTTTACACTTCTCGCCGAACGGGTCCAGAAAAACTTGCAAAATTTTACCCATGACGCTACTGTTGTTTAACCGTTCGACGCACGCCTTCGAACCTTCGGTAGTTTCAAATATCACACGACCTAAACCTAAATGCTTGTTGGTGTACGGGTGATAATATATGAAGAGATCTTCGATAGCACCAAATTTTTGTACGATGTCGGTTAGAAATTGTTTGTCGATGTTGTCGTTTAAATGCGAAATTGTTACTTCTAAAGGTGGTGGTTCCCCGACATAATTGGCGTCTATTTTAAACCTGAAAAAAAAGGGCGTTACAATCTATTTTTTAATTCTCAAATTAACCCCAACTGAACTAATAGTTCACTTGACTTGTTTAAACCGACAGCTATTAAGTAGTCAGCTCAATGCAGGATCAACTATTTATCCCGTGCTGTTTAGTTGTCGAGTCACAAAGTTGATAAAAATTATCACCAGTTTTCATAACTTTGTCCGTTATAGCTTTATCCACTACTGTATATTGTCAAACATAACCTTAATTTACAAAATTTGTCTTAGTAGATAAAATTATTACTACATGCCTCTTGATTAGACAGCAACGAAATCATTTGCATTACAGTATGAACCCCCGCTCACAGAATATGTAAATCTAATCAAGGTTAATACAACCATCGCAAAAATTCAAAGCAAACGATTAATCGATAGATCCTTGTTAACAAAACTTCAATAAGTGAGGTTACGCATTGTTTTTACCTTGGAATTGGCAACTCTAAAGTTTCTAAACGAGTCCAAATCCGAGTGAGATGCGACCGTGGATCCCTGGGTATAACAGGTGGATAACTGGGGTCGTTGGGCACGACACCATCATACCTATACAACTTGGTGTTGCCTTTGACGAGAAACGGATCGACGACTAATTTATAATTCCTCGGTTGTTTAGCGTTCCCATGACTTTGTCCGCTTCTTTCCATAGTACCGTTCATCTCTGAAACAATGTAAAAGAATAAAACGCATTTAATAACCCATACTTACTTATTGGCTTATTTAGTTAAGAAATTAAGAGACATTTTAAATATTTACAAATAACAACAGGCTTCATCTGAGGTTGTTGAGTAAATCATGTGAGGGGTGTGCGGTAAGTGTCCGCTGCTATAATTCACAATTAACGAAGTTGTTTGTATTAGAACGAACACAGTTAAATCGCGTTTATTTGATAAATCACGAATAATGAATAAACCAGACAATCATAACCTCCATTTATGTCAAATAAGTACTACACGATCAAAATAAAATCTAATTACATATAAACAATAATAAACGCATGACGGGTTCGGGGGGCCCGAAATTAAAATACAAAATTAAACGCACGTGTTTTTAATTAAAAACTTTGTTAAAAACCTAGAGTTTTAACAATAACCTACACGATGCGTTGACTCACGCGTGCGGTATCGACCAATCATGTCGGTACGATTTTTTAATCGGTCATTTTAGCCAACTTTTAGCTCTACAAGTATCTTACGCAACAATGTTCTTTAAAAACCTTTTAATTCGTTTCTTTCCCAGTGTTAAAGCCGATGAAGATTTAGTTGATCCCATGTTAACATTAAGGGTATATTATCATTCTAACCAAACTTTTGTAAATGTGATTTTTGTAGGAGAAATGCAAGGAGACCGAACATGCACAACATTACTTAGAGAAACTGGAAGCGTGCAATAATCGAGTAAACTCTAAGAAGCAAACGACTGAAACTTGCACCGAAGAACTGTTCGATTTCCTACATGCAGTCGATCACTGCGTATCAAAGGACCTTTTTAGCTACTTAAAGTAGATTAAGTTTTAGCGTAGTCGAATCAATATCCTTATATACTTTATCTTAATCTTTATTAGAAAACGAAAGATGAGGTAATAATAATAATAAATAAACTGCCTTGTATTTTTTTTATTTCTTTACATGGTAAAGTAACAAAAAAAAAAGATAAATGTACATAATAAATATATGCACAAAAGTAAATAAATGATTAAAGTGAAACGATAAAAACAAAAAATTAAGGATAAAAAATTTCCTAAATATATACAATTGTTACTTCACGTAAAATGACTAAAAAGGCAAATAAATACTGTTAGCGTTATTTAGCGTACATAAATTCATCCATCAATTAAATTTAAATACCATAACAAAATTTACAGTTTTTATACAAAAACTCCAGGCTAGTTTACTAAACGCCTAGAAATTGGTGTCAGTGAAGACTGTTTTTGTTTAAAAAATTGTAATCATGTCGGATATACCGTTGACTCTATCTACTGTAATCTACTATACATTTTGCAATAATTTTATTTTGTAAGCGTATATACCAAAAAGGTTTTGTTTCTCGTTTTGGTATAAGGTTAGTCTTTTGTATGTTCGCTAACTAGTTGATATATTATACGATTATTTTGAGATTTTATAACTAAAACAATTATCAGGTGTAATGACTAATAATAAAAGTTTAACAATTATAATGCAACATATTTTAATAAAATATATGAGTTTTTTACTTAAGGAAAAAAGAAAACTGAGAGAAAATCAAAATCTAACTAATATCAGTTCGGTGAGACTTCACAATGATAACTTAAAACGCGCCGATTGGTACAAACCATTGACGTGAAGTTTTATACCAGTGTAAAGTTTCGCCGTGTTGGTTTCTTCATTGTCGTTAATATTATAATTATTTACAATTACTTTTGGCAGAGGTTATTATAAAGTTGAGTAAAATTCTTTTTCGGCCAATTTACGTTATCAAGCATCTACCGAAAAATTATCGTTAAAACAGGTCTACTAATGGCGTTTTCAACCTTTAAAATTGGCACCGGAATATAAAGTAAACGCCCCTGCCAAAAGATAAACTAAATTAAACAGAACCTGGAGGAAAACTTGTTGAACTGTTGGAATGAGCAAGACTTAACATAGAACCTGATAAAGAACCATCATCGTCGTGATAATTCTCGTGTGTTGCTTCGGCAATTGCTAATACGCTAGAAATTAAAAGTATAACGTTACTGTAAGTCTAAAATCACAGTGTGTTAGGTGTTAAGGAAAGCGAGTGAAAATAAATTCTTCACTACAGAAGCCGTTTTATGTTTTCTAAAACAAAATTTTAGTAATAAGGCGTATTATCAGGTCGTCTGTCATTTTGACCGTAAACAATGACGTAACTGATAGTACGCTAGATTTACTTAATTTTAGTTTAATAAAGTGACATCTGTAGGACAATTAGACAACATTCTGTTTAGGTCTATAGAGAAAAAGAAGCGTACCTGAACCCTAGTCGTGCCGATTCTTCGTCAAATTCTTCTAGCTGACGTTCCTGCCTTTCGTGTAACAACCGTATCCGTTCAGAACGTTCTTCTAAAAATCTCTGAGTCTCAGAGGTCATCTAAAATTGCCGTATAAAACAAAATCGTGACACAAACTTTACTTACTTTTTGTTCGAGAAGTGCCCGTCTGACAGATACGCGTTCTTCCAACTCCCTACGTTCTCGATCCCTTTGTGCTTGCGCTTGCATTTTATTTTTACTCTGATAGGCCATTAAAATTTCCAATTCGTAATGTAACCTCTCTTTCATCTGTTGAGCTTCGATCTACAAAAAACAGAACGATTAGAAAAATTCAAACTTTTGAGACTGGTACCTCTTGACTCTCATCTAAGCGTATGCATTGTTTCTGTAGCATTTCGGCAATGCTTTGTTCGTACTGGTCCCCTAAAAGTGCCAACTTACGACGCTGTTCCTCTTTTAATTTTTTTATAACGGCTTTCTGATCCTCCTTGGGTGTGTTTTGAAGAATTTGTGTCTTAAGTGCCTTATACTGCTTCGTTTGCACTTTACAAGTTTCCCGAAATTGCTTCCTAACCATCATCTCCTTTTGCTGTAAACTTAATAATAACAAAAATTACGTTTACGTAACGAAACCTAACCTTTAAAGACTTCGGTTGTTGCTTGATTTCCAAAGCGTGTTTTTTTCTTAATTCACGTTCCGATCGATGCATGTATTCTTCCTGATTGGTTAACTCAGTGCCGTGTTGTCTTTGAACTTGTTCCTCTCTTAAAGCATGCACGGTTTTCTGTTGTCTATACTCTAACTCCTGAGTTTTATCGTGATGACGCAGCAGCATAGTATGCGCCTGTTCCAATTGCTGTTGCCGTTTATTCAACTCCTCTCGCAACAACTCCTGTTCCAAATTGTGATAACCGAGTAATTTTTTTCTTCGAAATTTCCTAACTTCAACTTCTAGATACTCTTTTTGCGATCTCAACATACGTTGCTCCTCCTGCGCTTCAACTAACTTTAAATTATCTTTTTGCGTTTGTAGAGTAGCATCGCGTTGTCGCTTTGGCGTGGAATCGTCTTGTGACAGCTCCCGTTTCCATCGCTCTTTATTTGCTTTATATTCTTTTTTCCTTTGTGAATCGAAAGCTTTCTTATCGAGTTCCTGACGACTAGTAATATCTTTACCTAATTTCTTTTCGCCCACTTGATTTTGTTTTAATTTACGTTCCAACTCTTGTTGGTGCCGCACTTGTAGTTTTTCTAAATCGCGACTAAACGTTTGCAGTAATATTTCGTATTCTTTATCCAGTTGGTTCTTGTGACTTTCCATTTCCATTTTGCATCGTTCCTCTAGCTTCATTAAAGCGCTCTGGTGTTCTCGGCGCATTCTTTTATACCCTGACATTTGCTCGTGCATTTCTTCCTGTAAAATTTAATTTAGGTTATGTCATTACAAAAATCTTAATACTTACTTGCATGTGTTCTTTTTGCTGTTTCGTAACAATACTAGTAGTTCGAATCGTTGCGAAGTTATTAGTTCCATGATCCGAAACAATAGCCGCTGCTGCATGGTTAATGTTCGCACGGTGTCGCCTAGACGTACCATCGGCATCACCACCTATTCATATGAATCGTTACCAAAACAACACAGTCATAAGTATACAGACCTGCGGGTAAACTATTCGTACTACTCGATTGACTACTAGCTGATACACCAACCGAATGAATACTATGTTCGGACGTGACCGAGTTACTTTTCGAACTATCTCCACCAGTGTGCTCATCAGGTGTGTCGTCTACATCTTCTAACGGCAAATTAATACTTAAGCAACAAATTTAGAAACTACTTACCTATAGTGCTTTCGGTTTCACAGCTTTCAACCATTAATATCTTCTTCATTTTTCTATAATTTAAATTATCTAAATCTCTGACAGCAGCTTTGGTACGTTGTATGAGGTCGGTTAAAACATTCGACGACATCGGTCGAGCAACAAACGGATGGGTCAGTAATTTCGAAGACGTCGGCCGATCGCCTGGTAGTTTCTATCAAAAAACTATGTACTCGTGTATTAATTCGTTTATACTTACTTGCAAACACGATTTAACAAAATATTTAAAATAATCGGTCCATTCAGATGATTGAAGTGACGGGGACTCATTTTGAGCTATGTGGTAAAGAGCCGACATTGCATTCATGTTAAAGTATGGCGGTTTCCTTTCGGCTAATTCGATACAAGTGATGCCTAATGACCACACATCAACTTTACCATCGTACTGTCCTTCGTCCATGGCTAAAATTACTTCAGGCGCCATCCAGTATGGAGTACCGACAAACGAATTTGCTGGGCATTTAATTGAAGCACTACCAAAATCAGCTAGTTTTACAGTTCCATTTTCGGTTAACAGAATGTTGCCAGCTTTTACATCTCTGCAATAAAATTATAATTAAATTGATCTTCGTAAAGTATAAAGTATACCTATGTATACGTCCGAGATTATGTAAATAGCTAAGTCCATTTAAAACTCCATCACAAATAGCCGCAATTTCCTCTTCTCTTAACGCACTTTTATGCACCTCAATTATATCGGACGCTGACCCCAAACAATATTCCATAACAAGCCATGCCGTGTGATCACGTAAATAGCAGCCTTTGTGTTCAATAGTATTCGGATGTTTCAATTGTCGTAAAAACCTAAACAAGCAATTACAAACGTGGTGCAAATAACCAAAACCTCATACCTTATTTCCTTGAGTATGTCCTGCCATTTCTCCAAACTTTGCTTCCCAAGGTACGACATCTTTTTGATGGCAACGATTTCTTGCGTAAGCAAGCATCTGGCATAGTAGACGGCACCAAACGATCCATGTCCGATTTCACGCAAGTCCTCGAATATTTTTTCAGGATCGTGTTTGTAAAACAATTCGGCAATGTCGGGGTCTTTAAGGCTACCTGGCCTAGGCACAGGAGCCATACTGTTTAATTAATTTTATTCGTTCATTGATCTAAAAAAATAAGTTCGTAATTCTAACAAAATATATAAAATTAAAAAAAAATTGTGTAAAGACCCTCCCCAAATTTTCTTAAAGTGTTTGGAAGATAAATCCATTATGTGGAAGGCATTTAATAAACGCAAAAGTCTCTCGTGACGAAATTTCACTCATAGTAGTTGTTTATAATTGACGTTTATAACAAAATTTCATTTTTTTCAAAAACTTACAAAAAGATTAAGTTGACGACTCAAAATGGCGATAACACTTAGATACTTCCAATTTACACTAAACTTTTGTTCATATCTATTTTTTTTATCCTCACATTATTATAAAATTGCTAAGAAATTTTTATTCGAATATTTACCGTTACTTTAATACATTGCGATGATGTTTTAATTGAAAAATAAAAAAAATTCTGTAGAAAACTCTGTTATGAATCACTATAAGGTTAAAAACCAAAGGGGACAAACTTCCTTAACTATGTCCCTAAAGTAACTAACTGAATATTGGCAACAACTAATACCACAACGCCGCCGTCGATGCATTCGCGAACTAAACAAAACATTTAAATTATGCACATTTTCAGGATGCGCTTATCGAAATATTTTTTACAAAATTGTGTTTTTTTGAATCCACATTTTTTTATCTGAATAATTTATTTTATGTTAATTATTTCTGTTATGCATTATTAACTACATTTCCTTAGGAAATGATTGGGTGGATCACGCATTATCCAAAAGCACATTCTGTATAATTTAATTCCTGAAATTAATAATTTCAATTTAATCATAAATATATTCTGGTTTGCACTCCACATGCATTATAAAGACGTTTTCACACTAAATGGATACCATAATATTAATAAACATAAATAACCTGATAAATACCCTTATCCGCAACAAATGACCCATAGATTGATAACACAGATACGTTTTCGAAAGTTGCAAACTTATATCAGTCAGATTGAGGTTATGTCGTCTGTTTAGTGAAAATGAAATTGTGGGGCGGTGTAATTGTTTAATTACTCAAAAACGGACATGACTTATTAGTGCAAATTAGTAATTACATCGTAAATTATGGGTAAAAACAAATTAAGACACGATTTCGCTTGTATATTTGTTAATAATTAATACCATTGCAGCTCTCTCCGAAGTAGACAAATTGCAACAACACCTTGCGTTATTAAAACAAGAATACGCAAAATTACAAGACAGGTACAACGAAATCGTTGGCAAATACAGCGTTTTAGCATCAACGACTGGCACCAATGATAATTCGTTTGCTTCGTGTCTTTTAAAACTTGTCGCCGGTTTATACAACTCAGAGGTCTACAGTGACATCAAAATTAAGCTATCGGATCGTGCTATTAATGCACACAAATTAGTTTTAAACGCACGCTCGGAGAAATGGAACAGAGAGTTATTGCTCGATCGGGAACAATTAGATTGGTCTGAAATGAACGTCGATGTCGCGGAAGCTATTTTACAATGGATTTACACAAACAAAATTAAACTTAATTCTGATGACGTTACATTAAAGGTGATGCACATGGCTCATGAATTTAAATTGTTCGATTTGTTGTTAACATGCGAACAGGCGTTGATTTCTAACGTCACTGTTAGGACTTGCGTTAGGTTTTATTCTGTTGCCGAAGAAATAAATGCTAATAACTTGAGAGAGTATTGTTCTTCGTTGATTTCGACGCATTGGGATGATTTGAATGCATCAGATTTTGAGCACATGTCGGGACCTTTGTTGTATAATATGTTGAAGAGCAAGACGCAGTTACCTTTACATTCTGCAGTTCGATTGCAACGAGAGGATGTTGTTTTTCTATGTTTAGTAGAAAATTCTTCAAGGGTAAGTAGTTTTAAATTTAGAAAATGGCGCACAATTGCGTGGTGACGTCAACATCCATATAATTGTTTCAAATTTTCTGTTACAACTTGCAGAGTTTGTAAACATTAGTATGGATTATGACGTCAAGCTATTGTTTTCATGGCCTACTTATTTTAAATAAATACGGCATATTAAAATCAATTTATTTACAATTACGCTATCTAAGAAAGTCAAAATTTTGATAAATACTGAACAATACAATCACAGCAATGTTAAATGACCCAATACTCTTAATACTAACGCCAATATTGCACAAATCTTGTTTGCAATAGCAGTGCGTCGTTTTCGAAGAACGTTGTCCTTTGTCGTTTGTTTCTGTGCAGCCTTCTTCATAAGGTTCTTCAATCAATATCTTCCTTTGCCACCGATCGTCTTTGTATTCTTGGATAACGTTCATTTGATGGGCGCAATCCCTGGAAGTGCCGTTGACGATTTCTAAAAATACTGTTAAGAGAAAAAAGTACTGAGTGCGGAAGTGTTTCTTACTCGAGTTCAAAGTCACTGTATATGTTTTCTTTAAGCAAAAAGTCGAATAAGGACAATCCACTATAAAGCTATCGGAACCATCGAAATCTGAACACAGCATCTTCGTCATGTTGTAATGCATAGGTGGTGGTACTATCGTGCATTTGTAACACAATATTCCTTGAACTATAGGTAAACCTAAACAAAAGGGGACACTTAATAAAAACTAAATATAAGCATGGTGTGCAAAAGCGGTTTTTATCGCGCGATAAATTCCGTTCTTCTAACAGTTTACAACATGTGGTACCTACGCTATGATTCATGGAGTTTGCGATACCAGATTTTTTTAAACATCTAAAGCACGCTTTAATTATCTTAAATTAAATTTGTGTCTTCCGGCGATTAAATAATTTTGGTTTAAGTAAAAAAAAGTTTAAAGATAGTGCGTATCTTGTCGGGGAAATTGATAAGTTTTGATTCATTAAAGGGGAATTCGGCTTTTTTTATCAGGAAAAAAAATTGTATTATTAGTATTAAGATCAAGGTTGACTTGCGGTCTATATAATTCAAATCAAAACAAAAGTGAAACTAAAGGTCTACTTGATTTTTTGTGTAATAATTAGAAATTACTTGTAATTGTACTTTAAATTACACTAAAACGATGCATTTAAAAGTGAAAGTCGTTATTTTTACAAGTGGAAAGTTGGCTTCGATTAAATTTGGAGGAAAATTTGAAGAGTTATGTAAAGGGTTATTTAAAATTTTAAATTCCATGGAATAGTGCCACTGTAACCACAAAACTATTTTATTTAAATTAGGTTGTTATTCCAAGGTTATCTTTGAAAGTTTAACAAAAACAGCAAATTTAAATAAAAGTAGACCACAGATTAGGATTAATCGGAAGAATTTGGTGACTAACGTGTTGAGCAAATTTGACCGATCGCGTTGTTTTGTTTAGATTCCAACGCGTACTCTGCAATTCCACAATTATGAATAAATTCGGCTAATTTACGTTGCTCTGTGATAACGGTAGTATGTTTTTGTGATAATTTTTTTTTAAATTAGAATATGCTTACATGAATGTATTGTAAATATCACAGCAAGGAACCATTTCGATACAGTCATTTTTTTATGCTATATTTCATAATTTAGTAGCACGTAAATCGATCACATTAAAACTGAATAACAAAAATTCACCGCTGGCAACATCACTGACTCAACTAAAAAGCTCGACGGACGCAAAACTTATAAATGCGAGTGAGTCGCAGTTCGGAGAACCCGAGACTGGCTACTGATTAATCGGTTCGTGGGTTCCACTTGATAATAAACGGCGCGAGGAAATCAACAAGAACGGACGTTGTCGCGGCCAACCAATTTTTTCCTTTCCAAATTGATTTCGATGACGTCATTGTTTGTATCCTATGCTAAAGTTTATTAACCGTACTGATACAGTTATTCGAAAACGATGCGATTTTGTTTTTTGGTTGATGACGACACGGCTAACGAATCAATTTCCAAAATTAGTTTTCCAGAAAAGAAAAATTCGATGACCGATGGGAATTATATTTTTTACGCATTTTTAAATAAAGATTATTTTTATATATAGATTTTATCATAGTCCTAAAAAGCGTTTGATTAAAACAGTCTATGGATTGAATGTGTTTCGGGTTGCCTAACTCAACCGATTATTACATTGTGTCTAAAGTAGCGTCGATTCTTAATAACGTGATTGTTTTGGCAAATTTTTTTGTAGTTGTCGGATATTGTGAATATATGGGGACCGACCAGTGATTTACCTTTGGATTTAGCGTTAAGAGCGAACAACTCCAGCATCGCGTCGACTTTGGTTCAACACAATGCCGACATCAACATTCGAGACAGCCAAGGAGAGACCCTACTCCATCGAGCCATCAAACGCGACGACGCTTTCTCCGCGCTGTTCTTACTAGACAATAACTGCGATGCTACTTTAACGACTAGGTAATTAAAACTCGAACAAACTGTAAACATTCAAATCTTCTTCTAGGACCGGAAACGATTCGGCACTTCATTTATTAGCCGGCAGCAACGACATAACCGATTTAAGACTGGCAGAAAAATTAATAAATAAAAACGTTGGTGTCAATTCGCAAAATCGTCAAGGACTGTACGTATAAAAGTTTTAACTGAAGTGAAACTTTTTTCGACCGATAGAGGGCGTTATACACAAGTTTCACTTCTATTTGGAGTTATTAAGACTATCTTAAAATTTTTTTTTTTTCAGCACTGCCTTACATATAGCAATAATGGCAAATAACGAAACCCTCTTCGCTCTGTTACTGAACCAACCTAACATCGACATTAATTTAAAAAGCATCGAAGAACACAGTGCTTTATATTACGCTTTGTTAAAGTACGAAGCTGGCGACAACGAAGAGAATAGTTACGTTTCTCAGTTGCTACAAAAAAAAGATATACAACCGAATCCGGTGTATTCTCAAACTGGCAACAATCTTTTACAAATCCTTATTCAAGCCGAAGCGAAAACGGCCGCTTTGTTTCTATGCGATTATTTACAAAATCTAAATCATGTAAATCTTGAAGGCGAGACTGCAATGCACACGGCTTGCATTAAAAAATGCAACGAAGTTTGTGGTAAGCTTTTGTCTTTGGGAGCAAATCCCAATGCCGTTACGAACGAGTTACGACAAACTCCTTTGCATTACGCTGTGTTAAGTAATTCCGAGGAGTGTATCAATGAATTCATAGAATTTAATCGAGAGTCTGTTAATTTTAATTTGAAAGATAGTAATGGGGAGACACCGTTGAGTTTAGCTCTTAATGAAGGGTTTAATGAGTTGGTGCCAATTTTGATTAAGGGTAAAGCCGACGTTAACATGCGAAACGCCAAAGATTTTACGTTGTTGCATCAGGCGATTTTGAAGGAAGATTCAAAAACCGCGATATTTTTGTTAGATAATGGTGCGGATATGAATGCTAAGTGAGTAGAACAATGGAAAAAGCGTTATTTTACTGGTCGGTTCCAGAACATCTGAGTTCGAGTCGCCGTTACAATTAGCGATCCATTGTCGTTTGGGGGATGTGGTCGATGCTTTGTGTTTGAGGGGAGTGGATATGTCGGCTTTGGATCGTGTTGGTAATTGTCCGTTGTGGGCGGCTCTGGATTCGGGACAGGAAAATATTGCCGCTATTTTGGCGAGGCATGGAGTCGATACTGATTGTTGGGGGCCGGGTCCCGAAGGTTGTCAACAAACCTTGTTGCACCGGTTCGTTTTTAATTTCTTTACCGAAGTTATATTTTAATTTTCGTTGCAAATAGAGCCATCGATGATAATAAGGAAGCGATTGCAATTTTTCTAATCCAAGCCGGCTGTGATTTGGATTCGCCCCGAATGCCAGGTCCGAGCGGTGAAGGTGGAGACGAGGCCAAAGATAAAGCGTCTCCGTTGCATTTGTGTTGTCAGTGGGGTTTAGACACTGTAGTACGAGTAAGTGTTAATTCAATTTGCATACATAGAAATGATCAGTTAAAATTTACAGGCTTTAATCGAACACGAAGCTAATATTAATTGTTTCGATGCTGATCGCAAAACCCCTCTTCACGTTGCGATCGAAAATCAACATTCCGAAATTATATCCTTACTACTGCAAGTACCTAATATTGATTTAAGTCTACGCGATAAATCGGGACTGAGTCCTTTTGCTGCTGCGTTAACTTATAGAAATAATAAAGCGGCTAAGGCGATTTTGGAGCGGTTACCATCAGCTGCCGAACAAGTACGTCTGGTTAGAGGTATTTCATTATGTTGTGAACTGTGACCTTGAGCACAAAAGCAAATATACGTTAGAAAAGTTGACGTAAACCGACTACGTCACAGTTCACGAGATCCTGAAACACCTCTACACTACAATCTTTGGAACTGTCATTGCTATTTTCTAGTTTGACGCTAAAGGTTATAATTTCTTACATACTGCGATAAAAAAGAACGACTTGGAAAGTTTTCTGTTTTTATTGTCGATACACATAGATGTCAACTCGCGGATTCAAGACTCTACGTTAACTCCACCGTTGCATTTAGCAGCTCAGTATGGTGATGAAACTGTCGTTAGAAGTTTAATTCTAGCAGGGGCTAGAGTCGAGGATTTAGACGCACATAAGTAAGTATTTCTAAAACAGTTACCAAATTGTATTTTACGATTTTAGACAAACGGCATTGCATGTTGCGTCTGAGGCTAACAACGCTTCGGTAATTGCAGCTTTAATACAAAATCATATTGATTACAATGCATGTAATAATAACGGGGACAATGCATTGCACATAGCTGTTAGAGAAGGGCATCTTAATGTAGTTAAAGCTCTTTTAACTGAATCCCAAATCGATGCCGAACATGTGAACCTTAAAGGCAGGAACCCGCTGCATGAATTATGCAGGTGTGGAAAAGAAAATGCAGCAGCCATATGTGAATTCTTCTTAGAGTGTATGCCCGATTATCCAATCAACAGACCTGATATCGATGTGAGTTATCAAATTGTAGGGGTGTTAGGTTAAGGAATTTTTTTTAGGGCAACACGCCATTACTGCTAGCTTATATGAAAGGCAATGGAAATCTGTGTCGTGTCCTTGTGAAAGCAAATGCTTGCTTAGCGGCTGAAAACAACGATCGGGTCACAATTTTCAATTACCAAGTGGCAACGAAACAACTACTACACAAGCTCCTCGATCAGTTATCACAGCAAGTGCCGTGGACTCAGACAGATATGTGTCAAGAATGTGGGAAGAATTTTTCGATCACGGTTCGTAAGCATCATTGCAGACATTGTGGTAGGATTTTGTGCAGCAAGTGTTCGGACCAGGAGGTGCCTATTATTAAATTTGGGGAAAACAAACCGGTACGAGTTTGCAAAATCTGCTTCGACGTACTGCGCTTAAGCGGCAGCTAGTTTGCCAGTCGGATTTTTTATTATAAAATTATTTTGTTATAAAAATTTTATTAAAAAAAAGGTTTTTATTTTCTTGTTGCTTCTAAACTTAGATTTTTACTGATTATATATACGTGTATTATTCATTTATAATAAATTGCTATAGCGCACTTTTTTTTTTTTGACATGTGAATGATGTTTAAATAATTACCACTAGTGGTGCCAAATACCAAAACAATGCAATGCAAGACTTACTTGATCAAAATGTATGAAGGATGATTAATTCTGTGCCGAAGATAACGATTACTATCTCCAAAATCCCAACATTCCTTTTAATCCATTTGGATGCTGTAAAAAAATTTCTAAGTTTAATATCGAAATAAAAGACAAAAATTCAACTCATGCTAAGCTTTCCGTCACACAAAAAAAAAGCAATCATATTTAATAACTTTAATTACTAATGCGAGCACCCTCAGTAGTTATCACTATAAAATTTATTGTCATCAATAACCAAAGATCAAAGGTCTGACGATTAGATTAAAAAAAGGTCAATTTTGTAATACTGACTTAAGCTTGTTTTTTAACGACTTGTGCGTTTCCTAAAAATTCGTTCAAATACTGTACGATTTGTGGCCAAATCTCGTCTGACGTTCTACCGCTAAAACTTTGTAAAATATTAAACTTCTGATAAAAATCGAGGACGGGTTTCGTCAACCTATCGTAAACCTCTAACCGTTTCATTAACACTTCAGGACGATCGTCGTTTCTTTGTATCAACGCATCGCCTGTCACATCATCTTTGCCCTAAAAAAATCAGTTATGCAATCAACACACAGCTACCATTAAAATTTACAAAGACTTTCGGTGCGTTAAAATCCAAGTTGTAGACACGTCCGCTCGGTAAATGCACCCAACGGTTTTTGGCTCTGGAAATGATAACGTCGAACGGTACGTCTAGATTTAAAACTAAATCGAGATGATGTAATTCCCATAGCGCTTCGGCTTGAGATAACGAACGTGGAAAGCCGTCTAACAACCAAGTTTTTGTGCCTAATTTTCGAATTTGTTCGTTTACAAATTGTGTTACCAAGGAGTCTGGCAATAAAGCACCAGAACTTACGTATTTCTTCGCTTCAATGCCTAAACCTATAAAATTACATCGTTTAGCATAAAATTGTATCCAATGTGGTGTTAAGCTACTCGTGTTGTTTTTTATTTCGAGTCGAAGTTTATCACCGACTGAAATATGTTCAAAATTGAATTTGCTGATAATGCGCGTTGATATTGTTCCTTTCCCTGATGCGGGAGCACCTAGTATCACAGTTTTCAATAATTTCGACATTTTTATGGGTAATTAACTTTATCTCTTTGTCATTGAATGGCCATGTTTTAAGGTTATAAAGGTAAGTGATAAAGTCGAAGGATAAAGTTATGGTAAGGTGTCGACCAATCACAAAGCGGATGATATTTTTTACAGGGTTGTATCCAGGTGTATTAATTAATATTTTAGTTCTAAAATATCATTCTTATTTTTTTCTCGCTTTTCATCTTTTATGTAAGAATGTCTTTAAATTGTTACTTCTTTTCTATAACTAATTTTTAACATTATTATTAAAATTATTTTCTAAATTATTTAGATCTCAAAAATAAGTATTTGCTTTGGCTGTGACCGTTACGTTACGTGAGAAAGCTGTAATAGGTTAAATAGAACACATAGCTCTAACTCAATGTAAATGCAAGTTAATTACATAATTTAGATTTACCAGTTTATAATCAAAGATATCAATAAGCATCGGAAACATCTCAAATAACGAATACACAGATATGATAACAGGCTTAAATGCTAACACATATAAACACGTGCACAAGCATCATTATCATGATTTTAAACAGAAGAAGAGTTAGTTAACTAACAACCCGTCAGTAGGTATCGAGGTCCTACTTACGGAAGCAAACCAGCTATTAGTTGAATGATCGGGACAAACAAACAAGGACCTACATATTCCTAAAAGTCATGTAATAATTCCAACTTTTCATGAAAACCTTAGTCTACTTATCTGTTGTACTTACTTCTTTAACGAATGCCTCCTCAAATAACTTGGAAGGTTGTTAGTTTCTTACAATGAGTATGAATATTTTGCTTCTCAAACTAGGTAAGATCTTATTGTTTTTAAAGCAAAAAGTTCAAGCAATCTAGGGAGTTTCTGCATACTCTTATTTTTTATCCAGTTACGGACTTAAGTGTTTGATTCCCCATTATATGTACAAATATTTTTAGACAAATCGGGCATAATATACACAAACATTTAGTCTTACTCTTATTTTCAATTCAATTCAATTATAAATCAATAAACACAAATTGATAACATAAACATGTAGGGTTCAAGTCAGGAAACAACCTATCGCAGTTCTAAACGCTTTAAGAAGATGCCTTTTGGAATACATACTTCTCCTGCCTCGTTTCAAAGAGTGATAGGCTGATTTAAAGCCAATCTGCTAAAGGTGACCATCCTACCTGGATGACATTATCGTTTTATCTAGGGACCTAGACACGCACATTGCATGTTTCAACAAGCTATTTCGTTGAATGACAATATACTTATTCGGACTACTTTTACAGGCAAAAACAAAAAAAATAGATACTTATTACAAAAGACGAAGCTTAAAGATGGGCAGAACTGTTCGCACTATCTTTTATCGTTTTGGCACACCACGACAAATAATCAATGATAATGAATCCCAATTTTTTAGCAACATTATGCAACACGTAACCTACTGTCTTGGCGTCAAACAATCTCTTGTCCCGGTATATCACTTACAGGCAAATCTAGTAGACAAAAAGAATCGAAACTTAAAGCCACAACTAGTCATTTTACGTAATTGGAAACCAACATAAAGATTGGCTCTGCGAGCTAGCACATATTAGATTCGCAATGAACACTGTCAGAAACCAAACTATAAAGTTCACACCAGTCATTAACAATGATTCGTGAACTGCGCACCACGGATAACTGCACAATAAATCAGAGGGCGAAGATTTTTGCAGACAAGATTTACTGTTACTAATCGAAACTAGGAGACATGGTTTGGGTAACTTTCCACCTTATTAGCAACGCCGCTAAAATAACCAAGACGATATAGTCTCATTCCAGAAAGTGGATAAACAGATACTACCGGTCAATTTGAAAAACAGGTAGGCTAATAAAAGCAAAACCCAAACAGGAGCCGAGACGTCTTTCAGTTTAGTAGAGGAAAGTTGTAATAAACCCTCATTTCTCTTAAATATGGACAACAAACGGAAATAGTAGGGGTAAACATTTACGTACGTCAGCAATAAATACTCACCTATAGTAAGATCACAACTATCACTAAAATACCACCGTTAGACTACCAAATGGCAACGTTTTCGTATATGACTTAGTGCCGTAAACTTTTTTTTCACAGAAGGTGGAAACCTTTTATTGGCACTCTGGCATATACCACTAGAGTAATGTGAAAATCTTCTTAAAAAACAGACATACCTACTAAAACTACTTTCTTCCGCTATTGCCTCTGCTCTTCGTCCGGTAGACCCTTTTCAGTATTAACTCAAGTAGTATAGCAAGGCGAGTTCTCGATACAATTTTCCCGCGTTTGGGAGAGATCGTATTTACTTCGGTTGTGTTCGTGTAAGTTCGGGTGAGCGCTCAATTTTTCAAATTTGAATTTTGTGTAAGCTTGGTGAATTTTCTAACCACATATGATCTTGTTGCATTCTGATTTTAGATAAGTTTTTGGTGAAGATAGAATTTTGGGTATTTAAATGTAAAATTTGTGATAATTTAATATTAGTTTTTAATAACTTTCATTTGTTTAACAATTATAAATAATTAGGAAAAAATTAAGATGGGATCATTCTTTGCAAATTTAGATTTAGATGAACTGTATAAAATTAAGTGTTTTAGTAAAACAACCGAAGAAAATACGATCTCTCCCTAACTTTCCCGAACTTACACAAACGCAACCAAAATTCAAATTTTTTATAAAGCGCGGAAACATTGAATTCAGAAGCCGTCTCACTATACTACTACTTCACCCAGTTTTCATCCTCTGTTTTCTTTTTTAATTTCTTTTTCGTAATTTCTTTCTTATCCGCTCTCAATTTTTCGTCCAATTCCACTTCCATTTTAAGCAAAGTACCCTCCCAATTTGAGCACTTTAGGACGTGTTTTGAATCATTCACTTTTGCGTCGCACTCCTCTCTTTCTCATCCTTGTGAGACCAAAACTCCTGTGGTTCGACAGAAACTGAACCACATAGTGGTTTAAACCTGACGCTTCCCTATTTCACCCATTCATCCTTTCTCTTAATTATCCCGTGCGTTCATCTGCCAATTCTTGTTTTACCCCATTTTTCCTGCTACTTCTCTATCATCCTGTCGGAACTTGATCCTCGTATGTTGGGCATGAGTCAAACCAAGCTTCATGGATTTTTACTCTTTTTTGCATATACGTTTTACGTGCTCAGCCACTATACCGTTCTTTCCCATCCACACGCTTAAGTACTTCAAGGCCTTCCAAATTTTGATACCCAATTCTCCCACATTTATCGACAGGTTCTTTATTCGTTTGTGCCCTAACAGGAGTACCGATTCGGATTTATTCTGAGCCAGGCACGGATTGTGTTTTTTCAACCTGGTTTCTCCTATAAACCCCCTCTTTTTTCCCTTATTTCTCATCAGTTATTCGGTTTTATCTTCAACTACCACATCTAAGTCGTCCGCGTATCCCAATAGCGTGACCCCGTCCGGCATTATTAGCTCCAATACCCTGTTGTAGTAGAGGTTTCACAGAAGCGGTCTCTTGCGAGACCCTTGCCGTGAGCTCTATTATTTCACCTGCTATGATGTGCAGCCATCTCACTACATTGGTGTACCTTTGTTCTAAACGTCGAGCATCATCAAGATGCAGTTACTTCTGTTCTGATACCCTTCTTACTTTATCTACAATTTAAACCCCCTCTCCAATTCCGTTTAGAATGGTTTTGTCTTTCCTAAAAGCGTTCTCTTCTGACATACTTAAATGTCCATTGTATCTTTTTCCCTATTGTTTATAGGCATAGAACTCAATTATCTTGTATATAAGCTGTAAGCGTGTAAATAAGATAGCGTTTTAGGACATCTACATTTTTTAATTTTTTTAATCTCAACAGTTAATTTTATCACTCTTTACGTTAGGTCACCAAATTTACATACCAATGAAATTTCACAAAACACAAGGACAACAAATTATTAAATTAATCTTACTCGTTTTTTTTTATCATGTTTAACCCCCTACGAAAGTATACTAAGATAAGAATGTCTTCCGGGTTTGGAGCGTGTCATTGTTGTAACCGAAGTTGCCAACGTTTCGCCCACTTTCGTAAGAGGCTTCATCAGGGCGTGAGATAAATCGCAAAACTCAAACGGTCCAAACTCGGAAGACATTCTTATCTTAGTATAGATTCCGGCCGTGGAAGCCTTCGCTATTACTCTACGAAAGTGTCTTTCTTTTAAAGCAAATCCTGCGCATTCTCGTAGTTATCGATCTTTCCGCCAGATGACAATGCTTACGTAACTTTGCGCGTCTTTAATTTAAACTGAATCATCTCAATATTAAACTCAAAATAAAAGTTATTATAAAAGCAAAAAAAAATTGTATATAAGATATGTAGAAAAAACAAAAAAAAGACCTGTAGTGGCCTGATTCTTTTTTTTTACTTTAAATCAGATATAATCCAATAGAAATAATATAATATCAGATCGAATGAATTATTTAGAAGCTATTATACATTGTTTTGATTTACATGATAGGCAACTTACAATACATTTATGTCACATAATGAATTATTAAATTGATTTCTAATACGTATCGATTGCGTTGAAATAATAGTTGAAAATATGACTTCGGCCATACGGGAGTATTTACTGAACACTTCTTTTCATGGAGTACGATACTTAGCGGAAAGAGATCGCCATTGGACTGAAAGGTGTTGAATCTTTCACAAAAACATGCCATTTATTATAAATTGTTTAGGGTGTTTTGGTTAACCTGCTGCGTTTTAAGCTGGTTTGCATCCGGTTTGCTGATGAAAGCCAGCTGGTACGATTTTCAAAACAACGCAATTAGTTTCGTGGTCGAAACGAATTTTTTGGATTGGAACACGAGTTTTCCAGCGGTGGCTGTGTGCGAAACCGAGAACCAAGATAATATAGCAACTACGACTGATGCGTAAGAACACGTCGTTTAAAAGAAGTATTTAATTGTTGAATTTAGATTATTCGGCGACCCGCATGATTACAACATCGACGAGATGATCAACGAGCTGGTGTTTTTTCGTGGTTTGTCTTATTACTTGTTGCAGCTTTGTGGACCCAACACCGATCCGCATCCGCAATGCATCACTTCAAATTTTAGCCAGTTTCAAAGCTACGTACGCACTCCGTGTTCGAAATTGTTTAAAAAATGCATGTGGAATCAAGTCGAGTTTGATTGTTGCACGTATTTTTCTAAATTGGACACGGAACTAGGCACTTGTTATGTTATTAACTCTTTTCAAGCTAAGGAAAATAAGCCTCATTATAAGATGATCTCCAATGTGCGTATCGGACCTGGCACGTTTTACGTAGAGTTGTATGGGTTCAATAATGTATAGATGCCTTTTCCTTAAGTAGATTTGTACCAGGGTGTTTTATAGGTATATCCCATGAGTCAATACGATGTACCAACTTTAATTACTTCACAAGCGGACGTTATACAAATATCTCCAAATATACATTTCCGTCGGTTTATTTCGTTTAAGGAAATAGTTAATCAACCTGAGGTTAGTTTGTCGTAAGAGTACATTATTATTAAAGTGTCTCAGGTTAGGGACGTAAGCTTAGCTCAGCGAAATTGTCGATTTGCTGAAGAATCTTACCTGGATGTGTACAAGTATTACAGTTATAGCGCGTGCAACGTGCAATGTCGCAAAGAAGCTCAGATTTCTATGTGCAATTGTACGCATCACTACATGCCAAACACTAGTAAGTGATTGCGCGATCAAAAATAAATAATTTTGCGTAGGTGTTTCGCAGCAGTGCAATTTACTTGGTATCGAGTGTTTAAACAAGCATTATAACGACCTAGCCGTGTTAAAAGCCCACTGGACCAATCGCCCCGGCTTGGTTTGTTCTTGTATTCCCAGTTGTACGGATATTGAAATGACCGTTATTAGAGATGAAAAATTCGGGTACAAACTTTTTGGCGTTCTAAAAACGATTTAATAGATATTTTTAGAATCTACGAAGATTTAGGGATCGTCGAAATTGCTTTAGAGCGTCTACCGAGTGAGCGTTTCAAACGAAATGTAGTTAGGGGAAAGTTGGATTTGGTAGGTGAGTCAATCTAATCGAATTATACTTTGACCGTAAATATAAATTAAGAAATAATTTAAAAACAATTATTAATTATCAATAAAACGGAACACAATAGTCTTTTCTATTACAGTAACAATATAACAATTTTCAAAAAAAAACATTAAATTATTGATTGTGGGATGTGTAACTAAGTTGTTTTAGTTTCGATGGGCGGCAGCGTCGGCCTATTTGTTGGTGCCAGCATCTTGAGTTTCGTCGAAATAATCTACTTCTTTACGTTACGCGTGGCGAATACCCGAAATAATAAGAACAGCCAAGACTTTACTTTTCCTTATGTTAACTAAATCTATATAATACACAAGCTTATTAGTTTTATTTAAGACATCCGGTTAGAGGGCATTAAGAATAACCTCGATAATCTCGTCTAGACGTTATTTTAAGCTAACACTTAAGAGTCTAAAGTGTGCATCTATAATAAACGTGATTGTATTAAGTCGCGTTTTATTTGTCGTTATCGGCGGAATTGCGTAAGAATAACATGCCCACGCTACAGATACATTCTCTCATACACGTGATTCACTATAGAAAAAATCAAAAACACAAAATGAACACCTACAGCAAGATGGCGTCGTAAACAGCCTACTAAATCAAAAAAAAAATATAATCCACTTTACATTTTTATTATTAAATAACGTTATTTACATCGGAAAAAATGCGTTAGCTCCAATCGGAAAAACCGGGGATTGACATCGCTTATAAAAATTTCGTCGTCGGCGTGACGTTAAGTTGATCACGTTTCGTTGCGGTTAAAGCGACGGATTTCCAGTGCGGGAGTATCAGTTAGACGACGACCAAAGAAGATCAAAGTCTTTATAAATCCTAATATGAGAAAAGACTTGTTCTTTAGTTATAAAAGTGTTAAAAAAACAGTTGCGTTTCAATTAACGATTGTGATAACAAACAGGTACGTTTAAATTCGTTGTTAAAGTTTTGCAATAAAATGTATCAGATTTTTTCTTAACGTCAACGGAAAGGTTATCGTTTATTGCTTAAAAGTAGATTTTGCAAATGTTTAACGAAATGTCTTAGATAACACTAACCACTTAGTGACAACTTTTGCTTTATACGACAATTACAGCAATTTTATTTTTCAGTTTTTAGTAATCATGTCGAGTATACCAAGCGCGGTTCAACAAATATGTCTCAAAAATAAGCGCCAGCAACAGTTGATAAGAAGTGCGTCGATCGACAGAATAATGCAGTTCAACTCATACCTCTGCTCTCAGAATTTCTACCTGCTACCTGCAATCATCTCCTGGATGAAATCGTCGCAAACGATTCTTCAATCACAACTCGACAAATACATAACGTTGTTAAAATCGATAATCGTTGGGCTAGTACTATCGCTACATTATAAAATACTTAGCAACGCTTACAAACACCTTTATCCAATTTTAGTTTATTCGTATAAGACAATAAGTGCAAGACTGATTACTTTATGCATATATTTAGCTATCCCAGTAATTTTAACACAGTTAACAGCTTGTTTGTATGTTATTTTTAACTTTTACTTATCGATAGGTGTCGTTTTTTTGATTACATGCATACATTTGATATCGTACGTTAAGTTAAGCATGTGCTTACATTATTTAAAGACTGAAAACAATAAAAACAAAATTAGGTATTAAAAAATAATTAGCGATAAGTTTATTTATTTTGAAATGTTTTGTATTATATTCTAGATTATATTATTTCTACTTAAAAATTTTTTTTTTAATTTTTGGTACAGAGGTTTCCGTTAAGCAACCTTTTTAAGATAATATTTTAAATGTGTTTTTATTTGCTCTTATTCTACCAATTTAATAGATATAGAAGACTTCTGATAATTAAAATATTAAGCAATATGTTTTTAAAAGATTAGATGTGTTATGGTTGCATATATTTTAGGCGTTGGTTTTTGAATAACTGCCGTTTGCTGCTTTTGTATTGCTGAATAGTTTTTACTTATATTTGTTAATATCTTAATACGTTTAAGGATTCCAGAAAAAAATTTCAATTACTCACCTGGCATTAAAGTCTCCGACAGTTATATCAAATTTTAAAACGAATTTATTTATACACAAAATATTTACACGTTTATAATTACTCGAAGTAATTAAATCTAACAACATTTAAGAAACAAAAATGTCTGCGGATAACTTCAGTTTCTTTAAACTGACACTTGTTTACATTAAAGGCACGTACGTTTGAACTCTGTTATATTTATCTTTAACGCACGCGTTAATCACTTATTTATTTAAACATCTTCTTAACACTTTCGAATAACTGGCCTACGCTCTCTTTGAATCGTTTTTATATATTTCTGTTATATATCCCGAGAATTTTCTACATCCTTCTCAAAAGTTCTGGAAATGGATAAGAAATTTGTAAACGCTCTCAAAGTTGACAAAAACTTCGAGAATGTTTCACTGTCCCCTTCTTAAGACTGTTCTGTCCTAGAACAGAAAACTGGATGTCACACCGGTTGAAAAGATCGTGACGATAGCAGCAGTTTTCTCCATTTCGGCAGCTTCTTTGAACATAAAAGTAGCAGTCAATGCACTTTTCCTGGTCCAATATTCTACTTAGTTGATAATTGCAGACCAGCACTCGAAAGCCTGTTCTTCGGAAGACGACTTCCAACATATTTCGAACTGTCCTCCAATTCAGTTGATCTAAGCCACAACTTAGCTTGGGTAATACTAATTTTGTAACATCGAGCCGTAGTGTCGCAGCGACGCGACACACTTTAGTTAGAGAGGGCGGCCTCGCGTAACAAAAGACTACATTTTTGACATTAGTTTTAATTTTATGATTTTCGTCAATTAAAGTGTTAATTCATTTAGAATGTATTCGTTAACTAAATAAAACTGTGTGTTACGTGTATTAGTGGCTAACAATACTATAACTATCGAAACGAGGGTAATATAACCCACACCTGCCCGCCACAAGTGTCGCCCAACGCGTTGCCTTACGTTTTCGGTGGTGAACAGTATTCAACAAACGTTTAAAACGAAAGTAAGATTTCGTAATTGTTTCGTCAAGATTGCTGCGTTTGGTGTTAACAAACTAGCGTCCTCCATTACGAACAATTCAAATATTTGTTTAGCTACTCGAATTAACCTGTGTTTTTAGAACTGCGCATCACACTACTCAGACAGCACGGTATTTGTTTATGCTGTTACGATCAGGAAAAGTTACCAGTGATTTGACAAATATGGCAGAAAATCAACCACAACAGTTAATTATGACATTTGAGATGATTCAGAATTTAATCCAAGGGATTCAAGTAAATAATCAACACAACATTCAAACTGTGAGTACTGCAAATTTTTCTACATGTAAAGCAAGGTTTAATGGTGATTCAAACTCCGATATCGAAGCATTCATTGATTCAATAACGGTATATAAGGAATGTCTTAATGTAAGCAACGAACATGCACTAAAAGGACTTTCAATACTTCTAACAGATCATGCAGCTACATGGTGGCAAGGAATTAAAAATTCAATTCAATGCTTTGATGAAGCTATCACATCACTTCGACATGCTTATGGTTATCTAAAGCCTGCACATCAAATTTTCCAGGATTTGTTTGCACTTAAACAAGATAATGAGAAAACCGACGTCTTTATTTCTAAAACGCGCGCATTGTTATCACGTCTTACAGGCAAATCTGTTATTTCAGAACATGTACAACTTGACATGGTGTACGGACTTTTAAATGTGAGAATTAGAGAAAAAATTACTCGCGATAAAATAAACTCATTCAAAGAATTGATCGAATCTGCACGTGTCATTGAACAAACTTTCTCTGAAATTCCAAGTAGATCAACTAACTCAATTAAAAATAATATGCCTTACAATAGCCATCACAATCATATTCGTAAACCTAAACAATTTGTTTATTGTAAAAACTACGGACACCTTAAAGATGAATGTAAGAAGTTATTACGCATACGTTCCGAGTCTTCAAATGTTACTGAGAATCAGAAACATGTTGTGAATAATGCTAGTTCTGTAGGTTCAAGTGGTGACTGTAAATTTCGTGTTATGGATGCAAAACACCTGGGTATATCTGCAGCAATTGCCCTAATTGTTCAAAAAAGGTAAAACCGAAGCTGCTCATGTGAGTACATTTAGATCTGATTCGCCTATTGAATTTTCATGTACTATGTTTAATGATGTATCAAACTGTAAGAATTTGTATTCTCAGAATGCACGACCACTGACTCGTGTTCACATCGAAGGCCATAGCGGATACAGTTACCTGGATTCCGGTGCTCAATCTAGCATAGCAGGTACTACACTCAGAAATATACTTCTGCAGGATGGCATCCCATATTTTTCCAAAGTCATGGAAATGACACTAGCAGATGGCAAAACGTTAAAGGTTAATGTCCTTGTGTTTCAAGTTAAAATTTTTTTAGGACGGAGATCGCATAATATTTCATTAATTTCTGTACCAGAACACTCTCAAACTAAAGCACTTTTAGGTGCTGATTTCTTAAAAGTAGAAAACATTGTTATGGATATACGTGATAATTCATGGTACTACGGAGATTCTTTTCAAAGGATTTACCCATTTGACTCTGAACCCAATTCCGTAAATCAATGTTCGTGTAATTTGAATTTAGTTTAGTTAAAAGACATTAAATTGCGCTCTGATGAAGGTATTTCGTTTACTTCGGTAGAAAAATCCGAATTTAATAATGTTCTCGAGGAAAATCTTGATTTATTTCTACCCAACAAAGAAGCCACACCGTATGCAGAACATACCATTACTCTCATAGATAATACTCCTATAACAGTTCTGCTTTATCGTCTCTCCGAAGGGAAAAGAGATATTGTAAAAAAATTGAACATCTTCTATCGGAAAATATTATAGAAGAATGTGAATATCCTTATGCTACTCCAATAGTTTTAGTGCCAAAAAAAGATGGAGGCACAAGGCTAGTAGCAGATTATCAAAAACTAAATGCTATCACTTGTTCAGATAAATATCCATTGCCTCATATTGAAGATTTACTTCATTCGGCTAAAAAAGCCACTTATATGACAACTCTTGATCTTAAATCAGGTTACCATCAGATTTCAGTCAAGCCAGAAGATCGGGATAAGACCGCATTTATTTGCCCTTTAGGTTCGTTCCGTTACACGCGGATGCCGTTTGGATTGCGAAATGCACCTTCCACATTTCAACGCCTTATTGATAGATTTCGCTCCGGTTTACAAGATGTAAACATCTTGGCTTACTTAGATGACATGATCGTACTGTCTCCTACTTTCACGGAACATGTTAGGGACATACAATTTGTGTTCAATCGCCTAAGAATGTTTAAACTTCACTTAAACAGATCCAAGTGCACATTTGGTTGCCCTTCTGTCAATTACCTTGGTCACGTGATTAGTCCCCAGGGTTTGAAGCCGAATCCAAGCAAAGTGTCTGCCATTCTAGATATGCCTACGCCTAAGAACACGAAACAAGTTCTCTCTTTTCTCCAAACCTGTTCATGGTACCGCCGTTTTATAGAGAATTTTGCAGGTATAGCTAAACCTCTCACGAACCTCACAAAGAAAAATGTAGTTTGGACTTGGGGTCCTAAACAAGAAGAAACCTTCCAACAACTAAAAAATCTGTTAACAACTAGTCCAATTCTCCGTCAGGCTGACGCAAAGCTTCCCTATGTTCTTAGAACCGACGCTAGTGCATATGCTCTTGGTGCATGTTTACTCCAGGGGGAGGGTCCCGACGAAAGACCCATAGAATATGCATCCAGATTGTTGACACAATCGGAACAAAATTATTGTACTACAGAACGCGAAGCATTAGCTGTCGTGTGGGCCGTTAACCGTTTTAGAGGTTACTTAGAAGGTTCCACTACTGTTGTTCAGTCGGATCATCAACCGCTCAGGTGGCTCATGTCATTAAAATCACCAACAAGTCGTCTAGCACGATGGTCACTTCTTCTCCAGTCTTATGACTTAAAAATAGACTATACTCCAGGTCGATTAAATGTTGTAGCTGACATGCTATCAAGACCTGCTTTGGAAAACTTAGAAACCAAACTTGTAAGTATTACCTTACCCAAGAAAAGTACCAACGAAGTGCGCCGTGAACAAATGAATGATCCCAACTTAAGTAAAATCATCGACTGCTTCGAACGTCCTATTAATGATGCCGATTTTAAACGTTGGACCGAACGTGGGTATATTATGATTAACGGTATTTTAAATTGCGATGTTCCAGACTCAGACGAAGAGACTACTCAGCTGGTAGTTACGAAGTCTTCTGTTAGTAAGATCATCTCGGAATGTCATGATTCTCAATTAACTGGTCATTATGGAGTTGACCGTACTTTGCAGCGACTTGCTAGTAGATACTATTGGACAAGTATGCGTCATGACATAGCTCATCACGTCGCAAAATGTATAGATTGCCAGAGGTATAAAGCTTCTAACTTGAAACCCATCGGATAGATTCAAACACCTATTCAAAATCAACGATTTAAAGTTTTTTCTATAGACTTATTTGGACCTCTGTCTAAGACAAAAGACGGATATAAATGTATCTACATAATACAAAACACCACCAGTCGCTGGGTAGAGCTCTTTGCAATAAAACTAGCTTTTGCTGAAAATTGTTCCAGAATTTTTATAGATAAAGTAATCTTACGTTTTGGACTTCCTAGGCGCGTAATTAGTGATAACGGTGTTCAATTCGTGAGTTCCGTTAACAGACAGCTCATTGTCTCAGTTTTTTGCCGACTGTAGTGCCATTGTGTCATCCGGAAGCTAACCCGGTTGAGCGTAAAAATCGAGATTTAAAAACTCAACTTTCTATTTTGACTGCTAACAATCATACACAATGGAAAGATAAACTCCCGTCAGTGCGATTTGCCATGAATAGTATGAAATCTCAAAAAATCGGTTTTAGTGCCGCTTATCTTACATTCGGACGCGAGTTACGCACGCCCGAAGACGTACAGCGTGGTTTTCGCGCAATTATAGAGAATGACTATTTTGTTTCTCAAGCACTTCCTACTTGCGTAACTTTCCTGATACCCTACGTCTAGCTCGTGGGAATCAAAAACAACAACAGGATCGATATAAGAAGTACAGCGATGCCAATCGTCGCCCAGCTCTAAATTTTCACATTGGAGACAAAGTGCTCATAAGAACGCATGTCTTTAGTATAGCTAAAAGTTCCTTTACTTCCAAGTTCGTGCCTCGTCGTGATGATCCCTATTTGATTCACAAGATCGTCACACCTACAACTTATGAGGTTACCTCTGTTAGTAACCCAGATGAAATTTTAGGAAAATATCATGTCGCTGATCTAACTCCTTTCAACTCAGACGAAGAAACTGCTCCAATCATTCCTATTCGCAAGAGAGGACGTCCACCTATTCAAACTGAAAGTTCTTCTCGTGAATCTAGTGAAGCTGGAACAGAAGTTCCCTCACCCTTCCATCCCAACTCTTCACACAGCTTCTCAACAAAGAATCCAGAAAAATAAGTGTCCCTTTTGCAAGAAACCATTATTGTTGCTCCTATTTGCGGGACGCTTTATGAAGCAAAGGGGGAGATTTGTAACATCGAGCCGTAGTGTCGCAGCGACGCGACACACTTTAGTTAGAGAGGGCGGCCTCGCGTAACAAAAGACTACATTTTTGACATTAGTTTTAATTTTATGATTTTCGTCAATTAAAGTGTTAATTCATTTAGAATGTATTCGTTAACTAAATAAAACTGTGTGTTACGTGTATTAGTGGCTAACAATACTATAACTATCGAAACGAGGGTAATATAACCCACACCTGCCCGCCACAATTTCTTAATATTGTGGGACTCTATATCTCTCTTAAGATTCCATAATGTTTGCCACAGATTTTCGTATAACGGCTTTGTACGTGAGTGTTTTTAGGTGACCATATAGAAGACATGTCAAGATCCTTGCTCACGATGACGTAATCTTTTTGTATTTGGAACAGGTCTTCGGTTGTAACTCCAAATCTAGCCTTTTCAGAACCTCCTTATATGCTCATAACCTTATCAAAGTCCATTCCTGTGACATGATTCTTGGTTCTGCTAGTTATTACTCTGGTTCGGACCACTTTTGGCTTGCCTCTGGGTGGTTTTCATATGCGATATATGACTCATTAATACGCTGCATGACTTTATAAGGGCCCTCCCACTACCTCTACAACTTCGGCGACAAACCACGTTGTCTTTCTTTGTCTTCATTATGTCGCTGGCAATTTGTGTGTTTATACGGACTTCCTTATGTACTTCGTCTAGTTTCTTGGTTAGCTTGCTCACGTAGTCTTCTCCAGCAACGTCTACTTCCAGTTTTCGTCCAAATTGGAAGACCCATAGCAGTTGTATTTTGCGACCGAACATGATACAGGATGGTGTTTGGGCTGTGCTTTCGTGAACGGATGATCGGTATGCCATTAAGAAAAAGTACTGATCCCAGTCTCTTTGGTGTTTGGACACTACTTTGGCTAAGTATTTTCCCATTGTTTGATTCATTCGCTCAACCATGCAGTCATATTGAGGATGGAAAGGCGTCGTCCTAGTTTTCTTAATTCCTAACAATCGGCAAACTTCTTGAAACAGCCCAGATTCAAAATTGGTCGGAGTGTAATTCTAACGGAACTTCAAACTGGCAGAAAAACTTTTTCACTAATACGTCTGCGACTGTCGCTGCTTCTTGATTGGGTATATCGTAAGTCCATTTTGTGAAATAATGATCGCCACCAAGATGTATTTGTTTCCCGAATCAGATTCTAAGAACGGCCTTTCGATGTCAATCGTTACTCTTTATAGAGAGCTTTCTACGTTGTACTGCTTTATCGGTGCTTTGTGTTTTTTTGCTGGAACATTTTTGATGCGCAGACCGTGCATTTACGGCACCATTCCATGACGTCCTCTTTGCAGTTCACCCAGTAGAATCTTTTTTGAATTTCCCTCAATATTGCTTCTTTATGCTAAAGTGTACTCCTGATCATCGTGGAGATGCTTTAACACTTGTGACACCCGGCACTTTAGCACTATCAACTGTAATCCATTATCTGTGTCCTCGACACTCTCTAGTAATCGTTTAAGAAGTCTGTCTTTTATAAAATCTTGTTACGGTCGAATTTTCTTTACGTACGCCTATGTTGTTACGGACGAAATTTTCTTTGCGCACGCCTATGTATTCCGACGTGGAATTAATTTACGGTTTGGACGCCCCCTAACTATCGTTTACGCGTGACTGTCATTTACGACGAGTTCTTCAATTTGAAAACTACATAAAATGGCCGGTGAATGGGCGATTGAACGTTTTCTAAACTTATCCACCGTCATGGGGACCAATCTATAAGTCTATTACACTTATAATTCGTTTGCGTCGTTACCGGCCGTTCCGCCACGTGCGAGCAATTCGTTCCTAATTGTTAACTGTTAATGAAGAATCCATTTCGAATAAAAATTTCGTCAAATAAATATTCTCTGAGGCATACGACATATGGCAAAAACCGAATGTACCGAAGTTAACTAAAAACTGTCGAGATTCTACTCAGGCGGCAGATACCTGCGTAAATCACAGAAAAGGGGTATAACAGCATCCGATTTTCGGGTTGTGTTATGTGTGTACTTTAAAATTTAAGTAATGATTTTGTAGATTTGGATTTCGTGAGATATTAGGTTGACACGATTTGCGATTCAAATTACTTACAGGGTTACGTGTCGAGGAAAGTACTTTCTTCACACCAGTGGAAATTCCTGTATTTGTGGTAAGTGCTTTTATATCTTTTCTTTCGTCGTCAACGAGGTTACTCACGAAACTTTCGCTAATAGTAATTCCGTACTGATTACCGTAATTGTACTACCATTTAGTTAGTAAATTTGCTTATACTACGTATGCTGTGTCCTACCCTTAATTATTGTGATAATTTAATGTTAATGCCATACTTATTATCATTGTTTTATTGTCAGTAATGCCATATTACTAATTATGTAAACGATATTTACTACGAACTATTCTTCGCTATCTATTTCACTGTAGTTTACTTTTGTACTGTGTGTTGCCTATACTACTGATTTTCTGTAATGAGAATTCTTATATTCTGTGATAATCATCAACGATTCTAGATTAAAGTTGTTATTGTGGTTACTTGTTCTTTTATGACAACATACCTTTCTCTTTAGATCGTCGTTATCTAATCACAAACGCTGGCTACTCGAACAGCCGAGTAGAAGTGATTACGAACCTTCAAATTGTTACAAGTGAGACCCGTCTGTCTGGAGCGGGACAGAAGTTACTGTGGGATAAGCTCTGGCGCCCTGAAACATCTTTTATATATTTTTTTGTGAACCTACCCTCTCACCGACTAATGTGAGTTGGCCGTGCAAGGTTCGTAAACCATAAAGCTTGTAACAATCTTAAGGTCGCGGTTGTTTTGTTTATGATTATAAGCGACACTTATTCCATGTAATAACGAATTCAGTCAAGCGGTAACAGAAAGATAAAGTCCGTTAATTACGCTAATCGCTATTGATATAAATGTCGTCATTTACACTTTTTCTTTCAGCGACATTTACTACTCTGACGATGCAAGCTGCAATATCTTGCGAAACGTCAGTTTGTTTGGGTTCACGAACGACAATACGACAAAGGCCAACTTCTACTTGTTGTTTTGGCTCTCAAGGAGATACCAGGACCAAGCCTAAAAAGTATGGGTCTTTAATTATGACGCGGTCTAATCTGAAAGTCGCTTATAATCATGTCTGTTTTCTACTATCAAAGAGTGCTTTTGCGCCCAGTACGCTTTGATGTTTCTGCCAAAAGCACTCACTTCTTTCTGGGTTGGTCGTCGGCCGTTTTCTTTCTAGTTCAATAATAGCCTTATTTCGGAATCGCTTTCTTGTTCGTAGCGCAACTGCTCAGGTTCCTACTCGTCATCAACCATAACAGCTCTTCAGAGACATTCGACTTTTTCTTCAAGTCGCGAACAATGGCTGCAGCCTGCCGTACATATTCTTCTTCTGGACAAGACATCAGCGTTCTGGCGACTGCTTCTGGCACAGTGTTCTGTGTCATAGTCATTTTAAAGCGGCGTGGCCCGTTTTTAGTAAAAATTTTTGTCTAAACAAATATTTGTAGAAGTGTTCTACGGACTTGACAACTGTTAAGCTCCCTTCTAGTCACGCAATAATTCTTTTCTGACCTAGACAAAACCTTACTAAAATGCGCGATAACTTTGTCTTGTCCATCTTTGGCATTCAAAACTATTTTTTTTCTTCTCTTGGATAACTTAAGATCGGCGAAGTGACTAGAGCCTGTTTTGGTTGATGGAAATCATTTTTGCAGTCTTCATTCCATCTAAATTCTGCTCTTTCTTTGGTCGATTTTGTCAAAAGTTTGGCAATATTATCAAATCCGGTTACAAATCGTCTATAATAGGTTTACAACCCAAAGAAACTTTGGATGTTTGTCGATTGGTCTTGGCTATGCTTGCACTGCTCGGAATTTGTCTGGGTCGGCTTTTACTCCATTTCTAGATATGACTTATCCAAGATATTGCACTTTTTTCTTAAAAAAGTGGCACTAATTTGGGCTCAGTTTATGTTTGCCCTACATAGCCGCAGCAACACTTTTTTCAAGTTGTTCAAATGTTCTTTAAACTACCTTCCAACTACGATTACGTTGTCTAAGTAAACCAAGCACGTCTTCCACGACACTCCACGCAAGATGGTCACTATCAAACGCTTGAACGTTGCAGAAGCGTTCGTTACACAGGTCAAAGGGCGTCACAGTAAACTGCAACAAACCAGTTTCAAATCGTAAAAGCCGTTTTTGCACGATCCTTGGGTTCCAATTCTACCTACTAGTGACCACTCTTTAAATCCAACGTGGAAAACCAACGAGATCCTGACAAAGTGTCGTTTAGCTGTCTGTAGTTTACGCAAAACCTCGTTGATTCATCTTTTTTCTTTACCAGTATCACTAGGGACGCTCATAAGTTATTTGAAGCTTCAATCACAGTTTCATTCTTCATGCCCATAATTATTTGTTCGGCTTCTTCTCTTTTTGCCAAAGTAAGTCGGCGAGGATGTTGTCGTATTGGCCCAGCGTCTCCGGTATTAATTTTTTGTTTTACCACGTAAGTTCTTTCTTTGGAACCACTCTCCAACGCATATATCTTGATATTGCTGGATCAACACTTTACCTTTAGCCAGTTGGTCTTGGTTGAGGTTTTGGCATTTGCATGTAAGAATTTCTAATAGATCTTGCGGGCCGTTCCTCGGTGACGTATCTTCGTTTGAATTCACGCATCTCAGAATTTGAGATACTGGCGTGCATTGGTCTACCACAGTATTCTTTTTTAACTTCACTGTATCTGAGTAGATATTCAAGATCTTTAATGGCATCGTGTTTTTCATTCGTACTAAAGTTTTGCCAACGAGTAGTCCTTTTTTAACTAAGTCGACCTTCATTGCTTCAATCGCGCGAATGTAGCCTTGCCGGAGATTTCCATCCAGGCGTGCCATTACCACACTTTCAGTCCTTGCAGGCAGAGTCACGTCTTCATTCAATAAGACTCGCACGACTGCCTTTTCTGACCATTGAAAGGGAATATCTTCATTGTCGATCTTCAAGACATCGTTCTTCTTATCCAAATAGAACCCATACTTTTTTATAACGTCTATTCCCAGGATAACTTCTTCCGTGATGTTGGTTACCACTTGATGGCCGAGTACTACATTTCCCAAACTAATAGTTACTTTGACTTCTCCGTGAGTACGTCGCCCGTCTCCGTTCGATGTCGTACTGTTTCTGGTGAATGACAAGTCAGGACGAACAATGGTTTTCGTCGCTCCCGCGTCAACCAGTAACTGAACACTATGTGCATTAATCTTGCCATCGCGATAAATGTTATGCAATTGCTCCATCGGCGATGCCATTTGAATGTTAATTTCCGGAACATGACTAGATGAGATTAACTTTTGTCTCTTTGTAACCATCGTTTTAAAATCGATTGGTTGTTTAAGTAATTTTTGGTAACGAACACAGTATTTGGATTGACGATTTTCATTTAATGTATTTTGAATTTGTTTCAATGTGATTTTAGATTGAGTTTAATAAGTTATTTTACGATTTTAAATTCAAAGTTACAATGTAATTGTTGATAAAGTTTTGTATGTTGTTACGCCGTGAAAATTCCAGTGGTAATTTATGTTTCCCTTCTGAGATATAATCGTAATTAAATATATTTTCGCCGTTTGTTTATTTTAAGTTAGTTTAAAAGTTCTCTGTTCGAGTACATTTGTACTTTAATTTCTTTATGTCAATCGTTTAGATTACGTGGAAAAATTAAGTCGTTATCTTAATTTATTAGGCAGTTTAAATTCTTGTAATATAATATTTTGTCAATTTGACATTTTCACGTACAAGCGAAACGCTGTGTCCTAATTCTATAAATATGACGTAATATGATTGTTTGCCTCTTTATTGCACTTCTTAACGAGAGTGTTTTGGTTCTTGCGGTTTCGAACGCAGCCTTTGTGGAAAGGGTATTCGGAAAAGTTGATATATAGATGTGTTTTTGGTAAATGAGGTAGGAGTTCAAAGTTAGTTGGTTGACGGTCATAAAAATGTAGTTAACGCAGGTGATAATTCACCTTTTCTAATAATTACCGTGGAAGTAAAAGAAGATGGTGCAGTGAATTTAAGTGGAAAACTTTCCTTTTTCGTATGACGGTTAATGAAGATCACTGTTTTGCCTAAATTAATATCGCATGTTTCGTTACGTGAATTTGTGCGTGAGTTTGTTTCGCAATCTCATATCTTTCGCCTTGGGGGCGGATTAATAAATCTTCCACTGGTAACCTATTGTTTGGGGAGCAGCCGAATTCTATCTGAGGTGGTAGCTTTTAAAACCATTGTGACCGGAAGCTCAGCTGGTGTCTCCAACTAAGAATTAAGGTATTTATCGATTTTGGTTTTTATCGTGTAGTGACCCGCGATTAAAAATGCAGTAAAAGCTTTCAATTTGAGTCAATTGAAATTACGACTAACGTTAAATTTAATTATTTCAATGAGCACGTATAGTGTTTGCGCGAAATTAAAATCAATTAACTTTGTTTTGATGCGTTTGAGAAGTGATTCGTATTTCGAATATATGATAATGTAACGACTTATAAACTATATTTTGTTTAGTTCGAATTAAAGTTCGGACATATATGTTATAAACTGTATTGTTTTTTTTGTTGTGTTATTTACTTTGTTTGTTATAAATATGCGGTCAAGATCTTGAGATTTAATTATGTTTTATTTGAAAACGTCGAGTTAACGCTATTGTAGTAGCATTTCTTTTATAAATTTTAATGTAATGTTCTGTGTGTAAATTGTTCATTCTTGTTTGCTTTAGATTATTTCATTTCTTTTATTCAAATTTATTTGATATCAATTAGTTATTGTTATTTCTTTTTGTTTTTGTTTTAAATATTCAATCAATAAATGTTAAATTGTTAAATGTAAAGAGCTTTTATTCATTTAGCCGCCGCATACGTAAATTTTTGTTTTTAAGTGTTTTTCAGAATTGTTACAACCCAAGGTAAGTTCTGGGGTTGTAACCAACCAGAGGAGCTTTCGGATAATCAGGGGTTTGAAAGCTACCATTAGAAATCCTTGATTGGCGCCCTTACCGATTATTTGACTATTTTACCGTTCTAGTTCAATTTTACGACGATCGCGTTTCCAATTTTTCACGGAATTTTAAATAAAACCCACCCCTTCTCCATTGAGCTAGTGGCACACCCCGTTTATGTTACTACATTGCAGGCAGTGACTTTGTGTTAATTTTGGCATGTAACATCTTTTGGTCAATTCGTTCCAAAATTTTGAGCGCTCTTTTTGTCTTCTTCTTGGGTTTAGTACGATGTCGTCGTACATGGCCTATTTTACCGCAGTTCAAAATCGTCACTCCTCTTTCCCGAAGTATCCGTCGCGTTATCTTTTCGATGCCTTCTAGTGTCTTCGCGGGTACTTCTGCAGCACAACGGAGTTTATTATCGTCTCATTGCAATGCTTGTTTTGCTGCCTCAAACTCCAAGACATGCACTAAAACGTCATCCAACGTCTTCGTTCGAGCTGACCGGAGAGTCTGCCGCGTTTTGCTGTCTCGGAGACCGTCTAGAAAGGTTTGAATAAGCAACTGCTCCAAGAAGGTATCTGGTGCTGTAGGATACGCAAGCCGTGTTAATCTGGCGATGTCAGCCTCAAACTCTTAAAGACTTTCAGCAGGTTTCTGAACCCAACATTTAATTTGAGCTTGGTCACTTGTTGAAGATGAGCATTTGCACATCTCATTTCTAAACGTGGAATTAAAAGTTCCTAATTTTCTTGCAGGTGATCAAGAACAGTCTGTAAAATTCCAAGCGCTTCTCCATGTAAGGATATTAAAGACGGCACTTTCTGCTTGTTGTTCTAACTGTTAACTGTAGCTGCGACTTTAAACTGCTTGTAGTAGGTTGACCATGGAACTACATATATCATCAAAATTTGGAGGTACAACTTTAAACTTGTGAGTGGTTTCTTCTCGATGGTCCATTAAATTTTCACTTGTGACACTTCCCTCGCGGTGACAATTCATTTGGTTCATTCTTTCTTCAAGCACTTATATTCTGTCTCTTATTTTTTGCTCTAGTTTGTCTTCTATAGTTCTTAAATTTTCTTCTAACTTCTGTTCTATTTGTTTTTTACTTCTTCTATTTTGTCTTCTACAGCTTCTCTTAATCGCTTTGGATTTCTTCTGGAACAGTTTTAATCTGGTTTTCTACAATAATTTGTTTTTGTTCTTCTATAGGCACGTACGCTTGACACTGTTATATTTATCTCGAACACACGTGTTAATCAATTATTTATTTAAACATCTTCTTAATACTTCCGAATAACTCACTTATGCACACTTTGAATTGTTTTTATATAATTCTGTTATCTATTCTGAGAATTTTCTACATCCTTCCCAAACGTTCTGGAAGTGAACGTGAACGCTCTCAGAGCTGACAACAACTTTGCGAACGTTTCGCTAATTTATAATTTTTCCTATAAAACTTTCTTATTTTTTAATGATCTTTTCAAGAATACCTTTTTCGACTTATGGTGTCATTTAACATTTTGGTTTGGGACATTCTGAAAAAAAACTACTCTGGTTGTTAACTTTTCTGAGAAATAATATCACTATTTTATTCTTTATTAAGGCTTTTATAATAACATAAAAAAATACGGGTGGTTTCATTCACCCGGTATATATGTATACAGACTGCACCTTTTACATGTTCGCACTTAAACTAACACCAAATATAGGCTTTGAACAAACATAACTAAATGTCTAAAAGTAGAGGGCAAATTCTTGAAAACGTTAAACGAATTACACCCACAACATGTAATACAGAATTATTTGATTGTCACTTGGTTCGGTGCTGAAGCTCCGAGATATATTTCTTGCTCTACGGTTTCCAAAAATGTTGATCGCAGATTGAATGGGTTGAAATATTGAAAGTCTTGACGCAGGAATAGAAGTGTAGTCATGCTCAGGTACAACCGTTAAAGTGCGCCTAATAAGAAAATGAATGGAGGGCAGAGGACTGAATTCGCTAGGATGTTGAGATAAAAGAGTTACCTAATGTCAGGAAGTTTAAAATGGCTCTTATTTGACGTTAAAATCAAGTTGCCGACAACTCTCTTTAGGAGGTGTTTGACTGATCGGACACCGGCTTCCCACAACCCACTAAAGCGCGTAGAGTGAAGAAAGATAAAATGCCAAACTGTTCTTTACCTTCAGAAATTGCTGTATCTTGCAATGTGAGAAATTCACCAAATTCCTTTAAGACAGAACTTGCTACAACAAAATTAGTCTGAATGTATATTTGCCGGCGTATCCCTGCAAACTTTTGTAAAGTCACAAAAAAAAATTCCCTTGGTGATTAATTCAAAACGAGCTGCTTACTTATTAAGAATGCAAGATCCCATAATTAGCTTCCCAGCAAACACAAGGTAGCTTAATTTAGTAGTTTATTGGGTATTGAAAAGTAATTTATAAGTAATTTAATTTTTTTCGTAATTTAAGAGTAGTCTAAGGTGACTTTTAGCAGTAATTTAAATGGTTACTAGTTTAAAAGTAGTATACGAAGTAGTTTAGGAGTATTTCAGTATTGTGGTAGCATAAAAGTAATTTAATTAGTAACTTAATAGTAATTAAAAAATTAAACGTTGTAGTTTAATAGTAATTGAGTCACCATTATACTACCCGGTAATTAGAAAGTAATTAAGAAGTAATGTAATGGTCGTAGCTTAAGAATAGTTTAACCAGTAACTTAAGAGTAATTAAAAAATTGAACGTTGTAGTTTACCGTTAATTGAGTTACCATTATACTACCCAGCAATTCAAAAGTAATTTAGGAGTAATGTAATGATTCGTAGCTTGAATAGCTTACTCGGTAACTTAGTCGTAATTCCAGTATTAGGTTGGGGAGTTTAATGGTAATTGAATGTCCGTTAAAATACAAGGTAAATTAATAGTCAGTAGTAATAGATTTGCTATACAAATGTTAAGCTAAATTATTTTAAAAATAGTCGTTATATTTGCCAAACAGTTAGGTCTGCTATCAACTTGAAGAATGCATAGAAAGAAGGAAGGTGGCAATTGTTATCGACAACTTGTTACCTGCGTTTGAATTTCGTTGTGAAAGACACCGTAAGTTTTCCGCTTTATTACTGGCCTAAGATGAAGGCTGACGTCATTCGTTACATCAATGGTTGTAAAGTTTGTATCACGCATAAGCCAGAACAGAAACGTCCTGCTGGCCTTATGACCTGTCATCCTGTTGTGGACAAACCTTGGCAGTTGATTTCGACCGATTTTGTTGGACCGTTACCGCGATCTAAGAGTGGTTATTCGTATATCCTTGTGGTTGCAGATTATTTTTCGAAATTTGTTTTATTTTTCCCGTTACGTTCCGCTACTGCAGCAGCAGTTACTAAACGTCTTGAAGAAGATGTATTTTTAATGTTTGGAGTTCCTCAATATCTTTTGTGTGATAACGGCACACAGTTTCGTAGTTCAGAATTTACAAAAATGGTTTCGTCATATAAGTCCAAAATTATTTTTAACGCTAATTATCATCCACAAGCGAATCCAACAGAAAGAGTCAACAGAGTCATGAAGACAATGTTATCGTCATATATCGAAGACAACCATCGACATTGGGATAAGTATCTTGCTAAAGTAGCATGTGCTATTCGTACCGCTGTACATGAAGTCACCGGCTTAACGCCGTTCTTCGCTAATTTTGGACGTGAAATCTGTCTCGACGGATCACGTCATGGAAAAACTACCGATTCCGACACTATCGACGATCTAGCTTTTGCTGATCGTACCTTTTTGGCCGAAAGAGGCCCAGCGTTTAGAGAAGTTTACGTCGACATTAAGAATCGCTTGAATGCCGCTTATGTCCGCGCTAAACATTATTACGATTTACGTCGTCGTCCAGCACCTTTTGAGGTTGGAGACACAGTGTGGCGAAAGAATTATGTCCTTTCTGATGCATCTCGATATTTCTCGGCCAAACTGGCACCTAAGTTTATCGGTCCGTTCTACGTGAAACGGAAAGTTTCGTATCAGACCTATGAGTTGTCTGATGACACGGGAACATCTAAAGGCATATGGAACGCCAAGGACTTAAAGTTAAACCCGACTGGGGATAAATAGGTTTTACCGTTTGATTTTTTTTTGTTTTAGTTTCTTGTTCGTTTATTTAGGTTAGTTCGTTTCGTTTTTGGGTTCCGTGTAGAGACGGACTAAGAATATTTCTCTACAGTGGGGACACCACTTGTCGTAAGAGGCGACTAAACAACGGTTCTTTCATTTCCATTTTTCTTTCTTCTGCTATCTTGTCTGTCCTTATCTTTTATTTCTGTAGTGTTTGCGGCTAGGTGCCATCGCTCGGTGAGGGCAGTAGTTGTGGGAAAAACGCAATGCGCGGATCTCGTGAAGCATCGAGTGATCTGTGTCGAACCCAAACATATGCTACCCTTCTTATCGTTTAGTTTTTCCGTTTAGTTTCGTTAGGGGTTCTCGATGATTGCGAGATCGCGAGAACCATAGGTTTAGTTTTCGTTTAGTTTTAGTTTTTTTTGGGTTATGGGTTTTTGTTTGTTTTTTTGTTTTCTCTGTTACTTTGAGAGTGATTTGAGAAATCCCTCTTTTAGTAGGGGAGATGTTACCTGCGTTTGAATTTCGTTGTGAAAGAGACCGTAAGTTTTTTTTTGTGTTTCGATTGATTAATCTAGTATTAGCATCAAGAACGTTTGCTCGTTGTTTGTGTGGTTTGAGTTTAATGGTATTTCAAGTTGTTTTCAATCATTATTGAAATTTTCTTTTAAATGCATACAGATCCGTAGTTTTGTTTTTGAATTAGGATTCTACTTAGTAATCTTCGTAAAATAACAATTCTATATAATTTACGACTTCCTTTTTGAATGTAAGTTGATACATTTTTCTCGTTAATTTCCCTTTGTTTAGGCTGAGTCATATTTGATTAAGCACTATCTTGAACCACCTGCAAAAATGCAAGTCTCAGCGTTCTTGTGGGAATCAAGGTCTACGTGCTAAAACGCACGCGACTAATTATAATTTTCATCTTTGTTTTTTCGTTTGTTCAATGTTCTTTCTTTTACCACAATTTTACTGCGCACATTTAAGTAATTAAGAAGGGGATACAAAGTTTTTGAAAAGTTTGGGTTTTGGGGATCATTCGATCATGGGTCGCAATGACAAATACCGGTTACCGTGAGATGTAGTGGAGATATAGGGTAATTTACCCTCTGACGTTATGTAGAACGGCGGAAGTTAAGCAGAAATCGTGAAAATTAAGTGTGGTGGAGAAAAATGTTAATTTTCTTCAAATTTCGTATAGTACGGCTTGTGTAAAATTCATGATTTCTAAAACATAAACTGTTACGTTTGTGGGATTTAATGTAAGGTGGTATGTGGTTTAATCCTAAATTCGCCTGTGGCGGTTATAAAATTATATTGTGAAATAAATCTTCCGTCGTCGTTCTTTTGTTTGGGGAGCAGCCGAATTCCATCCGAGGTGGTAGCTTTTAAAACCACTGGGTACCGAAGTTCAACTGGTGTCTCCAATTAAGAAATAAGGTATTTATCGATTTTGTTGTTTTATCGTGTAGTGACCCGCGATTAAAAATGCAGTAAAAGCTTTCAATTTGAGCCAATTGGAATTACGTCTAACGTTAAAAGTTAATTATTTCAATGAACGCTTGAAGTGTTTGCGCAAAATTAAAATCAATTAACTTTGTTTTGGTGCGTTTGAGAAGTAATTCGTATTTCGAATATATGATAATGTAACGACTTATAAACTATATTTTGTTTAGTTCGAATTAAAGTTCGGACATATATGTTATAAACTGTATTGTTCTTAGTTATTTAATTTGTTATAAATATGCGGTCAAGATCTTGAGATTTAATTGCGTTATTTGCAAACGTCGAGTTAACGCTATTGTAGTAGCATTTCTTTTTTATAAATTTTAATTTAATGTTTTGTGTGTAGATTTTTCATTTTTGTTTTGCTTAAGATAATTTCATTTCTTTTATTAAAAATTTGTTTACTATTCATTATTGTTATTTCTTTTTGTTTTTGTTTTAAATATTCAATCAATAAATGTTAAATTGTTAAATGTAAAGAGCTTTTATTCATTTAGCCGCCGCATACGTAAAATTTTGTTTAAGTGTATTTCAGATTTGTTACAACTCAAGGTAAGTTCTGGGGTTGTAACCAACCAGAGGAGCTTTCGGATAATCAGGGGTTTGAAAGCTACCATTATAAATCCTTGATTGGCGCCCTTATCGATTCTTTGACTATTTTACCGTTCTAGTTCAATTTTACGACGATCGCGTTTCCAATTTTTCACGGAATTTTAAATAAAACCCACCCCCTTCTCCATTGAGCTAGTGGCACACCCCGTTTATGTTACTACATTTCAGGCAGTAACTTTGTATTAATTTTGGCATGTAACAAACTAAAAAGATTTCGTACAGTTTACGAAAATATTAATATTGGAAAGTCAAATAGCATTGGTCAATCTGCGGGATCCAGTAACGCAATATAAATATAAAACAAAAGTAAATATTATAACTTATGATACAAGAATATCAATATTGCATGAAATTATGTACCTGCCGTATCCAAAAATATTCGGATTATATAAACCACTTCAAGCAACTAAGACATGAATTATCCTGATTACAGAATAACAAAAACAACAAGAGTATAATTAATACGTAGCGATGCAAATGTATATATAGGACTAATTCATCATCAGTCTGATTGTCATGTGAAATATTTAATGGTTCACGTTGAAAGTATTAAATTACGAATAAGTTACTCCCCAGTAAACACACGACGTCCCAGGGACGTTCGTTTTATGTCCAAATGATGTCTTTACATCCCGGGCTTTAAAACGGACCTATATAGGATGTCTTTAATAGGACGTCCTCAGGATGTCAATGAAGAACGTACGATGGGATGTCCTATGCGGGAAAAAATAAATGCAAACTGAGTGCGCGTGCCCACTTTCCTTCTTATTCTCTGGTGCCTACTCAACACCCGTACGCTCCTTTGGTATATCAAAGTGGTACACAAAAAACGCACCTTCATCTCATAATTGACTAATTTCCATCCATAATTCACATACGTCCTTGCACTCCCTCGAGATAAATATAATTCTTAGTGTATTTTATGAATTGCCTTTATTCTGTTTATAGTTTTTTCAAAATTATTTTTAAATTATAATTAATTCAAAAATGATACTCATGTTTCTTTCTAATCAATGGGAATTTGAATTGCAAAAATTGCAAATTAATCGTTTACATAGAAACCATTTGATTAATAAGAAACATTCATTTTTTAATAGAATTTACGTATTACCCAAAACTAGTTATTTAAGTAAATCCTACGCAGTGCTTATAACAATGTTGTTTATACATTTTTTTATGTTTTTATGGTCTTATGTTGATTTTGTTGAGAATTTTTACATAAATAAATAGTATTTTACATTAAAATAATTGTTTTATTTATAAAATTTAAATTATATTATTATATATATAATGTTAATTAATATAACCTTGAGATGACGCTACGGTAGTATTGTGTAGATTTCTATAATTTAAAAAAAAATAGCTCTTGGGTCAAACATAGATGTCGATAGTATCGGACAAATCATACCATTTTTTATACACGGAGTGCTGCATCTTTCTTACACTTTGGTGGTACACTCTGTTTGCACCGTTTGCACTCTGTATTTGTTTTTAGTTGTGTTCTGACTACTTTATTTATCTGTTCTTTATTTTATTATCTAACGTTTCTTGGGTGTTTTAGTGCATAATAGTATATTATATATCAAGGTTGAGAAGTGCATCATTATAACCTAAGCGATAGATTATATCGCGAGACGCGAAGCGTCGAGGGATATAAATCGCGCAGGTTATAATGAACTTCTCAACCGTGTTATATATACAATTTTTTCCACTACTAGAATTATTAAAACCTTTCTACCTGTTACTAAATCAAATTTAAAATTTAAGATATTAATTTTAAATTAAAAATCAAGTCAGTAATTCTGACAGTTGTCATTAGTTTAATAGAATTAATTTTGACGTAATTGTTAATTGTGATTTAAAACACAAAAATAAACAGATAACGTAAGTTTTTATTGCTAAAGTTGTTTGAATTGTTTAAAAACATTATTATTTTAAGCATTAATTATATCTAAAACATATTTAACTCAATAATATTCACATTTAATTAAGCGCGAACTTCAAATAACTTACTTTTTAAAATCAAATTATTTTATTAATTGAGCGATTTGAAAACTTAAATTAGCATTAAATAAAATCTCTTGCTCTTGGTACGCAGTTTGGTAAACTTTTTTTCTTTGAAACTGTTGTAGTATTATCAGAAAATGTAAATATGTTCATTATTAACTACTAGTTAATAATGAAATATTATTTACCTGCGCTTAAAAAAGTACAACTTCACGGTCTTCTATTATACGTAATAATGCAAGCGTATACAACTAGTAGTGGAAAATAGTATATTATATATCAAGGTTGAGAAGTGCATCATTATAACCTAAGCGATAGATTATATCGCGAGACGCGAAGCGTCGAGGGATATAAATCGCGCAGGTTATAATGAACTTCTCAACCGTGTTATATATACAATTTTTTCCACTACTAGAATTATTAAAACCTTTCTACCTGTTACTAAATCAAATTTAAAATCTAAGATATTAATTTTAAATTAAAAATCAAGTCAGTAATTCTGACATAAAATTGAATTATAAGGCTCAAAGTCTTTTCCACAAAATGTTATATTTTAATTTATTTTATCTTAAACATGTTTCGACATTTTAAAAATGTCATCATCAGTAATTCTACAAATAGTAAATACATTAAAACATTAAAAATATAGCTAACAAATTATAAAAGAGCATACCTATTAATATTATTAAATTGACAAATGTCAAAAATAACAAAATTGAAACTATTAATAAACAAACAGCCAGAAATGATAAAAATAAATTTAAATATAAAAATTGAAAATTAAAGTTAGAATTTAGGATTAAGAAGAGGAGAAGTGCTTATATCGAGAATTTCATTGAGACACGTAGAAGAATTATCATTAGAAAGACGATGAATTTCTAAAATTTCAAGATTGTTGAGATAATGGCCTTTATTACAAAAATGAAGAAAGTTAATATTAAGATCAGGAGAAAAGGAATGACTAGTAGACAAAATGTGATTAGCAAAGGCAGAACAGGTATTAGAGATATCAGTATTTAAATTTCTATTAATAAAATAAATATGTTCTTTTATTCTAATTTTGAACTTTCTTCCAGTTTGGCCGACATAAGAAGAATTACAAGAAGAACACGAAATTTTGTAAACACCAGATTTATCTAAAGAAGAAATAGGATCTTTATTATTAGCAATATAAGATTTTAAATTATTATTTGTAGAAAATGAAATAGAAACGTTAAATTGTTTAAACAAATGTTTAAGGAAAAGACAAGAAGGACTGAAATAAGGAATAGAACGGTAAATATCATTACTACTGGATTTATTGTATACCAAATTTTTAAATAAATGACGAAAACGAGTTCTATAAATAACAGTGTTTAAAATTTGAATAGGATAACCATTATTATATGCAAGTTGTTTAATAATGTTTAATTCTTTATTAAAACTAGTTATAGAAAGAGGAATAGAATAAAGACGATTAATTAAAGAACGAAAAGAAGCAATTTTATGATTATACGGATGATTAGAGTGAAAAGGAATTAAGCAATCCGTATAAGTAGGTTTACGATATATTTCAAAATTAAATTTTTCATTATCACGTGAAATAAGTAGATCTAAATAAGGAAGAGAATTATTGTTTTCAATTTCGTAAGTAAATTTTATTTTGGGATGAAGCACTTCTCCTCTTCTTAATCCTAAATTCTAACTTTAATTTTCAATTTTTATATTTAAATTTATTTTTATCATTTCTGGCTGTTTGTTTATTAATAGTTTCAATTTTGTTATTTTTGACATTTGTCAATTTAATAATATTAATAGGTATGCTCTTTTATAATTTGTTAGCTATATTTTTAATGTTTTAATGTATTTACTATTTGTAGAATTACTGATGATGACTTTTTTAAAATGTCGAAACATGTTTAAGATAAAATAAATTAAAATATAACATTTTGTGGAAAAGACTTTGAGCCTTATAATTCAATTTTATATCTATATATTCCACTTTAAGAATGGATTACTTTAACGTTATAAAGTAATTCTGACAGTTGTCATTAGTTTAATAGAATTAATTTTGACGTAATTCTTAATTGTGATTTAAAACACAAAAATAAACAGATAACGTAAGTTTTTGTTGCTAAAGTTGTTTAAATTGTTTAAAAACATTATTATTTTAAGCATTGGTTATATCTAAAACATATTTAACTCAATAATATTCACATTTAATTAAGCGCAAACTTCAAATAACTTACTTTTTAAAATCAAATTAATTTATTAATTGAAGGGTTTGGTGCAAAAAGGGTACAAGTGATTTTTTTACATTTTTGATTCAAACGCATATATGTCAAGTTAAACCTACCCTCTGTTAGTACAAAAAAGGTACAAGTGCATTTTGATATTAGCAGTGACATTTTTAGAGAAGTAGCATAACACACTAAAGTAAAACCTCACAATGGTTTTTGCAAAAACGATAATAAAGGCACTAACTCAAATTGTCAACTTATACACTTATACCCTTTTTGCACCAAACCCTTCAATTGAGCGATTTGAAAACTTAAATTAGCATTAAATAAAATCTCTTGCTCTTGGTACGCAGTTTGGTAAACTTTTTTTCTTTGAAACTGTTGTAGTATTATCAGAAAATGTAAATATGTTCATTATTAACTACTAGTTAATAATGAAATATTATTTACCTGCGCTTAAAAAAGTACAACTTCACGGTCTTCTATTATACGTAATAATGCAAGCGTATACAACTAGTAGTGGAAAATAGTATATTATATATCAAGGTTGAGAAGTGCATCATTATAACCTAAGCGATAGATTATATCGCGAGACGCGAAGCGTCGAGGGATATAAATCGCGCAGGTTATAATGAACTTCTCAACCGTGTTATATATACAATTTTTTCCACTACTAGAATTATTAAAACCTTTCTACCTGTTACTAAATCAAATTTAAAATCTAAGATATTAATTTTAAATTAAAAATCAAGTCAGTAATTCTGACAGTTGTCATTAGTTTAATAGAATTAATTTTGACGTAATTCTTAATTGTGATTTAAAACACAAAAATAAACAGATAACGTAAGTTTTTGTTGCTAAAGTTGTTTAAATTGTTTAAAAACATTATTATTTTAAGCATTGGTTATATCTAAAACATATTTAACTCAATAATATTCACATTTAATTAAGCGCGAACTTCAAATAACTTACTTTTTAAAATCAAATTAATTTATTAATTGAAGGGTTTGGTGCAAAAAGGGTACAAGTGATTTTTTTACATTTTTGATTCAAACGCATATATGTCAAGTTAAACCTACCCTCTGTTAGTACAAAAAAGGTACAAGTGCATTTTGATATTAGCAGTGACATTTTTAGAGAAGTAGCATAACACACTAAAGTAAAACCTCACAATGGTTTTTGCAAAAACGATAATAAAGGCACTAACTCAAATTGTCAACTTATACACTTATACCCTTTTTGCACCAAACCCTTCAATTGAGCGATTTGAAAACTTAAATTAGCATTAAATAAAATCTCTTGCTCTTGGTACGCAGTTTGGTAAACTTTTTTTCTTTGAAACTGTTGTAGTATTATCAGAAAATGTAAATATGTTCATTATTAACTACTAGTTAATAATGAAATATTATTTACCTGCGCTTAAAAAAGTACAACTTCACGGCCTTCTATTATACGTAATAATGCAAGCGTATACAACTAGTAGTGGAAAAAAATCATCATTTATAATTATTATTTTGAATTACTAAAAATTAATAAAAAATTTATCGAAATTGAAAGATCACAATTATTAATAATGGTGATTTAAAACTCCATCTCGCGCGCATACCTATGCGGTGAATTGAAAATATTTGTTATGTAAAAAAAAAATTTTTTTACTCAAAACATTATTTAAGGTTTAAAAGTGTGACGTTATCTCACGACTTTTATCGTCGCGATTCGCAATAAGTCATCCAAATATGTCAACATGACCGATAAGACACAAAATCGCTAATCTAACTAAGAAACTATAACGTTATCGCGTTCTTGGTATTCATAGTTATGATTACTGTGCGTATTCTCGTAGTTAAAAATACGTCTAAAAATAATTTTGTTTTTATCACATTCCTCTGATAAAATGTAAATGCGAAACGTATAAAAATTCTTAATGAATTTGCAAAACTGACGCGTTTACAAAATCTTTTTTAAAAAACGATTTAAATAATTTTTAACTGGTTATAATCGATCATCTCTTACGATTTAATCAATAATAGAATCGTCAAAAAGATCAATCAATAATTCTTTAATTTAGTAAAATGTAAATTCTGATTACATAGAAATACCAAAATAAGCTTTTCGTGTTAACTTTTTTATCGACTCTACATGACGATTACCATCTCTTATGTAGTTGCATTGTTTCAGGTGCCACTTAAAAAAATCGGGAAGAAAGTATAAAAAACTCGCTAAGGAGGGCCAAAGAACGCCGGGATCGAGAAGATAAAAAAATGAAATAATCTAAATTTATTTTATTTGAATATAATTTGGATTATTATTTAAAAATGTAGTTTTATGTAATAATAAATTGTATTTTATTTGATAAAGTTATTTTTTATTAAAAATATAATATACATATATACCTAGTACATATCCTACAGTCATCTAAAAGGGACGTCCCGTTGCGGATACGCAAGGATGTCCTATAAGGACATCGTAGGGATGCACACACTTGTGACAAAAGAACGTCCCATGAATGTCCCTAGGACGTACACAGAACCGAAATGGGATGACTTTGGGACATTCAGTGATCCGCAAAATCATGTCCCCGGGACATCCTTGGGACATCCTTGTGTTTGTTGGGTCTATTATGTATTCAACATATATAACGTGTAGTTAGCATTTATAGTATTAGGTCAGGTAGAGTAGTGGTTAACACGTTTAGGTTCCAAGGGATTTTCCTGATGTTCGTGGGATCAAACCCCAGGTAAGTACTTAAATTCTAATTTAAAAAAATCCCACAATTTATCAATTATGTGCGTCAAATTCTGTAAACGAAATAAATAAAAAAATACAGAAACAAATAATTAACTAAAAAAACTATTTTTTTAAATGTGTAGTGGTTTTAATAATAATTTAATAGTTTTGCTAGTAGTTCAAAACAGTAGTTTAACATTAATTCAATGGTAATATAACAACAGTATTTTAATGGTAGCTTATTAGTAATTTAGAAGTCAATCAATTTTTGGTAGTTTAAATGGTTGCTTAATGGCGCCCTTTTTACTGTTTAAATTACTACTTAAATTACCGTAATTTAATGGCAATTCAACAGTAATTTAAGTCTATCTGTGTTTGCTGGGTTGCTCGTTTTTGCAAAAATTCTAAAGCACCTGACCTAGACGTGATGGCAAGGAGTAACTGAGGTCCGGGATGATAGTGTTGCAAGTGAATGGATTTCATAATGAGAATCGAAAGATTATGTTTGTTGCATATTACAACAGAATCAATCTTTTGAAGTTATAATTTGAGTTCCGATATGAGCGATGCCACTAAATTTCCACTATACCTGACAGCTTAAGGTTCCAATGACAATTGAAAGCCTCAAACTCATTGCAAAATGATTTTTTTATAATTTTATTAGTAGACTCTTGTAACGCTTCGCAAGACAAGGGAAAGGGACCATATCGTCTTGAAGAAATTGGAGATTTTGACAGTTATCAATAAGCTGACACAAGTATAAGCCTTTTGAGATTTGAGAATTTTTATATGGAAAAAGGATCATTACCTGTGACAATCGTATGAAGAAAAGCAATTCACCGTTTTAACTCTGGGAGAACTGATGGAATTGAGATTAATCGTCTTAAAATTCTTTTACCAAAGGGAGAAATCAACTAGTTGCCGTGGAAAGAGACCTCTAGAGAGCAAATCTGCTAGATTGGATTTACTCGGAACATAGCGTTTAACACAAGTTGAAGTCAGTTCCTGAATATCACCAATTCTATCGCAAATAAAAGTTTTTGTGAGATTGGCGTGTTCACTCAACCCAGAAACATATAAGAAGTATCGCGTGAATTTGTTACGAGAATTTTTTTGTCCAGCGACTAGCTCAGTTGATAAAACGGCGTTAGATTTCGACGAATTATCTTCAGCTGCATTTGCTCTGAAACCGGTTCCGATAACTGAAGAAAGAGGTGTCGCATGGTGGTAACGTAAGTACCAATAGATTTGTCAGTTCCTATTGTAAGACTGCGAATAGTATCCTCCTCCTCATATTCCAAAAGCAAAAACTAAGACTACAACAAAGCAGCAACATCGTTCCACGAACCTAAAAAACTTCAGTTTGTCCTAAAAACAAAAAGTGCTTTACCAGACAGAACATTAAAACCTGAAAGAAAAGGTTGATGTTGTGAAATAACACGAGACAAACACAACTCGTCAGCACGAATGAGAAACTCAATAAGTACAGACAGATCTTCACCAGAAAAAGTAACATTCCAATCTCTTAAGTTCGTTTTTGAATTAGAATCTGAGAAAGCAAGAAGTGGTGGTTCTTTGTCTGAAGAATACATATCTAAAACAATAAAACCTAAAACACCAAACTAATCAAAGTAGTAACCGAAAGCAAAAGTTTACCAACATGTGTGTCTGACCAGAAATCCAAACAACATAAATGTAAGTCAATAACATAAGCAAAGTCATCTAACGTACTAACACGAAATAGCCGCTGTTAACATTAACGAACTAAATACGAAGTCAGGTCCTTCAACGAAATAACAAAAGCGAAGCAAAAATGTAAGTACGTCGAACCTACTAAAAAAAATTAAAAAATATAAAAAATATAAAAGTAGAAGGATTTACAACCGCACATATAAAATCCGGCCACACGTTAGGCTCTAAATTTTGTTACGAGAATTTTTTTGTAATTTAAAAGCAAGCGAATAACTCAGTTGTATTGGCAAGCAGGTCGCAAGTCTCGGTGTGCTAATCCTACACTAAATTAAACCTTGTTTAAATCTGTCGATCACTGGGAGAAGATAAGCGTTAAAATCAAAGCGAAAAAAGCAAACCAATTACAAGATTAGATTCGTGAATTAATTACACAGTTTTAATTTTAGTGAAAGTCCTATCGACCAAGCAACACACCATACAACTAATTATATTCCATTGTTAACAAAAATTTTAAATGATTCAATTTAATCAAAGCTAGCTATGATTCAAACAATTACTTCTTCTACCCTGCAGTCGCGAAACGATTTGATAATCGACAATTATGAGTTGCAAAACAAGATAAAAGCACAAAAAGGCACCCAACCGAAAAATTTTTCGTGAGCAGTAGTAACGTTTGTTACTTTTTTTAATGTGATTTACGAACAAAATATGCATGATATATAAGCTATGTACGACGTTTTTATGTGCAATTTGGCGACTGAGTTCAAATGATTTGAAGAACGGATGTCACGTCAATGTACTCATACGACGATAGTTAATAATTGCCGTTATTTGGACCGGAAGAAACAGTTGCTGGAGAAGACTACGTCAGCAAGCTAATCAAGAGGCTTGACAAAGTACATGAGGCAGTCCGTAAAAACACAAATTGCCAGCAACAGAATGAAGACGAGATATGACGTCAAGGCACAAAATGATGGGTTTCAACCTGGCGACACGGTGTGGTTGTATAAACGTACGTGCCTTTATGTAAACAAATTATCTGCGGACATTATTTTTCGAGGGATAGTAATATATAAATTAGTGTGTGTTTTTTTTAAGTATCGTTAGATTAAATTAGTTTCTTGTAGTTATTGTTTGAAACAGTTTCAAACACCAATCAATGTGTGTTGTTTAAGTGTGGAACTTTAAGTAATGATTTAAGTAAGTTTTTGTATTTAACATTATTCTTGTTTAAAGCATGGTTAATATAACACCAAACATTCTGTAATTTAAAGTTAATAAACAATTTATTTAAATGTTTATTAAATGCTTTGCTCTGCCATTTTGGCATCAATTAAAATATGGAAGAAGAAAAAATTGCTTTTATGTTTTCTACAGCTATAAACGTGTAAATATTTTGTTATAAATAAATTAGATTTAAAATTTGTTACAATAACTTCAGTTCAAACAAACGCATTTTTGGATCTACTTTTAATCAAAACAAATGCTTTATCTACAGTTCACGACACAGTAGTTAATAAAAAATTGGAAAACTGATAATTGGTGCTGCAAATCTGTTTAATTTAATTTATGAATATAAGAATTAAAACTTCTACAGATATACAAATAAACTTTACATTTTAGTTGCGTACATTGAATAATATCCTCCATCGGGGTTTCCGTACCAATCCCAGTTACCCGACAGTATGCTATAATAAAATCCTTTAGTTTCATTAACAACGCAATTGCCTACAACAAAACAAAAACAATTTTGATTACATCAAGTTACATCAAATGATACAACTCACTTCTCTTCAGGATTTCTTCAACGTCTCTGGCGCTGATAAAATTGTACCAGTTATGGGAACCGATCGGTACGTATTTATAACAGTACGCTCCTAGCAACGATATTCTAAACCAAGACGTATATGTCTTCGCAGCGCTTGTAAGAAATAACAAACCACCGGGTTTAAGAAGCTTCGCACAGTTTTGTAAGATAATCTCGTGGTGTCTGATGTGTTGTAGAACGAAAGTTAAAACGACGATGTCGTACTTCGCGGCGTTGTTAGCAGCGTGGTCTTCTATCGTTTCGAGCTTATACGTTAAGTTCTTCAGTAACGGATCTAACTGAGCGTGTTTTTGCGCTACTTCTAATAAAGTCTGGTTTACATCGACGCCGGTTACTTCATAACCGTGGCGAACTAACGGCTCTGCCAACAACCCTCCTGTAACGCACAATGTTTTAATGAATAAATTAAAGAATACACATTAGTACCTCCACATCCAGCGTCTAACACTAACAAACCCTTTTTTGTTAAACCGTGTTTGGAAGTTACTTCTTTTATGTACTTAAACAAAAAGTTGGACGCTCTGTATAATCCACGTGCCGGTCCATTTGGATTCCACCACACCGAACTGTAATAATCGAAAATTTTCATTTGATGGTCGTCTATAGTGGATGAATTCATTTTGACTGATATAATCGATGTAATTATTGACTTCTTATACTAAACTTAGATAGTATTTGTTTAAGTGCGCGAAATTCTGATAAGAATAATCGTTTAGCATAGTAATTTATTGTTAGATATCATGCAAAGAATAACATTTGTATAGACAACTTATATTACATTATTTAGTTGGAACAAAAGAAGTATCGATGGGAACACTAATAATGGGACATGGCCGCCACGCGTTATATTGTATACAACCTTTGAAACACTGCACCCATTTGTTTGGCAAGCATTTGTAGTTGTTCAACAGCCATATATTAAACTGAATGTGCAAGGCGGTGTTTGGCACACAAGTTGGCGGTACTATAAAAAAACCCATACATTTGAAAAGACATTGAAACAGCGGATCGCAGTTGTTATTATTCTGGAGTATCCATTGGAAAAACAAATTTTGTGCGGCAATTTGCTGAGTTACACTGCAACACGGCAGAAGAATTTTTTCGGCATCTACTGTTTCTAAAAAAGTTTGTTTGGGTAACTTAATCTTAAAACCTGACGAGTACTTACCGTTTTGAGCAGCTACAGCTGCAAACCCAAAGATGAGAACTACTAGAACTTTCATGGTTGTGTACTCATTTTTGTTCAAAACTCAGCCTTTATATATCAAAGAAGGTAATTTTAATAATAAATGTTCTTCTCTGAGTAAATACAAACATTGCTGTTCTGATAAATAAATTTATTTGCGCAGACTTAAACAAACTTGTTTTTAAAAATAAAGACTTGTTATTTTGGATCAACAGTTATTATTGGACAAAGCGGCAATGCGTTGTAAACAATGCATTTTTTAACACAAGCCAACTTATCCTTTGGCACGCAATTCCCGTTAAAGTAGTAATACAACTAAGAATGCAACTGTAAAGAGGATCGCAACGTTTTAAAATCCCATCAATGACGTAATTAAATAAGTTTATTAAAGCCGACGATGTGGCTGCTGGTGTACAGCAAGAAACATTAACGACGACGTCTTCACCAGCTGCATCTAAAACGACAAATAAACTTTAAATTAACAGCTTTTGCCGATACTTACAAAACGAAAGCATAACGCAACTTAATAATAACGCAAAGATTTTCATGGCGCACTTATAAAGTTATTACAGTTAAAAAATAAGCGTTTTATACTGAAGATTTGCATCAAGATGTTTGTTTATAAAATACTTTGTTAAAAAATAGTTGATTTAGTTTCACAACAAACTATTTTTTTTATTACAACAAATATTTTTGACTAACAAACGTTCGTTTAAATAGAAACAGACTGGATTTTAACATAACCTTTTCAAATGAAGTTGTTATTGCAAAATTTATATTGATTCAAAAGCAATAGTATATAATAATAAAGCTTCAAAACAATGAACAAATAACATACCATTAAGCTACGCCGCCTTTGACCTACAATAAGTAACACGCGCATGAGTAAGAAGAAAACACTTCCGGCGTTACTAAGAATGCGTTATTTGTATAAAACTAAATAAATCTGTTATTTGTACCAGTTTTATACTTTACGTTTGAGATATTACCAGTAGAAAAACCTTACACTTTTACAAATTGGCGCCCAACGTGGGGCTTCTAAAATTTAATATCTTAATTGTTTTAACGCACAAACTCACATAATTTTATATAAAGTGACAGTGTTTGTAAACAAAAATTTTTTCTACACGTGTAGGACGTTATAGGTTTGTTTTTGCATTTACTGCTTGTTTTTCACGATTTGCATATATCTATCAGCAGCTTGAGAAAGATTCTTCGCCTGCTAAAAACTGTTGTAAATATTTTCAGTACTTTTATCATACAAACCTGAGAATTCGGAAACCACCATGTCGATTCTAGAAATTTTTATCGCGCTTAACCGTTGAGTAACGATGTTCGCACTGTAAAACCTCCAGTGATGTAAAAGACGAATGCAGAAAACTAATACTAATGAAAGTTCGTTCTCAAATACTACGTCTACACTACACACTTTGTGTGGTTGTGGTGCGATTAGTTACATCAAAAGCAACTGTCCAAAGTGCAAACCAAAAACGAATGTATGTATAACAGCATTGATAATAAATTCCAATGGACTGCTTGTTTCTTTAACTATAAATAATTACTGAAGGTGTGCTTTTATAAGCACAAGGTCTAAAACAACGCTTGCTTTTGGAGAAAATCAACACACATTTGCTTTTACAGAATATTTCTTCTGTTTCTTGAACGAAGTACAGTCTACTGACGTATCACTAAAAAGTGAGAAAGGAATTATTCTAAAACCAGAAAAACACAAACATCTAGACTACTTTTTAGTCAAATTTCGTTCAAAAAGACACTTTGTTCAGAGCACTGTAACAATACAAAATCCTGTAAAGCAGTTGTTACCTGAAGCTTTTTTTTGAACCAGGGTACAGGTATGAATTTCCGGAACGATGATACCATTCCCAAAAATCGTTATATTTGTTTCGTTTTTGTGGGAGCCAGTTCCAATATTTAATTTATTTTGGAAAAATAAACATTTATCTTTCTGTAATTGCAGACCTCCGAGCTCCTAGACGATCAAACACAAACTAGGTAAACAATTTTCTGCTGACATTTATCTCAGTAGAACCTCTCCTTGTCCAAAATCCGTTTCCAGAAAACCGACACTCCCTTTCCAAGATCTGTTTTTGGAAAACCTTCATTTCAAGATGCTGCTTGCTTCATTTATTCACCGACTCGCACATCATATTCAGTAAGTGTTGAATTTGTCGTGTATCTGTTTATTCTTGTATGTAGTGGCAAAACGACCTTAATACTTGTGTGGTTAGACAAGCTCCTTGTCCAAGTGTTGATGACGGTTACTCCGACTTCCTGGCAGTTACATTAAAGATCTTTTTTTTTACGTGGTTGACTAATACCAGCTCAAGGGTTTGTGAACTGGACGAGTTACACATTAAACTACCGCAAAGTACTCGTTAAAATTATATATTTAAATTATCTTGAGTTAAAAATCTTAAGTTTTCGCGGTTATTTTGTTTATGATTATAAGCAACTTTTGGTTTAGATCGTGTCGTAATTAAACACCCAGGCCTTTAAGCTTGGTCTTAGTCTTTCCTTGAGATCCAAAACAAGAAGTAGAACTTGGCCTTTGCCGTATTGTCGTTCGTGAACCCAAACAAATTAACTGACGTTTTGCAAGACATTGCAGCTTGCATCTTTACAGTGGTAAATATTACTGTTGAGTTTATCATTTATTTTCATACAACTCAATTATTATTAACGACCTAATTTTTCTCGTAAACTGCGCTACTCATTTTATTAATGGTCCGATCGACGTCCACTTAATTAAAAGTTGTTTACAACAACACCTTGCACTTGTCTGTAAAGTTTTGTAGTTTCTTGTTTTTTGACCGCTCTGTCTTTCGTACGTACCTAATTTTCTCTAGCATTTTTTCTGATTTTCGTCCAAATAAGAAGTTGCATAGCAGTCGTATTGTGCGACAAAGTTTGATACAGGATTTGAGCTGTGCTTTCGTGAACAAATGATCGGTATGTCGTTAGGAAGAAATGCATGTGTGGGGTCACCTGCAACTCTTATCGAGAGTGTCTCCAGGTGGTGAATAGAGGAAGTAGGTGACTTTTGAGCTTCTTCTGGACAGGAGGTTAATCTTCTCTCGGTCCAAAAGGATAGTAATATAATTCCGTTTGTAGTGTTAAAGGCAACGGATTGAAGTTAAATCGATGCCGAGAAAACTCCGTCTTTGTAGTGGCACGCACCCATTGTACTATTGCACCGAATACTATGGAGCGCCGTTTTAGTTTTTAACATGTATCAACGTAGGGCAAACATAATAATCTATTTAATATATTTTGGTCTTATTTACTGACGAATGCTATAAGTTTTAAATTATGGTACATTATTCGTAACATTATGATATTTATAACTATTTCATTATTAATAAAGGATAATTATAATTAAAAAATAAGTTAGTAATGGTTTTGATTTGTATTTTCATGAATGATAAGAAAGTACATATTAATATCATTCATGATATTATTAATGTATGATATTTTAAATGGCCGAATTACTTATATCATTCATGATATTTATTACTATTATTATTTTTTTCAGTTTACATTTGACAACACTGTGCATAGTGTTTTGATGATCAGCTGTATAGACCCCATTAGTGTGACGTCAAAATTGTCTGGGAAATTTAAAATTTTGAACAACTCACATTTTGACGTCGAGAAATTGACCCTTAACGCTACGTTGTTAAGGTTTATAATGAAAAGGTTTAAGTTTGCTTCATATTTGTGGAGTTATTATAACGAAATGAGTGGCGAGGGGTCTTGAAATGTTAACCACGAAGCTTCTATTTGTGTGTTAGAAAGAAATTTCAATGTAAAAAGACACACAATTCTTTTAATTTCGTATTTACGGTAAGGATGCAAACCACAAAAATTCAACTTAGTTACGCCATACGTCGCTTTGTTATGATTTTGTATTTGCAGTGCTTTCTGGACTACATAACCTCCAATATTACTTAATTCTCAACTTGCTCTCATTCCTGTGTTGCCTGTGTTCATGATCGTATTTCCTAAGCCTTTACCTTTTATTAGTATTCGTTTCATTGTTAATTGTTTTATACTAATTGATTAGATTAATAGTAGTAGTTCTAAGTACATTAGCGACGTATGGCGTAACTAAGTTGAATTTTTGTGGTTTGCATCCTTACCGTAAATACGAAATTAAAAGAATTGTGTGTCTTTTTACATTGAAATTTCTTTCTAACACACAAATAGAAGCTTCGTGGTTAACATTTCAAGACCCCTCGCCACTTATTTCGTTATAATAACTCCACAAATATGAAGCAAACTTACACCTTTTTATTATAAACCTTAACAACGTAGCGTTAAGGGTCAATTTGTCGACATCAAAATGTGAGTTGTTCAAAATTTTAAATTTCCCAGACAATTTTGACGTCACACTAATGGGGTCTATACAGCTGATCATCAAAACACTATGCACAGTGTTGTCAAATGTAAACTGAAAAAAATAATAATAGTAATAAATATCATGAATGATATAAGTAATTCGGCCATTTAAAATATCATACATTAATAATATCATGAATGATATTAATATGTACTTTTTCTTATCATTCATGAAAATACAAATCAAAACCATTACTAACTTATTTTTTAATTATAATTATCCTTTATTAATAATGAAATAGTTATAAATATCATAATGTTACGAATAATGTACCATAATTTAAAACTTATAGCATTCGTCAGTAAATAAGACCAAAATATATTAAATAGATTATTATGTTTGCCCTACGTTGATACATGTTAAAAACTAAAACGGCGCTCCATATCCTAGTCTTATTTTTAACATAAATATACCAACGATAAACTTGAATAATCCTTAAAATTAATGTTAATTTAAATAGTCCATTTAAACAAAACATTAACGTTATTGAAAGCCATTTTAATATTATAATATCGAATTATTTATAACGTGAATGATATAAAAAATTAATAGAATTATAAATGCCCAAGTAAATTTTAACATGAATCATGTCAATAAACAATTTAATGATCTAAAAAAAAGTTAAAAGTTGTATTAATGTTTGTCAAAGTTAAATATAAGTCATTTTTACTTATTGAATTATCTTTATCATTCATGATATTTATTATTATTATTATCAATATCAAAGAAACGTACAAGTGACAACACCGTACAATGTTTTAGGTAAATTTTGTGCACAATACATCAGCTGATCATCAAAACACTATGCACAAGGTTGTCAAATGTAAACTGAAAAAAATAATAATAGTAATAAATATCATGAATGATATAAGTAATTCGGCCATTTAAAATATCATACATTAATAATATCATGAATGATATTAATATGTACTTTTTCTTATCATTCATGAAAATACAAATTAAAATCATTACTAACTTATTTTTTAATTATAATTATCCTTTATTAATAATGAAATAGTTATAAATATCATAATGTTACGAATAATGTACCATAATTTAAAACTTATAGCATTCGTCATTAAATAAGACCAAAATATATTAAATAGATTATTATGTTTGCCCTACGTTGATACATGTTAAAAACTAAAACGGCGCTCCATAGAATACTCAATTTTCTGGTATTGATGGCGAAAGTTTCAAGGGAAAAAATTAAAAACCTAATGAGATGGGGGTTTGGATAAAGAATACAAACACTTTACTGCGTAGAGGGGAAACGTTCCAGCGTCGGTCGGTGAAAGGTGTTTGGCGGACTCCTCTCAAATGGCATCAAACGACCGCTACATCGCATTGTTAAGGGATCTGGGATAAAAGAGGCTGCAATACAGACGACGCCGCTGCTAATGACATAAATATACGTAAAGGTCACACCAGGTAGTAACATGTAAATACTAGATCTAACGTAAGACGAAGAACAGGAGTTTTAACAAAAAGAAGAAGATTGGCGAATACTTCAACAACACGTCAAAAAAAAGAAGTTTTTTCGTCCAACTTTAAGCGCATCATGAGAAAACTACTATTGGGTGCGGAAAGAATGAAGAGCAAAGTGAGGAATAACACCCGAAGACAGCTAAGAAAGTGAGTTGAAAAAGTAAGCGGTGCCTCCAGCATGCTGACCACGAACAAAATGCTGAAGGCTTTTGACGAAGTAACTGGCTGATAGAAGAAGAGAGAAAAATCGTGCCTGCAAAAATGGACAAAAGAAAAGCAAGAAGCAAGATTGACCTACCACGGTCTTTTTTTTAATGTTACAAGATCTGACAACTAGTAGTCTATTTTCTATAAATTTGCCTTTCATATTAGTCAATAGCGCAAATGTAGTCTTTCTGGATATATCCATCTAGTTGTACCTCACCACACTTTCAGTCCTTCTAAGCAGATTCACGTCTTTACTCAATAAAACTCACACGGTTGTCTTCTATGACAAACAAAAAGAAATTTATTCACCATCAATTTTAAGAACATCATTCTTCATATTCAAATAGAGTCTATAATTTTTTATAACACATATTCATACGGGGCAAATGATGGTATTTGTCGCTTCTGTGCCGACCAATAACTAAGCACTTCTTCCGTTGATCTTCTCATCACGGTCACTGCTTTACAATTTTTACATAAGAGATTCAATTCGAATAGTAATCTCTAGGGCATGGTTTGTTCGTTCTTGTTTTTATATTTGTATGTGTAGGATGCATTTAAAATTAATTTTTTGAGGAATTATTAAACGATATTTTTCGCAAATTATTACCTAATTAAAATTTAAAATTACTAAATTGACATGTCTTAAAAAATACTTCAGTGTAATTTAGATTCGTCGTATTTTCTTTATTTCATAATTTCATTGTTCATTGCAATTTTGAAAACAAGAAGAGTCATAAATGTAATTGTAATTATTAAAACAATTCAAACCTATATAAAATCTTAAGTTTTCGCGGTTGTTATGTTTATGATTATAAGCGACTTTCGGCTTAGACCGCGTCGTAGTTAAACATCCAGACTTAGACTTGGTCTTGGAGTCAAAACAAGAAGTAGAACATTGCAGCTTGCATCTTCAGAGTGGTGAATGTTACTGAAAGAAAAAGTGTAAATGACGATATTTATACCAATACCGATTAGCGTGAGTAACACACCTGTGTCCTTTCCAAGAAGGTTGATCTTTGTTTTAGAGGATATAATACTGGTAGCCAAGAGTCTTAAACCGTCTTCTCGGTTCATATTACATGTATGTTTTTCTATTTCCACAGCTTCGCGGATTAGTCTGGGAAAATAGAAAGGAGTTCTAGCCACCACTTTAGTTTGGTCAAAGTTCAGCATGTCCTTGGTTCCACACGTGTTCTGCCACTGCTGATTTAGTAACTCTGTGGTGTTTGCAGTCAGCCATGTGTTCTTTCACTCTAAATTCAATAGAGCGTCCCGTCTGTCCTATATAACTAGATCCACAGGAACAAGGAATTTTGTAAACTTCGGCATGTTCTAGAGACACTTGTTTGTCTTTAAAAGATGTAAACCAGGTGTTTAGGTTATCTTTAGTGGTAAAGACAGTTTTACTATTATGTTTCTTTAGCACGCTGCTTATTTTGTCTGTCGAACTCATACAGTATGGTAAATAAGCGGTACTAGTAGGAGATGATAAGTTTTCTTCGACTTTTGGATTCATTTCTCTTTTCCATGCGTTTTGGATCTTTTTGAACTCGTATCCGTTATGTTATAGGGACTCCAACAGTGTTTCCTTTTCTTTTTGTAGATTTTTATTATCTGACACACGTATAGTTCTTTTGGCTAAAGTATGCAAAACAGTATTCTTCTGTATTGGATGGTGGTGAGATTTGGCGTTTAAGTATCTATTAGTGTGCATTTTATTTCTATAAACAAAATGCACCAATTTTATGTTATTTTTCTTAAATTACCAGTATATCAAGAAAAGCTAGACTGCTCCATACTAAATTTAATGTGCAGAGTTTAGATGTTAAAAGAACTGATTTAGTTTATCTTTGCCATGAGATCATACAACAAACGTGTCATCAACATATCTGAACCAAGTTTTTGGTTTTAACTCAACATTTTTCATAATTTCAGTTTCAAAATATCCCATGTAAATATTGGCTATCATTGGAGAAAGCGGTCAACTCATGGCCGCTCCTTCTACTTGTTTAAACAAGTTGTCGTTATAACTGAAGTGTTTTTAAGGCAGAGTACGATGAGCAGAACTTCTTCTTCAGTAATTTTTTCCTTGAACAAAAACAACACTTTGTCGACCGGGACTTTAGTAAAAAGAGATACCACGTGAAAGCTGACTAGGATATTTTCTTTTGTTATACCCAAGTTTTTAATTTTCTCTACAAGGTCTGTAGAATCTTTAATGTGAGTTTCTGTATTTCCTGTCAACGGCAAGGGTTTTGCAGCTAGATAACGTTCTAACGATTGGGTTGGTGAATTGAAGGTGCTCACTATCGGTCGAAGGCGGACTCCTTTATATATCTTCGGAAAACCGTAGACCGAGGTGTTGTTGTAAACAACCCCAGCAAACACAGATGGACTTAAATTACTGTTGAATTGCCATTAAACTACGGTAATTTAAGTAGTAATTTAAACAGTAAAAAGGGCGCCATTAAGCAACCGCTTAAACTACCAAACATTAATTGACTTCTAAATTACTAATAAACTACCATTAAAATACTATTGTTATATTACCATTGAATTACTGTTAAACTACTGTTTTGAAATTACCAGAAAACTACTAATTTGAATTACACATTTTAAAAAATAGTTTTTTTAGTTATGTATTTGTTTCTGTAATTTTTTATTTATTTTGCTTACAGAATTTGACGCAAATTGATTGATAAATTTGTGTGATTTTTTTAAAATTAGAATTTAATTTAAGTACTTACCTGGGGTTTGATCCCACGAACATCTCTTGCAACCTAAACGCGTTAACCACTATTCTACCTGACATAAAACTATAAATGCTAACTACACGTTATATATGTTGAATACGAAATCGAGTAACTTATTCGTAATTTAATACTTTCAACGTGAACCATTAAATATTTCACATGACAATCAGACTGATGATGAATCAGTCCTATATGTACATTTGCATCGCTACGTATTAATTATACTCTTGTTGTTTTTGTTATTCTGTATAATCAGGATAATTCGTGTCTTAGTTGCTTGAAGTGGTTTATATAATCCGAATATTTTTGAATACGGCAGGTACATAACTTTATACAATATTGATATTCCTGTATCATAAGTTATAATATTCACTTTTTTTTTGTTTTATATTTATATTGCTTTACTAGATCCCGCAGATTGACCAATGCTATTTGACTTTTCAATATTAGTATTTTCGTAAACTGTACGAAATCTTTTTAGTTGTCGATAATAATTGCTACTTTTTTCTAGCAGTTGTTTGATAGCAGACCTAACTGTTTGACAAATATAACGACTATTTTTAAAATAATTTAGCTTAACATTTATATAGCAACTCTATTACTACTGACTATTAATTTACATTGTATTTTAACTGACATTCAATTACCATTAAACTCCCCAACCTAATTCTAGATTTACTACTAAGTTACTGAGTAAATTATTCAAGCTACCAATCATTACATTACTCCTAAATTACTTTAAAATGTCGGGTAGTATAACTCCTTAATTACTTTATAATTACAGTGTGGTATAATGGTAACTCAATTACCATTAAACTACAACGTTCAATTTTTTAATTACTTGTAAGATACTGGTTAAACTATTCTTAAGCTACCCACCATTACATTACTCCTTAATTACTTTGTAATTACTGTATGGTGTAATAGTCACTCAATTACCATTAAACTACAGCTTTCAATTTTTTAATTACACTTAAGTTACTGGTTAAACTATTCTTAAGCTACCCACCATTACATTACTCCTTAATTACTTTCTAATTACAGGGTGGTATAATGGTGACTCCATTACCATTAAACTACAACGTTCAATTTTTTAATTACTCTTAAGTTACTGGTTAAAGTATTTTTCAGCTACCCACCGTTACATTACTCCTTAATTACTTTCTAATTACTGGGTGGTATAATGGTGACTCAATTACCATTAAACTACAAGGTTTAATCTTTTAATGACTACTAAGTTACTAATTAAATTACTTTTATGCTACCACAATACTAAAATACTTCTAAACTACTTCGTATACTACTTTTAAACTAATAACCATTTAAATTACTGCTAAACGTCACCTTAGACTACTCTTAAATTACGAAAAAAATTAAATTACTTATAAATGACTTTTCAATACCCAATAAACTACTAAATTAAGCTACCCTTGTGTTTGCTGGGACTTCTAATTAAGTGGACGTCGATCGGACCATTAATAAAATTAGTAGCGCAGTTTACGCGAAAAATTAAGTCGCTAATGATAATTGAGTTGAATAAAAATAAATCATGAACTCAAGAGTGACATTTACCACTGCTGCTATGTTTTGCGAAACGTCAGTTTGTTTAGGTTCACGAACGACAATAAGGCAAAGGCCAAGTTCTACTTCTTGTTTTGGCTCTCAAGAGAGACTAGGACTAAGTTTAAGTCTGGGTGTTTAACTACGACGCGGTCTAAGCCGAAAGTCGTTTATAATCATAATGCAAACCCAGTACAACTAACGTTGGGTGGATGACCTCAGTGGTTACTTCTTAGAGAAATTTGACTTTGACCAGCTGTCGCTAACTATAATATTTCTTTTCTATGTGGTTTACTGATCTTACGCCTACGCTTAATTGTGTTTAGCATTTAATGATTTTTTTAAATTTGTATTAATTGGAAAATATGCAATCGATTTGTTACGTTCTCTTGTTCGTTGTTTCTTTGCCAGCTAATTTCTTTGATAGTGGGTTCATAAGTACTCTTGGTGTTTCCGAACCAAAGTACCGGAGTAGCGCCCGTTTATTTACCGTGCGCACTGAATGACATCTCAGCTAGCCGTGGTGACGTGGTTGTTACCAGCAAGGCCCGCTAACAAAAGAAGGTTAGTAATAAACTCTCTGGCAGCAAAATTATCTTTGCAATCATTATTTTCATTAACGTTTTTGAAGGTCTCCAACATTGTCATGTTACATTAACGGTTCTCAAAATCTCAGTGTAGATACCAATAGTTTATTCTCTTTTTAAATAAAGAAAGTAATGTTTTAAGATGCATTTATTAATTTTACTAAAAGTACAGGTATTTTATTGTGTAGGAATAGTCTGATTGGTTGGAACGCCGATAACTGGACACGGCGGCCACGCGTTGTATACTATGCAACTTTTGAAACACTGCACCCATGAGTTTGGCAGACACTTGTAATTATTCAAAAGCCATATGTTAAAAGCAATGTGTAATTGAGTGTTTGGTGTGCAATTTGTCGGTGCTATCAAAATTCCTAAGCATCTAAAAAGGCAACGAAACAATGGGTCGCAGTTGAAGTGTCCAAACAGCCATTGGTAAAATAAATTTTTTGCATTTACTTGTTGAGATGTCGTGCAACACGGTATAGCAATTTTTTCTACATCGGTTGGTATTCCGTTTGCTAACGTTTAATCGATTACCTAATCTTAAGACTTAATTGGTACTTACCATTTTGTGCTGCAACAGCAACAAACGCAAAGATCAGTATTGCCAAAATCTTCATAGTTATGAAACTAATCTATCTCGACCAGACACGGGTTTTTATATATTTTCAACAAAAACTTAAATACACTTTTATTGTTTTTACAAAATTAAAATGTCAAGTTTTATAATAACTAAATATTGATAAACGTAGGTATTCATCTTGGTGTTGTAATTAAAAAATAAATATTTAAAAATGCTTAGTGAAAAATATTTAATTTTAATACATTTTTAACAATTTCTAAGTGTGTTTGGAACATCTATCATCTATTATAAGTATGTTATTATAATCCGGTTAGTATTTGTGCAATTTAAGCTAATAAAAATCTAAATTTTAAACTTGAAACAACCTTGTTTCTAAAGCAATTTTCTTGTTTCAATATTTACTAGTACCTACAGGTAAATACACACTACGGTTTTGAAAATTGTATTTTTCTCCTAATGTTACACAATTATTTATACGTTATAAATTAAAAAGTAAGTAAATATCTTTGTTTTTATATTTTTAGAATTGCGTTTCAAAAAACGGAATTATTACAATATCAACGGTGTTGATATGCCAGTTTTGAGAAACACGCATTATGTCAATTATATTAAAAACTTATGAAAATGTAGAAAAATAATTCTATATAATCAAAAATTTATAGATAATAGAAAAATAAACGATAGAATAAAAATTTATATAAAAAATTGTAAAGATTGCAATAGATGTTTTATATGACAAACCAAACAAAAAATTAAAAATTGGAGTATTAGAAAACTCTGAATTGTTTCTATATATTTTACCAGTACATGTTTGTGGAGGATGCGCTAAGTTCTTTAGTCTGCTACCCATAATGTCCCATGCGTGTTCAATAAGCGAAAGATCAGGAAATCCGGGCGGCCATGGTAAGAGATTAACATTGGCCTCTTCGAATCGGTTCACTATATTGAGTTTTACTACCTGGTTAGCATATTGCCTCTGATCAATACCAAACGAAACCTACTCTCATGGACTATAGCACTCAATAACATAACTGTTTCTGTTTCTTTTTGTTATTTTATTTTATATTAATACTTCATTATTAATTAATTAAACTTAAATACTTTATTGTTTAATATGCATGACATAACATAATATAATGTTTCAACTTAACATTCTAATCGTAGTATCATAATCACAAACTTCACTTACATATATACATTTATTATTTTGGCGCTGTTGCCAGCTTCATAATTTATCTTTACTTATTAACACCTTCCCTTTCAACTATTTACAAATTTAATCTAGTTGGTGGTTGTATTTTACGGTTTGATCTTCTTAATTGTACTTCACTAGAACTACCAATAGATTCATTAACATTATCATTACTAGTATCTGGCATTTCCAAGTTGACCACTTCTCCATTTTTAATATATTTAATATTTCTACGATAATATTTTCCATTTAATGTTTTTACTAAATATGATCTCTTAGACATTTGTTTAATAATAATAGCTTTTTCCCACAATTTAGTGTTAACATCTTGATCCCAAATTTTTTGCATTTTATGCTTTCGTTGTCCTCTTGGTAATGCGTGTCTATCATAGTACAATTTTTGGCGTTTTTGTCTATTTACAATTTTCTTATAAACTAACTCTCTATCAATAAGTTTAGATTTAAGAACATTTACATTACATGGAATTTTAGACCGTAAAACTCTGCTCGACATTAATTCAGCTGGCGAGTAACTTAAATCCGCTACAGGCGAGTTCCTATAATTTAATGTATACAATTCTATGTCTTGATTATTTTCTTTTGCCTTTTTTAACATAGTTTTCGCTACTCCTACTGCTACTCTGAGGGTGGTGAGGACTAGAGGTTTTGATTTCGAAATCCCAAGATTTTGCAAATTTGTTCATTTCATAACTATTAAAAGGCATATTATCCGCTATCATTATCTTAGGGATACCATTTCTGCTAAAAATTTCCTTAAATTTTTGAATTATTGTAAGACTATTTTTACTATTTAATTTCTCTAGTTCTAACCATCTCGAATAATAGTCATACACTACTAAATAACTACAACCTGCATACTCCGCTATATCTGCACCAATTTTAAAATAAGGAATTTCAGGTATTTCATGACTAATTAATGAACTTTTTACGTTTGATCTACTAAATTTAACACATGTTTGACAAGATGCAATGTGATTTTCAATGTCTGCTTTCATAGCAGGCCAATACATATTATTTTTAGCAACTTGAATAACTTTATGAAATCCTAAATGTGTCTCGTGTAAGATTTTTATCATTAACGGTCTTAACGACTTAGGTATAATAAGTTTATCGTTGTAATATAATAATTCATTTTCTAAAGTGATATCGTTTTTTAGCTTAAAATAATTTTTTAATTCGCCTTCAGCATTACATTTTTTAGACCAACCGTTTTGGTAATTAAATTTAACTATTTTTAAAATTGGATCTTCCGTCGTTTCTTTTTGAAATTCTAACAATTTTTCATCACTAATACTAATCATGCCTATGCTAACTGTATGAATAATATCCCTAAAGGGTTGCTCATTTTCAGTTTCACAACTACTTTCTTCAAAATTTCTAGATAACAAATCAGCTATATAATTTTGAGGTCCCGGAATGTACTTTAACTCAAAATTATACATCAATAATTTTAATCTCAATCGTTTTAATCTGTTATTTTTAATTTCATGAAGTTGTTTTTTAACCAATGATATTAATGGTTTATGATCATTATAAATTTCTATTTTGTGACCATAAATATAATTATGAAATTTTTGACAAGCAAAACATATTGATAATAATTCTTTCTCAATCTGCGCGTAGTTGATTTCAGCTTGATTTAATGATCTTGATGCATACGTAATTGGTTTGCCATCTTGCAACAAACAACACCCTAGAGCATCTTTCGATGCATCACTTTGTATAGTAATTGTCTTATTTGGATCAAACGGAACTAACATTGAAGCATTACTAATTGTTTGTTTAATTTTTTCTAATAAGTTATCATGAACTTGTGTCCACAACCATTCAACATCATTTTTTAACAATTGCCTCAAAGGTGATATTAATTCTGATAAATTGGGTATAAAACCTCTTAAGTAATTAATTACTCCTAACATTTTTTGCAATTCGAGTTTGTTTTTAGGTGCTTTCAATTTTTGAATTGCTTTGACTCTACTTGGGTCTGGACTCATACCGTTTGAGTTAAATACAATTCCAAAATATTTTACTTCATTGACATAATATTGGAGTTTGTTAGGATTAAATTTTATTTTGTTTTCTCTAGCTCGCCAGTACCTGATCAACTATTTTATCTAATTCCTCTTGCTACTAGCTGCACAGAGAATATCATCAAAATAAACTGTAACCCCTTCAATATCTCCAAAATATTTATGTGTTAACTTTTGAAAAATTTCAGGGACTGAACTAAGTCCAAAAGGAGCCCTTAAGAATCTGTAACAACCATATGGTGTGCTAAAAGTACATAGCTTACTTGACGTATCATCTAATTTTAATTGAAAATAACCATCTCTTAAATCAAACACACAAAATATATTTTTATTAGCTAATCTCGGACTTATTTCTTCGAAAGACGGTATCGTATAAACTTCCCGAATAATATTTTTATTTAATTCGATTGGGTCAATACAGATTCTCAATGACTTGTCTGGTTTCTCTACTATTACAATATTATTAACCCACTGATCAGGGCTATCTACAGGTACAATTATTCCTCTCTTAACCAATGACTCTAAACTGCTTTTAAGTTTATCTTTTACTTTAAAAGGAATACGCCTAGGCGGTGCAGTTACAGGTACAGCATCGCTTTTTAATTTAATACTATATTCGTCGGAAATTCTCCTAGACCATTAAATACATCATTATATCTTTTAATAAAGTCATCCTTTCCTAATGTTTGATTTACAGTTAAGTTATCGATTCTTTTTAAGCAATTAATTTCAATACAAGTGTTTAATCCTAATATTGGAATTTCATTTTTTACAATATAAAATTCTGCCGTTACATTGTTATTACCGAGCTGTATTTCTGTAGTAATGACACCAACAGGAACTACTTTTGCTCCGCCAAATGCGTTAATTCTAATTTTAGTAGGCCTAATTTTGTTTTCCCATTCATATTTTTCTATTAACTTTAATGGTAATGTATTAATTTGTGCGCCACTATCTAACTTAAATCTAATAATCTTACCACTTATTACTAAATCTTTAAACCATCCATTATCATGTTTACTTGTTACATTAAATGTAGAAACGTTAACATCGTCAAACTGTTCCTCTTCAACATTGCTTAAATCGCATGTTTTTAAATATTTATTTTTGTAATTACCTTTTTGATAGGATTGGTTACTTCTTAATCTACAAACAGATGCAAAATGATTCGGTTTTTGACAATATTTACTAGTTTTTCCGTCATGCAAAACAGTTACCTAACTTATGACTAAATCCGCATTTATAACATTTTTTCTGATTCATACATTTATTACTACTATAGTTACTCTCTTTCACTTTTAAATGAAAAGTCATTTAGTTTTTAGTTACCAATACATCCTTTTCTTTTTGATTCTTTGTAATTATTTTCATATTCTCTTCTGCTACTTCAACAGATTTGCAAAATTCTATAGTTTTATCCAATGTTTGGTTTTCTCTCAGAAGCCTTTCTTGTAAACTCTTCAATTTATTCCCAAAATTATTTGAGCTTTTAGTAATTTGTTTTCTTCACTTCCAAATTCACAAGAACATATTAAACGTTTTAAATCGGTGTAATACTTTTCGAACGGTTCATGTAACTCTTGCTTTCTATTAAAAAATTTATAAATTTCCATTGTTTCGTTGATTTTTGGAGCGCAATGAGTTTCTAATTGTTCCAGGATTGATTGGACAGTTTCTTCTTCGAGTTTTAGTTTTGTTATAGTACGATACATTCTTAATGCTTCTGTACCCATTAAATTCTTGAGCCTTGCTACTTGCACATCATTTGGCTTTTTACCAGTTTCTGTAGCTATAAAATACACATTAACCTCTTCCTTAAATGTTTTTAGGTTTTCGGCTAAATTGCCAGACAAATTCAGCATTGAAGGTTTATTAAACTCCATATTGACTTATTAAAACAATTTACAGAAAACGTGCTTAAAGGTTATGTTTTAGTATTCATTAATTATTCCACCAATCCGTATTTATTTCTTTAACTTTCTTGTTTTAAATTGTTTTCGACTGCGCCATGTTTCTTTTTGTTATTTTATTTTATATTAATACTTCATTATTAATTAATTAAACTTAAATACTTTATTGTTTAATATGCATGACATAACATAATATAATGTTTCAACTTAAAATTCTAATCGTAGTATCATAATCACAAACTTCACTTACATATATACATTTATTATTTTGGCGCTGTTGCCAGCTTCATAATTTATCTTTACTTATTAACAGTTTCCTCTCCTCTTAACTGTTTCCACCTTCTCCATAATTTTTCCATCCACTCCGCCCCTTTTCCGTTTTCTCTTAAGATTTCTTCTATTTCTTTAACCTCTTCTCTTAGCTCCTTGCACTCATTCCTCCGTGTTTAAAATATTTCGCTTCTTCTCCACATACTCTGCACACTTCTTATCCTCGTTTCTCCAGTATTCGTTTCCTAGCTCTTCATTCCCACATCTGAACATTGCTATCATTTTATTTTTTTTGGTGCTCCTTTTTTCTTTAGATATTCTGGCAACCTTTCTCCCTTGATATTCTTATAATTCACATTATATCTGCCCTCTTTTATTTTTGTCCATGTTTCCTGTTTTTCTATGTCCTTATCTCTTCTTATTATTACCTCTTCTACCTCTACTCTCTCTTTTCTTAATCTCTCTACTTCTTCTCTTGCATACTCGTTTCTTTTATAATATTCTTCTGTACTATCCTGACCGTACTTCACTTTTCCTTCTTTTATCTCTTTCCAACATTCCTGTAGTATTTTGCACTCGACTCTTTCCTTCAGTTCTTCCTCGTATTTTATAGCAGTTTTTCCTGTCTCTACTTTTATTTTTTTTGCCTACACTTCCTCTCTTATAATATACTTTGGTGTTTTCCTGTCTAGCTTCTCAAATAACAAACTTTCCCCCACATTCCACACTTATCCTATTAACCTGTTTCCTTTCCTCACTATTTCCTTTATTCCTTATTATCCTGCTTCATCGTGTAACCCAGGTATGTGAATTCCTTCACTTGCTGCACTTTCTCCTCCTTCCATTTCCACTCATCTTTTTTTCTTTTTCTCCTTTCTTTTCTAAATACTATAATTTTTGTTTTCTTTATATTTACTTCCATTTCTTTTGTTCATGTATTTTTCCAGCGTTTTTATCATCTTCTTCATTTCCTTTTCCTCTTTAGCCAAACGCCAACGACCACACCTCCACTTTTCTACTACTATCCCTTTTATCTGTTGTCCCCTCATTGTCTCCTCCAAATCCCCCGTATATACTATAAACAGGTCTAGGCTCAGTGGGCATCGCTGTCTAAACCCTCTCTTTGTAACAATAAATTTTTTGTTTTTTTCTCTATTCACGTTCACATTGCTCCCCACTTCTTCGTAAATTTCCTCCATTCTTTCTATTAATCTTTTACTTCACTCTATCGAAAACGGCTTTTAAATCTATGAAAATCTATTCGCCAAGTGTTTCTATATATATATGTTGTCTATCATTCTTCTTCCCTTTCTGAATTCCGCTTGTCCATCTAGTACCAAATTTCTTTCCTATATTTCTTTCTGCAGTTTTCTCTGTAGCACTGTTGCATATATGTAATTTGTATACCGCGCTTAATAATGTCACCCCTCTGTAGTTTTTTTTACTTCATTTCTGTCTCCTTTTTTGTGTATCGGGCATATTATTCCTTCTCTCCATTCCTCCGGGAATTTTTTCCCGTTCCATATTTTGTTTACTATTTCCGTTATCCTTGTACTATATTTTCTACCTCGTATATTCACCCTTTGCCTTGTGTCCCATCTTGTAACGTGTATTTCTTCTTTCTATTTACGTCACACTGCGCGGCAGCTCGTAGTTGACCTGTAGAACATTTGGGGTGGGTTTAATTAATTTTTTTATTGAAATTGAGCGTCATCTAGTCTTTCCCTTTTTTTATTACCCGGATTAGAACAAGATTTTTCTTCCTTATCCTTATCTCCGGTAAAGACATAAAATAAAGATTTTCATTGCCGCACATGCAAGAATATATCTTACCAGTTATAAGAAACTGGGAGGAGAGATTAAATCTTTCTGCGGAATTCTCTTTAATTGTCGTAAATCTTTAGTAGGTATTCTCTTCCGCACCGACTTTCTCGAGAATCGAAGAAGGAAGTAATAATTCCAAATTTCCTATGCTAGATAAGATTTTTAACCTGCGCGTGATTTATTACTATATATTAATTTTTAAATAGAAAGTTGGGTTGCCTAAACTACATATGAAATTAATAATAATTTGCTTATATTTAAACTTAAATTAAATCTATAATCTAAATAACTGCAATCTTCTCCTACCGTCTTTCCTTTTTTTACCTTTTTTATTGCCTCTATTACTTCGTCTTCGTTTACTCTATATCTACCTCCTTCTTTCAGTCTTACTACTACTTCTTTTCTTTGGCTTTCTTCTCCTTTCTAATTTTGTTCTTCCTCCCCCAGCAGGTTCCTAAAATAACCCTTCCATTCTTTTATCTGTCCCTTTGTCATCCATTTTCTCTTCCTTTCTTTCTTTAGGTACTTTTATACCTCTTCTTCCGTTTTTATTCCTTTGATCTGATCCTCTTGTTTCTTCCTGTTTTCTTCTTTCTTTCTCTCGTATGTTTTCTTATATCTTTTTACTTCTTCTTTATATTTTTTTTCTTTTTTCCACTATCTTAATGCTATTCTTGCCTTTTTTGGCTTCCTTGCATTTTCTATCCCTCCATTTCTTCCATCCCGTTTTCTCCCCCTTTCCCTCTTTCTCACTCTCTTATAATCCCTTTCTTACACATACCGGTTTCTCTATTCTCTCTTTGTATCTCTTTATACTCTCTTCTGTTAATATTTTTTTCGTTACGTACTCCTCATTTTTTTCTTTCTCTTCCCTTTCTCTTCCTTCCATTGTCAATTCCAGTGATTGGTAATCTTATCCTCGCTTCTAGGTTCATACCAAATCGATAAGAAAAAGGATAAAACGTGTTATTTAACTAAAAATGTAATAAACTAAAGTAACTCTAAATAAACATGCAATGTTATACAACGAAACTAAGCTCCTACTTTGTCATCGCTGCTTGCAAGATAATAAAACTTAATTACCATGCAAAACTAAAGAAACTACTTCTAAGAAAGGTTTTGGTCTCTCTTTGCAAAAAGTTTATATACACTTACATCAGGCACCAGTCTAAAGATGACCTGAGAGAATGCGGATAAGGGTTAATCGTGGCTGACAGGTCACCCCGAACGCCATCAAATTCGCAACAAGGGAAACCTTAGACTACTCTTAAATTACGAAAAAAATTAAATTACTTATAAATGACTTTTCAATACCCAATAAACTACTAAATTAAGCTACCTTGTGTTTGCTGAGACTTCTAATTAAGTGGACGTCGATCGGACCATTAATAAAATTAGTAGCACAGTTTACGCGAAAAATTAAGTCGCTAATGATAATTGAGTTGTATAAAAATAAACTCAAGAGTGACATTTACCACTGTAAAGATGCAAGCTGCTATGTTTTGCAAAACGTCAGTTTGTTTAGGTTCACGAACGACAATAAGGCAAAGGCCAAGTTCTACTTCTTGTTTTGGCTCTCAAGAAGAAACTAAGATCAAGTTTAAGTCTGGGTGTTTAACTACGACGCGGTCTAAGCCGAAAGTCGTTTATAATCATAATGCAAACCCAGTACAACTAACGTTGGGTGGATGACCTCAGTGGTTACTTCTTAGAGAAATTTGACTTTGACCAGCTGTCGCTAACTATAATATTTCTTTTCTATGTGGTTTACTGATCTTACGCCTACGATTAATTGTGTTTAGCATTTAATGATTTTTTTTAAATTTGTTATAATTGAAAAATATGCAATCAATTTGTTACGTTCTCTCTTTCGTTGTTTCTTCGCCAGCTAATTTTTTCGATAGTCGGTTCATAAGTACTCTTGGTGTTTCCGAACCAAAGTACCGGAGTAGCGCCCGTTTATTTACCGTGCGCACTGAATGACATCTCAGCTAGCCGTGGTGACGTGGTTGTTACCAGCAAGGCCCGCTAAGAAAAAAAGTTTATATACACTTACATCAGGCACCAGTCTAAAGATGACCTGAGGGAATGCGGATAAGGGTTAATCGTGGCTGACAGGTCACCCCGAACGTCATCAAATTCGCAACAAGGGAAAATCCGATGTGCTGGGGTGTCAGAAACGCAACACGACGGACAGTTGTCGTCATTAAAACGGTAATGTGTTTTAAAGAACAACGATGTCCACCATATAAAATAAAGATTTAGGTTGCTTCTCGTCCGAGAACGTAAAATATTCTGACCCAGATGAGAATATCTGGAACAAAGGAGTAGACGTTACGTTCTTTCAGGGAAGCGTCCCACAATCGCTGCCATTCAGCTAAGATCAAGACTTTTAAGTGACTCTTGACCGTTAAAAAAGACGGAAAGTCGTTGAGCGAGCGTGCTGGTCTAGGATATTGCACGTGCCAGTCTTGTCAAAAACTTTGGTGCAGTAAATTTCTTGCAAAAAGAGATGTAGAAGAGGATGCTTGGATATGACACAGAAAGTATCCACGGGAACGATGCGATAAGCCCCGACGATAGTTTTAAGAAATAGAAATTGGAGCGTGGCCAGTTTCCTGACCACGTCCAAGTCATAGGTGAGCATAGGTATAGCTGCACTGTTAAATATATTCGCAAGAGATTTTTTGTTCCATTTTAAGCGCGAGTAATTGTAGAACAAGAGCAAGACGCACTTACACTTGTCTATCACAAATGCGCAATGTTTTACATAACTCAATCTGTCGTCAAGCAAAAGTTCGAGGTACTTGAATTTGAAAACCCTACAGACGATAATGTTGCATAGGCGCAAAAAAGACCTCGTTTTAAAGTGGAACCAAAAACCATGATCTTTTAGTCATGTCTACTGAACCCGTCAGTTTGTTGCTGCCAGCCCAGTTTGTCACTATGTTTAGGCACGTGTTATATTTTACGTCTAAGTCTCGCCTAGTAATTGCGGACACCGTAAAGGCGATGTCGCAGTCTGTTGGTAATTTTGTGCGAAGCAAGTCGTTTACAACCAGATTCTACAAAAACGGCCCGAAAACCGAGTTGTGTAGAGACCCATCGCCAGTCGTTTGGCATAAACAGAACGGGAGGTTTGGGTTCGAGGATTAAGTTATCGATATGTTCATATTTGGGAAAATTACCATGACGTCACGTTGCTGCAACTAAAACGATTCACACCGTCAAGAGGTTGGAAGCATTTACGATACTTTCTTTTGGAAGAAACTTTTACCACCAATTACGATATTAAGTCGAAGGGAAACTTTGCGCATTCGCTATTTTCAATGACTGTATGATTTAAAAAAAAAATTACTTGTGATAACGCCGTATGTACCTTTTTGTGTTAGATTTCAATTACTTTTTAAGTATTACTGGTACGGAACTAGCTAGTCCCTTACTGGATAAAACATAACTGCAAGTATTACAATTTTTATTTTTATGATCAGTATTTCGTAGCTCATGTCAATTGTAAGTATGACCGTACGTACATGTTAGGTTGTTAACACAATTAAGACGAAGACGTTCTTTGAGCGGAGTGCTTTCCCGCGATAAACGGTCTAGCAACTTTTTAATCGACTTTAGCATCTTGGATTGATCATCTAGCATGTTGGATTGGTTCGCGAGAGTTTTAAAAGTTGGAGTTTGAAATCTCAAAATTTTCTTTCAATTTCTGTGACTTCAGGATGATAAAAAGGATGAAATGTTGTTTAAAGCCGAGAGAACGCTACTTGGTACATAGTTTGACTCACAAATGGGGTTGCATATCACTGGTTACACTCTGCAAAGTACCATAGCGTAAATTTACTTCATCATGAAGTTACGATGCTAGTCCTCCTAGGCCAGTAGTAGCATGGTAAAATTTTCTAAATGGCACACTCGATAGCATAATAACTAGCAAAAAGAAAGTCATGATACTCTTGAAGAATTAGGGGTATCTGACATTTGAACACAACTTGTTGCACTCATTCACCATCGTAATCAGGAGAATAACGACACAGGATACTATGTGTCTTCAAGTAATAACGGCCAGTTCACTTCTTAAAATGTAGCTAATTTGAATTTGAATGTTCAAAACAATCTATTATTTTCCGTATATCTGGATATGTAATTTGCTCGCTTCGGATATCCTCGGAAGTTTGAGCTGAAAAATCAAAGGTAACACTATATATCTTGGGTGTCAAAAGATCTCATAAGGTTTGAGCAACAACATTTGTACAACCAAGTGTCTAACATCAAAGCCCTTTTAATATTAGGGTCCTGGTATCGGGCTTTACGTTGGACGCCAATTATACAAGTCGTTTGTACCGTATAAAATTTATACCCGGAATACTCACTTTTCGCTGCATTGGAAGTCATTGCTGTCAATTCGTTAATGATTGACAGCGAATTATCAATGGAAAAAAACTTACTTTTCCGATGATTGTAGTACGCTTCGTACATGTTCTAACGTAACTGCACAGCGAAGATTTCACACTCACCCATGGTATAAATGGGTGTAGTATTTTTGCGGTTCTGAAAAAATTTCCTGGAGTAAGCATGTTTTTGTAATTTATTTTAATTCTCCGTATTGTCATTAGCGGTTTCTAGATACCCACACGTTATTCTATTAATGTAGAGTTATTAAAACCCGTTTCGTTTATTGAGAAACTTTCTATGATGACGTCACGTCACGTTGATTGAAGATTGAAGAAATCTTTGCTAAATTAATACAATTCTAGCGGTGTTGGAAAGCCTACTTACAGAAATAACACAATTAATTTGAGAGTAATTTGAGAGCAATTCGACGCATTTGGTTTTCTCATTAATTATATGGACCGACGGGAATTTACATGTGATAACACCATATGTACGTGTTTGTTTATTTCTGCGAATTTTAGTAAATTCTGAGAAGGTGCTACTAACTAGTTGCATTCTTCAAAGGAAAACTAAATTGTAAGTACTATATTTTTACTTTAATTTTTTATCCACGTTGTCAGTCGGTTACACGCACACTCTACGTACATATCAGGTTGTTGTCACAATTAACTATAAAACTTTTTTTGTGTGTAACACATTATTAGGCGTTGCGCTCTGGTTCTCTGAATTATAAAGATTTGCAAATTTGTGTGTACAAATGTAAATTTATTCTTTTGGAATGTAAAAGTTAGGCCGACAAGTTTAATTCTTTGTACGACGTGTTGCCCAACCGAAAGACGCTTGCTTTAACAATTATTGTCTGTGACATTGACCTACGTTCTAGCGTTGCATTGCATCTATGTAAATTCACCTTGCTTTTGTTTTCTAACCTCTCATTCTGTGATAAAATAAATATACTAATTGTTACAACCTGTGTTTTGTCATTTGTCTTCTTTCAGCTTTAGATAGTTTTAAACGGTATTTTTTATCCTAATCTTCTACCGTTTTTGCGATTTTTTAAATTGCTTGATAATTAGCACACTGAAACTTACGATCCAATCACCAAATCAAACTGAGTTAGTCGCTAGCAATTAAGCAACGAGTAAAGCTTATAATTTTTGTCTTGGCGATAAAAAAAAGTTAGCAATAATCTTTAGACTTATAATTTATCCAGAATTTATATAAATCAAGTAAATTTATGATAGTTAAATTTCAACACACTTAAGATGTTGGATTAACCACAGTGTCAGTTGGAATTCCAATAATAGGACATGGCGGCCACGCGTTGTATACTATGCAACCTTTCAAGCATTGGAGCAACGAGTTTGGCAAGCATTTGTAATTGTTCAAAAGCCACAAGTTAAACTGAACGTGTAGGTTGGCGTTAGGCGAGCAACCTGTTGGTACTACAGCAACGCCTAAACATTTAAAAATACACTGAAACAGTGGATCGCAGTTGTAATGTCCGAAAATCCAAGCGTACAGATTACATTTTGCAGTTTGTTGTTGAGCCACGTTACAACACGGTAAAAGAATCCTCTCTCCGTCAACTGCGTCTGTAATTGTAAAATTAGTAATAATTAAACTTTGTAAACATACGTACCATCTTGAGCAGCAACGGCAGCTAGCACAACGACAAAAAACGCTAATACTTTCATGGTTGTAGTTGTATTCTACTGTTACAAGATTCTTTCAAAACGCTTCTTAAATACCTAATAATACTAAGCGCAAACACAAATATTTTTTATTACAATTGCAAAAAAATATTTACTAGATTGCTTAAATAAACCAAGCGTTTAAAAACACGTTGATTTTATTTTGATTTTAAAACGACAACACTTAACAAATATGTGTTTATATTATCACAAGGCTAAAAATAAATAAAAAACTCACTATTAAATTAAAATGCCTAAATCTTAGATAAGGATACAATTTTGTATAAACCGCCTAATACTTAGACAACTTTAGATACAACTAATTGTATTTAGCGTTGCATACCTAACAGGCAAAAATGTTTTGAAAAACATTTATGTTAGTAGTATAGTGGTGTGAATCCTGGCTCACTCCATTACGATCGGAGATCATGAAGTTTCATTGTGATCGTAGGAGAATTGTATCAGTCGTTTCGTTTCGTTTCAGGTATGCTCGAATCTAGGTCAGTCGGGAAAGATCGTAGTGGTGGTGAGCTATCGCAAAATACTTGCATATATAAACATTTTTTGATGATTTAATATTAGTTTCTTAATAACTCATTCGTCTTAATGAATTTTAAAAAAATGAGATAGAATCATTCGCTGCAAACTTGATTCAGACATCTCACTTGTTTTAATAAAATCTATCGTAAATTCAGAGACCAAGTGATTGTAGAATGTCGTACCTCTATTACAAAAATTTACCAATAGAGTTTTCGATTGTAGAAACAAAGATTAAAATTATATTTGCAAGGTAAGGTATTAACTAGATTAAAATGTCCAAAATCACTAAGAATTTAAAGACAGTAACCGCCAATTTCAAATTTGAATTTTTGTGTTTGCCGTCCAGGAAGTAGAGAAGATGGCAGCACTGTGGCCGGAAAAATTAGGATTCATTCAGTTCCTCCTACTTACCAATATCAATTCTTATGTTGTGTGAACGGTATACTTAAGTGTCTAGAAACATACCGAATGAAACCAATTGTCTTTTCCAACTAGTTGATACCGAAGAACTGGACAACACTATAAAAACTCTACAATTGAAGCAAATAGTAAACCTTTACAAACACACGTATACAACGAAAACAATCTCCAAAGATAAGTCGGAAAAACGGAAGTTACAGCCATCTTAAAGTCTGGCAAACACCCAAGAACGCAAAAAACTACCGCTCTTATTCATTTCTATGCCATACCTACAAGCTAGCTCAATACGTCACCACCCAATTCCATCCTGAGCGTCAACTTGGGCTTGGTCAACAGCCGAACTGCACCGTATCCCAACGTTATAGTAGTAGCGTCCATGCTAATCTTTTGATAAGCTTCTTTTTACGACGGTGCAACATAATTGTGTACAAATCAAAAATGCGGAAACAGTTTGCCATATGTGGTTGCTGTCCTTAAAACAATAGTTACACTACTCAATTCCAAACCAGTCAACTACGACGCTCGGTTCTAACTTCAGATCTATAGTATGTAGAGAGAGTTCTATTGCAGAGAAGTATGGTAGGATAAACTTGTCCTTTTGTGCGCGGTTTAATACGCCTGAGATTATGTGAACTGCTTTGCGCCTTAGCCTCATAAAACGTACAGCAATCTACCCGATGCGCGTGTTTTCTACGATACTGATTCATTTATGTAAAAAGAGCGAGAGGTGTACAAACACTACAAGGTAGCAAAGGAATTCATTCTGTGAAAGTTTATTTTTTCCATATATTCTATAATTGCTCAAAAAGGGGTTAATTATATTATATTATTTATTTTATTTTTATATAGATTCACTAAACCTTCCCCTTTATATTTTTAATTTTTATATTTTAATTAACGCTACATGTTTCGACAGAGTCATCTTCAGGCGTATTCTATAAAATCAAAAAATATAAAATCGAATCTTAAATAAATATAAGCTTACATTGGAATAGAAAATCAAACTTCAAATATTATATAAACTTTTTAAAAAATAATAATAATAGAAATCTGAAAATGAATTAAAAATGAATTAAAATTCAAAAAGTTATAAAAATGAATAAACTTACCAACATATATAATCAAATTAAATTAAAAATGGTTAAATATTTGAAGTTTGACACAATTCAAAAATTTTAAACAACACAACATTATCTTAATAATAGAAAATCCTAGGATACAACAAAATAATATAATGGAAATAATTAAACAAAAACTAATTTAGAAAAAGTAAATTATTATTAAAGTTAACAACTTCGTTAAGGGATGATTCACGATTAGAATTGTAATTTTTAATAATTTCTTTTATTTCTAAAAAATTAAGTCTTAAACCTTTATTGCAAATGTGTAGAATTTCAAAATCTTTTTTAGAATTGAATGAATGCTGAGAATTTAGTATATGATTAGCAAATGATGATTTAAATGAAATGTTATTATTTTTAATACAAGATAGATGTTCAGCAATTCTTAATAGAAAACTTTCGACCTGTTTGACCTATATAAAAATGCAGTTGCAATCGCCACATTATAATTTATAAACACCGGATTTGTCTAAAATATTAATTTTATCTTTAGTATTAACAAATAAAGATTTAATATTATTATTTGACGAAAAAGAAATGTTAATGCCAAAATGTTTTAAAAGATTTTGAAATGGAAAGGAAGATGGGCCTATATATGAAGAGAAAAATATATTTTGATTTATTAGAGACAGGAGTAAGAGATGAACAATTTTTAATTTTAATAGAAGACAAAATTTTCTTTTGTAAATTTTTAATAATATGTAATGGGTAACCATTAATATTAGCTAGATAATAAATAATATTTATTTCTTTATTAAAACTATCACAATCAAGAGGAAAAGTATATAATCGGTTAAAGAAAAATCTAAAAGCTGCTAATTTGTGTGAGAGTGGATGAAATGAAGAAAAAGGAATAACGTGATCAGTTGTTGTAGGTTTACGATAAATACCAATTTTAAGTTTGTTATTAACACGTTTAATAGATAAATCAAGAAAATTTAAAATATTGTTTGATTCTTTTTCAATTGTAAATTTTATATTTGGATGTAATGAGTTTAGTAAATTAAAACAATTATTTAGATCATATTCACTGCCTTTAAATATAACTAAAAATGTCATCTACGTATCTTTATAATAAATAAAATGTTTTTTTAATAACATCATTAGAAAAAAGTTTATAAATTTCTAAGTTAGATAAGAATATTTCTGCTAGTATTGGTGGAAAGGTTATTTCCCATAGGTAAACCTGTTTTTTGAATAAATGTTTCTGGTTGTTAAATAAGAAAAATTTTGGCTTAAACATAAATTTAAGCAACCAAGTATAAAAATACAAATATTATCAGGTAAGTTAGATTGAACAAGTAGTTCTTTAATTATATTATAACAATCTATAAACGGAACACTAGGAAAAGGTTAATAATATCAAAAGAGATAAGTATAAAATTGTCTTTAGAAGTAAAACTAACTAATTCTCTAGTTAACGATTGAGAGTTTGTAATAGAATAAGGAAACTGAAAGTTAATTTGAGAACGTAATACTTTATTAAGCCAAGATGAAATTTTAGAAACTGGAGTATTTGTAAAAGAAACTATTGGTCTTATTGGGTAATCAATTTTGTGAATTTTAGGAAGACCATATAGTAAAGGCAGTGACGGATTCATTAAAATTAAAACTATAATGTTTAATATTAAAGAACTCTGATAACAAATTTTTGTTTTCTGTAATGAATTTTCTAACTTTATTAGTAAATGAAAGAAAATTTATATTAGTAAGTTCAAAGTCATTAGATGTGAGGAAGTTGTTAACTTTTTCAATATAACTAGATTTTTCAATAATAACTAAAGCATTACCTTTATCTGCTTTAGTTATTATTAAATTGTTGTCTTTAATTTTTAATTTAATACTATTAATAACATTTTTATTAAATTTACCAGATGGAATAGTAATTTTGCTTAGTTTATTATGACAAATAGCTCTAATGTAATTAGTATTAGTATAATTAGCTGTTTTATGTATTATACACTCTAAGTCTATTTTGAAATTATCTAGTAATTTAGTATTAAGTTGATTGTTATTATATTTAAGACCACGCTCAAGAAATTCAGTTTCACATTTGTCAAAGTTAGTATTACTTAAATTAAACAATCTCTTATGAAAAACAAAGTTTGGATTTTGGATATTATTATTTTGAAAATTGTTTAATGTTTTTGATTTTCGCAAATTATTTATTTTTAGAATTAGTTTATTAAAAGTATGAAAACCAAAATCTTGTACTTTATCTTTAACAAAATTTATAATTTCATCTATGGAGAAGACTGCGATGGTGACTCGTTTAACGTGACCCGGCAACAACACGAGTTGCCATAGATTACACGGTACTCCGGAAACATTAAACTAGGCTATCAGAGAAGGAAAATCGCCTTCATATATTCGTCTGCGGTCTACGGCACAGTGATCCACAATCTTCTCCGCCTCAAACTGTACAAACTCATTAAGAACTACAAACTGACCATAATGATTGTCTGTCCCAATAGAATGTTTTCAATTTGTCTCGGCGAGAAATTCAGCATTTTCAGTTTTTCAACCAACTCACTCTAGTGATTCATCGCCACTTCTTCTACGCCGACAATACCGCTTTGGATGCTCAATGTTTAACTTGCGAAGAAATGGAGAAAGCTTTCGAGGCAAGTACGAAAAATAAACTGTGTGCACGAAACAACATTGTCAAGAAGCTTACAGATTGCAATTGGGGAGCAAAGCCATCTACACTCCGTACATCAACTTTAGGTCTATGTCTTTCTGCTGCGGAGTATGCTGTGCTTGTACAGAGCGGATCAACACACTCAAAAATAGTGGACAAGACAGTAAATGAAATGGCGAGGATAATATACGGATGCCTCAAACTTACTCTAGTTGGTCAATTGTACCCGCTTGTAAAATTCATGTTTTTGTTTAATGGATGTCTTTGTGCTATATGGGTAAGATCAGGCGATTACAGTATAATTATTTCAAACATTTATTGTTCTTAATTTTTACATTCTTTAAATCGTCAGTGATTTTGTACATTTTAATTTTAGTTGATAACTTTTCTAAACCTTGCACAAATAATTTTAATCTTAGATTATAAATTTTTCTATGCGCACTCCTTTTTGATTCGTTCTTCACTCTGAAACAAATTCAATATTCGCTGTGGCACCAACGACTACTCGACTAACGAGATATATATTTTTCCCCGAACTAATCACGTTATTCATTTTGTTTGTCTTCAATCGAAAATTTGTTAATAAATCTTTGTGATAGATCACTTGCTTCTCAAATTTACCATCGATTTTACTTAAGACATTTTTTTATTGTTCATATATTGATTTTGAACTCACATATGGAACCAAATGAGACATATCGTTTGCTTTTTTAAATTTATTAAAACAAATAAGAGTTATTAAGAAACTAATACTAAATGTTACCTTTATATATACAAGTGTTTTATGATAGCCCACCACTACTTACGATCCTCCCCAACTGTTCTAAATCCGAGGATACCCGAAACAAAACCACTCCTACGATATTTTACAATTTCCTAATACTATCAAATCCGAAAGCAACTCGAATATACCTAAAACGAAACAACTACAACAAAATTTTGCGATCTCCCACCGTTCTTAACCGATTGAGCCAGAATCCGCACTGCTACACTACTTGTTGCACAATGCATTTGTTAAATTTCAACTTTAGATTACAGAGAAAGTGTATCGACGTAACCTTTTGCTCCATACACGATAAATAAAACATTTATAAACCATTAAAATGCAATTCTCAAATGCTTGTCTGAGTTTATATATAATCATTACAATGAGAGGTTTTTATTTAATTTTTTTTTGTGGTAAGTGCAATTACTCCAAAATATGTGACATATTTGTGACAAGTATTTGTAGCAATTAACGTTTTTGCGAATGACTATCCATTGGTAAAAACGCCACACGGCGACGTCCAAGGAACGTATTCAAAATCGTTTAAAGGACTTACGTATTCGCAATTTCTTGGAATTCCGTATGCGCAACCACCAATCGGAAGTTTACGCTTCAAAGTACGTAACAACTAAAACGCTCTTTGCATTTTACAAACCATTTTAGGAACCACAACCTGTACAAAAATGGTCAGGAGTGTGGATCGCCAATACTTCCACGCAATGTATACAAATCAACCATTATCCAGAACCTGAAGGCGGTAACCTAATAGGTAACGTAACAGAAGCGATGTCCTCAGTATTAGTACGTTAAGTTTCAGGGCAAGAAGATTGTTTATATTTAAACGTTTATGTACCCGAGAATTCGCAACCGGAGAAACTTTTTGATGTGATTGTGCATATACACAGCGGTGCTTTTAATTTTGGATCTGGGACCGGTTATGCCGGTCCTAAATACTTAATGGACATTAACGTAGTCTTAGTTACCATGAATTATAGGTTAGGACCGTTAGGATTTTTAAGTACAGAAGACGACGTTGTTCCTGGTAATAACGGTATGAAGGATCAGGTTGAATCGCTCAAGTGGGTACACAACAATATAAAGTATTTTGGAGGCAATCCGGATTCGGTTACTATCACTGGATTATCTGCTGGTGGCGCAAGCGTTCATTATCACTATTTATCACCGTTATCGGAAGGTACTCGCACTGTTACAATTATTTCCAAAATCTAAAAAAAATTGTAGGTTTATTCAATAGGGGAATATCTGTAAGCGGCACGGCTTTGTGCCCGTGGAGTTTGCAAGAAAACGCTTTAGAAAAATCCAGAAAACTTGCAGCATTAACCGGTTGTTTACAAGCATCTATTGTTGAGATGATCGGGTGTTTGAGGCAAAGACCAGCTGAACAAATAGTAAACAACGTGCGTCACTTTCGGCCGTGGTTGTACAATCCGTTTTCGCCTTTTGGTATTGTTGTAGAAAACGGAACGGGACAGCCGTTTTTAAGTGAGAATCCTTACGACATAATCGCAAAAGGCAAAGTACGCGATCTTCCATGGTTAACTTCGGTAACGTCGGATGAAGGTTTATACCCGGCTGCAGATTTTGTTCTGAAAGATAATTATTTGCCCGATTTGGAGAAAAGATGGCACGAGTTATCGCCGTTCGTTTTAGATTATAATTATACGGTGCCGCTTGAGATGCACGTATCTGTCGCTGATAGTGTTAAAGATTACTATTTAAAAAACAAAGCTATAGCTAAACACACTTACCATGAACTTGTGCAGATGATAGGCGATAGGCACTTTGTAGTACCCGCCCAAAAAGCTGCACAGTTACAAGCGAGTGTTACTAAATCTCCCGTGTATTTTTATTACTTCAGCTACAGTGGTGAAGAAGTTCCCACTTATTCTTTATATTACACTAATTCAGAAGCTAAAAACGGTAAGGTCTTATAGACTTTGCCATTTGTTATTTAATGCTTTTAGGTGTTTGTCACGGAGATGATATGATGTTTATTTTGTCAATGCCTTTTAAAGAAGTAACAAAAATGACTAGCCGCGATGAAACTATGAAGGATATTATTTTAAACATTTGGGATTCTTTTGTTAAGACTGGGTAATTATTTATACGTATGAATAAGACTATATTTGATTAGTTTTAGTGTGCCGAAAGGATACAACACTACATGGATTCCGGTATCAAAATCAATCGGTGATGATTTAACATATCTGCATATTAAAGCACCTGAAGATGTGCAAATAAAAAGCGTTAAAGATTTAGGACACGCAAAATTTTGGAACAGTATCCTTTTTCTGGAAAATGAAAATTACAAACATACTTTTTAGAGCGTTCAACTATGGATTAAGTGTGACAACGCTGTATTTTCAAAATACCTAACCTCAATGTTTGACGTTTATAATTCAATTTAAAGATGTGATAATTTTTAATAATCTGTAATAAACATTAATCCAAAATGTTTATTATTAGTAATTACTCATGGTGCGAAAAAATAATCATTTTATTATTTTGCGCAATTATCAGTATTTTATTGATTGATTACCAATGGGCAGCTTTACCTTTTCACGGTATCTACATCATATTTTACACATTTTTTATTACTGTTTGTGCTATGTGGATTACGTTTTATTACTTACGCAACGTTTTACTCCACAACAAACCTTATGAGTACGATTTCGAAAGGAACAAGTTTTTAAAGTTTGTTGCTTGGATTTATACATATAGGTATGCTGAGACAGGTGTGACACTGATCGAAAACAAAGGTATCGTCGAAGATGAAATCGATAGTGGTGAAGCACCCATTGTCGTCGAACGACACACTAAAAGTATCGACGAACGTATTGATATTTTGGTCAAAGATATTCAAGTACGATTTATCTTGAAATGGTACCTTCATATTAGTACCGATCCTTATTTCTTATCCGAGTCGAAACACTTAATCGACGACATAATCAGACACTTCCTACAAATAATAATCGACGTCGATGGGCGGAAATTAGTACACGGGTGTAGTGTTATCTTCTTGAAACACTTAAAAGAATTTCGGAAGAGTCTTAAGCGCAGTCAAAAGAATGGACGTAGTGTAGAAGATCTTTACAGGTATTCGCATATCGGCAGTAAATCGAAAAAAGCGTCAGAGTATTTTATTTACCAGTTGACTTTGGTAATATTCCGCCAGTTTATTAATTGGGAGTTGTGGAACTCGTTACCGTGCCAATCGATTGTTTCGATTCTATCGAAACGATTCACCACGTATATATTAGCATTTGTTTCGACCCCAGGCTACTTAAATTATAAAATGGTCGAAGCGTGCGCTTCTGATGACGATAAAGCGAGGTTAAATTTAAAAAAGTATTATTATATAAGTCTGTCCGATGTCGATCACACGGGTAATTTAAACCAGCTGAGCCCGGGCATTAAAGATGAATATAATACACCGAAGATATCGCCGAAACGGACGAAATCTGATTTGGTTTTTACGCAACTAGTTGAAGATGAAGTGGATTTTAAGAAACCAAGTCCGCCAATGAAAGTTGATTCGGACGAAGTAGATTCTGTGGAAAAGTATAAAGTGAGCGAGCCGGTTAAGATATACGAGTCAAAGTCATCGTCGAATAAAACTTGGCGTAATTCCAGCGATCTGGAGTGCATTTCCTTGGGACAGGATTTATTAACGTTTCAAGAGTTTAACGATCCTGAGGTTCGGATTCAGCAATTGATCGAAAAGAAATTGTGGAAGGATAATGCGGGTATGTTTACGTTTGACAAGGAGTTGGTTGTATAGTTTTTTTTAGATGTTGTGGACGAGGAGAAAGCTTCTATGTGGGATGTTGTTGAACCATGGGACGGGGAACAGGAAGTGACTGATGCTGTGGCTGAAGTTAATTTGCCGAGTACTAATTTTCAGCATTATTTGAAATCGACAGCGAATAACGCGCTAAAGCCCATAGGTAAAGTAAAATTATGATGTTTTAAGTAACTTATTGTTTGTATAGGAGATGTCACTACTAGTACTTTGCATAACATGAAGGAGCTGCAACAAACGACGGTTCATAACATGTCGCAAGCGACCACAAATGCAATGCATAAGATTGGAGATTTACAAGTGAGTGTTTTTACACTCTAGACTCAGTCCTACGCTTTATTATTTTAGGATGAAGCTGCTGGAATGGTTGAAGGAATTTTTGATTTTGGTATGGCCGGGCTTCGCAAAGGTCTACGCCTCACCGGCCTACAAGAAAACCTTTCTGAGCTGACACAAAAAGCAAAGAACGAGTTTCACGATTTACATAAAACCATCGACATGCAAATACCTATCACAACCGGAAAAATAACAGAAGCTATTCGAATAATTGACCACGATTTGCATAAGCACAAAGCATCTTCGAAACTCGTAAAAACGCCACATGTAGCTTCTGAAGAAAAAATTGCGAGCAGTAGTGAGTCCGATGAATCAGTGTGGATGAATCCTTTGACTACTAAAGAAACTCCGAGCTTTGAGGGAGACATCTTATTAGTGAGTATACAAAATAGTTGGCCAGTTTTGTTTTCAGAGTTGCCAACTGTTTTCTTTTTAAGCTAAAACTTTTTATAGGAGCGTACACCAGATGCACCGAAATCACTCAATGACGTTATAGCTAGAAGCGAAACCGAAATTCCTAAGATAAATGAAGAAATGGTTGTAACGGAAAGTCCCGATCCAGAATACGAGGACACTCAAGACTTTGCAAGCACGATTGCGAAACTACGAAGTCTTCTGCAACAAAAATCAGAATCAGGATTAACTACTCCTTCGTTAAGTCCAATGTAAGTACGACTAAATTTAGCATGGTATTTAAACAGCTTAGTTAGGCCACAAGACGATGCTTTGAAAACACCACTTGAACCGGATGCTGCAAAAACAAACGGGGCCATGCCTAGCCTATATAAGTTTTGTACCCGCACTGCAACCGGTGTCCTACAAAACACCCTGAACACTATTAAAACAGCTTTGCCTGGTAACACTACCGATGCATCTCAATTACCAAGTTGCAACAGCGATTGGACTTTCATCGAAGCAGATTATTTCGTACGTATTTCATTGATTAACCCCGACCCTTATAACCTATGTTTTAGAACAACGATTTCAATTTGCGGGTTAAAAAGTTATTGTCCGAACGACAAGCTTATTGCACGGTGGACACTGCATATGAAGCAATCCATTCTTTGGAAATCGTCGATCAACCAGACATTGTTCCATCGCCACCAATTCCATTCGAAGGTACTCCAAGTACATATCTATTTAACGATTTCACAAAACTTTTTTATTAGACGAATTGGACGAGTTTGATCTCCACGTTCCGATTACCAAAGTTTTGCTCGATATAATATGCGAATTAATTGACGACACTAAAATATGTCTACTACAAGAAACTGTCATAAAAGCATTATTATTACTAGTTGGTAACTACACCGAAGACTACGTTACAAAACAATCCGATGCTTTGTTACACAACGTAAATAAAATCGTTGGTAAACTACCGGAAAGTTCTAATCACGAAGTTCTCCCTATGAAACTGGACGAAATGGTTCATATTTGTCTTAAGAAATTTCCAGGTAAGTATCATCGTTGTAATGATAAACCTCTAACTTGTTATTGTAGGTGTTGCCAAAAATCTTCTAGGTGCCGATACTATCGAAGCCGGTGCTAAAATGTTTATTAGTTCGTTGCAGAGTCCCAAGATTAACCAAGACGTGTTTATGCAGGTCTTCGAGTTATTTGCTTCGGAATTGATCAACGCTTGTAGTCAGTCTTCACCAGCTTATTCGGCTTAAGTTACTCTTATATCAGTATTCGATGTTTGTGATATTTATTTCTACTTTTTAGTATAATTTAGATTAATAAAAGCATAAATAAATCATTTACAAATATTTAAGTTTGAATTACACTGTCGCCAACTAAAAATAGTACCTCTAGCCAACTTAACTTTATGGTCTTTCCTTCATTTTGTTTTTCACAGTTTATAATTGAAATTTTTAAATGCTTCATTAATTTCATTAGTTGTTTATTTGGCTCAAATAAATTTTATTTTCGTAAGCTTGCAATAACCATTTTTATTAGTAAACACGGTTATTAATAACCAGCAAAAGCGAAAAACATTTGCTAAGATTATTACTTTGATCATTCAAGAATTGCGCAACGATGTATAAAAACAATAATTCTTCCATCTAATTCTAAAATAAGCGCAGTAAAGTACTTTCCTTGTTGAAACAATTTACTAAGTATGTAAACAAGATGGATGAAAACATGTTTATTCAACATATCTTCGTGTGCGCTTAAATTTAAATTATTCAAATATTAGCAGTGCTTGATGTAATTACATTTTGAGCAAATAATGCAAAGTATAAAATACATTAAAAAAATCAAAAAAACAACAGTCTTTTCTTAAATCAAAATGAAGCTCGCCCTGTTTTTAGTGTCTGCGTTCGTCTGCATTCTTAATTGCGATGGTATGTAATCGTTTTTCTTAAACGACTAAGATTAAGAAAGTATTTTTAGGTGTTTCGCTTATATATCCGTACTGTAGATGCTGTGATGTGTACAGCGAGTCAGTTGCTGTAAAAAACTTAATCCAATGGTTTGAAGTTTACCAAGGTTGTTCGCCAGTACACGACTGTATTAGACGATGCTTATACTATTACGATTCATCGATCTACATAAGACCAAACGACATATGCTCAATTGATACCGAGTCGATGGTTGACTTCTATCAATGGTTGTTGAGAAACTACCAATGCTTGCCGCGGTCGCTTCTTCGCTGTGTCAAAGACTGCCTCGTTAATTTCGAACGTTATCCATCCTGTTATTGGACCATCAACGCAGAAATTGGGATTACTGCAAAATAATTTTTTTTTGTATTTTGTACCTTAATCAATTTATATTAAATGGTGTAATTAAGTAAACTTATATACAGTAACAAATTTTTTTTTTCTTGAAGCAAATATTGTGGGTTGCCTATTTACTAAATAACAAATTCCCATATAGCACAAGTGCGTAGTATGTATGCAGAATGCACCTACATAGAACATTCATTAAACATTACTATCATCACAATGTTTAGAATCCAAAATTGTTGTACATTAGTGTATGCACAGTGGTACGTACAGGGACGAATGTACGTAAGATGTTATTTTATAGTAAACGCAATTTAGTTTCAGTAAATTTATTTTAGAGTGATACAAATTTTTATATTGGAGTAATACCAATTTCGAAATTAATCGTCTAATAACACGATGGGAATCGTTCGGAAGCAACGGCGCAGTCTTTGACACAATGGAGAAGAGACCGCGGCAAGCACTGATAATTTTTCAATAACCATTTATAAAAGTCCAGCATCGAATTCGTATTAATTGAGCATATCTCTTTTGGCCTTAAGTAAATGGTAGAATCGTAGTAACGTAAACATCTTTTAACGCAGTCGTGTACTGGCGCACAGCCGTTATAAACTTCGTACCACGTTATTAAACCTTTAAAAGCGACCGCTTCGCTGAATACGTCACAACATCTACAAAACGGGAATATCAAAGTGCCTAAAAATGTATTTTTATTATGAAGTTCAACACCAAAAGAATTCTTACCTTCGCATTTAAACACGCATACGAACGCTGATAATAAAAACAGAGCGAGCTTTATTTTCACTTGGAGAAAATAAAAAAAAGACGTTTTTATACCCTTCGGTATTTATTGAAAAGCAAAAGGAAAACATGTTTATATAGAATACGAAGAAATTGAACTGTAAAGATATTTTTAGTATCCATTTTGTTTACATAATTTTCGATAACAAAATGGCAACTAATACAAAGTTTCTATTATTTTAAATGTAAAATAAACATATAAATATTATTTGGAAGAAATGCCAATTTCGGCGTTAATCGTCCAGTAGCATGACGGATATCGTTCGAAATTAACCAGGCAATCTTTGACGCAACGTAAAAGGGATCGCGGCAGGCATTGGTAATTTCCCAGCAGCCATTTGTAGAATCCCAGCATTGAATCCGTATCGATCGAACATACGTTGATTGGTTTTATAACGATCGAAGAATCGTAATAATACAAACATCTTCTTACACAATCGTGTACTGGCGAGCAACCTTGATAAAGCGACAACCAGTTAATTAAATTTCTCAACGCTAAAGACTCGCTGTACACATCGCAACATCTACAATATGGAAATATCAGCGATTGACCTAAAATAGTTTGATTAGCCTAATTGTTCAAAACAAAAATTTCTTACCCTCGCAGTTATAAATCGAAACGAACAAGAATAACAAGACTAGTTTCATAGTGACTGATACTTTTTCATAAAAAAGGGTGAGTTTTATACCTTTAATTATTTACTTAAAGCATTGTTGGTGTTTGGATTAAAACTATATAAAGAAATCTTATTTACAGAATGGTAATTTCCTATGTACTTAACTAAGAATACATTATTACTTAAGTAAATGTTTTCAATTCGTGTTTATACCGTTTACATTGCTTTGTTTTTCTCTTTTTTGCTAAGCCTTCGAAATTAAAAAATTTATTTAAAGATAAAATTTTATTATTAAAGTGATATTTATAAAAAATTAATCGTTCGCTTTCATCGTAGCCGATAATGCCCTTTGTATTTCTTTTCCTAAAGCCAATCCCAAAGGCGGCGGTACGGCGTTACCAACCTGCCGGTGTTTATCCAAAATACTGCCATAAAACTGATACCGATCGGGAAAACCTTGCGATCGGGCGCACTCGCGTACGCTAACGACTCGGTGCTGTTCTGGATGCAAAACTAAAAACCGATCGAGTTATTAAACGATCTTACTCGAACGATACTTACCTCGTCCTTGTTTACCCATCGGTTCTGGATTAGTAACAGTTGTGCTAAAAAAGCCGTCCCAATCGAGTCGCCCGTACAACCCCGACCAATTGTTATGTCGATCGGCAGTATGCGGCAAGCACCACGGTATTAAAGTGTTAAATTGCCGATCGGCTGTATCGCAATGACCGGTACTAGCGCAAGCACACACACCTCTAGGAGGATCAGTTTTCTTCTGCTTCTTCGACCTATACGGATATCGTAATTTATTCGAGTATGTACCGTCGTTCAGCTTCAACGATATGTTCGGCAAATCTCGCCAATCGGCACCCGAAAAAATCGGTATCTGTTTCATACGCGCTTCTACCAATGGTGCCATTTCTTTACAAATATGATCGATGACTATACCAGTTGGATCGTTACCACGCATCAATCTTTGGAAATGGGAATTTGGTTCAGAATCGTACGGCATTTCTTTCATGTTACATCCGTTTTTGATGTCGGGTAAATCGGACATAGCATCCCGAACTGTGATGGTACGATACGGCGCCGACGAGTACCACCTGACTCCCGTGTAATATTTGAAGTTGTCTACCGGAACCGATAACTGGCAACCTTTTTTGCTGAATACGTGTTGTGGATCCGGGTAATTCGGTAAAGTAAATCCTGGAGCAGCCGCCATGATGATTAAACGACGCCGCGTTTGTGGTATACCGTAATGGCCGGCTTGTAACACGCCGAAAGTTACTTGGTACCCGATTGCTAATAAACAACGTAGAGTCAATTTCAACACCATGCTACGTTTAAACGAGACAAAATTACGTACGTTCTCTAGAATAAAGTAAGCTGGGCTAAAACAGACTTAGCTAATTTAGGAACAACGTATTAATCGATATTACCGGTAGTAATCGCAAAAACTTAAGTATGACACTATCAACGAGTTTTTGAACAACGAGTATTGTCCAGCATTGAAACGGTTCATACCAGAAAAACCCTGACACGGAGGTCCTCCGACTAGCAACTCCACTTCGCCTTTTTGTGGCAGTCGTTTTCCGTTTAATTCCCCTTCGGACATTACCAACCGCAGCAACTCGTTACAATCTTCTGTATATACAATCGCATCGGGATTATTTAACTTAAAAGCACGGGCGGCTGCCGGTTCTTTTTCAATCTATAAACGACTGATAGATTATAACTATAGTAGCGTTGACACTAACCGCCCATTTGGTTTCAGCGATTTTAGCTTGGTGAAGTCCCTCGGATAATCCGCCACAACCAGCGAACACATCCATGCATTTTAACATCCGAGTCGAATCCCACTGAGGAGGTGCATCGTACGGATCTTTCTCCACTTTATTAGATTTACCTTTACCTTTGCCTAAATAAACGTGTAATCATCGGTTAACTTTTTCACATAAGCTATTACCTTTTCCTTTCCCTTGTGAACCAATTTTGACAGCACTCAAAGGAAGATCGACGAATTTATGCGTTTTATTATCGTACCCTTCGGTGAAATGAAACCGATACGGTCCGTTTTCAATCCATTTGTGTACGGGTACATCCAAAGCTTGAGCACAAGCTAAGTAACATTTTCCAGTGACTCGGTCGAAATTTATCGTTTTGACTGAAACGTATGCTTGAATTTTGTTTACAATTAGTTACCACTTACCTTCGTCAGACCAATAGACTAGATTCAAATCTTTTCGGTAGGATAAGAAGGCACCTTCTCTAGTGTTCTCGGGTCGATAAAATTTACGCACTTTAATTTCTACGTTCTTCGATAGTTGTATGTCTTCTATAAGGCCGATGCAGAACGGGTCTGGTGTTTCTAAATTCGAGCCTTTTAAGTTTTCGGAACGCTTACGATAATATTCTGGATAGAGGTTGTGGTCGATTGCATTCTCTTGCTGAAACGGAAGATTTTAGTACAATAATTATGAAGTGTTTCGAAAAAAAGAAACCTGCTCGAAAGGTTCTTCCTTTACGGTAGCTTCGGGTTTGAAGAAGAAAGTTTCGGGTTCCAAAAACACTCCGCTACCAACTTTATAGACCTCGTTGTGCCAAAGAACCACGCCGTTTTCGTAGGTAATTGTATTTTGTTTCTTTGTTTGAGCGCGTCTCCTATAGACAATTTTTTTAATTATGTGCAGTATAGTTCGCCGCAAAAAAAATGCAAACTGATCAAACTAACGAATCAAAAAATTGTAGGAATTTATTTTATATTTAAATCATTTTTCTCCCGCCAAAAACCCTACTAACATTTTATTCAAAATAATTCGCTATAATTGGTCCATTTATAAAAATTCTTCAATTTCATTGACTTAGAAAAACTTGCCCGGATATTTGTAATTTGTATCCAAATTTAAAAAAATTGAGACATAATTTTGGAATTAATAACCTGAATATACCTTGAGAATAATACAAACTATGCAGAAAATATTTATGTTGTGTACAAACGGCTACAGTAACAATTTAGTTGTTAAAACAGGGCGTTTACTTACCGGCATCCATCGCAAGGAGTATAAGGCAAAGAATCATCGGCAACTTCTTCTGTGTGATCAACAAAGCGACTATACTCACTATCATATCTTTTATTATAGAAAAAAGTCTGACCATTGTCCTCCAATCGTGGTGGTAACTTATCGAGACCTCCATTAATTGCCCAATTATTAGGAAGCTGCCTTAGCTCAACCTAAACAGTATTCGTTTACACCCAAACATAATAATAAAAAATAATTACATCGGCTTTGCGAACTATACTTCCTAACGGACAATTTTCACAAATATCCACGACAAATAACTCCCGCGGATCTGATGTTTCCCCTAAGACAGTATCAGAACCACGACAAAACAAATGAGCGTGGAACATGGTTTCATTCTTTTCTTGCCACATGTAGCCAACCCTAGCAATTAATAGTGGTTGATTCGGCTCTTCCGAATTTAACATAACACAATCATCTGCCTCCACAACTGTATCTCCTACAATCATAAACTATAATAACACAATACTTTTGAAAACTTTACATACCAACTTGGGCAGCATTATAATACACTCGTGAATTATACTCAACAGCAGCTTCCCCCACCCACTTAACATCGTGAATAATATGCTTAGATAATGGGGTTTTCGTCTCGATGTTGGTTACACCAGAAACGTCATCGTCAGTGTCAGAATCTTCGTCAGCAGTTTGAATAGCCATATTGGGGCACCGCCGCTGTAAACACGCTTGCTTGCTGCGGCCGGTACCACCAAACTTCAACATATCACGACAATGTGAGCACTTACCACAATCAGGCGTTTGGCAAGCTTCACAAACCCCACACCGTTTACGCCTAGGTCCTTTATCGTCCTTCTCTGTCTTATCAATTTGATCGATAAAAAATGCTTCAAAAACTTCGCTTACTAAATTCGTAGTCGTCGCCTTACTCCAACTCATCGTCTTTTTCTTAACACCCTTACTCTCAATATTTCGCATCTTCTTTCTAACTTGAAAAGTAACCCCCGACATTTTCACCAACGTCCTCATACATGGTGCCGTTATTAACAGCTCCTCGTCAGTGTTAGCCGTCGAATCGAAACTACTAACCTGATGACAAATAAACTGTGCGTGTCTCAACAACGTGTCTTCGCTCAAATCGGGATCTCCAGCTGCTTCTAACCGTTGCAAAAGATCTTCATAAGTCGGCTGTTTCCAACCCTCGTCTAATAAAAACTCGATAACGATTTTTGCTAAAATTATTTTAGTCCGCATAATCTTCATTAACGGTTCATACTCGGGCGACGCTTCCATCAAGTAATAATCAGCAAACGCAGTCGAAAATCCCACTAAAGCTTTTTCGCCCCCATCAAAACCCGAAATGTACCATTCATTAATTGGACCCAAATCCATAGTCGGAATACCGTTTTCAGTCGATGTGTCTTCTTCGTAAATTGGTTTTACATACCCGGAAAAGTATAGTAGTTTATTAGCTTCAATTAAACCAGTATCAAACGGACATAAGTGACCGTTTTTGTCGTAAACACTAAAGTACGTGATCTAAAAGATTACAGTTGCAAAATAACGATGTTCAAAGAATCTTATACCTTATGCACGGGTCTTTCATCCTTCTCGTTCATATCGACTTCGTTTCCTGTAAACAACATTAGCCTTTCGTCAGTAAGTGCTATAAACTCCTCGACCGAGTTGTTCGGGTGCCCGTTATACAACACCGCTTCCTCGAGATACTGTCTACAAATATTACATCGTTCCGATTTAATTTGTGGAACTTTTTCGACTTCCTTAACAACTTCATTGTTGTGTAAAACTTTAAATTTCTTGCAGGAGTTTTGTTCATCATCTGATAAAGGATCCAGCTTCATCCTAACCTACACAACTTTTTCTAAACCGTGGGTTTTAATTATGTATCAGAAATTACATACCAGGTATAAGTGTTACACGTGCTATTTGGATTTAAATTACAAGTGAAAAGTATGTGATTTATCATGTGTTAATTCAATTTATTGTAATCCATTGTAATCAGTTAATGTAAAAGGCGGGAAATGCTTAACTGATAAACAGCCAATGAAATTGTTGATTTTAATTTTACGTAATTTCTATTGGCTAATGCTTAAACTTACAAATATCTCAAAACGTTAATACAGGGTGCTAACAAAGTTAAAAATAAAATTGCGCATTATTTTGTATACGATTAAAATTTTCAATTTTATTTTTATTTTTACAATACATACATACAAATAACCAGAACTACTTATACTAAAAAAAACGATATTGACATACAACTTACTAGCCTCTCCACACATAATTATGGGCGATTTTAACTGCCACAGCACCAACTGTGGTTACTCTGAACCTGATAACAACAACAACCACAAACTTGAAGACATACATGACCTCAAGTTTTCTTCATCTTTCAACAGTGGAAGATGGCCTAGAGAATACAATCAGTGCCGTTTTATACGAGAGCATTGGCCACGTGCCCGGAGTCCGGCATCCGCGGGAGCCCTAACGTGTTTGCAATATCGTCAAATTGGGAGGATATATGCGTGTCGGTATGAGAAGAAGGCTTCAAAATTGTATATACGCCAGAGGCCTAAAAGCTTTGAAACCGTTACTAGATGCAATCCTGATAATATCTTTGCCAACTAAGCGTTATCCATCGTATCCCAAAACGCAACACCGATCAATAAGTGCTTAGTCAATGCAGCCATCATACGTATCTTTCAAGCGATAGTTTAATTTCAAAAAAGGCAATTACGAAAATTTTCGGGACTACATAAGCCATAATAACATAAGCAAATCGGAAATTACAGTATTCGTGTACTATGTTAAAATTTCTTTGCGGAAAACCATAATAAAAATTGCAGAATTGTTCTTGCTGGCCATCAACTGCTGCATGGCATTACATGATCGAAGGCCTAGATTTGAAACAAAACGGTAGGGAAGCATGGGGGGCGCTAAACGAAAACCACAGTTATATAACAGCCAATTAGATACGCAACTGCTCTTGAACAGCAAGATCTAATAGAAAAAACCCAGAACGAAATCATTCTCGAAACATAGCGAATGAAACCAATTATTTCCTCTAACTATTCGATACCAAAGAACTAGACAATGCCATAAAAAACATTAAAGCAAATCGTGCTGCTGGCCAGAACAAACGAACACCTGCACCCATCGGAAACAAATTTTAAAGATATGGCGGACAACGGAAGTTGCAGCTATCTTGAATTCTGGAAAACACCCAAGGACGTTAAAAACTACCGCGTTTTTCATTTATAAGTGATAGCTACAAGCTGAGTGCTCGGTGCTCTATCTATTTGGTGTCGGCCTCTTGGAAGCATGGAAACTAGCTAAGACTTAGGTTGGGCGTTGATTTATTACGTCGTGTGAGATAGATTCCTTAATAAGAAGAGAGTGTTTAGGTATTTCAACCGTCCTGAGGAACGCGAGAATTGGTATTTGGGGTGCTCAACTAAGAACGTTCAAAAATAATGAATTAGAAACGAAGAACCACTACGAAGTAGCACTGAATTGCCGACTTCTTAATTTTGGTTAGAATCTTGAAACCTGCGGTGGGGACTATATTACCTTCCATGTAACAGAAACCGGGATGTGAGGACCAAGAACTAGATATAGCTTTGATAGTTGCGATAGAATGCACGGCACTCTTTGCTGGGCTATCCAGTACAGATACTAAATGACTGACACGGGTCTACATTCCAATATGTGGCGTTGTTGCCCTTAAAACGGATATTTCTCCGCCCAATTCCGATGAGCGCCATCGTGGGCTTAGTCAACGGCGGGTTGTACCGTATCCTAATGTCTGGTAGTAGTCGTGTTGACGCTAATCTTTTGATAGGCCTTCTACGGCGGTATAACGTAAGTAGGTTGTGGTATTAATTGTGTACGATCTATACGGAGAAGGGCGATGATTCGTCATGCGTCTCACGCCGGTAAGTCTGAACGTAGTTCCGATTCTGAAACTCGGCTCAATCTTCAGACATAAACGTAAAGCACAGCCTGTGCCGGAGGGTTTAACCAACGCCGATAAATCGGGAGCTAGTTCTGAATAAAGAGAAAAGGCCGAAGCACGGAAGAGTTTTTTTGTCTCTACGGCAAAACAAGCGTCTTATGTCTAATACGCCTTAGACTTTGATACATGCAGCTACCCCCTTAACCTGAGTTCTTACTAAGGAACCAGGTTGTAAAATCAAGACCTAAGATTTGCTTTAGTATTTGAAATAAACCAAGGAATACGAACTTACCATAATGATTGACTGTTGCAATAGAATGCTTCCAGTGGTTTACCACAAAGCGAAGATTTAGCCTTCTGCTCTTCAACCAATTTATTCTAGTAAACCTGTACCGCTTCATCTACGCCGACGATACCGCTTTGGCCGTTCAATCTCTAACTAAAACTATGAGCCGCTATTAATTATGCTGACTACCACCTTCGAACCAATCCGAACAAAACGGAAATGTACGTTTTCCATCTAAAAAACCACCAGGCGCGGAGTAAATTTACAGTAAAATGGAAAACTCATACAAGATCAATGACCATGTACGCATCTTGAGATGCTTTAAGTGCCAGTAGTTCGGTTACCAACAAGATAACTTAAAAACCGAGTTTCAATGCGGTCTTGTGCTGAAAGGCACGATACTTTTTTTATTTTTTAACAAGGCGTTGGCCCACCGCAGTGGCCTTTGCCACGGTCAGTCATGACAGGTGGTAACACCAAACGTTTTCTTCACCTGGTCATGACCTCAAAATACACAGCATTCCTAAGGTGTAGGCGGTTGACTTTAATTTAATTATAAATACCTATTTGTGTGCATAAAATTTAAAACAAGAGACTATACAAGGTATTTATGGATAGTATATGTACAAACTATAGACAACTGCTTAATCATTGTAGACTAGAAGTAAAAGGTTCTTTGAAAAGTTGTTTAAATAAAGGAACACACGCGCGTACTATGGTAATAGGTAGGATGAGATTCGATTTCGCCCACTCCCTATTACTTGTCTTGTCTTGGTGGTATGTCATTGCTTTGGATGCCATTTTTCCATTCACCTCTTTGGTTTTTAGAACCCTCGACAAAAACGCGCTGATATCACATTTTGGTCAATAATGTATGTGTTACTCAGAGTCTTTCTTTTGACATCCCACCTCCGGCAGGTGAAGAAGGTGTGCGCAACATCATCCACTTCATCGTGACACAGGAAACAAGACGGATCTTTTTTTTTTGATGCCGGATAGGAATGCACCAAAACAACCATGGCCTGTAAATGCTTGCGTACTATAAAGGTTGGGGTTTCCATGTTTCCGGTTGACCCATCCGTTGAGTTTCGGAATAAGTAGGCGAGTACAAGCTGCTTTTTGGTATTGATCCCATTTTTCTTGACAGACCTGTAGCGACTCTTCTTTTTTTCTTGATTTAGAAGTTTCTTCCGCAAAGATGTCAATTAGAACGACATCCGCGAAGACCCTCGCAGCCTCGAGCGAGACTGTTATCTGAAACCCAAAAGTATTCTCAGGACGATTTTTCTTTGGGATGTTTCTGCCCGCTTCTGGAGTCTACTTATCTCCAATGCCCTGTTCCGCACTAGCGCTGCGTATAGAAATGTCGACTGAATCGTTTAGTCATTGTCGGGCCTTTTACATTGGCCTTTAATCTGGCTAAAGCAGTTGCCCTTCTGCCCGCTTTAGTGGTTGTGCTTTCGACGTGCTGCAGGAGTGGTTTTTGTCCAGAACGACATCTAGGTATATTAAGGTATTTTTGGTAGATACCGTCACACATCTGAAACAGAATTTTATATCGTTGAATTTTCTCCTGCCCGTAAAGACGATCGCCTCAGATTTTCAATTGCTACTGACAGCTTATTTTCTCTCAGAAACCCGCCTACCAAGATTGGACAGCTTTTCCTTACCCAAAGATAGCCAAGTCGTCGGCGAAAGCCGTTAGATGTATGGTATCTGGTATCTGTGTGGTCAGTATATCGTCGTAAGACGTGTTCGACAATGTGGGGCCTAAAACGGATCCTTGTGGGATCCCACAGGTCATTTGATGATGGATACTAGATACTGTACTCGCCGACTACTGTGTACATCAAAATCTTATGTGTCAGATAGCTCGTATGGTGACTAGTGCTCCAATTCGCCTGGTTCTCTAAGTCCCCTTCTTAGCATCGGCAACTAGGTCCTGGATGCTTTCCAGCGCATCGACCGTCGACATTCCCTGTCTGAAAAAGTATTGAAAGGGTGACAACGCGCCTATAGCCTGTCTAACTCATTTGCAATTCTCTTAAAAATCATTCTTTTAAATAACTTTCCAATATTGTCAATGAGGCATATAGGACGGTTTCCTTTTGCGGCTGCTTCGTCGCTATGTGTTTTAGGGATCAGAACAAGATTTGCTTCTTCTTCTCGTCGGAGTAGTTACCCTCGGCCATTAACTAATGACTGCACTGTCGTATCTATGATCATAGTTGGACACACCTTCTTGGGTATTGTCGGCGTTTATTGACCACCAAGCGAGGATGTTCGTATTCATCTTCAACATCTAGAAAAAGTTTTTAACGAACGATAAGAGGCGTCCCGATTATTATGAAAGGTGATTTCAATGCAATACTGCCGCTTTGGCATTTATTGTAGACTGACAAACCGAGTTCTTTTGAATTCTAGAGCTGGTGTATTCTGATGTAGTTCAAAGCTAGATAATTTAAAGCGAGTCGTACGTTGCTTTAGAAAGCATACTCAAAAAGCCCCTGCAGAGCTAAAAACTCAATGGCTAAACTGGTGCAAAGCCGCGCTTTACTGACACACACTGGCAGTGCAGAACACTAAATGTAGCTCATGGCAAAGATTTGTAGAGAAAAGTTTAGCAGCGGGTCCTTGGGGGATTGGTTTATAGAATTTTCTCACAAAATTGTTGCTATCCATCAATGCTGTAACACAAAGCACGATACAACCAAGTAAATAGTTCTCTTTTTTCACGCAACGATTCTTACCAATCCCGTATCAGATCTCGATCTTTTGTAAATATTAAGTCCTGACATGACTGGGTGATTAGCAGAATTCCTAAGAATAAAGCTCCCAGAACCCACAGAGTACACTATAACATATTAAGAAGAGTCGTACAAGATTCACTCTTTTCTACGTCAGTATCAACTTGAGAGTATCAAGCAAATACTTTTGAAAAATCCCTTGAAGTTAAAATCAAACAATTAGACCAGAAGGGCCTTAACACTAATATTGAATGAATTCAACAACTTTTAGTCAAAAATGCAAATAAACAAATCACAGAAATGGACACTATCGTCTAAAAGATCAGTTCGTCAACCAAGGAAGATCTCCAAAATCTCATACAAGTTATGATATTTGCTCTTATTTGATAGGGTGGTTCTTCCGGTCAGCACCTAATTAACCTACACGCCATTGAAACAAACGCATTATTGCAGAGAGTAAACTGATTCTTCATTTTCTCTTATTCAAAGACTAAAGAAAATAAAACTTTATATATTTATGTCGTAACATTCTTACAATCACATAGTTAAAGTGACTCTAAAACTATATATTATGTACAAATATTTTATTACAAAATATACAATTATTGACGTACTAAAATTATTGTCCTATCAAGCTCGAAATAATAGAGAAAATCCATCTAAAAGTATCGTAGAAAAAAAGCTGTGATGTGTCTCATCAAAACGATTTCCACATTCTTATATTAATAAAAACTTAAATACTGAGCGAATTAAAAAAATTGTCAATAGATGCATCGACGTGAAGCTTATAATTCTTCGAAAAATGCCACGCGAGATTTGGTAGAACCCGACTTGCTTTTTCTCAAAGTTGAATACTTGTTTTCACCTAGTTTGACTTGTTCGTCATGTAACTGATCCAACTCGGATTGCTTTTCGCCAACTTTAAGAATTGCAATCTCCGAACGAAGCTCCCGTAGCTGGTTCTGTAGGTGTTTCGATTTTTCCAAGTAATCGACGCTAAAAACAAAATTAGATTATTAAGTACAACGTAAAAACCTTACCGTTCTTTTTCGATTTCTAGAGATAGTTGATCGACGTCACCATGTGCTAAGAGATCATAAGAATTCAAGTTGATATTTAGATTTAAATCTGGAGCAGGACTCGACTCCCTTTCCAAGGCTAACAAATCCGGGTGTAACTGTGGACTTAACGGTCCCGAGTATAAACTAGTAACCGACTAAAAAAAATCATTCTTTTAAAGAGAATGGCTTGTACTAAAAGGTGCTTACGGCAATCGGACTCGATGTAACTGAATTTGGATATGCATTACGACCAAGAAAATCAAGTAGCTTTTCTTTGGCTTGTTTCTCAGCAGCTCGAGCCCTCAACAACTCCTCTTTAAGTTTATTAGCTTCGGCCGCCCGCCTTTCAGACTCCTCTACTAACCTAGCGGTTAATAACTCAGCCTCTCGAGTCTTCCGTTCCAAATTGACTTTTTCTTCTTCGGTACGTAAGGCACTAAGTCGGATACGAGTAATTTCTTGTTCGGCTTCCGAAGCCTTTTGACTGAGAAGCATCGCCTCTTCTTCGGCGACACGACTTTTCTCTGCCAATAAATCTGCACTTTCCTCCGACCTTCGCTGCAATAATTACAAATGTAACAACACAACATTTTAAATTTTACATACCAAAGCTTCGTTAGCTAGACGTATTTCTTCCTGGTATTGTAGCAATCGTTGTTCTAAATTTGCACGTTCCCGTTCGGCCTCTTCCCTAAGTTGTTTTTCACGAGCCAACCTATTTCGTTGCACCTGCCTTCGTTGCTTTTCCTCTTTAGCGGCCGCCTTCATCTGTTGAAGCTCCATCGAATCCGGCTTACGCCTCCGCATAAATAAATCATGATTACCCATACATAAATCTAATATCAATTTATTCATCCTAACTTTTTGACTAAAAAACACAAAATTCGGCGAATTTTTATCAACGGGTTTAATAATAAACTTCTTATCGTCGAAACTAATGTGCCGAATTTCGGACCAAGTGAACGTCGTCTTTGGTTGCAATTTATTTTCTTTTTCGTAGATATTTAAACCTAAAGCTGTTACACCTAACCATAAATCAGTCTCTTTTTTATTCTGAAACGAGAACGATACATTGATTATGATGCAACAAATATACAACTTACTGTAATCGGAAAATAATTAACACCATACATATCCAAATCTTGCGCGATTTTCAAATACTCCATTTCAGCTTCGTCTCGGCTCATACCGCGATGATCTGCATACCACACACGTATCCTCTCCTCCCACATATCCAAAGTCATTTGGTATTGATCGATAACACGCTGTGGTAACAAATCTTCACTGGCTAACATACCCGGTTTGTATGTGTCTTCGTCGAAATCTCCAAACTAAGACAAATTACACAAAAACCTGATGGAAATAAAACATACCTTTGCTTGTACTGCATAACTTGCTAACAAAACCGAAGCTTCCGGAGGACAATAAATGTCCATAGATAAAATCGCTTGCTTCACTTGCAAGAAAAACAAATGCTGAGTAACTTCTTGAACCAACTCCTCGGCAACTTCTTCAGGGTAAAATTTGGCGAGAAACATAAACGACGTGCAGCTTTGAGAATCCTTGTGAATGCTTTGATCCTGTACTATAAATGCATGTAAAGTCATGTTTAAACCATATACTTAACTACCTTTTTTATCCAGTTTAAGCCACGAAATGAAACCTTTAGAATCTTCATATTGAAGGCCGAAATACCAAGTTTCACGCAAGCCTATTGTTCGACAAACCAAATCAAACAGATCTCGACCAGTAGCTCTCCACTGTAATGTCAAGAATTAATTACAAGGAACTTTGTCATTACTTCTCTTACTTCTAAATTGAATTCTAACTCGGCATCAAGTGTACAAACTTTAACCGGGAAGCTCTTGTGCGTTTTCTTTCTTCGAAACGGGGGCATTTTTTGTCGCATTATAAAATCTACTCGATACGTCTTTGCGAATTTACTTACAACTAACAAATAAAAACATTTCCCTTGTCAAACTTTGTTAAGGTTAAAAATGGCGATGTGGGCAGTGCCACCAACCCTAAACGTCAACAGGGGCAAACAGGGGTAACAACATTATTATTTTTTTTAAGGTTAGAAAACCAAAAATTTTAAAATGATTACAAATAAAGACTTATAATAATGAAACAAAGACCAGTATTAACAGACTACTTAAAAAAGCATTGGCTTTTAGTAGGTATTTTTGTATGCATTTTTCTAGCAAGTATTTACCCATCACTCGGATCAAAAGAAGGTAAGTTGCCTGAGTAGTGAACGGCATAACATAACATTTTAGGTCCACTTAAACCGGAATATACCTGCAAGTACGGTGCCGTATCCACGATATTTTTTATAAGTGGGTTAACGTTAAAAGCAGACAGTATTTACTATACTCTGCGGCAGCATCGCTTACACTTATTTATACAAACATTCACCTTTATTTTTATACCAATCTTTACACAGATCTTAGTTGTACTTTTAAACACGTTTAGAATTGATAAATGGATATTAAAGGGGTACGTATCTCACTTTCGGCGATTCTAAAAACTTGTTTTAGGTTAATTACCGTAGCTTGTATGCCACCTCCTGTTTCAAGTGCTGTTATTCTGACAAAAGCGTCTCAGGGAAACGAAACTGCTGCAATATTCAATTCGGTGTTAGGGAGTTTTTTAGGAATTGTTATAACGCCATTGCTCCTTCTACTGAACGTTAGTAACATTGTGTTATTATTAGCACTAATTCTGTAGTTTTAGTTGGGGTATACAACAGTTGTACCTTTATTTGGAATTATGTTTCAATTGTCGAGTACTGTACTCTTGCCGTTGTGTTTAGGACAGTGTGTTAGAAGATATACGGAGTTTCGAGGACATAATTTGCCTCTAAACACGATTAGTCAATGTGCGTTGCTTTTTGTTATATACACAACGTTTTGTGATACTTTTAGTATGCCTGAAGGCGGGCTTACGGCTAGCGATATACTTGTAACGATGTTTCTAGGTATGGTTAATTAGAGTGGTACATTTGTAATTGCTTGTAATTTTAGTGTTGTTAATTCAAATGTTGCTGTTGACGATTAGCTTTGTGTGTGCAAAATCTTTTAAGTTTTTTAGTCCGGGTGATGTCGTTTGCACCATGTTTTGTTCCACACATAAGTCATTGACTTTAGGTAAGTTCGAAAAATTCAACTATGGCTTATTACTTCAACATTGTTCAGGCATTCCGATACTACGGATAATGTTCCATGGGTTATCACACTTGAGTGAAATAACTTTGCCTTTGTTGGTTTATCATCCGACACAGATGATTTTAGGTGGGTTACTGGTTGCGAGTATGAAGGAATGGATTTATTCACATAAAGGTAAAAGGCCACCCGTCTAAATGTACTGTTGTATTTATGTGATAAATATAATGCATTTATTTTAAGTTTTGTTATTATTAATCTCCAAACTTGTATACATAAGTATTTGAAAAAGTATCTGTCGACTCGTAAAATTTTGGCAATCGTGAAGGCTGTAATTCTAGTTTAACTCGGTACGTTTTTAAATAATTTTGTTTTAGATTTAATAGTTTAGCGTTGCATTTTAAGTGCGCTTGCAGACTGGTTTCTGTCGGTGCCGGCTGCTTATGTAGAAACTTGTAGATCTAAAAAAATTACTTTGATTATTAAAAAAAAGTAATAATTAGTGCTCACTGATGTATGAACTTTGAATTTTGGTACCGCCATGTTGAAAAATGTTGACGTTTTTATTAAAACAATTGGGAGTTACGCCACCTTTATTAGTGATCATTTTGTTATAGTAATTCACTTCAATGTAGTCTACTTGTATAGGATCTAAGATTAAGATCGTTACCTTTTTGTTAATAATATTTTGATGAGAATCGGCCGGGGGACGCAAAATGGCCAACACTAATCAAAACAAAAAATGGAGAGACTCGAAATGCGCTGCAATTTACACCAAGGAGGGCAAAACCTTTTTAAATCCGATCGTAGAAAAACAATCGTATTTATAACGAGAATACCGGTTCGTGAGACATCGTACGAGGAAAAAAAGCGAAGAACCAACGAGGAAATTAAACAGCTTTAGTACGTCATCAACTGCATTTTATAATAAAATGTTTGTACATGATATAATAGCTTAAAGTCATTTTAACTATATGTGATTGCATGAATGCTACAACGTTTTTATATAAGAGAAACTGGAAAACTTTGGTTTACGCCATTTGTATTCGTCCACATTATTCTACGCTAAAATGTATAATAAAAAACTACAACTCGTCAGAACGTGTTCTTCTATAAAATTTCCTAGAATAAGCTGCTGGACCGTTTTCACAAACACCAAACCAATTCCGTTGATACGCAAATATTATAAGCAACACCAAAGGTATTCCAATCAGAAGACCTTTAGAACAATAACTTAAAAAAAATGCATTTAGTTATAGGTACTTACCGATAAGAACACCTATTAAAATAGTACCGTCTTGTTCCGGTCTATTATTGTATAAATCCAAACACCTCATAGTTTTCGTCCCATTGTACTCGTCATAGAAAGTAAGTCCCACCATTTCAATGGGAGCTTCACATCTAAAAGCTTGGATTAATACATCATAATTTAAATACCACAACTAACTTAATTTGTTTGGCGATGTCTTCATTAATCTGTAGATATATCGGCATAAGCGTTTCAACCATCCATTGATTTTCGCACTCGCACGTCCAAGGATTATACCTAAGATCGAGTTCTTTTAAGTTATTCCAGTGGATTAAAAGGTGAAAATCAATACTCGTCAATTGGTTGTTAATCAAATTTAACTAAAAATAAAGTGACCGCGTTAATAATTACGTACTAATGTAAATACTTTTTTGATTGGTGGCCAAATCTCAGTTTCAGCTTCGACGCGGCTAAACGCAGCTGGATCTATGTGAGACAGTTTAATGTTATTACAAATGTGTATCTCCGATAATTGTTCCAACGAACTAATAGACCGCGCACCAATACACTCCAAATCAAACATATTACAAAAGTATAACGTTTTTAACGTGGAGATGTTTTTAAAACCGCTATAATGACAGTTTCATTACAAGATTTTTTCAAGGCGGTTACTTACTTCTCTTGCGTTAAATTTACTATAGGGTTGGCGTTAAAAATTAATGTTTCTAAAGTATGCACATCGGTTAATCCTTGAGGTACTGATGTGAAACTATTTCCTGATAAATCCAACAGTTTTAAGTGTTTAGGGGTGTGCAAAAACGAATCTGGTATACTTTTTATACCCGTGTAGCTTAAATCCAGTTCCTGAAAGTCGTGGTTCTATTATAGCAGTATTTGAAAAAACAACTTACTTTTAAATAGATTATGCTGCCTATTGCAATGGTAGTTTGTAGATCTAATACTTTAAACGGGTTGTAACTTAAATCTAAGACTTCTAACACTTGCTCTAGATGCTCGAATAAATCGTCGTTTAATGTATGTAACCGATTGTTGTCAAGTTTGAGAACTTTGAGCGATCTTAAGGGATAATTGTTTCCGTCCATGCGTAGTCCTTTAAAAACGTCTGGTTTTAAATTGTCGATTTCGTTATCGCTCAAAATTAGCGTATGCATATTTTGAAACTGAGCGAAGCAGCTATCGTTGATTCTTCGAATATAGTTTTTGCTTAAATCTAAATACGTTAAATTAGAGAAAGGAAACGGGTCCATTAGATCAGGCAAGTCGGATAGCTTCAACACGACTCGTCCTAAAGGATACGGCGAGTCTTTTTCATCAACCCAAGTTGATTTGTCGTACAAGACATTATACGTTATAAACTGATCCGTGCAATTAACATCCACGGTGTTTTCTTTAGTGTTAGTGCAATTGCAGTGACTACACAACAACGACTGATCTTGCGTCGAAAAACGAATGACTAATATAACTCCAATTAGTAACTGAATCTTCATAATCTGCGCAAAGTTGGTTGAGGATACAAAGAATATGTTAAAAAAACTTACTCAAAATTTTTGCACCTGTCTTTGTAATAAGTTCACTTGTTATATTTGTTATCAAAGATAAATTGCTTTAATCATTGTACAAATAAGATAACACTTTAATCGATGTGTAATTTTTGTTTGTCGTTTAAGGTGTGTTTAAATTTGTACGTGTCTAATCAAATATTTTCTATCAAGGATTTTTTCCTCATACCCATAATTTTTTAAGTTATTGCTGATAAGACCTAAGGTGCAGTAATTTTATGTTAAAGTGTACGGTGGGTTGACTATACTTTGTATTTTTGTTGCATATACTGCAGGCGTTATTTAAATTGATGAATAATCTAGGTTTTAATGTTCATATGAATACAATACAATAAACTCTTTTGTCTCGGAGTTTTAGAATTAATTCGATTTCTGCTATATCTAGTTGGTTGCTCGCTCGCTTGATTAAGAGGTAAAACTTTACTACGCCTCTTGATGATCCGAAAGAACGATTTTTGTAAGTTGTCTAATGGTATAGACGCAGTTGCTCGACTCCAAGAAGCTTCTAAATTAAGCACCGTTCCAAAACAACAATAAAATGCTAAATTACTGGTAATCAAGTGTGCTTATGCAAGATGGTGTACTAATACACTTTAGGTTGTATACGCTTTGCCATTTTTGTTATACGTTACAGGCATTAACTAATTAAAGGTTTAAAAGATAATTAATCGCAAAAACACGGTAGGAAATTCTTAACAATTAACAATAGAATTCTTTTTTTTGCGTGTCAACGGTAGCAAAGATGAGAAATTAATTGGCTAAATTGTTGTAGGTACACTACGTTACCTCTCTACCATACAAACTCAAAGCGAAAACGCGCTAAATGACCTATATTGAAACGTTCGATGTGAAACTAGTTAGTCGCGAGCTTTATTGTGAACGAACGTGTTCGGTTCCACTTCCAATCATACGCGATTTCAATAGAAATGTGATGCCAATTTTAGCGGTGCTAAAAAGTGTTTGATTTAACAATGGATTAAATTTGAAAGGTATTCGCCAACTTAGATTTTTATTTTTTAGAATTAGGATCATATTTATTTCTAATCTAAATGCCAAAATTTTGTATAATATGTATATGTACTACTTTTACAATTCACAGCCAGCTTAAACGCATCCAATAATTAAAAACTTAATTAGTTTTAAAACACGCTTTCACTCGCTAATTTTTTGAAAAAATTAAGCAAATTTTTTTAATTGTTTTGATGCGGAGAGCGCGTTGTAAGAGAAGTAGTGTAGCGACCTCAAAGGTTACGCTAAGATCTATGTCAAAATGTGGGTATCCAATAATTATGATATAACATACTTTCCAAATTATATTACGATTGCGTGATGTGAAAGGGCACAAATTTTCCTATTGTTAAAGAAACGTATCTTGCAGCCACCTTTGACTAAATTTGTTTCAAACATGTTTGAGCTTGTCTATTTTTTACCAATTAAAAAAAATTGAAAACTTATTGGGTTTGGCACGAAGAATTTCAAGGTTGAGTTGGTTATTGTTCCACGAGCAACAGGATTTATACATCGGTTAACTGTTGTGACAAATCAAGCGGGCTCAAAACTTTTGTTAACGTTCAACGCCACCTATACTTATCTAATACAACACGTCTAATCTTGTTTGAGTAAATGTACATTACGAGTAATTTCTCTTTTTTTTGACACGGTACTTGATTGCGAAAGTAAATTTTCTCCTAAAACAGTTTTTGTTGTTAAAAGTAAAAGCGACATGTTTTGAGACGGTGATTAAACAACGTCCATTTTGTTATGTTTCAGATGTTGCGTTACTCGAACGAACAATTGGCAACGATTATTGGTGTTCCCATAGTGAGTATTTTGTTGATATGGACTGTGGCTATTTTTCACAAGAATCGAAAGAAGTGGAGTTCGTACGATATAGCCGTGGTTGCGGTTTTAGTTCAAAGCATTTTGAGGAATTTGGCTGTGCTTGGGTACACTGCTTTGGTTATCACGAAGCAAGGGTACTTACCCGGAGATTATTGCAAAGCAATCGCTTGGACTTTTAATTCGCTACACACCTTCCAAGCGTCAAGCTTAACGACATTAGCTGTCATAGCGTTGTTCACCGTAAAGCTTTATAAAAAACAACAGAATCTACAACAGTATCTCACAACCACGCACGTAATCTATCATTTGTTCTGTTTGACGACTTTATGTGCATGCGTTGGGGTTGCTTCTATACTAGCGCAGGATAACGATAAAAACAACATAAATTTTTCCGCCTTTGAAGACAACACTTTATGCAAGTTTATGCCTTTTGAGCTCGATGTCAAATTCAACATCTTTATCATAGTCTTACACATATTTCTGGCAACGGTCTCTTTAACCGCTTTTATATTCATTTGTTTTAACCATCTCAGTTTGAGACGCCAGGGCTTTGATTATTTAAAAAAATCTACGTCGGATCTTAGCGAGCTAAGCTTGTCGCTAACGGCATCTGTGAATGACAACGGCAACAAAACGTACTACGATACTTACACGATTCAACGAGTACCTCAACTAGAACAATTTGAAAATTTTGAAACGCAACAACCACAACCAGTGTGGAATAGTGACTTATCGAACATTTCCATGACAGTGAGTTCTACAAATAGTAAACGTCCGTGCTTGAAGAAACGCGACGATGATGAAACCGGCTGTGGACTACACACCATGTACCCAATATTAACAGTGTGCTATCTTTTCAACCATCTTCCATTAATCGTAAGTTTATATATTACCTTTCACTAATATTTGTGTACTAAATAACCACGAGCGTAAATTGCAACCGTTACTTTAATAATAGATGGAATATTGCATCCAGCGTGTGCATTTTCTTTTTTCTATTACTAAATGAGCTATAAAGCAGTGTAAACGCGTCCCAGAAACTATTTTTTTTACACTTATCCTTCACGGTGACCATTTCGGCACGAGTACGTGAGCTTTGACTGCACGAATAGTTTCGTTTTTATTATCGCAATAACTGAATTACAACTTTAGTCACGTACTGGTAGAAACTAGAAGAGTAATTTTTATAACTTCCTCATCCTCGTCGCAAAAGTTCAAATAGGAAGGAAAATATTTAACGTAATTGTGTTCGCACAGAAGAGAAAGTTTCGTCACAAAAAAACGTCCTTAACTGTAATTATTTTAGCAAATAGTCGGAGGAAGCTTTAATAAAGGTGACAATTTTACGTAAATTTTATAACCGGATATTTAAGATGGATGCATTGTTTTCCCATTTTTAAAATGTATTAATGCGTGGTTGTTCGGCTTAATTCTCTTTAACTTATGACCCATACCTAACAGCTATAAAGTGACCTCAATTGTAATTGCGCGCAATTTATTAATTTGATTAAAAAAATTTTTGCAAATCGTAGTTGGCGAGAAACGCCATTTTGTCGTTTAATACTCAACTCAATGCTTCCTGTTACAAAACCGTGTGTTAATTACGCATGACTAATACTAGCTTCTGGTATTTATTGTTATTATCGAGCCTATTGTTACGAAAGTTGCATAAAGCAAACGAAACGTGCTCGAATCGGAATATTAATTTAAAAATTCAAGGATGTTTTGTTTATAGAATGTTCACTGACGCAACCTAAAGTTGTCTGCATTACCGATCTAATTTGATTCTAAAGTTGCAAAAAAATCGGCATTTGCGTTGGTTGGATTTTAGTGCTTGGTCAGTGAACTGTTCGTGACCAAAAAATACTTGTCGCGACACGCTTTTACGCGGATTTTTTTATAAATTTGCATAAAAAAAACGGGAAACATTTTGAATTCTTCACCAAACTTGGAAGTATTTTCTCTAACAGTTTTTTGTTGCATTATACAAAACCGACAAGTTTTTGAAAGGATTTGGAAACATGCATAATTAGAAGAACCTTGTTATTCAAAACAACCGCAATTAAAAATATGTAAATTCGTACTTATTATATTAAATCAATATTAATGGTATCTCGCAACGACGTCTCTTTGCTTAAATACCAGGAGCAGGGTCGCACGCTCATCACTCATGCTTAAATAACCCTTTCAAAAAAAAAAAAAAACGGTATTCGACCTTGATTTACACGCGGAAACGACGCAATTATAAACTAATCGACGCTTTTTGCATTTTAATCAAAAATTTCCGGCATTTTTTTAAATAATTCGCATTACCATATCAAACGATCATCGACAAAAATAAAGAAAATGCAAATTATAGAAAGTAGGCAAATGCAGTAACACAGTCTAAACGAATAATTCAAGTTTTAGTGCCCAATAAACCTTTACAAAATTGAGCTAACAAATCTGGGTCACAATTACTACAGTTAATCGTCCATTCATGAAGCATCGTTGCTTTAACGGAACTTCAACAATTAAAACTTAAAAGCTTGGGCAACAAATTTTTGTTTTCTTAAACGAGTTCAACAATATTGCCATTGTAAATAGAAAGTAAATGCATTGTTCTCTTAAAGGTCTATGACGTAATAGCAAACAAAATGTATAGGCATTTATTTAAAAATCAAAGACACTCCTGTAAGAATTCTTTCGTCGGTGACTTCAATGTGGGTACACACTACAAACCGTATTGTTTCAGTTGTTATGCATTTTTCCGCGGTTAATCGCACCGTGGACCGTTTCTGGCGTCGCTTTGTGGATGGGTCAGCTCCAGGATGTGCTTATTCCTATTGGTTTAGGCTTCGTCGATTCAAGATTTTGCAGGTGGGTTTCTAAAGTCTATAAATGCACGGAACGAAGCATCGAAACTGATAAAGTCCCACCGGGTGGTGAGTACTAGTTTTTTTGGGCACATCGCGCTTATGCTTCCGTGTTGCAGTCGGACTAGATGGAAAATTTCGTCATTTCGGCAGTCAGCCGCAAAGTTTAGAAATTAGTCAAACGTATCCAGAACGCACGCGAGTCTACGTGAACGAACCTAAATTTCCAATTACTAATGGCTCTTTGTATACAAGCATCGATGGACGATTGCCGATTATACATAACTATCGCAGACCAAAGGATAGAAACGGTGAGGGTTTGATTGTGTTGTTTTTACTATAAATGCTTGTTTTAGGGTGTATTAAAACGATACCGACGAATTCGGTTAACGTTAATCTGCATTCGTCGCATTTAAAACGGCAAGAATATGTGCGGCAACGCTACGCGTTGCCGCAACAGGTCAACCAAGAAACCAACAAATCTACGTGCGGTAAATGCGAGAACACGAATCGTGATGTTAGTTTTAACGATCTTTACAACAAGCGATTGTTGCCTAAGCGTATTAGTTTAAGCGAAGACAGCTTATGTAGGTTAGACAACGTATCGTCGATTACCTCGAAAGACTTTAATCGGCCGAGATTGGTAAAAAACAAAAGGAATAAACTCAGTTTGGGGAGAATTAGCAAAAGTCATGATTGTTTAAACGAGCTTCAGTTGGATTTAAACAGATTTAAACGTAATCCAGAAGCTTTTCAAAAGAACGAGGTGCAGCAGTGCGTAAGTTCAGACGACGAGTACTTTTCCGATAGCGTTAACATGCCCGACTACGACGCAACTTCCCAAAGTAGTTTTTCAATCACGACCGAAGCGAATTGCGATTTTGAATTTTATCAAAACAAATCGATCGATGTTTTCAAACCAGAACAAACTGACAATTTTACCATAATCGACGATTACGATTCGTACGGTGTTTTAAACGAGCGAAGAAAAACCGATTTGAGCACGTTTAAGCAGAAGAATTTTAACGACAGTAAAAACGACGTTAGTCAGTTGAGAATAACAAGGTCAAATTCGAAAAGGTCTTTGGAGAATTTTCAAGCGTACGTTAACGAAGAGAATGTTTGCAACTCGTTTCGAATACAAAGATCGAATTCATTTATGACCGCCGAGGATTGTAAGCGATTCGATTATGATCGAAACGGACGTTGTCGTCCCATTTCTCCCAATCAAGAAAGCAATGTCAATCTCAGTATTAAGTATCTGCAGGATATTTACAGTCAGAAGGAGTTTTCAAAAACGAAACCGGCGACGTGTAGCACCAGTGTGCCCGATTTCAAAAGAATCTTCATTTCGGAGTATATTTAATTCAGTTTTTATGGATTAGTAATAATTGCCCTTTATAAGAGGCTTTATAATCTTACATATTTTTTTTATAACAAATAAATTATTGCTACAATTTTTCTTTTATAAGCTATGCAACTTTGCATACTACTGTAACGAATGTTGCCTAAATTTTATGAGTGTTATATAAATTTACGCACATAAATCATATCCGTACTCGATAAAATCTAAGATAATTCCGCGCATTCGTGAGTTATACAACTCTAAGTCTGAAGAATCTTTAACGTTCCTCAATTTAAGTATATCACTTTCTTGCGTAGCGTTTTGTAATGACGGAAGATTGTCTCCTTGTAACAAAGTCACGTTTAAGACTATGGTCGACATGTATACTCCGTACACGGAAAACTTAGCCAAATGGGTTTTTAAAACGTCAAAAGGTAGTACCCGTTCGACGTCACACCCCACCTGTTGCAAATACAACCCTAAGTGCTTATAGTAAACTTGTATCAATTCCTCGTAATGTTTTTTCCGGAACTCTTGATCCGTGCAACAAAAAAAGAAATGCGATAGATCTAAGGCTGGTGATCCGCAATGCGCCAACTGCCAATCGATTAAACACAACTTCTTAGGGACACCGTCCTAAAACCACTCTTAAACTCCAATTATTACATGAAGCAACATCAACTCACCTGATACTTAAACAAATAATTACAGATCCAATTATCGCCGTGAGTAAAAACTGCATAATCACCAGCAGACTCGATCTTATGCGCATCTTGTACACCATAAAACATAGTCTCCGAAAACTTTAAAAACCTGTCGTAAGCTTCTTTATGTTTAACTGGATCTAAAGACTTAAGTGCTATCATGCTCCTTTCTTTCAATTGCTCTTTTTTTAGATCGGTCAGAACCATCGAACCAAAAACTTTGTCGCGCGCATTAGCTGCCAACTGCTCAAACACATTCGGTTTTAGCTTTTTCAAAGCATAGGCAGCACCATGTAGTTTTGCATATTCTCGAATAACCAAAACCGAATGATCGTAATCTATAGGTTTCGTGCGATTAAGAACGCTGTACCCTAATTCCTTCATGTCCTCAAAGATAAAAACCTCATTATATGGATCCGACTGCAACTTGAGATACTTTGGGTACGAGCAAAACCCGTTCAATATTTTGTGTTCTTTTTGTAGCGTTTCCAGTTCGGGCAAAACGCATCGGTAGTAGAATTCTTCTTGCTCGTACAAGCCACGAATTGGAAATATCAAACGCAGGGCTTTATTGTCGGGGGCAACTTTAACAATCACACTTAATTCAACGCGCGCGTTTTTAATTTTTGCCCTGAATATGGTGCTTGCAAAGTTTTCACCGACAGATGTCGCTGGCACTAAATCTATATCGCAATCGGATAACGAAGATTCTTTTAAATAAGCGTTTAGAACTTCAACGGCTTTGTCTTTTGGCGTCATTTTGTCCTAAAAAACAATCACTAACGTTTTAATTCGATCGTATTAATAACACGTAAAAACACTACTGTCGAAAGTTAGTCGTGTTTGAGTTGATAACCTTCGAACTTGTTTAACAACAATGCCTAGCCTTTATAACTTATTATTTAAGCTATATCTGTAATTACTATACATTGACAAATCGGTTTTATTTAAATTTTACGACGCAAAACCCAAAACTAACATTTATCGATACGGCGTGTTGCCTAACTACATCAAACTTAAGTGTTTCAAAGTCAGTCATTGTTAAAATTAACGTTAATTAATACAATTCGAGTTGGATTAACAATTACTCAAAACTTACCAAAATGTTTTTATTGTGAAAATGTGGACACAACCGCTGCTTGACTTGAACAAAATCTAATCAAAAATGATCAAATTTCACTTTATTTAGATAACTGTTATCAATTAACGTAAACATAATAAGTATTTGGGTTTTTTTAGCAAAGATTGTCGCATCCTTCGCCTGCTTTATACGGATACTTTTCGTCGTAATTTGCGCTGGAACATGATGAATCAACGATTATTTTTTTAATTAAAAGATTCTTACAACGGTCCGTAGTTGCAAACGTACAGTTTTGTGTACTTTAAATCGCTTTCGGCTTTGCAAAGAGAATATCCACATCCAACGTATTCGGTTTTAGCACCAACGAGCTGTAAGAACTAAATCAAAAGTTTTAAACATAAAAAACTGTACCTGAGTGTAGTGCGCAGTGGCTGGTTTTGGGTGAATTGTGTACGTATACACCTCGTGCTCTTTAAACCATTTCTCAATAGCGTGGTTCCAATCTGTACCGAAGACTATGCGTTTAGACACACGCCGGTACAAGTTTTGACCAACGTCCTTCCAACGATCTACAAGAAAATTAACCACAGCGCAACAACCTAAAACGACTAGTTACCATCAATTACTTTAGAATGCGCGTAAATGCAGCTATCAGCAATTTTTTGAGCTTCTTCAGCTAATCTAAAATCATATTTCTAAAAAGCGTTACCAAGTATTGACTAGATTTGAAGCAAATCACCAATCGTTTTAAATTTGAAGCTTTCGGCTGGTTTCCAAGTTTCCCTTGCGCCACTAACAACCTTACGTCGTTATGTTTCTTTAAAATAACATCTACTTCGTCTTGATTAACTCCAGATTCTAAATTACCTTGTAGAAAAAATTAGTTTTTTGGAAGACAACGTACCGTAAATTTTGCAATGGGTGGAATAGACCAAGAGTAGGAGGTTGAAAAACAACATTTTCTAAAATGATGACCCGGTTTTTAACCATCTAATTTATTGGGTAAAACCAAACGCATCATTGAGAAAAAGCTATAAAAAACAGGTAAGAATGAAGCGTTAACAAATTTGACGGCGTTAACGAAAACAAATTTGGTTGTGAGATAAAAGAGGTGTTAAACGTGTTTTTTTTGTATTTAATTATCTGATAGAAATAAACTCAATTTAAATTATTTCAGTAAATGCGACCTGGATTTATTAAATCCAAAATATATGTAAAAAATATAAAATTATTATAAAAATGTAAATAAAAAATTTCAAAAAGCAGCGCAATGTATAAATTAATTAAAATTTAATATATAGAAATAAAGAAAAACGAGTACGAAATAAGTAAAAAAATTTAAAAATTACTAGTACTTAATCTTTTTAAATTTCCCCGGTAAATGGAAAATCCGCCATGTTAAAAAATAAAAAGTACGCCAACATTGTAGACGAGTAACTTCAATTGAGAGAAAAGGAATAACGTTTTAACTTTTCCCCACAACCGTTAGATGCCACTATGTAATAATTATCGGTAAAAAATACAAACACAGCAAATTTTATTTCCCTCTTTTCCGTACCTTGAAGGCTAAAAACGCTGAATTGCATTTCTCGAATAAAATCGACTAAATAATGCAAGTTATTTTTACACGTGTTTGATTCTAACGTTTATTACTATTTAAAAACTGAAGGTTTTCATATTCGTTTTAAAGAAAAGTTGTTACAATATTCACACGGTGTTGATTCGAATGAAACTGGAAGTTATTTATATTGTATTTGTGCAAATAAAAAATGTTATATAAAATAAGTCGCTTTTTTTAACGCATAATTATAAAAAAGTGACAATTTTCATAACTATTCTTTCAAAAACAAGAAAACATTCAAAATAAACCATTGTAATAATAATGGGTGCTACCCACACCCACACATTAAGTTTAAAATTCGCGCTATTTGTTTTCCCCACAACCGTTGTAGGGCGCCATAAACTGTGTTCCAAGTTTATATACAGAAGATTCCCCTCTCTGGCCAACATTAAAAAAATTAAAATCAACGTGGATGTTCTGAATATTCTTAATAACATTGATAATTTCCACAAAATTATACGCTGTAGAAAATAAGCAATTTAGGCTTATCCGTTTTTTAATTCTATTCGATTCTATTAAAAAAGTATTATTTATTTTTCCTAACTTCAGGTTGTTAAAAAGTGATACGTAAACACAGTGAAACACTGACGTGTGCTCGTTCAAAAAAAATGGATTTTCTCAACTCAATTCCGACTCATATGGCAAGTACAGAATTAAATCAAATTTAAATAAAAAAATCTTTTTAGGACTTTGATGGGCAAGCCAAAGCCGAAAAGTATTCGCGAGTTATCATAACGTTGTTTGGAGCTGTTGGCCTAATCTGGGGCTACATCATTCAACAGTTTTCGCAAACAGTCTACATACTTGCAGCCGGTTTTCTTTTAGCATCGATCGTAAGTACTACACATGTGCCTTCACACATAAACCCACTACTTTTAGATTACAATTCCACCATGGCCGATCTATCGTAAACGACCCTTGCAATGGCAAAAACCTCGTTCAACTGATTCTAATGAAACCAAAAAGAAAAAGAAGTAATTGTAAATTTATTAGCCTTTAATAATAATTGTTTATAAAATTAGATGAAAGAGAGCATTTGTAAAAACCTGCGTCCTGAATGGTACAAAAGTGAGAGTGCTGCATCCACAGTTGATGTTATTAGTAACGGTTGTGCAAATACAGTTGCGCATAACCCGTTTCTCCGCACAATGACTTTATCCCCACGAAATTGCTTTATAACTAGTGTTATATTAGAAATGCATGGCATGCATACGTCTGTAGTGCGCTGACCAGGTTTGCAGTTGCCACCACAATCTTCTTTAAAAGGCACTCCTGGAGGTACTTCAAACCCACATGAAACGACGTGTTGTATGTCAGTGACACATAGTAAAGTGCCATTTGATAAACAAATTAAGTACGAGTTTGGTATACATAATACTTCACTTATATGTTTCTCACAATCAGTGGTTATTTCATCAGGTAGTTCAAAATACTTAGCAACTTCATCAGGTGATGAAAAGTAGTGATGCACGTTGTAAATATAACTGGCGTTTACGATGTGCTGTAGTACTTGCGAGTGACTACGTTGGCGTTGGTGGTAGTACCCGTAACGCCTTTTACCATACAAACTGTTGATCAAAATCAACAGTACCAGGAAGTGTTTTAAAGCCATGTTTATTGTTCAACTTTTGTTTAAACACTGCATCTTCGACATGTGTGTTGGCTATTACGCAGTAACTTTTTTTCTTTGGGTTTAAGTTTAAAGGAATAGGTATTATTGTGTAATCGAACATCTGTTTGGTTTTAAGTTTCCTTTTATGCAATAATTTTAGGGGGCCTTTTGGAGGTAGTTTGAGGAATTACTAGTTTTTGTGCTATAAGCTCGATTAGAAAAATTTTTTATTGTTACGTTTTTGTAATAGGCAGTGGCGGTTTCTTTATTAGGTAATTTGGTCAATGTCCCTCCAAAGCAATTCTAAAAATTGTTTTAACATTAATTTAACGTTGCAAATATGCTTAAATTCTTTATGCAAGTGCAATATATTCGAAAACTAGTGAACTTGTTCCATGGTAATAAAGAAGAAAATATGTTTATTATGTTTGAATATTGAAGTGACCCTCTTGCAGCATTGACCACCAGACGCCACTGGTAGGATTTTGAAAAGCATTGCGTATTGCCTAGTAAATTTTTTATTTTGAAACTTCACTACTACCAACTTTGATTTTTGTGCCAACCTAAAATTCTTCTAAAAAAACTAGCAAATTTCAATTGCTTAATATATGACGAAGCATCGTTTGAGAACGGTTTGATTTGGCTGAATCCTTTCGGCGCATTTTGCGTTCTTTCTGACCCTAAATCAGGTTTACTCCATACTCTGCTTCAACTGACATTAAGTACGCTCGGGTTAGTGACACACTAAATCGTGTATACTCGGTTATAGTCCTTATCAGCCACGTTTACTGTCTGACAAGGAGCGCATCGTCTCACATTCATATATTTAAATCAGCAAAATTGCTTTTTGGAAGAATACATATATCTCCATGATACCATGAATGTAGATGGAAATGCAAGAGCCGACTAATCATTTTGCCAACGACGTATGTTAGAAGTCCGAGGCGCATGCACGAATACGCGCAAGAAGGAATGACCTACGCGTGCCAATTCCTTGTAACTTAAAATGGCTCGAAATTATACAGCTGTTACTACTAGGTCATCATCTAGCGATCGTCACGACATTACAGCACGAATATTCAAACAGAAACTCAATTGTGCTCAAGTACTTCATTATAAACTATCAGTGTCTTTGAAGACGTAGGATGTGGAATGCCTATTCTCTTGTGGATGATCGAGAAAATAAGACCGGATGAAATTGGCGCCATAATACCAGATCAGGAAACAAATCCAGAGTAGTGAGAACGGCAATACGAACAAAGGTTTCAATTTTGATTCAGAGCAGAAAACCGCGTATAATACATTGATGATAGCAGTCAACACAACGGCTATGGAAGAATATTTTTTCTAACTACACGTACCGAAACTGGTAAAACGTTTCAAACTTTAAATCGTAAGCTTTCGTGGTTACTTTGGTTACGATTATAAGCGACTTTCGGCTTAGACCGCGTCGTAGCTGAACACTCAACACTTTTTAGACGTGAGAGCCAAAGCAGGAACTTGGCCGTTGCTCTATTGTCGTTCGTGAAATCAAACAAGCTGACGCTTTGCAAGACATTGCAGCTTGCATCTTCAAGATTATTTGAGCAAACCTCGCGCGGTCGAGAGGGTGGCAGCTTGAGCGATGCCATCCTTAGCAGTTATTGTACGGCCTAGTTGCCACCGCAGAAGCGAAACTAACTCCTTCTTTATTACAACTAAGAAGGTAGTGGAAAGTTTATTGGGATCTGAACTCATCGGGTACAATAGACGTGAATTCAACATCGATTCGATTTGGATTAAGACTGTATTAAATCCATCATAAGTAATAATTTTGTTCACCGAACACACGAGACAGGTGGGTTTTGACGGATTTAACTCCAGCTTACCAGAACCCACCAAAATGCGGAGAAGAGAGAGGATTGAAGTACCAGTCGACACAACTTCTAAAGTATACGAAACAACGCTAACTCGTGAATACGGCTTCACTTACGACACACGAGACGCAGGAAGATCACTTGTAAGATAGACTGACATGACTCGTACGACGTGTGCGGTAATAATCAAGAGTGAATTTGGAAAGTCGGCACAAATTGTTGGTACGACCACTCCTTAAACGTTTAAAGGTGGGTCTGAAGAGTGTTTACGGCAAATTTTGCACTTAGTGCAACCGCGTGAAAGACTAGATACCACGTCATCTAGGTCAGATAAATTAACTTGTAAGTAACCATAAGGCTGTTTAAATCGCTTACGCGACATGTTTCTCAAACTAGACTCGCTTGACTGAATCATAAAATGCTCTTATGGTTTGATAGTTTGCCAAACGATTTTGGATTTTAAAGACGACAGTTGTCTGTACTAGATAAACGCGCTGTGGCCACACGTATCAGTGGCCGGTGCAACAATGGGAATTGGAGTTTCCGATGAATCGTTAAGTGGGATCATTTTCTGAGAAGGCGCCCTTTGAACTGTGAAGCAGTAAAGCTAGGGCAGCGATAAATTAAACTTCTTTCTTTCTCTGCTAGCTCCGCGACCAGCTCGCTAAAATGACCAAAAAACTGGGCCGCTTGCTCAACGTTCTTTTACCACTAGCCGATAGATACCCCAACGAAGTCTATCAGGCGTACCGAGCCCACCACTAAAGCCGCCGCAAAACCCGCTTGCGAGGAGTTTATGGAGCAAGACTGAACCATGGCATCTTACAAGAAGTAGAATTTTGCTATCCTCCTAAAGCTCAAAGCTGACAAAACCAACGAGACGACCTGAAGGGAAAGAACTCTTCCGATTGTTCTTCACAACCAGAAAGACTACGGTAAAGCGATACAGACCTTGCATGAGTGTAACTTTGATGTTTCTTGGGCGAACGCAATCAGGAACGAAGTTCCCATCCACTTTACTTCTCCCAAAGACTTTTGAACAGCGACGCACGTCCGTGAGGAGTTCTACTCCTAGCAACTGAAGAGAGACCAACCGCTGAAGGCAGTGATCAGAAGGATTTCCTTGAGTAACGAACCGATCGACGAAACCGCCCCTACTTTTATCGCAAAGATTACACGAACAATTTCAGATCAGTTCAAGCGACCAACGCTGCTCTTCCTGGTGCAGCTAAGAAGAACCCCGCAGATAAAGTCGATCTTTGATATCACGAAGTCTGGGTCAACACCTCGCGCCCCAGAGGCGACATCGGGCGGTGGTACAAATGTCAGCGTTTCGGACACTCCGCCAGAAGTTGTCCCAAAAAAACGTGATACAACTGCAAGAACGACTACCCGGCTAATTACAAAAAACCTCAGCCCACCCAAGGCAGCGACAGTTGAGTAATCATCGTTTTAATAAATTAGCTTTTGTTTCAGCAACACCCCAAGCATCCGCTAGGCCGGTGAACTTTACCGTCTTGTTTGCCCAGGTTACGAGACTCAGCTATACGTCCACTCTGACATCTCTAAGAAGGAGCACGTTCTCATCAGAGAGTTACTCGCCCACTTTCGTTTCCGCAACTAGTATTGCTTGTTTAACAAAGACAGAACTTTATTTTCATTGCAATTGCAAATTTAGAACGCCAGCGCTTTGATTAGAAACTTGAACTTCAAGAATTCTTTCATCGCCGCCCTCGTCTCTGAAACTCATCTGCGACAACCCCAACATACGGAACTATATCAGATACAACATCACAGGTCGCGGAGGAGGTACGGCCGTTTACGTGAAACGGTCCGTTTCCCGCTACCACGTCCGACACCACAATTCCAGAATCTAAAAGTAACCCATTGTCATTAACACGACAGCCAATAGAGACATCGTTCTTTGCGCTGCGTTCAACCCGCTCACCAAAGACGTCTTACAGCAGATTTTTAATGCTCGTACTCTTACTATTCTCGCAGAAACCCTCAACACGTAGCATCCAAACAAGCACAGCAGAAAATCCAACCGCAATGGTCGACTCCTGCAAAACCTCGTCAGCATTGGAGATTTTGTCGTAGACGGACTCTACAAACTTACAATCCATCCTTCTTCTTGATGTTATCGACACGATTTTTAACAACATTAGGCGATCTATTACAGTTTCCGATTTCAGTTTTGACCACAAACACGTGTTTCTAAAACTCGGCGATCAAGCTGAAAACGACTCTTTTTTCCAATTCGAGGCCAGTAAACTCATCACACAAGTTCCGGTTATAAGTAACATCCCTCAACTTCAAGCCGCGGTTTACAGTTTTACAAATGCTACCAAAACCAAGTCAGATTCGCTTCAATTCCCACTTCACATTTGCGACCATATCACTGAGAAAACCCATCTAAGACGCAGATGGCAACGTACCCGTAACCCAGACGACAAAACGTTTTTAATACAGTGCAAACCGCCATCTGAACTCATATGGAGCAACAACGAATTGTTCTCTTTAACGACAAACGGCAGTTTCTAAATTCACAAGACTACAGCGTCTGGCAAAACAGGTTCAAGGACTGGTTTATACTGATCTAGACAAAGACGAAGATTTTGTCGATACACTCTAATTCCAATTGTGAGCAAACCATCCAGACGACGAACACCTTTCACTGCAAGGCCAGAAGCATGCTGACGTTCACCACAAACCAGCTCATCAGGCACACTTCTTTCAAAAAAATCGAAGCTGAGATCAAAAATCTCAAACCGCGCAAAACTCCCGGGAACCACGGCATTCTCAAACTACTTTCTCAAAAATTGTAGCCACGTTAACAGCGATTTTTAACGCATGCCTAAAACTAAATACTTTCCATATCAATGGTCCATCGTCCAATCAGCTTACTTTCGACGCTTTGGTAAGTTATTAGAAAGAATAACTTTCGTTAGATTACTGGAACAGGTCGACATCAACCATATCATCCTCCAAGGACAGTTTGGTTTTTGCAAAAAGCACTCTATTGTTCACCAAGCCCTCCGCGTCATGGAGCACATAACCGACGGCTTTAACCATTGCGACGTTACCGGCGCCGTGTTCTTCGACATCGAGAAGGCGTTCGATAAGGTTTGGCATCGCGGCTTACTCTACAAGATGCATCGTCTGGGCATTAACTCCAATGGTCCAACTCATCGGCTCCTTCCTCAATGCGATCAAATGTTCACCGTCAAGTCACATATAAGTCGGCGTTCCTCAAAGATCTCTACTGCTATACAACATCTTTACAGCATACGTTTCTAAAATCAACGAACTGGCTTACATTTTCTACGCCGACGACACCACCGTCCTGGTAACATGTCGCTCACCCGCATAAGTCGAAAAAAATTTTCTAATGATCAACCTCGCAAAAAGCGCTACGCTCCTCTTCAACCGAAGAAACATCGCCTTTACATGCCACCTCCGCATCAAACGCAACGGCGCCCCTTGGGTGAACGAGACGGCCTCACCCTAAACAAAAAACTGCTCTGGAAATCCTACATCACCCAGAAGCTAGCCTCGTCCAACGGTCTACTGGCAAAACTATATGGGATGCTACGCCGCAACAACCGCCTCAACATCGACAACAAGCTTCTCATCTACAAGATGATTATGCACCCTTCCATGACCTACGCAGCGCAAGTATAATTCTACACTGCTAAAACCCACACCACCAGAATCTAGATTTTCCAAAACAAGATTCTTAGAATGATCGCAGACGCCTCCAGACAGAGATGAAATACCTAAACACAAGTGGCCGAAGTATGTCATCCTAGATTAAGCATTAGAATGAAATATTGAACTCTGCGGAAAAATTTGAAACCGAGAAGATACTCGGAGATCGCATACGTAACTTTAAGAGATGCTGATTTCATATTCTTCTATGGAAACGATCTAACCTTGAATGATGTTGATACAATATTCTTAATCCACAAACTAACAAAATGCTCTTGGTTAACAATGGCGCCATCGGGCGTTATTGAAAGGTTATAAGTCAGCTTTGTAAGTCAGCACGTAGAAGAGTTTAATTTCAATCGTTACTGTTCGTTTTTCCGGCTTTATGGTTCGTGTCGGAGAAAAAGGAAGGGATTTTTTTTGCGGGAAGTTTTAAATTCAAATATAAATTTAGAACAGATGCAATGGTGGTCTTTTTGATATTTACTGTTGCTATGGGTATTTACTGATATGTTTTGGTTAGGTCGATCACAAAGAAAACGCTTATGCCATCTAGAAAGTGAGAAAAATCTATGTGTCGGATTAGATAACTCGCCATTCTTCTCGGGTACTAGTAATGGAATGGTCGAGGATAATTCCGGCGTTGACTCGCTCGCGTCTTTCTTAACTTGTCTTTTTATAGGTTTTATAGCGGTCGTCGGTAAGTGGAGTTGTTTTACTGTCGCTGGAGTTACCTTAATCGTCACAAATTGGCAGGACAACGACTGTCGGTTTAGCTATCTAGCAAATAATAATTATAACCGCCTTTACTAACAAAACTATAATATAAAAAACTCAATTTACAAAGCAATCTCTTCTTTCACAGTATTTAACAATGGAAATTTAACACCGTGTTGAGCACGAGGATCGTCCATGTCTACCGACCATAACATAATACCGCTCAGTCTGGTTTTTTTCGCAAAATCAACCTAAAAATTTTTGTTTTTATCTGAAACCGTTACTCAAAATGAACTACCTTTTTTCTAATAGATTTTAAATCGTCGTAGCCAACCCACTGATTACCTTGGTAGCAATAAGGAACTTGTTGCTCTTCGCTCCATTCCTTCCTCCAACCCCTTTTTTCTAAATCTAAAATCTAGAAAAATAAATTAGACACCTTTAACTACTAAAACGCAACCTACTTCACAATACTGTAATATTCCTGGTGTTTTACTATCAGGACCTGGTGACCCCGGCCCAACGCTAGCTGCTCCAATGCCGTGATTTGAAGCATTTGCTAAGGTGAACGAATGCCCGTAACCACCAATACCTAACAGCAGCTTACTAGGCACCGCACCTTGTCTGATCCAATAGTTAACGCAATACTCCTAAAACAAGTGAATTAGGCAATGCCCGAAAAATAAAAAAACTTACGACGTTGTATTGGTCCCTTGACCGTAAAGGAGCGTTAGCTCCAGTGTGGCCGTTAACGTACGTGTAGAAATCATAAGTCATCAAAAAAATATAATTTAAATACCTTAAAAACAAAATACCAATCTTAAGACGCCGCTTTATAATTACTCTTACTGTGATAATCGTGGAATGTCGTAAGAAACATCGGCAATACTTTCTCCCGCGCCAACAGCCATCGTCAACAAATAACCGTGTTTATTAAACTCCTGGCGCATCTCCTTCAACAACTGCGACAAATTATCTTTGTCTTTGAAATTACCACCCCTCTGACACGGGTACTCCCAATTTAAGTCGATCCCGTCGAAACCGTATTTTTGAACAAAACTCAAACAACTGCGCGTGAAGATACTTCGGGTACTTTCTCCACTCGCCATGCTTGAAAAATTAGCCGATCCCTCGTTCCATCCCCCAACTGATAAAAGAGTCTTAAGCCTGGAATTTTTCTCCTTTAACCGATTAAATTTGGCGTAGCCCTCTGAAATAAATCGTCATCACATCTAAGACCTCAGGCGGTACGCACTTACGTAGTTGGATGTCGCCCCAATCGTCTAACACTTTTAACGTGCCGTCAGCGTTTAACCCAGCAAACGCATATATTAATATATCGGCAACGAAGGGATCAATTTCTTCAATTTTACACGTGCTGTACACCTTCCAACTGCCGTAGTAGGCCACGATTTTTTTATCTTGAAAAAATTCGGCGTTTACGTCATCGACACAACCGGTTTTTACAAACTAATAATAATCAAACTAACAATGCTAATAATAACTTACCCATTTTTAGTTTACTTGGATATTGACCTACATTAAACGCGATAGTTAAAACAAATACGATGATATGAATGAAAGCGATAGCGAGAAGGCGCATGTTCTGGAAGAGGTCATCAAGTGAGTCACTTTTACTTTCAGTTAGTCATTCCACGCGTGCCCAAATACATAATGAGTTATGTCGCTTTATCGCAAGTAAGTATGAATACGATCGTGTTTTATTTCTTCATTTATAATTTTAGAGTTTGCCGCGGTGTGACAACACAAAGTCTACGAACTATGGGTCGTCTTTTGAAATGTGCACGGCGGCGATTGTCCTTTTGAGATGTTGCAAGGAGAAGATCGACGCTGAGGTTTTAATCAACGATGCAACGTACGCCCCCTGGGACGATTTGGTTTTAAAGTACGAAGACCAAACCATTTGTTTTCAGTTAAAGCACACTGGAGCGGTAAAAAAGAATAAGTTAAAAAAATGTTTGGATAAAAGAAGCGAGATTTGGTACCGATATCCCAACTTAACTTTTGTTTATTTAACAACGGCTGTTGGTGAGTTTATAAAATTGTTTTTTCATCTCAGCAACGCTATTTTTTACAGCGCCTGATAGCATCCTACGCTTGGGCCGGTTAAACACCATCCCAAAAATTTGTAACTACTTCTTAACAAGCAATCACGTGTTCTACGACTCGAACACTTATTTTTGCACAAATCAGCATGACGTTGCCCAAGCCTACTGTGATATTCACGACGCTTTGCAAGATCTCATAGGTGAAGAGTACGCGTCTAAAGACTTTTTGCGTAGTCTTCAACTGGGTTTTAAAGAATTCATACGCAAGCGTTTCTACAGACTTACTGAGCCAGACAGTACATTGACTACCAGAGAAGTTTGTCAACATTTAGGATACGCCATTCTTTCGCAGTTTATAATTCCGTACTCGTACCCGGCCAACAACCACGTCTTTTGTAAACTGTTCAAGGAAAAGTTGAACGAAACGGGAATAATAGTGTTAAATCACCGATTAAAATCGTCGATTAAAGATAACATTTGGAAGTATTTGGTTAAGCTACCTCGTGGGAAGCATCATTTAGGTGGTGAATGGAGTTTCGGTAATACGTTACACATGCCTTTATTTTCGCCCAAAAAAAAGACTGATATAAGAATATTGCGTGCCTTAGAATTAATGGATTATAACTGTAAAGTGATTATTTTAAGACCGCGTTTGTTTAATAAAGATCTAAACAGGACTATGCTAGCGACGTTAAAGATTGTTGGTAGTTTGAAGTTTCAGCAAGATGATGGTATCGAAACTTTGAAGTATGTTGAAGTAAAGCCTAGGCGATTACCCAACGATGGTTTACACGAAGATTTATTTAGTAAGTTAGCTAGAGATTTTAATGCCAAAGATCAGCGCATACTAGAAGCGCACGACGAATCTAGCTACGTTAATGAAGAAATTCTTGTTGATAAAGTTAGAGTGACTCCGTTAATAGCTGTGATTAAAACGCAAGGCGTCGATGTTCGCCTCGTTGACGATTTAATCAAACGGGGGGCTAATTTAAATGCCGTAGTTAGTGGAGGGTTCACCGCTCTTTATTATGCTGTAGTAAACGACAGAAGCGACATTGTTCGAACTTTGCTTAATCACGGCGCCAAACCCGATTCGGTCGATAGATTTGGTAATACGCCGTTATTTGTCGCGTGTTCGGAAGGTAAAAATCGAATAGTAGAATTACTACTAAAACACGGTTCTAACCGCTATGCGGCAGATGCTTTCGGCATGACGCCAATCTTTAGAGCGTACAAAGCTGCAAATTATCAAATTCTTCATTTGCTTCTGCAAGGAAATAAACATCCAACGGCGGCGAACGCTAAAGGCTGTCACATTTTACACCAAGCGGCGTTAGACGGCGATGTCGAATGTCTTAAATGTGTCATAAACAGTTTCCCCAACTTGAAGGTCTTTATGACTGGTAACGCCGCAGGAAAGAATCCTTTACAAATCGCCCGCGAAAACAATAATAAAGAATTTATCGAGATATTTAAAAACTGCTTATACGTATAGTTCGCGTTGTGTACTATAGATGGCGCTTGAGTGATTAACGACAACGCTATGTCGCATTATATTTAGTATAAAATCTATGTGGACTGTAATTAAAAATTATAAACAATTTGTGATTTGTATTCATTAAATTAACAAAAAAAAGCTCCAACAAATAAGGCAACAAACTAGCAAAACAAGACATTGTATAAAATAATGCTGATCTTAGACATGCTTAGATACACTCAAACGCTAAAAAAGATAACCCGCATTTTTTCAAATTTACACTATTTAAGCGAATTGTTTTACATTATAAACTACCGAGATTAGTGATAATCAAAATATGTTTTTATTCTTAAGTATTGGCAGATAATCTAATCAGTCGACGTTATATACGATTGTGTCGATTTTCTTTAGGTACAGTCAAGCTTTGGTATTGGTCAAAAATGTTGATTTTTGTTTTACTGTCGGCTTTTGTTTTTTCCTTAAGTAACTGCGATCATAATCACGGTAAGTGCGTAAATTAAAATTAGAAAAACCGTTCCTTATCGCCCGATTATAAATCATTTAATCCTCGATAAAATACCTTTGTTGCAGAGTTCCAAGGATTCGAGTACTTAAACACCAGTGTTAATCCTTGCGATAATTTTTACGAGTACGCCTGTGGTAACTTCAAGAATGTCAATCCTCGCCCGGAGAAGTACCCGTTGTGGGATAACTTCGTTATTTTACAACAAGAGCTGCATCAAATCTTGAACGGTAAGGAAAGTCGTTTTAGAGTGTTGTTAATGAGTTTATAGTGATTCTGGGCGCGCGTAATCGCGACGGCGATCCTGAGTCGATACAAAAATCGCGCGCTGCTTACGCAGCATGCGTCAACACGAAATACGCAGATGAACTGCCGTATCCTGAGGTTGGTGTGCTTAAAAACGAAGGACCGTGGCCTTTAATTGCTCAAACTGGAGCTAAAGCAAATTTTTCTTGGAGTCAAATGGGCGATTTAGTCGCCAATTATGGGGTTCAGTACTATATGCGAGCAGATATTTTAGAAAATCCCTTCGATGTGTCTCAATACCTCATCTTGGTAATAAAAAAAAAAGCTTAAAAATAAACATTAACAGTTTGTTACTAGCTTGGTAGAGACACGGTCTTAAACCCATCGATTATAGATCAATACGAGGATAACAGCGTCGATTTTTTAAACTACGTAAAGAAGACTAAAGAAGAGCACCCGTTTGAAATTTTTTTACTAACAGTGGCTAATATACTGCGCGACGCAACCGGCAGCGATAAGAACAAAGGGAAAATACAAGCGGAAGTGGCCCAAATTTTCGATTTCATGAAACTGGTTCAACAAGGCGGTGTAAGTCTTCATGCTAATCCACAATAATTTGATTTCTCACTCGTAGACCAACACCGGTGGAAATGATAACGTTGCTGGGTTTTACACCATTGAAACTTTACAAGAATGGGTTGACGAAAGCTTTCCAAAATCGAAGGTAATTTATACCTTTTCGCAAAGGCGGCGATAACAATAATTGTTCTTAGATTGATTTTTCTGAGTACCTAAACCGCGTTTTCTCTAAATCCGGGGTTAAGTTAAATGCAAATACTTACGTGTTGGTGTCGAGTATGAGCTGGTTTTATGGTATTTTAGATCTTATGGTGAATACTAGTGACGATATGTTGAGGAACTTTGTTTTTGCGAGGCTTTTTACTTACACAGCGCCTGATTCTAATAACGAAATTCGAGACGCGTACAATCACTTTCGCGTAAACATGAACGATATGGTTTATACCAGGTATTGGCATAATTTAGACGAGTTTATTTATGTCATGGTTTTTTAGGCGTGAGTATTGTACCCGTTATGTTTTGGGGTATCCAAACGCCATTGCGCTAAGCATGGCAGCTACTTACGAGTACCAGCGTTACCACTTTAACACAGCCAAAATGCAGAATGTATGTGTACACGCATCCATAGTATTCGAATCTTAATTATTGTTCCTAGGTGTCCCAAATGATTAACGATCTCCAAACCGCATTTCTTAACATTTTAGACAAATCGGATTGGTTAGACGAGCCTTCGCGACAAAAAGCAAAAGAAAAAGCGAGCAAAATGATCACTCTTTTAGGTTACCCGAATTTTGTTGAAGATGGCGTTGAAGTCGATAAGTACTACTCAAATGTACGGATTTGCGCTTGGGACCATTTCGGTAACGCCCAAAGATTAAGGGCCTTCAGCTCGGCGTTAAACTTAGCTTTGTTAGACAAACCGCGCGATCGAGAAAAGTATGTGAAAATACGCCGCGTTTTATAATTCCCAAGTATGTTTACAGATGGAACCACTCTCCACTAGTAGTCAACGCCTTCTACAATTCCCAGAATAATAGAATCAGTAAGTGTTATTAGGTGCAACGTGGATTTTAACGCTAGTTTTCAGTTCTTCCTGTTAGCATCCTAAATCCGATTTTTTACAATGGACGTTACAGGTAAAAAAAAATCAGTTTTTTGGCGCGTTTAATTTGAGGTTACTAGCGAAATGGATTATGCAAGAATTGGTGCGATAATCGGTCATGAGATTACACACGGGTTTGATAATCAAGGAAGTCAGTACGATGGTGATGGTAACTTATCCGGGTGGTGGAGCGCTGAGACTAAAACCGAGTTTAAAAAACGGGAGCAGTGCTTTCGAGATCAATACGGTGGTTATTTCGTCGAAGAAACTGGCAAATACGTAAGTAGTGTTATGGTTAACGATCGTAATATTGTTTAGTAGATTGATCCTGACGCGACCATGAGAGAAAATTTAGCTGATAACGGTGGGCTTAGAGAAGCGTTCCAAGCGTTTAAACGACTACAATCGAATAGAACAGTTAAAGGTTACACATCTGAACAATTATTCTTTATAAGTTACGGAACTGTTAGTATTTACTTGGTTTTAAACCAAACTCTAAAAGTTGTTTTAGATGTGGTGCGCTCAAGAAACCCCGCAGCAGTTGGAAAAAGTATCGCAACGTGGATATTCACCAGCTAGGTTTAGAGTTATCGGTTCCATTTCCAACAACGTTGAATTCGCAAAAGCTTTTAACTGCCCGGTCGGTTCCAACATGAACCCGGCCGATAAATGTATCTTGTGGTAGAATCAAACTTTATTTTATTCGATTAAAGCAATTAATACTCTGTTAGAAATGTGGTTTCTTAGAAAGATTGTGTGCTATGCATTTGGTGATAAAAGCACGGTGGGCTTTAAGCATGATGTAGAAGCCACGGTTGTTGTCGCACTGGTTCTTGTAACTATACGCATCGATTCCTACTTGCTTGCCATTTACTATCAAAGGGCTTCCAGTTTTTACCTAAAACAAAAAATGCATTTCGGTTTAAAGACGCAAGCGAACACGTACATTGCTTAGTTTCTCCGAGCTGCTGGAAAAACACACTAAAGCGTTGTCGTTCGCATAACCAGGGCAAAGCTCGTTACTCATTTTAGTTAAAGAAACTATTTGCGGTTGCTTCGAGCTGGTGAAGTTTTCGCCCTCGGCTACGTTCCACCCGGTGATTAAAGCTGTAGTGCCATCGCTTATATCGTTAAAAGATAACTGTATCGGTTGAACGTTTGTTTCAAAAGTTAGCTCTTTCTCTAGGATTAGGATCTGAATGTCTTTGTAAGGTTCTAACTCATCTTTGCTGGCGTAAGTACAGATGCCTTTTACATTAACTTCCTGTCCACCTATGTAAGGATTTAGAGTACCCGCACGTACTTGTATATCGCTGATGACTCCCCTAACGCAACACCAGTTACAGTTAATCAAAAATCATCAAATACGTACCACATAGTGCAATGAAACGCCGTCAGCACCATCTGTTCGTTTAGAATTGAACCACTGCATACGTGTCGTCCAAATATCTTCACGGATACTTGGAAAGGCGCTTCTGATACATCTACAAACTCTGTGGGCGTTTCGACGGTTGTATGCCTATCTAAATCGGTCTCTTGTAAAATAGCTTCAGCTATCAATCCCAAAATTACTAATACTCCTAAAGACTTGAACATTTTTCTTAGTGTGCACGAACAGTATGAAATCGCAGGATTTAAAACCGCTCTATTAAATGCAATTAATTTTACGAGTAGTAGTTTTATTATTTAAGTTTAATAGTTAATATAATTAATTTTATAGTATCTACATATTGGATCATAAAGTAAGCAATTAAAAGCGCCAGTTTTTGTACAAGCAGTAGCGCCATCTTTTAGGTTTAGTAGGTACTAAACACTAATTACATGTTTTCGGTGTTAATGAGACTAACAAATTATTAATGTACACGACTTTCAAGTAATTATAGCTGAAACTAATTAAAAAATTATTAATCGCTTCGAAATGAAACAAATCGCTGTGTGTCTTTTTGTAATATTTCTCTTAACTATCTGCATTTCCCAAGAAAACAAGACAGAATTGAATTTAACACCGTGCACGTTCACGGCCAAAAAATTATGCGACTCTGGAATCAACGAAAAGTAAGTTTAGATTTGAATCCAAAAACATCTAATAACCAAGTTATTTTGTAGAGTTAAATGCGATGGCTGCAAAGATGAAACCTTAGTGTGTTGTCATTTAAAATATTAAAATAAACATATCTTTAAGTTGTTTTATTTTAATAAACGTACGGCAAACACATTTAATCTGATTTGTTATGCCCATTCGGCAACTGCACAGAATCCTGCATTATCCTTGCTTTTTCCAGGTCGCTAATAATCTCGTGAGGTATCGTTTTGATCGGTGCCGGGAAGGGATTCGATAAACGTGCTTTTTTCAACGGCTGTTTGATATTTTTGTGAGTTAAGGATTTCTCCAACGGTCTAAAAAGAACTATCTAATAAAAAATTTCACAGCGAAATACGAACTTATGATCTATCTCTATTTCACTTTTTTCTTTTTTCAAAATTTTTGTTTCTGTGCTCGGTTGGTTCGAACATAATTTGTTCAACCTGGTTAGTTGGACCTGAAACTGATTTTTTAACACGATTTTGTTAAAAACCAAGAGTTAAACTTACGCTTTTACACATATCGTAGTTTAATTTTAAATACAAAGCCATAATGTCTACATAAAATGACAATTTTTTTCGAAACAATTGAAGTTGTTACATGACAACTTGGATAGATGTTTTGGTAAGTATGCAACACACATTACAAAATTGATAGATGGCGTTGTGACAACTTTAGACTTAATAGAGATCATTTCACGACTAAAGAACCGTGAGGTGCGCGTCGGATAAATTCGGAATTTGACGATCATGCGAAATAAATTCTAACTAAAAACATATGCTGTAAACAATGTACATTAACTGTAATGGTTCATCTTTAATTTAACTAAAAGATAAATGCATAGAAAACGATGAATATAATATAAAAAAAATATAAAACACAAAGATAAAAAGGAGTTTATAACCACTTGTGGTATAAATGTGGACACCTCAAACGTCGTATGAAAAGTGCAAACGTTTTTTGGTTAGCTAGTGTACTGACATTCGGAACAAAATTGGTTTCTGCGCAGCGGTTCTTTAGTCTTGAAATGAACTCTACGCTTTTTAACAAACCGGCAACAGAGCATGTTTACCTAAACTAAAGTAACGTAAGTAACTAAAAGTTTGTTTAATTATCAAATATAATTAATCAATTAAATTATAACGACAAACATCACAAACAAAAGCAACAAAATATCGTTATGTTCTGGCATCACTGACCTTGGAAGTAGCACCGTTGGAGTCCGATATTACTTCTAAGCCTCTGGATGATGCTCTCTACATTAATCTCAAGTTTAAAGTTCTAAGAAACTGAAGGTATCAAAGCTAAAAAGAATTAGAATTAGGAGACAAAAGGCCGTCTGCTTTGTTGTGCGAGAGAAGGGCCCTACGCATAGACAAAATCAAAAACGATTTACCAGCGTAAGAACAAAATCTTTGAACTAGCAACTTTTATGACAGGTGTGACCGCCTTAGTCCTTTCGAGAAAGAGCACCAAGACCAAACCATGAGTGTATTGTGGTATCATCGCCGTTTCCAATAATGATCCACAAAACGCACCGCCGCATGCTCCTCCACTTTGAGAACGCAAAACCTCTTCGCTGCTAGAGAACAGGGCAGCTTTAAATCAATCCGTTTGTTACCATCTTATTTTAAGCGGGTCGTGATGGTAACAATCACGTCACAACTAGCTGAGATGTAGATGAGTTGGTGTGATTGAGAATACTATAATAAAATAAAAAATATATGAGCGCCACTCCGCTGTAACGATAGAATCCTTGGGAGGGAAACTTCAAAGGCACATACGTACCCGCTGTCCAAGAAATTAGAAGAAAAGCAAACAACCGTAAACGAGAGAACGCAAAAAAATGGTTATATATTTTCCAATCCATAACAAAATGACACTTCTTGTTTTGCCATCCACAACACAATGTATTGCGCAAAAGAGAGTTCACGAAAAAAGGAAGGAGTGGATGAAAACTGAGGATAAATTAAAACAAAACGCAATGGAAGGAAATCTTTGAAAATGTAGATAAAGTAATAAGAGTAGGGTACCAGAACAAAAGATACTGCATTTTGGTTCGACGTTCAGAACGCGTTCAACAACGTGCCATTATTATTATTATACCTAGAGGTGGTCCCAATATGGTCCCGGCACCGCGACCTGTAGGTCTATTGTGCTCCCCGATGTTTTCTACCCTTCTAGAATACCTGTATCTTTGACAAAGTTCAGGATTTCAGTAGGGCGAATCTTCGTTACTTCCTCTTGTGTAATCTTTTCATTTCCAAGTAGGCGTTCCCTTGCCCTTGTGAATGCTTCACAGTGGCAGATGACGTGGTATGGAGTTTCTTCCTCCTCACCACAACCCCTGCATAACGGGCTATCAGTCAGTCCCATTTTATGCAGGTGTTTATTTAAACGACAGTGGCCTGTCACCATCTCTGTCACAAGTTTGATCTTCGTTCTACTTAACTTTAAAATGGACGTTGCTAAGCCCCCGGGGGTTTCCAGAAAGACCTTAGAATGATCCTGTCCTGGGACTTTCGACCAGTGTCTGCAGTGCTCTATCGTGAGTATTGCTTGAATCTCCTGTTTGGCTGTGTTATATGTAATCCCACAAGCCGGTTCAGGGCCTATGAGTGGTTTCGCGCTTGTCGCCCTGGCAAGCCCGTCAGAAACCTGGTTAGCCGCGATTCCCGCATGCCCACGTGCTCACACTAGTGTAACTCTATTACACTTACCTAGTGCATTTAGCATTTGTGTGCATTCAAGTACTAGCACCACATATGATTCTAATGCTGCAATCGCTGCTTTGCTGTGACTATAAAGATTCTCCTTTTAGAAAGGTTCTCTTTTATTAGTTGAGCAGATGCTGTCAGGATTGCATATACCTCGTCTTGAAACACGGTCGCTTTTTGACCTAGGCTTACAGAGATTCTGCAGCCCTGTCCATTGCTCCCGTACACTCCAGAGCCATTGCCCTTAATGGTTTTTGAGCCATCTGTGTAATACATGATTCCATTCAGCTTTGTTTTGTTGGAATTGTTCTCCCTGTCGTAACGGTTGGGGATTGTTGTCTTAAACAGTCTAATAGGACAAACTGTTTTAGGTATTCTCTTAGTTATCATACTGAGGTTTTTGTCTTTAAAGATCTCGTCAAAGATGGTCGAATGCCCCACCCTTGACGATCCCTCGTCGCCGTTGACTCTCAGACGGTATGCCCCTCTGAGTGCCTCCGCCCTAATTACTAGGTGTAGTGGCGGCAGGTCCAGAAGAGTCTCCATGGCTGCCGTCGGAGTGGTTGTCATTTCCCCCGTGATTCCAAGGCAAGCTCTGCGCTGTACCTTGCTGAGTGTCTGTATGGCCCTCTGGGTGAAGGTCCTATGCCACCACACCAGTGACGCGTACGTAATGATCGGTCTGATCATTCGAATGTATATCCAGTGGATCATCTTTGGAGATAAGCCTCACTTGCTTCCGAATGCTCGCCTGCAAGCCCACAAAGACTTTGTGGCTTTGTTCGCTATTCTCTCTAGGTGTGGTTTGAAGGTTAGCCCCTGGTCTAATGTTACGCCCAAGTATTTGCCTTCCTTCACTACCTGTAGCTTGGCTCCGTGCATTCCTATGCTCTTTAGCTTTGTCGGGCCTTTCCTTCGTGAGAAGAGAATGAGGTTCGATTTTGCCGGATTGACCGACAAGCCCTCTTTTCTACACCACCGTTCAACTAGATTTAAGGCTCCCTGCATCACAACTGATACGGTCTCTTCAAATCTGCCACGTATCACAATCACTATGTCGTCGGCATAGCCAACCGTGTTGTAGCCTGTCTCACTTAATTGCCTCAGCAGTCCGTCTACCACCAAACACCACAGTAACGAAGAGAGAACTCCCCCCTGCGGACATCCTCGTGCTGCTCGGACCGCTACAGGATCGTTATTAAGCGAGGCCGTAATGTTTCTATGTCTTAGCATGGTATCAATCCATCTACCCACGGTAGTATGTACCCCTTTGCTTTCCATAGCAGTTCTAATTGATTCTAGAGAGGTATTATCAAACGCCTCCTCTATGTCTAAAAACGCCCTCAGAGCCACTTCCTTGCAGGAGATCGTCCTTTCGGCTGTGTCCACTACCCTGTGGACGGCAAGTTCACAGGATTTACTTGGTTGATAGGCACATTGGTATTTACTGATGGGATCAGGCCCCAGCACCTTGTCCCTAATGTGTCGCTCAATGAGTTTCTCCAATAGCTTGAAGAGAAATGACGTTAGACTGATGGGTCTAAACGACTTAGCTAGGGCGTATGAGTCCCGCCCAGGTTTGGGTATAAATACGACTTTTCCGTGACTCCACGCCATAGGTATGTATCTCAGGGCAACGTTTGCCCTTAGTAATGTACATAGTGTGGAGGCTAGCAGGTCTAAGCCTTGTTGTAATAGAGCAGGGAAAATTCCATCCATCCTTGGGGATTTGTATGGATGAAAATTTTTCACTGCCCACTTAATTTTGGTTAGGTTCACTATCTGACGAGCTAGAACCCAATCTGTCCTGTTCCCCCTCGAGAGGGGTTCCAGAGTTGTTGATACGCTAGCGTCAGATTTGGTGAGGGTCTTTGATCCCGGAAAGTGTGACTGGAGCAGAAGCTCCAAAGTCTTCTTTACGGTCTCTGTGTAACCCCCCACACTTTTTTTTAAGGAACCGATTCTAGCCTCTGTTCCTCCTTGTAAAGCTCTTTGGAGTCTCGCACCTTCTGGAATCTTTTCGATTTCCTCACAGTGCCTTTTCCACGAGTCACGTTTTGCCTTTCTTATGGCCTTATTGTATTCGGTGAGTGTGGTTCGGTATGAACCCCATTTCCCGGTGTTTTTTGCTCTATTAAAGAGCTTTTTGTCTGAGACCGCAATCGAGAGAGTCCCACATGCCACCAAGCCATTTTATTTGAGGTTCTTTTCTCTTTCGCGGAACAGCTTGCCTTATAGGTATCTATGATGGCCATGCGAAGGTTTTCTTCCATGGCCTCCAATCCCGCCTCGTCGGGGCAGTTCTTGAGCTTGACCTTTAAGTTCTCTCTATAGAGGTCCCAATTGATTCTTCTCAGATTTCTGTATACGGCCATTGTCGCTTCGCTTGACTCAATGTCGAAGCGAATATATCTATGGTCAGATAGCGATGGCTCTTCCGACACATGCCATTTGTGTACTGAGCTGCAGGCAGTCACAGTTCCAAATGTTATATCAATTACCTCCCTTCGTCGAATATTGACGAGGGTCGGCTCGTTTCCTACGTTGGCTACTTCTAGATTTTTATTAATAATATAATCTAGGAGAGACTCACCTCTTTTGTTGATGTTCGTGCTGCCCCACACAGTGTGGTGCGCATTGGCATCGCATCCGAGGAGAATGTGCCATCCTTTCCGCTGACAGTGGTCCACCAGTTTGGAGACTTCAATGGTTGGTGGTGGATTTGGTTGGTCGTAAGAGAGGTATGCGGATCCGAGCACTAGCTCCCTCTCGCTCCCATCCCTTTTCATTGTCAGCGTCACTGCCGCCAGGTCTCAGCAACAGAATTCCCAAAGTGGCAGTAGTTTAACGCTATCTCTAGCTATAATGCATGATCTGGGATTGCTTTCGTTTGGCAATGAGCCGCGCTCTTCTCAATCCCAGACGTCGTATTTGCCCTTTAAAAGTCCAAGGTTCTTGTACCAGGGCTACATCAATATGATGTTTATTCATATAAGCACAGAGAGCAGCAGATGCCGCCCTACTGTGATGCAGGTTTATTTGTACAAGTTTAATCATTTAAACCTGTATCTACCAACTGGGGTGCAATGGATGACGCAGTGAGCCGTGGTTTCTCTGAGGGCCCCTCAACCACTGTCGTCTCTTCGCACTCTATACTGGTCGCCTCCTCTCCCCCCACCTTCGTCTTGGGGAGGAATTTAAACGTCACTCTAGTGAGGTTGACGTAGGGTCTATGGTTGCAAATAGTCCCCATCTTGTCCCAGGAAGTTTGGTCCATAAGGACAATCAATGTTTGTCCCTTGGGGTCCTCCTTCCTGTCCACTACACGCCAGTTGCTGGTTACAACACCAGCATTCTGGATCTCGATCCTTTTCAGAATCTTTACTGGTTCCACATAGGCCCCGGGGATCCAGGCGTGTGCTCGCACTGGTTTTGGGAGGTCTTTCGTTTCGAGGAATCGAAGCTTAGCTCCCTTCTATGGAGCTACTCTCTCTAGCTCCGTTCTCAACCAATCTCCCGATACCTGGTCTGCGCATGTAATCAACACCGCTCCCCCTCGTTGGCGACACTCCGTGAATTTGGGCGAAACCGCCCCAATGGACAGAGTGTCGATTCTATCGATGATCCAGGTTTTAATTTGCCCTGTTTCCTCCGACAGCGTGCACTCCAGGTCTTTATGGACAAAAGCCATTTTAAAGCTTGTTGCTTCGCTGAAAGTTCTGGTATCCTTTTTGGTCTCAGACTTTGCCTTTTTTAAGGTACCTCCCTTGGGAGTGCTGTCGTCAGACCGGTGTCGTTTTTGCGTCCGAGTCCTAGAGACAGCTTTATTCTGTGAAGTGCTTGGTTGCCCCTCTTTGGGCGATGAAAGGACAGGTTGCTTAGAGCCCCCTGGTTTTCTCATCGCCTTTCTTAATTTTCGGCTCGCTGCCCCGGAGAGTTTTTTACGCTCACCAGTACCAGGTGCCCCGGCGGAAGGTTTTGTTTTTGTTTTTACTTGGTCCATATAAGTCCCACAAGTGTGAGGGAAATAAAATGTTCACAAGTGCGGTGCCCCCTGCACACGTGTAAGGCGACTGATTACAACCCCCAACCCAGTGCTCCGAGGTTGGGGTCAGTAAATGCTGATCCTCTATTCAGCCACGCATCCCCTCGATCCGGCCATAGTCTGGTATCGTCAGGCCTATTGAAAACAAAGGTGCACCACTGTACTTGCTGAGCATAGTAAAAGATCACCGCAGGAGTTGGTTTCTGAACTGCTTCTGTAGAACTTCTATTACGACGGGGTACTGAATCTGGCAATGCCGGGCTGGGCCGCGCTGTTAAGATATGCAGACGACTTAGCGGTGGGAAGTAAAGCATAAGAGGGAATCTACAGGGTGGAAAACTGATTAAAATATCACGATCTGTGTCTGGCCTTTAATAAAATCAAATTGATAGTCCTGGTGAGACATAAAGAATAAAGAACTTGTCGATAAGAGTGCGAGTGGCTGAGTATCAAAAGTGAGAAGGTTTTGATGTACTTAGGCGTGTGGATTGGAAAGAACTGTGTGCAACAAAGCACGTGGAACGTGTATGCGAAAAAGCGAATAAATCGGTGAAGAATTTGATTTGAGTCATGCCCAGCGTGGGAGGACCAAACTATGAAAGGAGAAGAATGTATGTAGGGGTGATATGCTCCGTTCTCTTGTATGTAGCCCCTATTTGGGGATCCAGACTGGGGTTATAGCACTACCTCGATATGTTAGAGAGGACGCAAAGAAGGGTTGTCCTGAGACTGGTGACCGAGAGTATAAGAAAGATGGTGAAAAATTTCAGACATCATCGATCTTTGGACAGGACGATAGAGGAGAGAGGAAACAATATGATAAGACAAGTTTTGATACATGGGCGCGTAGATTAATTAACATAGTGAGTAAATAGTTGAAATGAGGAGCCTTGTAGTTTAACCTGTTACGTACATTTCACCAAATCTTAAAGCAGGCGGTCGTTCTAAAGGTAAACAAATTGCAAAACACAATTATAACAACAAATATATTTATTTCAACAAAGAGAAAGAGGTTAAGACGAGATAGAACTATAGCAGATAAAAAGCATTTAAGAGTACGTCAATAAATAACACAGTTAATAATAGCGGTGCCTTTTAGATTAGACAACACGTACATATATAAACAAATCAATTGGATTAAAAAACAAAGAAAAAAAGTTCTATACTTAGTTGTGACAACAAAGGATGTACGTTCAGTCGTGCCGCACACGACTGAGTTAAAAGTAAAAGAAATTTTTTTATATAAGTTTACGATTTTGCTCATTCAACACAAATTTACTAAAATTGCTAAAAATTAAACTGTTAGATATATACACCGTTATAAATTCTTCAGTTTCATACGATATGTAAAAAAAAATCTAAGTGCGCTAAGCTTCCCGAAGTCAGTAAAGATATTTCAATAGGCGTGCCCTCGAATTTAGTCGTAATGCTCTTTGCAATCATAGAAATCGAAGCAGTGGTTTTAATGTCTCCATCCAACATAAGTTTTCAGAATACGCATCCAAGACAATTTTCAATAATCCTAGCGTGTCTTATTGTTCATAGAAATCTTCCAAGATGAACAAACATGTACATGTATCCTAAAGTTGTTAATGATAACACAGATAAATTAAATTTCTCTTAAAAATAAGAATGCATCGCCTTACCACAGCGAATTTCTTACTACAGCATATCGAAAACCGCATGATTTAAGATACTTAAAATGTAAACCCCCCGGACCTGACACTAGCACACACGTGCTACCTTCTTAACGTACCAAGCGGAAATGTCCTTATTGAACTCCAGTATGCAAAATGACGTATCATAAAACAAAATTCCTACAGCACGAAAACCACACCAAAATATTTTTAACATAACAAACCACTACGTAGTTCAGTTTCTGACGGGACACAATTGTTTTGATCCTATCTCACAAGAATAGGAACAGGAGGGATATGCGTCAATTGTTACGCGTGACTGGATGATGCACTTTCCAAGATAAGAGGGTGTTTTAAGTCAGATGGAAACAAAGTTGAGGGAAGTTGGTAAGGGAAGAGAAACGGCAAAAAGTTATTAAAAAAAGTAGAAGAAAAAAATAAAAGCCGAGTGAACGAAGCCTTCTTCACCTAAAGTAATACACAAGAGGGTCTACCGGAAGAGAAGAAAAGGCAAGAGTGGTAGAAAATGGTTTTAGTGGGTATGCACGTTTTTCAGAAAGACTCACTACTTTGGTGGTATGTGTCAGAGTGCCAATAAAAGGGTTCCACCTCTTGTTGTTCTGCAAACAATTCTACCTATCTTGGAGCTACGTCTTCTCCAATGAGTACCCATTTTTCTTTTGTTTTTGCTTTTGTAAGTGGTCAAATACGTTTATCGATAAGACTTCGAATCTCTGTGCTGATTCTGGTGTCTGCAGACGCCCTGCTGGTTTGAAATTAGTGACTTTATACTTTTGGCATTCCAGGTAGTTTTTTACGTATTCGCTATAGGTTAATAGGTTCGGTCACCTCTACCATGTCCAGCTATTGGGCTGTCATGGTATTCTTTTAGTATTTCGTCCGTTTCGGTAATGAGAACCAATAACTGCAGTTCTTCGGTGTCTGTCTCGGTAGTGAATCTATAGAAGATTTCTTATGACATCAGGTACCCTCGGTCGGTCCAAAGATGAAGTGACCAATAATTTTCTTAATTTCTGGGTGGCTAAGCTGCTTAAATTCGTTTTCTAGAGTCATGACGGCCTGAACAGCATATCCACCACTACATTCAACCTTCCTGCTAGCGATTTTAAAGTTAGCAACCATTGGAAAAGCTGATGGTCAGTCGCTAGACACATGGGCTTTCCTTCTATCCCACACAACATAAACCTATCTGTTAGATGTCCAGTAGCTGTACTTGCTAGATAATGTGACCATCCAAGAGACATCTAGCTAAAGCTTACTACATACAGTGGATATCTTGTGGACGTCCAGTTGTCACAAACTTAGATGTCCAGAAGATGTAATCTGTTAATACCTAGTGGATGTTTATAAGTATGTCTTATGGATATCCATAATTATACTTTCACAATATCCACTGTATATTCCATCAGTTTATCCTGTAGACATCAATAAACAGTTTTTTTAATATCCAGAAGATATTCTATTATTATCTATGGAAGTCTGCAGTGAATGAATGCATATGGAAATAATGAAAATTCAATTTAGTTAATTAATCGATATATTTTGTTACTGATACATGAACTTATTTTCTTATTTTTATAAAAACGAGCAACACAATGTACACAAATTAAAATTACAAATACTTTTAGTTTATGAAATTAAAACACAGACGTTCAGTAATCGACAAATGACGGCGCGTCTACTACAAAAAACGCGGAAACATCGGTAACAGGCGGTCACGTTAACTTTTTATCTCCCTCAGTTCAATGCAAACTTAATTTCTCTTTCATGCGACCACGTGACAGATCGTTAAGTTGCGGGCGATTTTACCGACCGATCACCAACGCAGCATGTACATTGAAAGATTGCATAATTGAGTTGGTACAATTATCACCAGAGGGTGTTAATATATTTTTTTCATGCTAAACGTTTTTTCATCAGGTACTTTTATTCAAATAATGTAACGGGTTTTTTGTCGTTTCCAATAATGTTTGATGCTGATTTACTTATACGGATTTATAATTTTTCAAAATAGCTATAGCCTGGATATCCACTATCCATTTGTCAATTACATCTACTAGATGTTGTTTAAAGCATATCTCATGGACATTCAGCCAATGTCTTGGATATACGTACATTAGTTAGCCTTTGACTGGATGTCCACTAGATATTGAGTGTTGTGTGGGATATAGCCTCCAAACTTAGCTAAGGCCCATGCAACGACTTTCTGTTGTAGAGTAGTTTCGTTTTGTCGGTGTTAGAAGACGCCTGGCGCATTCGACTGGTCTCTCTTTAGTACCCCCTTCTTGCAGTAACACGGCGTGGCGTCGGTTCGTTTGATGATAGGTAATTCTGTGTCAACTTGCCGTAAAATAGTTACTGTTGTCTTCGACTGCTTAAACGCTTTTGACACCGGTCTGGCAACTTCACCAAAAGTGGGGACAAACCTTCGGTACCAGAATCATGTTTTAAATAAAAGACATTATGTGCTTGATATTTGTTGGTGATGGTAATTCTTTGATCACGGATGTTTTCCTTCGACTTAGTGTTAACACGTGACCCAGATACTTAACGTGTTGGCATACAAAGTGACATTTGGCGCAGCGCGTCCGTAGGTAAAACTATTCCATTCAATAATGTCATCCAGATAGGCTAGAATGATCATATTTGGCAGGTTGGCTTTAAATCAGTCTATCAGTTTTTAAAACGTGGTGGGGGCATTACGTAGTACGAAAAACGATTCGATACCTGTTGTATCGGTATCGTCACTTGAGGTGGCTTGAAACGTGAAAAGAACGCTGTGGTGGGTGCTGGGATGAACGAGTACTCAGTTGGGTTTCTTTGGAAATTTGATTAGCTTTTTATGGCATGTTTATTATAATAAAATCCACGCTCAGCAGAGTGCAATTTTCTGCGTTGCGTAACACTATGAACTCAGTAAGCACGGTGCATCCTTGTGACCAGTTTGTTGTCTTTCTTTAAAGGGAATAAGCGTATAGATAAATACGTAGCACAGTAACAAATGAATAACACAGATAAATAACATTAATTATACCGGGCTGAATTTGTTTGCTAGGTATGGGACAATGGTATGAGGTACCATTACAAGAAAAACAATATTTTCACCTTTAGTAGCTGAGTTTGAAAAATAATCCCAAACCTCTACTAAATTCCTTATAATAAAATTTAAGTTAGCAAAAGCAAAATGACGTTATTACCTGCTAGTAATTGGGTAGAAAAAAACTGATTTAATTTCTTCAATACAAGCAGCGAGTATCTTTATTTTATCTTAATTACTGAAAACGGAAAAGGTTTCTACTAAAATCAATTTACACATAACAACCATCAACCGAGAAATAAGCTGATTCGTATCGCCATGCGGTATTAAAAATTTTGTCGAAGTATGAAAATGTGAGACGATTTGCTATGAGTAAACGTGTACTATTTGCTGCAAACGGTTCAACCATAAAAAACTTTAGATGAGGAACTATACTAATTGTCGAGGCAGTACAAATAGCCTTTCACCATTGCAAAAGTCAGTACGCCAATAAGTACTGACTTCTGCAAACTTTCTTAATCGAGTTGAGTTACTCTTTTATAGACTAAAACCAGATTTTCGTTTACATGACAAAGAGGTATAAGGATACAACATGTTCTTCAGTCACCTGTATAGCCTTCAAATTACAAAGTCAAGACGTCAATTTCGTTTTTTCTCATCTTCTGAGCGCTGTCTCTGTGGCAACGTTGAATGTATTACACTTTTTATAGAACCGCCAACCGTTTGAACCTCTGGTTTGCGATACTTAAATGTTTAAAATTGAGTAAGGTTCCTATACCAAAATGTGTTAAAAAAACATAAGCAACAATAATCAGCCATGACCTTGGTCCTTCGATAACGATAACTTATCTTAATCTGACCAGTTACTTATACGCTCGTGAAACAAAATGTTGTTAAAAAGCGTTGGTAAATTTCTTAAAAATATTTAGCAATTTTAGTGTGTTTTTAGTACCTTTCGCAGTAAACAAGCGGTGTATCGCATCTTTATCGGCACTCTCTGAAACCCATCGAGCCATACAAAAAACATGTCGAGATTTCGCCGAAAACGAATTAAAACCGATTGCGGCTAAGATTGATAAAGAACACAAGTACCCGGCCGCTCAGGTGAAGAAAATGGGCGAACTGGGTCTTATGGCGATGACCATACCTGAAAAATACGGTGGTGCAGGTCTTGATTACCTTTCGTATGTAATTGCAATGGAGGAAATATCTCGGGGGTAATGACATATAAAGTAACTGAAAGTAACTGCGACTCTGACTATATAATTACAGATGTGCCAGCACTGCCCTCGCTTTAGCCGTTAATTCGTTGTATCTACGACCGATTAATTTATGGGGTACCCCAAAACAAAAGCAAGAGTTTATAGTACCATTCACTGATGGTTCCAAAATCGGTTGCTTCGCTCTTTCAGAACCTGGCAGTGGTTCAGATGCTAGTGCCGCTTCAACCACGGCTAAACTCGAAGGTGACAGGTACATTCTAAACGGTACTAAAGCATGGATTACGAATAGTTACGAAAGTGCAGCTGCGCTTGTTTTTGCTACAACGGATAAATCCTTAAAACACAAAGGTATATCGGCGTTCTTAGTTCCAAAACCGTTACCTGGATTGGAGTTGGGTAAGAAAGAAGATAAGTTAGGGTTACGAGGATCAACAACATCGAATTTGATTTTCAACGATTGTAGCATTAGTAAGGATAATATTCTTGGTGAACCCGGACAAGGCTTTAAGGTTGGTACAGTATTGTACAAACGTGTTGTTATTCGGATACTTTTAGATGGCAATGACGATGTTAGATTCTGGTCGTATTGGTATTGCAGCACAAGCTGTGGGTATCGCACAGAGCTCGTTAGAAGTAGCCGTTGACTACGCTTCAAAACGTCTAGCATTCGGTAAACCTTTAACGAAATTGCAAATGATTCAGGGCAAGTTAGCCGATATGGCACTTCGGTTGGAATCAGCTCGATTACTCGCTTGGCGTGCAGCTTGGTTAAAAGACAACAACAAGCCGTATACTAAAGAAGCCTCAATGGCAAAGTTAGCAGCCACCGAAGCTGCTACATTTCTAAGCCACCAGTGTATACAAATCCTAGGCGGAATGGGGTAAGTACCCATCTCGTAACCGAAATATACTAACAATCGTCAATGTAGATACGTCACAGACATGCCCGCAGAACGCCACTACCGAGATGCTCGAGGCACCGAAATATACGAAGGCACTTCCGAAATTCAAAGATTAGTTATAGCATCAAATGTAATTAAAGAACTGGGTTATTAATGCAAAATTTGTATTTAGATCCTTACGTTATAACAAACAAAGAAACTTCCTTATAAATAAGTTTTTTTATTAAACGAGTAAATACAAATTTATTCGTTTTCTTGGCTGCGAAGACGCGCATGTCCATTAGTTAAACGAATCGAAAGTTGGGCGGCACGCTCAACAATGCTCTTCCTTTTCTTCGATGAAACACCATGTGCGATTTCGGCACAAAACTTACGATTTTGCATCATTAACACTTCTAATTCCTACAAGAAAAACTATCATTATCCAAATGCAAAACACTAACCATATAACTCAAGACTGAACAATTGTCAGTACATAAAAATTGCAACACAACATATTCAGTCGCAAATTACCCTTAAAAAATCATCATTTAATCGATACCGAATCGAATATCGTGATACTTAAACCTACCTTAAGATTATGTACAAGAACCTTCTTAAAACCGGTTGGTAGCATATGACGCGTTTTTGAATTCGAGCCATAACCAATGTTCGGCATCAAGTATTGTCCCTTGAATCTCCTACGAACTCTGTTATCGATACCCTTGGGTTTACGCCAGTTTCTCTAAACACAACGGTTATTATTATTGAATCAGTTAGAACCGTAAATACCTTTAGTTTACAATAACGATCAGACTGATGTCTAATGAACTTCTTCGTCCTCTTTTTGACGATTTTGGGCCTAAAAACTGGTCTAATCGACATTTCTAACCTAAAAAGGAAACACTTGTGTTTTGTTAAGTTTTAATGGAAATACTAAATAGAAGGAAAAGGTAATAACTTTCTAATTGATTTATAGGTAAGAAGTGCGTTTTTACTTACGGATGATATTAATTTTTTTGGAAAAATTAAATGCGGTAGAAGAAACTAAAGCGAACGTATTTGTCGCTCGAAGTTAAAGGAAACTACATGATCGATGCGTTGCCAACTTAACTTATGCAAAATCACCAGGTGCAATATATAGGAACCTGAAAAATAACCACACCATTCAAAAGTAGCGAAAACTAGTACAAATGATCAAAAACCATACCGAATAAAGTTTTTTTCTCTATAATCATAACAAATGTTTGGTACTGTTTTAAATGTGCGTACCATATAAATTGTCTATCTTAAACTTAAATATAAACAATATCTGAACTGCACTTTTTGATCCTGAATGAAGCAATAAACGCTTGGTAATGAATACATACAGTAAAAAATTGATTGTGCACGAACTAAATGTTTTTAAATCATTGTATTTTTACATCAATTTAGATTTTTCTAAAGCCAATATGATTTTCATTCAAGTTATTGAGTGGTTTTTCCCAAACGTTAGAGAATATCTTTAAAAAAAATTTGCTATGAAAATTTTAAAGATAATTTATAAAACGTTTTTCACTCGGTTCTACATTTTTACAAGCATAAACTTGCTTTATATTAAAAAAAATTAATACCAATAAAAAAAAGTTTGGAATAACCTAACTGACCAGATTGCGTTTTTATTACATCATTTTTACGTTATTACAGTATTTTTGTACTCCATAATAAGTACGTCTTTTGTAATTAATTTAAATAAGTCAGCGATAAAACAATTATAGTTATGTAAGGTTTTAGTTTAATTCAGTAATTATCATTAAACTTTTCAGAGAGTAACAGTTACGTTTATTTAACGTTATTGGTCATTTAAGGCTGCAGATGCTTTGTTAAAAACTTTGTGTTGAAGATGGTACGAACAAGAGATTGCTTCATCGCATATAACCGAATTAGATTTATGTTAGATGACTTTAACTTTGACAGATATTGCAAACAAACCACCTGTTGTAAATGATTTACATTTTCAAAGTTCAAAAAACTTATAGAAAAGAAACAATGTGAATCAAAATAAGATTAAGAAAATCGGACAAACAAAGAAACCTTAGTTTGATTATAAAAATATTTGCATTTGTAATCTTTAAAATAGAATCATTTAAGCCATGTGGATTTGGATTTCTTTCTTTTTTAACTTGAGTTACAATTATAAAAGTTTTTTTTAATTGAAACTAATAATGTGTTTCATCTTAGTTCATTACTTTCATTAACAGATGACATAATCTACAGTTGAGAAGCAAAATACATTAGCGCCGATACACAGCATGAGTATTAATTATAATGATTTATATCCAAATCCGTGCTTACGTGTACCTGCACAAGTATAAACATAGCCATAAATAGTGCATTCTATTTTTAAGCGATTGTCTCCCAGTTAGACAGTTATTTCAGAACATAAGAACACATAAAAACTAATAACGTGCCACAAATGCAGCTGGCTTTTATCATATATTTTATATAAATATAAAATAACTGAGCGGTACTGCCTCCCATCTACAGCAGCGCGACTTTTTTTGTTTTTCTAGCCTTTTTTACCCTTTCAGACTCTTCAAAACACGTGTTCGAAGCGAGCCACGACTTAACAAAAACTAAATAATGAGCACTTTTTTCATTCTTAAGTTATTTTTACTTAAAACAATTGCAGGGGACGAGGAGTACTCTGGTTCATGTTTAATCGTGCGTTCAAAATTATCGATAAAACTCAATCGAGAAACAATTAAAACGAAAAGCGTCCATTATTTTTTTTTCTTATTGTTGTGAATTATGTAACATCTTAAGATGCAACGGTAATACTATTGGAATGAGACGAGGAACTAGCGTTAGAGAGAGACGGGACTGAACAGTGCGTTGTTTTTTTGCGGCATTTTTAAACCTCAACAGATGTTAATGAATTTCTAACATCTTATTATAGCTATATCAGTATTAAAACAACCCTCCATATGACACAAGTGTGTTAACAAAGTGCTCGGGTCAGTGATTTTTAAACAAAATAGTGAAGATGCACGAGACTTTTATTTCGAATCTGCAATTGACTAAAAGTCAAACGGAACTCGCTGAAAAATTCACGGCGGCTTTTTACGATACTCAAAATCACGACGATATTTTAAACACGTTCAACGAAGATTGTTTTAACAACGTAGAAACGTACGAAAACGGCGCTGACGATTATTTGTTCAACGTTTTAATTAAATCGGACGATTATTCAACGTCGGTCGAATCGAATTTTGATTACGACAACTTTTCGCAACATTTCGATCAGCAAATCACCGGCGGGGAATCGTTTTTCGTACCTTTACCTTTTCAACTATCTCAAGAAAGTTCGCAAGAGAGTTTTGATGACATCGACCTATCGGATTGTTTGTCTAGTAGTTCTTTAGATATAGACAATTTGGCTTTTGATCTCTGGGATGAAGACGATGATCAATCTGAGGTAACAACACAAAACGGGGATTTTACTAAATTTCTTAGACACGCCGATGAACATTCTTTAAGTTACCGTGAATCGCAAGAAAAACAAGAAAATAAAAGCGCGTTCGGGCATTTAATCGGCGTTCAAAACATCAACAATAATTGGCTCAAAGAAACTACAGATTATACCAGCAACTTTGACAACCACGTTGTAATAACGCAAGAAGCGGCACTACTCCGAGATGACCCTATGCTAAGTTCCAGTAATATAATACTCTACCCAAATCGATCTCAAAGACACGAATCTGAAAGCCAAGAATCGGAATCTAGCACTGATTACGAAGACTTCTCCAACGGTATTCACCTGCAGTGTAAATGGGAAGACTGTTATCAAATCTACGATTCGCAAAGCTCGTTAGTGCGACATATAGAAAAGACTCACGTTGAAGTTAAACGCGGAGAAGAATTTACCTGTTTTTGGAACAACTGCCCTAGAAAGACGAAACCGTTTAATGCTCGTTACAAATTACTTATACACATGCGGGTACACAGTGGAGAAAAACCAAATAAATGTCCAGTAAGTAACTTAATTACCTGTTTTTCTATAAAAAAAATACTAAACGAATTTTTTAGTTCAAAGGCTGCAGTAAGGCATTTTCCCGGTTAGAAAATTTAAAGATACATCAAAGAAGCCACACGGGTGAACGACCGTACTTGTGCCAATTTGCCAGTTGCACAAAAAGCTTCTCTAACAGTTCCGACAGGGCGAAACACCAACGCACACATTTCGACACGGTAAATTACCATTGTCAAATATTTTTTTGTACTAAACAAGTTTTGTTATTAGAAACCTTACGCTTGTCAAGTCGGCGGGTGCCAAAAGAAATACACAGATCCTAGCAGCTTACGAAAACACGTCAAAAACCACACTTACGAAGAACAATTGCAGCTGAAAAACAAAAACAAAACCAGCGTCACCGTGATTGCAGCTCCGAAACCTGAGCCGATAAAAAAAAATTACAGCAACAACGATCACAGCTACACAACAAGAACTATCGCCCCGTTGAAAACCGACGCCTTCACGACGTTTAGTGTTAAACAAGACTTAAAAAACAAAATTTCGGAAAAAAGACAAAAAAGACTTTTATTTTCTTAACGCTTCTTTTTTAAGTTGTAAATATTTTTGTAATTATATAAAAATAAGTTGTTTTTTGTATTACGTTTCTTGTTTATTGTTTTTATAAACGCTTGCAACCTGAAGATTCTGAACCATAACAAACAAACGAGGGCTGTGACTGACCTCAGCCACATCTGGAACTAATCCAGATGTCATCAACGTAATTAACAAGTTCCACAAAATGTTGAAACTTGAAGATCATCAGAGTGAAATAAAACTTTTTTTTTAAAAACAAATATTTCAATAAAAAATTTATTTAAAATCATTTAACATTACTGCGTTAAATGTATTATCATTAGTATTTGTTATATTTTTACGCAAAAAGTATAAGTAAAAAATATGGATTGAGTTAAAAAGAGTGCAGTCAAATGAAAATTGCCGAAATCGTTGATTTAAGAAAATGAAATAACATAACATATTTTAATGTTAAAAAAACAAGCTGTGGGAAAAAATCTACAGCAAATAGAAAGAAGTCGGCCTGATAAATAATATCAAATATAAAGTAAAAACAATCAACATCGTCATCACTGATCAGAGATCAGTGCTCGTCATATTCTTACTTACAACATATTTTAAGCATCCTGTACACGTGCGCTATCTTCGCTATCTTCAGTTCAAACAAATCTATAACCTTAATGGCCGCTTCCATAAACAACTAATGAATAATAAAGAACAATAAAGAATAAGTAAAATAACTAATCCATGATCGATCAATTTTCTTTAACCAAACGTTTATTAATCGTAGTTTTATTCTTAACGATAGTATTTATAATTAAAGAGTATTTAATTTAAACGCAATGGGTACGAAAAAAGTGTCTTACTTTTATAACCCCGATGTTGGAAATTTCCACTATGGTACTGGGCACCCCATGAAGCCCCACAGGCTTTCCGTTATACACAGCTTAGTCCTTAATTACGGGCTCCACAACAAAATGCAAATTTATCGGCCTTACAAGGCGAGTGCTCACGATATGTGTCGATTTCATTCGGACGAGTACATAGGTGAGTAAGGCATTGTGTTTATCTTACTTTAATTGGATTTTGGTTTAGATTTTTTACAACGAGTTACGCCGCAGAATATACAAGCATTTACAAAACATTTGAGTCATTACAACGTTGGAGACGATTGTCCGGTTTTCTACGGTTTGTTTGATTTTTGTTCAATGTACACGGGAGCTTCTCTGGAAGGTGCCATGAAGTTAAATAACAATCATTGTGATATTGCGATTAATTGGTCGGGAGGTTTGCACCACGCGAAGAAATTTGAAGCATCGGGATTTTGTTATGTGAACGATATTGTAATTGGCATTTTAGAGTTGTTGAAGTATCATGCGCGGGTGCTTTACATTGACATTGATGTTCACCATGGAGACGGTGTTCAAGAAGCTTTTTATCTAACTGATCGTGTTATGACAGTCAGTTTCCATAAGTACGGCAATTATTTTTTTCCCGGTACTGGAGACATGTATGAAGTCGGTGCCGAAAGTGGACGGTACTACTCTGTGAACGTTCCTTTAAAAGAAGGCATCGACGATGCCAGCTACTGGCAAATTTTTAAACCGGTAATCTCACACGTTATGGAATTTTACCAACCGACGGCGATTGTGCTTCAGTGTGGTGCTGATTCGCTTGCAAACGATCGCCTAGGTTGTTTTTCTCTTAGTACAAAAGGACACGGTGAATGTGTTAAATTCGTCCGGGACCTTAATGTTCCTACTTTGGTGGTAGGTGGAGGAGGGTACACATTGAGAAACGTTGCTCGATGCTGGACGTATGAAACTTCGCTTTTAGTTGATGAAGAAATTTCAAACGAATTACCATACACCGAGTACTTTGAGTTTTTCGCCCCAGATTTTACTCTACACCCGGAAGTCGTTACACGACAAGAAAACGCAAACAGTCGGCAGTACCTGGAAGCAATTACAAAGTGAGTGTACCAGTGTCATAATCATATTTTTTATCTGTTAGTATTGTAGGTATGTTTACGATAATTTAAAAATGTGTCAGCATTCCCCAAGCGTACAGATGCACGATGTACCTGGTGATGCGTACCCAGAAAGCGATAAGATTAAAGAGGACGACGATCCAGATGTTAGGATCAGTCAGGAGTTGGACGATAAAATGGTGACTGTCAAGAACGAGTTTTACGATGGGGATAAAGATCAAGATAAGGAGGAAATAGAGATATAGGCTTCTACTTGTGATATCGGTTTTTTATTTATCGCAATATTTATTTTTAAATAAAAACGTAAGGAAATTTTGTTATAAACTTGTTCGGTTAGAAGCATGTACAGGATGGAGTGGAAAATAATTTTTATTTTCAGAAAAATCTTTTAGTTAGATTAAATTAATTGAATGCGTCACAAAATACTGATTTTCTAGATGTTCTTTGACAATAAGTTCTATTAGTACATTTTCTTCGTTCAATGAAAATAAAAACAGTCAAAACATCTTATATAAAATTGAGGAAGAGTTATATGTGTTGTTATTCTCACTACAGATTTTACTCAAACTAAAAGCATTTATGCTGTGCTAAAAGTTTAACTGGAATACCGTAGTTAAAAAAAAATTTCATAGTATTTCGAATTTATTTTGTAATATGTATATAAATATAATAGAATCTGATCGTTAGATGGCGCTAATACAGACACGCCGATTATTTTGTAAACATAATAAAAAAGAAAATGGCGCAGTGTCATTCAACTTAGTTTGGATTTCGAATATTAAGAGACTTGTCCATTCGTGTAGTTTTTATTTTATAAACGTGAGTACAACTCTTGGTTTATTCTCAATTAAAAAATAAGAATGACGAGAATCTTTTGTATTCAATTTCACATTACAAGAACTACTCTCTACAACGGCAACTTATCTGAACGAACACCCAAACAATTTATGATACACTTAAAAAATCTTAAGTTATTAACTTAGAACTAGAAATGATGGTGCCCTAAATGTAATAGTACAATTTTTACTTAAGGATGACTACTATGATTCTAAATACAAAACGAAAGAAATGGCACGATTTACATTATTATGGAATGAGAGTGATCGATTCGGCACCACCACGTATAATACAATTTAAAAAACTTAATCATCTTCATCTTCTCCGTCATTTTCTTCGTTATCTTCGTCACCCGAATCTTTACCTTTGTTGTCTTTTTTGGGCCGCCCGCGTCGACCTTTAATGTATATTTGTTTAATCTGAAACAGGTTGACTTAGAAACGTACCTGAAGCAGCTTTGCCTTTTGGTTTGGCTGGAGATTTCTTCTTTGTTGAGCCTTTGGGTCGACCACGGCCACGCTTTGGCGCTCCGCTGTCTTCGTCGCCGCTATCGACTTGTTTCACCTCCTTGCGTTGTCTTTTTTTGTTTTCGTTTTTCTCGGCGGCCTTTTCGGCTACCACTTTCCTACCACGCTTGGCCGGAGTCGAAGCTTCGTCAGACATTTTTCACAAAAACAAGTTGTGACTGGGAAAAAATTACGTTTAAATTTAGTGTATAACGCGCGCGCGCCATGCTTAAAATATATAATATTAAAATTCTTAGTCAACACCCAAATATTTTGACGCGTAAATACGCTTTAATTTCGATAAATAATGTAATCGGGCGACGGGGGGAGAAATTAGCTTTAATTTGATGCTCGAACAACGACCCAACTCGCCAGAACAGCGTTGCAATTAATTTTCGAATCGCGTTACCCGAATACAAAGCTACTACGTCAAGATGATAGCGGCCATGCCTGGTTAAAATATTCGATAATTTTACGTTTAGAATTATTTGCCGTGGAACCCCGCTAGCGACGAAAATAAAACCTTCACAGTAAATTAGAGCAAAAAAACTATTATTTTATCGTATATTTTACAAGGCGGAAATAAATTTATTGTGAGTAAAATTAATTTTTGTAGAATTAATAAAATCGACTTACCCTGCCGACTTGTACTAGTAAACAGGAGAGACGGTTGTGGAACCTAAGCGTTCCGTAAGAGGACGTAACTGGTGCGCGCCAAAAGTCGCAGCCAATCACAGACGTTCAATCGACTAATCATAAATCTTCACCCATTGAATACAATAACGGTTTTTAATTTGAATTTTGATTCAATTTCGCCATGATCCAAAAGCCTTTGTCTCGGTCTTTTTTCTAGGTAGGTTTCGAAGGGGGGTTCCAATTATTTATTACCCGAGCCTAACACCTTTAACCAACGTATTTTATTTACATTTTTAATCGATAATAATTGAGGTTAATTTATTTTAATTGATTGTGCTTAATGTTACGACTTTAATGATTATTAAAAATGCTACATAAAGGAGTTAAGGAATAAAAAAATTAAAGAATAGAGTTGTTTGACATATAAATCGGTTGCTTTTCGTTGCATTTATTTATAGGTGAATTCAAAAAGTTTAGCTTTAGAATTAGAACTTAACTCGCTACTGTGGATTTGGTAAAATTACACGTTAAATTTTAAAGGAGCATCTTCCTTCCAACGATTGACTTTGACGTACTCGATGTATAAAATAGTGAATTCAAGCCTAATATTTTGAAAAGTGATCCTGTTATGGTATTGTATTTATCTATTTATGGTATCATAAGATTCTGATGTTGGAGACAGAAACTATTACTTTTGATATATTCAGATAGATGGCGCCATTACATGAGTAACAAATAGTTTCCTATGGTAGCATTGTAATTGGTAATTTTTTAATGTACATCGCAATACTTCTAGACAAAATTTATAAAATTAAATGTTTTTGAATGATAGCATAACTTTTGTTTATTAAAATTTTAGAAAAATTTTGACGACGAAAAATTTCTAAAATTGAATTTAAAAAAGTGATGCGCTTGTAGTGATGTCCGATTTTCATCTCATTGTAATTAGGTTTCAGCGTTTATGCTTCTCTAGAAATTAAAACACGATTTAAGATTCTTTTTCTTTAGTTTTTTGATTCGTGCGTAAGGGACAGATCCCATTTTTGTGTCGCCCGAAGGTGATGGATGTCGAAACAGTGCTCTTGAAGCATTAAATTTTTATTGTTGGTTCACACAGTTCAGAATCAATGGTAGTACACATCCAATCTGCTAATTCCCGGATTTGAAGCAAATTCTGCTGGCTCAGGAGGTAGTATTATTACACAACCGTGGATCCGGGAACGAGAAGATCAGATTTGATCTACTCTTGTTTTAGTCCACCCTATTTGTTTTGTATTCTTTATTATGTACACGATCTTGTCGGTTATGCCTAACGAAATATATATATATCTTCTACAGCAAGTTGTACATCGTTTCCAACTTTGTGAAGACTGAGAAATATGATGAGTTTTAGTTAAAGTTTGCCATCGCTGGTCTACGCGAGAAAAAAGAATTCAAAGCGTTTTGGTTTTATTAGTTTTCGTAGGTATGGTGTATTTACAAACCGGTAGAGAGCGCTTGTCTTCTCGGCGTGACCGGTCGCAATTGATAAATTATATTTGGTTTCTTTATGCTTAAACTTTGTAACTCAAAAACTATTGCAGATCAACAATCTAGGTAATTACACTAATTTAACTAAAATTGTTAAATGGCGATAGCGGAATCTGTGTTTAAATATTTATTGCATATTTAAAAAATTATTTTTTTTACAGGTGGCGCTATCGTCTACCAAAAAAATTTGTTTTTTAGGCCCGGCTGTTTTAAGTTGGCACCACGATTGTTGTTGTTTACTTCGCTTGGGAATTCTAATGTATAATTTAAAACAATAATGTCGCAATTAGAGGATAATGAATCTAACAATGCAGGTAATCAATCAACAATGGTTATCATGTAATTAGCATTGAGGTTATAGGAGAAGAGGCTATGGAGGAGGACGACGCCATGGAAATGGAGATTGATGAGACAGTTCCTAATACTCCTATAATCGAAAACAAAAGAACCAGCGAAAGCTTCCTGACTCCTATGATAACAACAGAAGTTACGACCACGGAAATCAATGAAACAAAAGAGTCTAATGATGATATTGTTGTGTTAGACGATGATGACGATGTTAAACCAAAAACAGACAAGGATAATTGCGAAGTCATTGACTTAGTCGATAGAAAATGTAGCACAGTAAATAGCAAATGTATCAATTATTCTTGTAAAAGTGGTATCGATATGGTAATAGCTCCGTTATTTTGTTTAACGTTCTACCGCGTTAAAACATCTAAAACCAAAAAACAAGAAGTTTGTAAAGAATGCTACGATATCGCACTTTTACATTTTGATAAGTTGGCTATCGCATTAAAAAATGATCAGTTATTAGTCGATTTAGATATTCCAATTCGAAACGACTTAGTTGAAATTGACGATTCGGATTCAGATGATGAAAACGATAAAGAGGTCTCTGAATACTTCGACAATGAAAATCTCGAGTTTTTGGAGATGGAGTTAGAAGCTGTTATTAAAGAGACTATGTCCAAGTATAAAATCGAGGAGCAAAGCAACAATTCAATGGCTTCATTAAAAAAAACAGGCGAGGAAATTAAAGGTGTTGTATTTTAAGATTCTCTGATCTGTTCATAATATATCGTTTTTAGCTAAGTTTCTTGAGGTCGATACCATGCTGCATAACGTTCGTAAACAACTTGATACAATACATCATGATTTATATTCGGAGTTTAAAGTGTGTATTGAAACACTACCACCAATTGATTTATTAGATGTGTATCAGCCGAATGCCCGGCCTGTTGTACGCACACCTACATTACCTGGTAAGTTAATTTTGGTGTTATTTTATAGGTTATGAGTTGATTTTAGAACCGCAAAAATCTCCCGCAAGTACTGAAAGTGAACGGCGTAGTACTAGAAGGACAAAACCAATCTCATACGTTGAGTTAGATGATCCTGGAAGTTCATCGAATAGTCCTGTCATAAATGACTCAACTCCGAAAGAACCCGAAGGGGGTATCGATTCGGTGAAAATACCAACGTTGCCACCAGATTTACCACAAAAAGGACCTTTGCAAAAACCCCCTATCAAATATAGTATGCATTTTTACAGTTTTATTTCGATTATCATAATTTCTGGTTTTAGACGAATATTATTATACCGTGCGGTATCAACAAATGGGTTCTTGGGTGCGTGCTCGCTTAGTGAATATAATTAAACCGGGTGCAATAATAAACGGACAAAGCATAACCCAAACTATGTATTGTGTGTCAACCGAAGGAAAACCACAGTCAAGGTACCCGACTAATCGTTTAGTGACGGGTAAAGAGCTAGCTTATGGGTATCCATGTCCAGTTATGCTCGATGTTGGGACACGCGTTATAGCAGTGTTTCGTGAAACCGCTTCATCCGGTGAAGTGAAGAAGTTGAAGAAAGACGCTTTTTATCCTGGCATAATCGCAGAACCGTTGTCTTATAGCAACGATTTTAGGTATTTAATTTTTTTCGACGATGGATATGCCCAGTATGTTCCTCATAAGTTAGTGCACGTTATTTATGAATCGAGTAAGGACGTTTGGGAAGATATGCACGTCGATTCTCGATTGTTTATTAAGAAGTATTTGGAGTCGTATCCTGAACGTCCTATGGTTAGGTTAAGGAAGGATCAGACAGTGCGCACAGAATATAACGGTAGGTTCGAAAGTTCGTTTTTTATGTCTTTATATATCTTAGAAATAAAAGAATATACACTACGATTCGAATGTCGTCATCAGGTGAATACTATTTTTTAAACAGTGTCAGTCGGTACGCCACTGCAAATAGACAACCATCTGATGGTCAGTTCTTGAACTAACACAATTATAGCTGAATTTGATTGGTGCATTTTTATTTGAACCGTAATTTTAAGTTATCCGCGCTTTGCACAAAATGTTAGTATTTCTGTAAATTCAAACGATTTTTAGGTAAATGGTGGTTGGCGACAGTAATGGCAATCGATTGCTCCCTAGTCAAAATGTTTTTCGAAAACTCAAATCGCATCGAATGGATTTACCGAGGTTCAACTAGACTAAACCCTATGTTCAAAGAAGAATTGGCCGCTTCACATCGGCAACAAAACAAATCGCGAGTTGTTAAACCGCACGGTGTTCGTACACATCCATTTGATCTAACCAAAAATTACAGACCTCGTTTTTAGGATTTGGATCCTTATGTACAATACACTCGTAATGGAGGCGAAGATAGCAGGAGTAATGTTAGATCGGTTGCTCGTAAAAGTACCGCTAAGCCCACTATACCTAGTGGACGAATTCCTGCTACCGTACCATTTTTACCTGTATCGAACGACAAACCGTCTTTATCCCTTCAAGCACCTCCTCCTAGCAAAGTAGTCGTAAGTAATACGATCAAGTATTATAACCACAATCTACCTAAATTGTTTTTAGTATTTCACACCACGTGCTCAAAATAACACGAGGACTCTGTATAAGCACCATAACTGCTCGGTCAAATGCAAATCGTTCATTTCGTACGATGTTAAAAAATTAAACGGTTACAACCCGTTGTCGAAGCCATTACTTTGTGGATGGAACCGTGTCACGTACAAGCATAAAGGAAAGCGCGAGATTAATTACAAAGCTCCCTGTGGTCGCTTTATTCGAAGCATGAAAGAGTTGCACTATTATTTAAGGTTAACTAAGAGTGAAATGACTGTCGATTTATTCGACTTCGATTTCTGGGTCCATTGTTTAGCCGAATTCGTTTTGGAACGGAACGCAACTATCAATAAAGACATGTCTAACGGTAAGTATAAATTTTTTACGATCAGTGAGTTTAACGCAATTTAAAATTTGCAGGTATTGAATTAGTAGCAATTCCAATCGTAAACTACATCGATAACAAGGTAATGACGTTTAAACAGTATTCAAACAAGCGAGAACCGAAAGAAGGTGTACATTTGAATTTGGACCCGGAGTTCTTGTGTGGGTGTGATTGTGAAGATGACTGTGAAGTAAGTATCGGACAGTTGTTTCTAAAGATTAACTTAAACTTTATAGGACAAACTTAAATGTCAATGTTGGCAACTTACGTTACAAGGATTACGGTACATCAACAAGAATTTATCACCGGATAACGTCGGGTATAGCTACAGACGGTTACCGGATCCTGTTGCGACTGGCATTTACGAATGCAACTCTCGATGCAAATGTGCCGCTACGTGTCTGAACCGTGTTGTGCAAAATCCGTTGCAGCTGAAACTGCAGGTGTTTAAGACTCATAACAAGGGGTGGGGAATTAGGTGTCTGAATGATATTCCCCAAGGCGCTTTTATTTGTATTTATGCCGGTGCAATGCTCACCGAGCAAATGGCTAATGAGGGTGGTAAAAATTCTGGTGACGAGTACCTAGCAGAGTTAGATTACATCGAAGTTGTTGAAAAAATGAAAGAAGATTATGAAGAAGATGCTGCTTTAGATGACGATGACATGGATAAATCAACTACTAAAAGTCCCGAAGAATCTGGGGATGAAGAAGAAATTATGGAATTTAACCGTAAAAAAAAGGATATTGAAGATAGCGATTTCGTACCTGCAGTTTTAGTACCGAAAGGGCAATCAAATTTGGCTTATAAGTAAGTATTGTAGATAATATCCGATAGTACAGGTTATAAAAGTATGTTGAAGGAAGCGTTTACGAAGACGGACAGGTGACGACGACTCTAAGAGTCGTGGTCGTGATAACGAGGAGGATGAGGATACTGTTGTTGTTAGCGACGACGATGATTACCGAGAACCTTCCAGTTTTAACCCAAAAGACGATTCAAGCCTGGATGATTCGCGACCATCGATGTATAAATCAGTTCGAAAACTGTTTGGCCAAGACGAGGCTGTCTACATCATGGATGCTAAAGTAAAAGGCAATATTGGCAGATTTTTAAACGTAAGTTTACACACATTGAAATAATCATTTACAGACTTCATTTCTAGCACTCGTGTTCTCCTAACGTATTTGTACAAAACGTGTTTGTTGATACCCACGATGTGCGTTTCCCATGGGTGACCTTCTTCGCATTAACATATATAAGAGCAGGCACCGAACTCACTTGGAATTATAATTACGACGTCGGAAGCGTACCCGGCAAAGTTTTGTATTGCTACTGTTCCTCGGCCGATTGCAGGGGACGGTTACTATAAAATCTTTAATTTAAAAATATTTTCGTTAAATAAATTTTTATATTTTACGTCTAATGTATAAAATTAAATTGTAGTCCTATATAAATTAAAAATGGAAGGAAGCGTTACACAATCGATACCTGCTTTAATTAATACAAGTGCAATGGAAAAAATTCATTATCGAAATATTTATTCCTATGCTAAGAGCATCTGTTTAATTTCGTTATTTTCTGCCGAGTCTACATAGGTGGTGCCGTCTGGTGCGACTCCATCTTTCTTCGCCCCCTTTTCTAATAATAATTTAACGCAGTCTTTGTGTCCTTCCCATATTGCTGCTAAAATCGCTGTAATTCCATGCTTGTCTTTGGACTACAAAAATGTTTTTAGTATTTTTATCAAAACGTAGCAACAACTCACATTTACATCGGCACCTAAATTTATCAAGTATTCTATGACATCGGCCTGCCCATAATCGGCTGCATATAGAATCGGTGGACGACCATCGATTTCTTCGTTAATGTTAACAGACTAAAATCGCACAATGTATTTTATAAGCATTCATTTAACAACCTTACCTTTTTCTCTATTATATCTTTCACTTGCTCTAAATCACCGTTTTTAATACCCCACACTAATTCACTCATTTTTATTTTAATTGTAATTCTATTCAATACTTGTAAAAACACCGTCTAGAACTATTGTCAATTGTCATTCACCACTGTTGCCAACTTTAAATCACCAAACACGTAACTACAAGTATAAAAATTTTCCGGTAGGTGGCGGCTTAAATGTACTCTCGAGTAGGCATAGACCATATAATATTGGTCTTTGCTTGTAGGTAATACCACAGATAAATAAGTGGTAATACTTTACAAAATATTGTTAAGCTGAAGACAAACAGAAAATATGTTATTACCGCACTCTCTTAAAATAACCTATAAGGTACATTGGAGTCTACCAAGTTTTAGATTTAATCTTCTAGCTGTAGCTTCAGTCATAAACATTTCAAATAAGATTTACTTTTATCTTTGCGTTAATAAAAATAATTTTTTTATCACACGCAGTCAAACTTTAGTTTTTAATCCATACGAACATAAAATGAGAGTAAAAACATTCTCGTTGAATCATTCACGTTTTTATTAACCGTTTGGTTTTAGGTTTACTGTTGCGTAGGAGGAAGAATCTTAACCCAAAGGCGTTGCGTTTACAACGCCCTCGCATTAGTTTTTTTATGGGGTTTGGGGATTATCGCTATAGTGCAGTTGAAGTATGTAACGTTGGAGGTGCACGTATCAAATTTAAACAAACACCAAGAAGCAAACGATGAAGAGTTTTTTGTTTACAAAAATCCAAGTTTGTCTGAAAATAACTTTTTTGAAGACATACAAAAACGCATTCCCAACCTTCCAATTGCCTATGGGAAGAAAAACCTGCCGATGGGTTTTAACGGTACTTGTGCGCGGTTTCCAAATATATTTCGTTTGGAGTTTAATAACATCTATTGGCAAACGTTGCGAACAAAAAACGGGACGTTTCAGCTGTACGGTGCCTACTTGGATAATCGAGCAAATAATCGGTTGGGTCCGACCGTGCGGGTCCTAGGAATGATTAATCGTATTCAGCCCACAGTGTTAACGTACTGTCAGTTTTGGTTTAATAGAAAAATAAAACCGGTTATTGTTAAGAGTTTTGAGTACAAGTATATCTGGTTTAAGGAATGGGGTAACTACAAACAAGGCATATACCAACCGTACTTAATTTCGTGTGTTATACCTCGCGAATACAAACACGTTGTGCCTGAATCCGTTTCACTGGTAGAAAACGCTTGCGATAGTAGTACGAATAACTTACGCGTGGCGTACAATAAACCTAAACAAAAGAAAGATTTTGCGGTTTGCGTCAAAGGCTTGGATTTCTACCACGACGACTTGTCAGCGAGAATAGTCGAATGGATTGAATTGCTTAATCTTTTAGGTGCCGACAAAATTTTTTTTTATAAGCTTCAAATCCATCCGAACATAAGTAAAGTCTTAAAATACTACGAAGAAAAAAATCAAATAGAAGTGACGCCGATTAGTTTACCCGGGGGGCAACCGAACGCTCCTTTTTTACAACACTTGTACTTAACTAAAAATATTGATCAGAAAAGACAAAACGAGCTCATACCTTACAACGATTGCTTCTACAAGCACATGTATGAATACAAGTACATTGCGTTATTAGACATTGACGAGGTGATTATGCCGTTGAACGGAAGTACTTGGAAAGAGCTGATGGAGCAAGTGTTGCAGAAAGCGTTTAAAATCAGTAAGGAAGAGTATGCTTCGTACGATGTGAGAAACGTGTATTTTTTTGACCAGTTTTTACACAATCACGGCTGGTTTAAAAATATACCTAAGTATATGCACATGCTGCAGCACGTGTACCGTTCGAAAAATTTTACGAAGCATGGAGAATATGTAAAATGTTTTCACAATACGGAGAAAGTGCTAATCTTGCATAACCATTATCCGCTAGGGTGCTTAGGCGGTGTCTGTAAGTTTTATTCAATCGACACGAGCGACGCTCAGCTTCAGCATTACCGTGCCGATTGCGTTCAAACGCTTAAAGGCTGCGCCGATTTAAAAAAAAATAGCGTAATGGATGTATCCATATGGAAGTATAAAAAACAATTAATACGTCGAGTGTTGGCGACGCTTAGAACTTTGGGATATTTCTCAACTATTAAAATTTAAATCTATTTAAGCCATCGTAATATAATAAAGTATGTAATCTTAATCTTGCGATTATTATTTTGTATGTTATAATCCGTAATATATTTTTATCTGTAGGTGATTCTACAAAAACACAGTAGGCGTTTTAGAAAACAGTATTGTGCATTTTGACTCGATGTTTATTTCCACCCGATTTTCAAATTTTAACAAACGAACTACTAGATTACGTAACCTCACAATACACACGTCGTTAATGTCTAAATTTAAAGTCAATTCAATTAATTTTATCAATGGCAGTTAATTTCAAAGACGAAGCCGAAGTAAAAAAATTTATAACTAATTTGGGAATTGAGTATAGATTTGGTTGTTATAGCGAAAAGAATCCCGAAGGTAAATTTATCGTTGAATCTTATTCAGGTTACAATCGAACATTCCAGTTTGTCATTTGCTCGGTGACTACTTAGAAGCGATTGATAAAGATTTTTCGAAGGCTGCTAAAGTGTACAAAAGTAATTGCGACGATTACCAGTATTCGAAAAGTTGTTATAAGTATGGATCATATTCGTTACTGGGCAAAGGATGCAAGCAAGATTATTCTGAAGCGTACAAATATTTTGAACAAGGTTGCAAGCTAAATCACCCAGAATCGTGTTTGCACCAAGGTTTGTTAGCAACGTCTAAAGAAGAAATTAAAGGTGTTAAACCTGACATTTTAAAAGTTCGTTAGTAATTCGACGTGTATTTAGATTAATTAGTACTCGTAGGGAATGAAGATGTTGGAGAAAGCGTGTTCGGCTGCCAATCAAAATGCTTGTTACTATTTATCGGGTATGTACATATCTGGTGTGCGTAAACCAAATGTGGACAAATCGAATAAAGACCAGGATGCTTTTCTAGTTCAAAAGAGCATGGAAAAAGCGTTTAGTTATGCACTAAAAGGGTGTGAATTAGGGCACATTTATAGTTGCGTTAATCTTAGCCAAATGTATAATCGAGGAGACGGTACTTATACATCGTTAGAATGAGTTATTGGTAAAGTGTTTAATTTTAGGCGTGGAAAAAAATGTTGAACTTGCCGAAAAGTATCGCAATATGGCGTTGGAAATGCAAGAAGAAATTCAATCTGCGAAAACTCTCGAGTTTGGGTTAGGTTTAAAAAATTAAATTATTCCGTTACAGTTTAGTTTGAATAAATTTAGTTTTATTGCGATGGTTTTAGATTTCTCAGGCCCGTTTATAATTGATGAACTGTATGCTGTATCCTAATTAACGGTGGGTGATAGGTTAGGATTAAAATCCAAAAGATCGAAAAATCTTATAATTACAAAAATTGTTAAATACTAAATTTTACTAACAAAAATTAGCCTAAAAAACTTCATACGTCTACTATATTAAAAACTCAATTGCAATAAATAACTTGAGCTAATTTTGCCAAAATAGTCAAACGTTAAGAACAACGTAACACTTGGAAATTTACAACCGTAACAAATTTTAATAGCTAAAGAAAATGAGCTTAAATAACTGGATTTCGTTTAGAGTTTAACTGGACCAATCGGTTGCTGGCGTGATCGATTTCAAAAACGGTGGACCGCTGACTGGAGAATCGGGAAATCGTTGCATGTAGCGCTCCAATCGTAAGTATTTCACCGTTACTAGATGACCCGAATACCTGTAAATAATGTACTAGTGACAATGCGAAATAGTTAAATTCACGATACTTACCACCACCCGTGTAAGTTTCTATAAGCAATGGCTGCATCATTCTGATCGGCACATTTTAAGTAAATGCACTTTGATGTATTATCAACAATGCAATGTAAAATACGACACTGATGCGCACATTTACTAAGAACGGCTTCACGAATTGAATGCAAATTACGATCATTATCGTCCATCATTCCCCGAATTTTAAGACACGGTGTTGGAGAACACGGCAGGCTATTTACGGATCCAACTTGCGTTTCGAAAGCCTGTCCCTGCCAAGTTTTCGAGCGAGCACTTCCACTCAAATTAGCGTTACCGAGCCATCGCCAAACCTCAAATGGCTCACCTTGTACGATTTGCACTTCGGTACGTACCCGTGATTCATGCTCGTTGATAAACTTAACGGCTTCGTCCCAAATCTTTGCCATTTCTACAAACGATTGCATTAAGATTTTTTTTAAAACAAATCCAGCGACTTACGTAAGCGGTTCTTAAGCGGAAGGATCATATCACGTACATGGTTAATAACGAGAAAATCGTCGCCTTCTTGGTTGTTCGATTCAAGTACATCGATAATGCGACGCACCATGTCAATGACTTCGTCTTTTTTACTCCTGTGGTAGTTTACCCAGTACTTGTAAGCAACGTTTCCAACATACAGTGTTGCAAATATACCCGACAATACGACTAACGAATTAAAAATTGCGTTGATTTTATTATACAATCGACAGTGCAACGGCAAATCCGGATGTAACACGGCTAATCCCGCAGATTTTTTAGTTTTGTACGCTTCAAGCGATTTCATATCAGTTATAATTTGTTCTTCGGTTAAGTCATTACCATCGTCAGTTTTAACCATGAAAATTCCCCAATCGGGGTTCTTGTACATAAGCACTTCTAAATCCTGCAGTTGCTTTTGAACATGACGAATATCCTGCCCGGTGGCAACATTTTGCAAATTAATCACTTCGGTTTCCGTTAGAAACGGTTTAATCAGTGCATCGTTGCAAGCATAACTAACCGCTCGTTTAACCAATTCAGGCTTAATAAACTGCATTAGACGTATGGCATTTTCGATATCGCCATCTTCGACGCAGTTAAAGCCGGGTATTGCTTCTGGCATTGAGCCACAACGTGGTATAAAATACCCTAAAATAAACAAGTTTTTTAATCGTTAAGCGACAAGTTTTGTTTTTGAACGCAAATGGGGAATTCTGAAAAATAAAAAAACAACGAATCCGAAAAAATATTTATTCTGACAAGATTCCAAAATACAATGTAATGTAAAGCTACAATTTTTAAAAATTCCCCTTACAAGCGTTACTTAAAAATTATTTCTTACCGGTTGTATCGAGCGCACATGTATCGTTACGCATACCATAATACATAATGCCGACAACCACAAAGAATAAACATGCAACGCCGACCAGAATCAACGGAATTAAGTTGTTGCGTTTGATGTTGTTAGTGTAATAGTCGTGGTTGACGTCTCGGGTGTATCTTGTCGGCCTGAAATAACAAACTTTAGTAATCTTAAGATTAGGGGGTAATGAACGAACCGTCCTAGGAGATTACTGCGAGCATAGCTACCCGCTCCATTCGTATCGTGCTCTTTAATGATATCGTTTTTGTAATCGTAATCCGGTTTTTTTATATTACTTGCGGATATTTGCGAGAGACGTCGTGTAAAGTTACTTAAAAACGGAACTTCTATGTTTTCCTTATTTGGGGTAGACACATAACTGGGACGATCAAAACCTAAACTTAACCGTGAACGTATTTCGTTTAGACGATCTAGCGCTGGGTCTTCGCTTGAGGAATATGTCGAATATTGCGTAGGAGACGAATTGGTTTGTATTGGCGAGAAACTTTTGTTAAACCGAGGTAACGTTTTGATACTTTTGTTAGTTTCAGGTTCAGAATCCGAACCAGTATCGAATTCGTCCGATGGACTTGCACTCAGAAGTCTAGGAGTGGTTTTCACCGAATGCTTCAATTCAACCGTCTCCTTTGGAGGCGTCACCTTAACTTTAGATTCGTTTTTGAGTATCATCGAGCTTCTACCAGCTCTTGTTTGCAACGAAGGTGCAGGCATCGTAACCCGACGATTCTTAGTTGTTACTTCGTTATCACTTTCTTCTTCACTAGAGTACCGTCCCAACGACCTTCGACCATCATTCTTGTTCTCCATCAAGATCTTCAACTTCTTCACCAGGACTTTTCTAGTTGTGCCCGTAATCGGCATGATCGGGAACCCATACTCAACCAGCTTTGTACGCAGTTCCGCGTCCGTTAGACTATTAATGTCGGCCATTCTTAGTTTAAATTAAACTTTATTCTGTAGTAGCATTTGTTGAGATAAGGCGCCAAATGTGCAGATGTCCTTGAACCAAAAACAAATGACTTTTTCTGATTATACCGAACGTACCAGCCCGCATTTAAATTTATTTGTTTCGTTTACTTACCCGTTGCAGTAAAACCTTATGCACTGTTAAAAAGACAAGACAAATATTAAAATAACAGCATCTAAAAACTCCATAAATAGAAATGACGTTCCGCGGCCATTCCCTCCACATATATATGCGTACCTTACGGTTACAGTACCAACGTAAATTTTTTAAATAAAGGTGCCAACGTAAATCAAATCATCTTTGTGTACAGTGTGTTCAAGTTTTACATTTTTAAAAAATTTTTCATAATAATTATGTTTTTTATGTTTTTAGTTTTAGTAACTAATTTTGTGACATGCAATTCACATATGTTATGTCCGTATTACATTTAGCAATAATGCACCTGCAATTGTAATCTACAATCAATTGCAGCAATTAACTTCAACAAAAATATGTTTGTATTTTACACTAGAGCAGTATTCATGATATTCATATTCAACAAAAGAATAATTTTTATTAAGTAAGAATTAACGTACATTCGAATCGTTATAGAACCTCGCCGTTGTAATAAATTTTAGTCTCGGGGCTTCTGAGATGTAGGAGCCGAAGTCGTAAAAGATCTCGTCTGTTAAGGTGCTTTCCTTGGTTGCGTATAAAGCAGATTCTGCTGTGCTTAAAATGTTTGTAATGGATTCACATAAGCTTAGCAACCACAAATTTAAGTGAATAAATATCTTGTAAAAACTTGGAGAGCCATTTGTCGAATAATTCTCAATGACTACGTTTATCTCGGGGACTTCCATCCGATCGAAAGTCCATCCGATCGTATGCATCCACTTCAGTTGTACGAGATAAACAGGTGTGCTTGACTTCTCCATCGGATCCGCCGAGACAATCCGATCCTCTAGTTTTGCCGGCTTGAATTGGGTGAAGTGGATGTAAAGATCGCGATTGACGACATCAACGCTATTGTATTGAAGTATAATCAGCTGTTGTTACCTCTGCCTACATTAATTCTTATTCGTTAAATTAATATTTATCTCGAACAACATGATATTAAAACGGAAAATGACTGCTATGGTTTTAGTTTTTAATCTATACCTTTTAATGTGTAATATGATGAATAATAATATTATACTTTTGATGAAATGGCGTCAGCGTCATAGAACAAGGATTAATGCCCTACTACAGCAAGACTAAGAAGTGAAACAGTTTTAGTGAATTTTTTTAAATAAAAACCATTTTAGATTGCAGCTACATGCCGAGAGTGAAATGGCTAGAGTAATTGTGAAAAGTAGAAAATCACGAGCAGCAAATAAATGCTTTAATTAAGCTAATAAAATAACGGACTTCTTCACTTCCCTACTCGTTCCTCTTTTTGTTATTACAATATCTCTTCTTTACGTCCATATTTAACCAAACAACACAGATATCTACGAAAAAACGTGTTTCATACACTTCGCGCCCAAGTGAAGTTAGTTATAAAAATCCTTTTTATGTAACTTCCATCTTTTTTCAATTGAAATGGCCTGAAACGAAGATTATCCAATCGGAACAAGCGCTTGTCGACAACAACACTTTAGTTTGAAATGATGATTGACTTGACTCAAGCGGATGGAGTTTCGATCGGATGGAAGCCTCCGAGATAAACGTAGTCAATATAGTACTTAATGTGCTATTTGAACTACTATATTTCAAAATGTAAATGTCGCAAGTTGCTTTATTTAAAATATGATTACGATACTAACACAAATATCTTTAAAACATTGATTAAAATTTTAACGTTTGTGTACTGGATCTGTTTACGATAAAAAAAAAACTTTTAAACACTTTACTTACTAAAAATCGCAGTTTGCCAAAATTTGATTTCAATATAAAATTTTAGTAACTATTAAAAATGTTTTCATTTAACAATCAATTAAAATGAAATAAAAATTGCTTTTATTTAACAATTATTCTCAAAGCAGAAGTAAATTTTTAGGTTTTTTAAATATTGTTAACACTAAATACTGTATTTGTAATTTCTATGTTAGTAGTTCAAGAGTATACCGAGTAGACCAAACACATCCTCAATTAAAAGTATCCATGGTTTTTCTTTTAAAATTTCAAAAATTCATCACACATGCTCCGAATTCCGATATTAATATTATACTTTCACTCAGTTTCAGGTATGTAATCATTTTAATATTAACTTAAATTAATTTTGTTATGCTCAAGGTACATTGACTTTATTAGTCACTAAAGAGGAAGATGGTGTGAACACATCTATCGTTAATAACATTCAAGCACGGAGAGGTTCGAGCTTTGTTTTAACATGTTCAGTATGGCATGGGGGTGCTATTGATCATCGTACATGGTGGATAAAGTAAATTGCACTACTTGTTTAACGTAGTCTTAAGTTAGCTTGTAGATCAAATAAAAATGTATCTCTACATGAGCTACAGTTTAATCGTGTACGCTTAAAAGACCAAGGCGAGTATGTTTGTTCCAGTTACACTTATAGCATAAAGAAAATGATAAAATTACATGTGCTCCCTAAAGGTGTTTCAAAACAGATGAAACAACAAGTGCATGATTGGATTTACCCTATTAGACATGTGCGGTCAAATTCAGGTACGTTCTTCTGTTTAACACAACTGGCTTCGACGTTATTTACAGATTCATCGTCATCATCCGAATCACAAGAAAAACGGTCACAACTTGGTTTGTATCATGTTTATTTTGCAACGTATTCAGCTTTCGATTCTAGGAACAAATTCTGCTTATGTCAAGTTTTGGGCAGTAGCTTTTGTTATCGTTATAATTGGAATGGGGATATTTTTTTTGTATTATTTATTGAAACGTTATTGGTGGAAAGCTAACAGTATAAGTCGGTTACAACAGCTTCGTTGGGTTACACCTAGTACAGTAGTCTCCGAGTTACCTGTTGCTAGAATTGAGGAGGAAACGTGTTTGTCTGAACCCAACTGTGATTTGCCACCTTCTTATACTGAAGCTGATTTGCCACCGCCGTACGATGAAGTTATCAATTTGCGCAATCATAATTAAGCTTTGGCAATTAATTCTCTGTACCTGCATTTTTGTTTATTTTTATACCATGCGTTGAATAAAGTTTGGACTAACAACATTGTGTATCACCTTTATTTTGTAATTATGTATTAATCTTTTACGTTTTTTCGTTTGGTTTAATATTTTTCTTTTTCTTAATGAGCAGATCTTTAGGACACACTCTGGTATTGGGTGGTTTTGGAGGACACGGTGGTCTCTTAATTTCATTTTCGATCTAAATATCAAAAATTAAAAACCGAGTTTTAACTTAACTCGATTTACCTCGCACTCTGGAAGTTTGTCGTCGCAACCGCCTTTTCCAGTATCGCATTGCACAGGTGGTAAATTTACAAGTTCGGTGCTTGTAGTTGAAATCTCCCAGTGTAGGAGTTCCACTGTTTCCAACGTATTTAACGGCACCTACGAATAGTAACGTAGAACTAGGATAAACGTGACTGCAAGTACCTGAATAACATTCTCTTGGTAGTTTTTATTAACAAACTCTTGTCTGACGTCATATCTCAACTAAAAAAATGTGATTGTTTACGAAAATGAAATAAGGTACTTACAGATTCATTCAATGCATCGATTTCTCTAAAAGTATTCGGTTGTAAAACAGTTGTTTGCCTTAACTAGAAAATGCTGCTTGTTAAAAAACGAAAACTTTGATTGAAGTACTCACTTTAGATTTACCTCGATCCACCTTTGGTTTAAAATCGAATTTGTTGTTGGTCGAATAAGACCTGTAATTGAAATAGATTGGTTTTTGCCATTGGGTTAGGGTTTTGTTGGTTGTTTCTTGGGATAAAAGAGGATTTGGACGATTGCTCTTCTTGAAACAAGGGAGGTAGTAATTGATGCGAGTGTCCACTTGCAATACCCTTTCTGCTAGTACGGTTTTAGGAAATAAAAAATTTTGCAACTAACACCGATAAAAGAAACGATATTAATGGCTGAAACGACTCGGTTTCGAACTTACTTTTTTGAAAATGTTTAAACTTAATTTTGATAATAATTCCATGATGGGTTTAAATGACAGATTATGAAAAAAAAAATGAAAAACGATTGTTTTTTTTCAAATTATTGCTTTTGATCATAGTGTGTATATTTTTAAGCTTGGAAACGTGGAGATGTTAACGTTAGATTAAGATAGAAAACTTGTAATAATCCTTGAAACCAAATTTCAAGATTGGACGATTGCCGCGAAAGCCTAAAAACAAGAATCAGTCTCTACAGAGTAAGAACACATCCAACTATCAGAATCTGTTTAAGGTCACGAGATGGTTGCTGAAACGACAAGAAGGCAAATTTGTCAATGGCAACAAAGATTGTAATATTTTGATTAGTTGTGAGAAGAATGTCAGGTGTGTAGACGCTGGACAGCAGATTATTGTAGTGCCCCAGCCTTTATTAATTTCTGTATAATTGAATTCTTGGCGCCAAAGCAGAAAATTGAAGCTTTCCGCCAGAAGTTTACGATCACTGTTAAGTACTGATTTAAACACCCTCAAAGTGGCTTTTTTAGCGGGGACTCTCTTATTAAAGTTTTAATCTGTAACCTCTACATTATTACTGTAACAAGATATTTTGATTAATTGAATCACAGCAAAAATGATACAAAAATTTGAAGCTTTTTAGCGCCATCTATTGATTTTTTTACTCATCAAACAACAAAATCGTCAGGCTCACTGTCGCCGACCAAAGCCCGAGATTCCAAGGCTTGTGTTCGGTTGACGACTATTTTATAATTGCATCCTCAACAACTGATCTTAATCTCCAAAGTCAACCCCAGCTTTTATTAATTTCTGTATAAATTTGCAGGTACGATTCAACAAGTTAGGTAAAGGGCCAAGATCAAATGTTTACCTTTAATGTTGCAAACCATCTTCTCAGATCAAATCTTGAATTCTAGACGCAAACGCAGGAAATTCAAGCTTCCCATTGAGTTTACGAGCAGTGTTGGAGACTGATTTAAATACCCTCAAAGAGTGTGGCTTTTTTACGGAGAGCTTTCTTATTAAAGAAGTTTTAATCTATAACATTTACGTTTTTAGTCTAGTAAGTAATTTTGGTTAGTTTAATCGAATTACAAGCAAAAATGATAGTAAAAAATTAGAAGCGCTTTAGCGCCATCTATTGAATTTTCTACTCATTAAACGCCAATGTCGTCAGTTTCACTGTCTCAGACCAAAGCCCGAGTTCCCAAATCTTCTATTTGGTCGACTACTTTTTAATTGGAGCAAAAACCGATCTTAATCCCCAAAGTCAACAACTAAAAGTAATTGTATCAACCACACAACTTAAAAAAAAAACACCAATAGACTTTTATAATAAAATTTACTTAAATAATGTACCTACAGAAATCGTTTACTGAAAATTTACAAATTTAAGGATGGATTACATTGTAGTTATGCTAAGAGGAAAAACAAATTTCATAATCGAATTAAAAATTGCAAAGTACAAAACATGAAATCCTTACGTTAGAATTTTTGCGTAATAAGTTTCCACTCGAAACGAAGCGCTTTTACATTTAATAAATAAAAAAAATAAACACACAAAAAAGACTTAAAACAATCGCTTCGTACGTATTTACGACTAAAAAAAAATAGTTACGCGATAATAAGATTCTTGCATCCACCATCTTTTAAAGACGTTGCAGTTAATCGTTAAATATAACAAAAAAAAAAAGATTGAAGCGAGTAGTTTTTTTTTTTTTTTGAAACAGTGGAAATCAAATCACCAAGTAATTTTCATATTAGTTTATTATTTTACAGTCTATTAACACTCTTCCTGCGATTTTCGGACACAACGAGCAACTTTTCTTTTAAATTCTGAATATGATTCTCTCCACTCTTTCTATAATTGTTTTTTTTATGTTTAGAAATGGGTAATTTAAAAAAATTGACACTTACAGCAGCATCCACGTTTGCTGGTGATTCATCGTTCGGATCGGCTAGCATTGAAATTACTGATATTAAGATAGTTTCTACAGTATGAACGGGCAGCCATCGTTCCTCGGCTTTTTCGTAACCGAACTTATCGTCGCCCGGTTCGTGTAAAATTGATATACACACATCACCGTTCTTATCGACTAAAAACAAACCGGGTATAATCATACTCGTATCCAACTAAAACTTACTATTAGGATGCCAAATTTCAGTCACAAATCTCATTTTAGGTGGCCTAAGTGGATATTCTTTTGGAAAATGTAAATGACATTTGAAAAAACCTCCTTCGCTAAAATTTCACAATGTGGTTAAGAACCCAGCTGCGATTCTACTTACTATAACGTGTCAGGTGGGCCGATTATTAAAACTTCCCATCGGTATATATCATTATCATCTATTAATCCAGCAGAGAAACCCTCGACCGGGTTTTTGTTAAGTTCTGTAAAATAACCGAAATAAAAGTCGGTGTCAAAAGTAAAACTAAGAAAATATTAACAGTTATTGATTTTTCAATCAAGTTGATTAAATTTTAAAAACAATTCGATGCGAAATACGAGTACGACGCAGATTCTTCGGTGAATTTCGAAACGTCACGGAAAAAAAATTGCGAATTTTGGTCGTTTTCGCGAGGTCGTCTTCAAACAAAGTTTAATCACGTTTCTCGAATAAAAAAAAAAGAAGCACTCGTACTATACGATGCCGAAATAATTTTTGCTTTACCTGCGAGTTGTTTTCTTAGTAAAAGTGCTGACTGTGGTTCTGACATTTAATTACAAATTGAATTTTGATCACAATCTACAAAACAAACACTTTATTGTTAAAAGATGGCTGGGATCTTCCTCAAACGCAAACCTTTTATTGTACGACGAGAAAACACATGTAGCTTCGTGAGAATGGTTCGATGCACAGATAAGCCGTCATTTGACAGGTTGACCAACATCATAATTTCGACGACTCATTTCTCTAGCATTTGACATTTTAATTATATTCACTTTTACGTTTAATTTACAGTATCAACAATATTATTAAACAAACAAACTTTGTTTAATCGTAATAATGAAATCTAAAAACAGTTTTTTAAAATATTAATCTTTTATATACAGTATACGCCAAATTAAATAAATCTGTTCCAGTAACTTAAATCGTTTCTAGTTGTTATTCATCAATATTTTAAATAAAAAGTTTGGTCAGATGTAAAAATTGCTCTAAAAATGAACGTTTTTTACTTACATTAATGAGCAGAAATGCTCATTGCCAATCAGATTGCATTTTTATTACATCACTTTTACGTTTTATTAGTGTACTCTACAAAGCGCTAGTACTTTCTTCGTAACTCGACGTTAGCAATAAAATAAGTTTTAAGTATAAGTTTAGTTTGATTTAGTGAATATACAGTTTTTGTAACTCTGTTAAATAACTATAACTTCAACCAATACGATGACAGAAATTTAGCGACGATACTTGCAGGGAAGGCAGTTACGTTTATTTAACATAATTTATAGTGGCTTGAGTCTAACTTGGATGGTAGGAATAAACCGGTAAATGCGTTTGCCGTATTTTACTCGATTTTGTGAATTCTTTTTTTATATTGGTCCTTTCCAATATGAGCCCTCAGCAGACATACAACTCTGGTTCTCCTCACGTAATTATGAGCCATAGCACTAACTGATAGGGTTACTATGAAACTGACGACAACGGCAACAAACTTCAATTTGGTTCATTTTAAGCTGGTGTGTCGACATCTTCCAATCACAGAGTGGAGTGTGGTCAAAATTCAATTTTTCTAATAAACCCTTTTGTCTCAAGAAAGAGAGAGAACAGGAAAAGCGGATGTATTTGTAATTCATATATAAGCAACTTGCTCCCTGTTCCAGAAAACTACAAAGCATTCGTGGACTATGTTAAAATTTCTTTGCGGAAACTACAACGAGAGGTTGCAGAAGTGAATGAGCCTGAGCGAAAGATCTATACCGATACCGATGCAGCAAAGCTATAAGCAGCTGTATAGAGAAATTTTTTTTCTGAAAAAACTATCAACTGCTAGATGCCATTTCAAAAAAAAGATGTAGTAAAGTGGACTGACATGATCTAGACATGAAACAAAGCAGAAGGAAACCATGACGAGTGTTAAAAAACCTTAGCGGCGACCTTATATTGTCGCACCCCAAAACCAAACTAATGTAACATGATGCGACTGCTCTTGATCAGCAAAACCTAAGAGAAGAAACTCAGAATGAGACCGTCTCGAAATATACCGAATGAAACTAATTGTCTCCTCCAATTTTTCGATATCCAAAAACTAGAGAACGTCATAAAAACCATAAAATCAAACCGAGCTAAAGATATTGCAAAAAGCAAAAGTTACTGCCATTTTGAAGACTGGAACAGACCCAAAAGACGCTATCGCTGCATCTCACTTCTATGTCATAGCTACAAATTCTTAGACAGGATAATCTTTACCAGAATCAGGGACAGCATCAACGAAAAACTAGCTGACTTCTGATCTGGTAAATCGTGCGTGGAGAAGTTCTTAACCTAAGCGAATACATTGAAGTTAGCTACCAGATAGGAAAAATAACAGGAGTTGCTTTCATAGATTTGTTTGTTCATGAGACAGTAACCCACACTCTTCTCCTCCTCAAAGTGTACAAAATCATTAAGAATTATGAGCTTATCTTGATGATTGACTTTGTATTGCGCAATAGAATGATTTAAGTTCGTCTAGGCTGGAACTTCAGAAAGTGATGTAGGCAAACGAATGGTTTACAAATAACACTTATAACACCACTTTCTTTTCACTCGCCATCCTTACGTTCTTCGTTTCCAAACATTTACTTACACACTTCTTTATCTTTCATTTCCACCTTTTGAATTTCGCGCTGCTGACTTCCGTGATCTTCACATGCATCTCTCCAACGTTTACTGCTTTTCCTTGGTTTTCTAATCGTGTCAGCGTAACTACATCCTTTCTTGATCTTTACGAAAACTGTGCCGCGACCTTTTTTTTCCAGCTCCACTTCTCGCTTTCCCCCACTCCATATATCAAACTACTAAAATATTTGTCTTCTTCTTTTTGTGTTATTACTGCGCTATAGCAGAATTTTGCACCCCATTTCTTCTTACATGCTTTCAGCAGTTTGTTGACGCTCTTTCTTTTCTCGTTTAAATTCGCTCCTCTGCGTTTCCCTGTCATCGATTTGGTTTGAGTACGCGCCGTCGCTAGGACGGCGTTTTACTGGCATCGATACAGCTCTTTTAATCTCTTACCCTCGACACGACAGGTAGCAGAGCTCGCTGGTTATAACTGAACGCATCGTTCGGTCCGGTCCGGGTTTGAGTTTCTTATGGGGTATTTTCTTTAAATCTTGCGATCTCTTACTAGTTCCTGATCAGAAAAAGCTTAAAAGTCACTTTCCACTACCTCTCCGGATGCTTCCCTATCAGCCACCTGCAGATGCGCCCGTTGAGGGTTCCAGGTAACTCTACAAGGCGCAAAATACAAAGAGACTACAACAGGTAGCACAACTGCAAAATTACTAATATCAACAAAATGATAAATATTTTTATGATCAAGACCAATGACAGAGAAGTGACCAATCCTGGAAAAATGATAAGAAGTTTGTAGCAGTGCTGCGATGCCAGTATGCCCTCCTAGCGCTAGATTATGTCAGTGGAGCGACGATTTCGCAAAACTCAAAAAGAAGGCCAAGCAATTACACTTTAAAAACAACAAAAAAAGTGACCCATGGAACAGGGGGTACAAAAAAGCCTAAGCCATTAATGAACATATAAATCGTGGTATGAATACCAATGACGACGCCAAAAGTTACTACATTCAGTGTAAGAGAGATTATGAAGGCGGCAAAAACTTGTACAAAAGAAAGACTCCATGGCACAGACATTATATAGTCTGAGGTGCTAGCAGAGGCGACGCAACAACAACCTGACAAATTGGCACTCTTAATGACAGCCAACCTAGTTCAATACATAAATGCAAGGACTCTCATAGCAATCCGAACTCGTACAGGCCCTTATGTTTGCTTAACAGCCTGGCGAAAGTATACGAGCATGTGCTGTTAGCAGGACTACAAAAAAACATTGAAGATTTAGTGGAGGAGTGGGTGTCAGCCCAACAATAAAAGTTCACGATGGACGCATTAGAATCGGTCGACCGGTAGGCAAAGGAGACTCGTGAAGGCACCAGGAAAACAAGACGACTATGTGCCATTCTTTAACATGGCTGATAATTGTGAAAGCATTACAAGAGAAAGAAATATTATCGAATCATATCTCGAAAACAGAAGCTTTATCCTAGAAGTCCAAGATACCACAAAGATATTACAAGTGACCTGCGTGGTGTCACAAGGATACGTACTGAAACAAACTCTTTGGAATATTGACTTTGACGGCATACTAAGAGTCAATCTGGGAGAATCTTTCCCGACTGACTTAGATCCGAGCATACCCGAAATGTAACGAATCCTACGATATTTTACGATTTTCCCACCACCATTTTCGATTGACCTCAACTGACTAAATTTGAATGCAACTCGAGCATACCCGAAACAAAACGATCCCAACAAATTATCACGATTTCCCACCGATCTTAGTGTGAGTGAGCCAGGATCCGCATTACATAACTACTGGTACAAAGTAGCCTTTGTTGACGACTTTGTCTTAATGAATAAGGCTAAGGCGGAAAACGAGCTAAGACAGAACAGGACGTCATTGACCTATGCCTTAAAACGAAAGAATTAAAACTGGCGCGACGCAAAACCGAACCAATAATATTCTTGGGTAAGAGACAAATTGGTGTTATTACTTTCAGAATAAAGAACCATGAAGACTCTTCCAAATATAAGATTAAATGTCTAAGAGTATACATAGTTAGAATAATGCTAAATCCGTTCGAGCCGACCACCATGAAGAAAAGGCTAATATCTACGGTGGCCTGCTCTACCCTTTTATATGATGCCTCAATATGGGCAGCAACGGTGAGAAAAGGCATAATAGCAACTAAGATTACATGGACTCACAGGCTGAGACAACGCGGACAACTAAACTATCTCCTAACCCAGATACTTACAGGGCATGACTGTTTCGCTACTTGACTACATGGTATAAGAAAAAGATTAAACCCTGACTTTTCTTACTGCCGAGACGTAGATGACGCCAATCACGCGATCTTTGCCTGCCCAAACTGAACCAACCTTAGAGGAGAACTGATTGGTGCGATCATCACAACATTGATTCCACAAATTATGACCAATAGATATAAATGGAAAATTATCAATAACTCGTTTTTGAGAGAGTAGATAGGGTCCCACAGTACGCAACTTTAATTGCTGAACCGGACAACCTTTTTGCAGGTGTTAGAGTCGCGACTTAAACTTCGTACGTATTCCAATGTTACTTTCACCAGTTCTTCCAGTCTGTAGTGTCGTGGCAAGAGCTAACTGACTTTGGTTAACAGACACGGCAGCTAAACCCAAACTTTTTTGCTGCTGTGAAGTTGTTTGACAGGCAAGTCGTGCTGGGGGAGTCTTGGTTTAATTGTCTGAACAGAGAACAGTTAAATGAACCCCCAGAAACTTAATGAAACAGGGAGTTTCACAAAGCAATGGTACGTACTAGAAAGCTATTTCACACAGCCAAAAATACCGAAGTCAGGGATGAATACAGAACCAGTCTCACGACATACAACAAAATCTCAATAAAAAAGCAAATAGATATTCTTGGAGAAGATACTATAAAGACGTAGAAAACGAATTTACATGTTTTTATCTCCAAAAAGCAATAAGCAAGAACCGTACTAGAAACATTGGTATATTATTGACAAACTGTAAGGATTCTGTTATAACAGCCATTTTTTCTGTTTATTTAACGTTAGGAAACAAAGAGTAATTTTTTTAGTTTTAGATGAGTAACTTTATTAGAAACAATAGATATTTTTCTATGAACATCCATAGAACGTCTTTGTGTGGATGTCATATGAACGTCTTATGAATGTACACGGGAAGTTCATAGTACTTAATATGGACACCGAAGGGTTCATACCAAGATATCCATTGGATGCTATATAGATGTTTTTGTGCTATATATATGAGCAGTTTTTTTTTAATTTTATGTACAGTAAATGCTTATTGAGCATTTTCGTATATTGCTGTCGGCCACATTTATTGCTTGAACTCAAAAAGTCCAAACTAGCTGTCTTTAGCCACCAGATCGAAAAATCAAACCCCCATCATGAAATACATTTATATTTTTTCCCCGAATGAAAATATCTATATTACATTTTCATTTGAATTAATTATTTAAATATAGAAACGTAATGATTAACAATAAATGAATAAATATATGTATATTACAACTACCTCGGCAAAAACTCATATAATTGATTCAAACAATAAACAACTAGTTTATATTACAAATCACAGTTAACTTCTTCATTAATTACATCGAATATAAAAACCTCTACCACTACGTGTACTCGCTATCGGCCTTAACCAAATTAAGTAACGGCAAATTTTCGTTCCTCGACTGCACTTTCGATTCGACACAATTACTTTCCGAACTAATCGTCGACACGTAAGTACCCAAATCTGAATCACTATTAGTCCGTTTGAACTTCTTAAAATATCGCCATTGTATAAAATTAAACAACTTAAACCTGTCTCTTTTTTTATCGATATAATCGGCGTGTCCTAGGAAAATCTTATCGTCGATGCTTTGCACGTCTGGATTGAAAGTAACTGTTTTTGAACACAACGGTGAGTGCGATCCATTACAGGTACCAGGTTGCGAAACTTTCAAAATTGACGATTGGAGATTTTGGTACGATAGCAGCGACCGATGCTCCTGCTCCAAATTCAAATCGATAGCGTAATTAGAAATGACGTCCGGATCGATGTCTAACGACGATGGCGAAAGAATCAACGGCGAACTCGAGTTTGTTGGTATATCGGGTAATTTCAAAGACGGCATTTTCTCTTTTTTATTGTCATCTCCATCGAGAAGCTCTTCACCGTAATCGCTTAGCAGACTATCGGATTTGAAAAATTCAGCGCATTCCGCGTATTCGAGAATTTCCTCGAGCAGGTCCTCGGCTAAAGACGATGTTTTCGGTTTTTCGTGCAAATCCCAAACGTTTCGTTGCCACGAACACTGATTCATCCCCACGAAGTGCTCGTTATCGTTTGAACAATTCGTTTTACTACTTAAACCCGAAGCGCTGCTTAAATTACTACTCGAATTCGATTGTTCCGTTGGATTATTATTGCTAGTCTTTGTTAACTTTTCGAAAGTCTTTACGTTTCTGATATCGTCGACGCACGTGCTTAAGCTACCGATCATCCTTGGAGTACGTTTCATTGGTTGCATGAATCTCGCCGATTCGTTAACAACATCAACGACCGGTGCCTCGACGACGTTGTCCCAGTTACTAGTAGTCGACGCCAAGCTTGACGTATCTGAAAAATATTCGGGTTGAGCTAATGGGGCGGTTACTTTCTTTTCGTAGAAGTCGTTTCTATGCACGATCGATAATTTTTTAACGATTTTTTGAGGCACAACCAGCCTAGGTTCGGGAAACGTCGTGAAGCACGTCTCCAAACAAATGTTATGCACCTCGGGCTGATCTTCGCTTTTGTATTCGTTCCAAACGTCGTTTATGTTTAGTCTTCGCGGTTTCCTCGGTCCCATGTTAATTACAACCTAGAAATAATGACAAAATTAATTTGTAAAGTACGAGAGGAGTTGGTTTTGATACAAAGAAAAAGTTATTGCGCCATTGAACGTATATACTTCCGTGTATGTAGAGTTGCATAACGTAAACGTATGAAAAGTTGCCTAAAGTTAAGGTATCAAAACCAAAACCGATCTTAGTAATTGGTAATAAAAAAAATTTAAGCGTAGGAAGATTAGAACGCACAAGAACTACTTACCGATTCAACAAACACATGCAAACATACAGTCAAGCAGAAATCTAAACAAAAAACCGACAAAAATTGTACCTTGTATCATGTAGTGGCGAGATATAATCTATCGGAGACTGAAGGGAGTTGTGCTTCCTCCCACTTGTTCGATCAACCTGCTCAAGATAGCCAAAGTAGTTAACTAAAGATAAGCAACTTAATATACAATAAAAATGTTGTGCCAGATAAAAAAAGTGCAAAAAACGCAACGAGCTGAATAATTCAAAAATGGACTTACTTTCTGTTTTCTTAAAACAAATTTCTGAACACAAAAAGCCCCCCTTAACAACTACCAAACACTGTTACTTCTTCTTTTTCCAACAAGACTACTTCAATCAGCGCAATATTTATTCGTTTTACTTAATTTAATTAAAAAAAAAACTACAAACTTTACTAAAATAAAAAAAAAATAAATACAATTAAGGTAACCACATACATGCTGTAAAATTATACAATTTTGAATGCTTAAAACCTATAAACAACTTCGTTGTTTTGTACCTTGTTAAGTGCTGTAAGTAACTTATCGGGCATGTGGTCTTGAATCATTACTGGCGAAATGAGAACCTCGTCGAAGTCGGTGTTTTCGGCCCATATTGCTTGGTACACAGGTTCTTTCCCAGACAAAGCTTTTCTGCGAATCGTAAGAAACATTATTTTATTTGGCACATACAATTATAGACTTTTTAACGTTATGAAGATTCGATTGGTAAATTTGGACGAAGAAACCATCGCCAGTTAAGGCTCGTACTCGAAAACAATCAAGTGAAGAGAAAGAATTAAACAAATTATTATTATCGTGGAAGAATCTCAGTTATAGAAATAATAGCTTATTCATGTCACTGAACATGAGAGCGTTATCATCTTGTGATCTTTTTCAGAAGATTTTTGAAACTGTTGCTTCAAGTAATTATACTAATCGTTCGGGCTTTTTCACTGACCAAAATTCCAAATGGTTGTCCTTATTGAAATTGTTGCCATCCTTCGGGATCTCTAACGCTCTCCTCTAGAATCTTTGGTCAAAAGTGCCTGACTCTGGCAAGTGTCTTGGTTCGTTGAATTATTCCTCTACCGCCGATCTCATACTATCCTTTTTCGTGTCTCCAAGGTTTTCGATCGGTCTGATGTTAATCTTCCTTTCAGTATGTCCTATGTACACCTTCCAAGCAAGAAATACTGTAAACTCCGCAATCTTGAAGTTTCTTCTTAAAATAACGGATAAGTTGACGTTCTCGTGTTTGCAAGGATTAAAACGTCACACCCAATTTCGTGAAAGTAAAACACTACATCAAGACAACACAGGCTCACAACAATCTGAAACAAGCTGTTGAGAGAGCGTATTCAGGACACCAGAAAATCATTGGATTTAATGCAACAAAAACTCTTGCGGGTACATTTTTCGTTGTCCAACAGCCTGGATCAGGACATCTAAAATACACTGCACAGGATCACAATAAATAAGGCAAGCAAAGTAACAGTAGTATCAGCAAAAATGCAGAAGAAGAAGTTCGACAAACTAAGCGCAGCCCAACATCCAAAACCCAACAGGACCGTCAGCAACTTCTTCATGATCACATTGAACGGTAGCACTCAATCTCCAAAAGAATAAACTTCGCCTTAGCCCTGAAAACTATTCGAAAATAAAACATCGTCAGCGCCGTTGAGACGACGGTTAGAACGCTTCCAGATGGAAGGAAGCTTTAGTCCGTTGTCGCTATTAAAATTGTTGATATCTCTATTGCTTTTCCTATAGATCCTTAGCCAAAAGGGCCTGACTTGGCTTGTCCTGGTTCCGTCCAAATGAAATGCTGTAGCCAATCTCATTGTATTCCTTCTCCCATCTGCAATGTGTTCGTTCAGCCTAATGTTGATGTTCCTCCCCGCTTGTCCTACGTATACTCATCCACAGAAGCAATAAACACTTAGACTCTGGGAACTTTCTTCTTAGGTTCTTTGGTTTTCGGAAACAGGGTAGACATCTATTTTGTCCGTGCATCCTTGAATAATGCTGTTGTTTTGGTATCTTCTTGATTTAGCCTCTCCGTTGGTCGTCTTCAAATCGTGTGGAGGATGTCTCTTCTGTGGTCTCTATTCTTCAGTAGAGCGCTTTTGTAGATGTTTCATTTCCTGCTCCAAGAATTCGGATTAATAAAACACTTTTACCCTCTTCACCAAGGTGTGGAACACTAGTTTCTGCATGAAATGATGTTGTGATTGCCCGTTTAGATACCTGTCCGTGTGTGTTGTTTCTTGTAAACCGACCTAATAAGGTAGTCACCAGTGCGCTCTTCTCGAATTCTTCCATCCCACAGAGCACAATAACATTCCATGGATGTCCACAGAATGTACGTTAACCGCACTTAGTTCATCCGCTGGACGTCCATTACTTTGGACTTGTACCACAAAATGTTCTTTTTGTTACAAAAATCTACATCTGCTAGAAACCACGCACGGAAACCCGCTGGATGTCCATTAGAAGAAGCTTTGATATCTTACCCACATAGCACAAAGACATTCCATGAAATTCACGCACGTTATGTCTACACAACAAATTGTTACATTATTAACGTGCGTTTTGTCTGTAGACGTAAAAAAGACGTCCACCGGATGTAATCTAACCGTCATCCATAAGACGTACATAAATGGTCGTCCACAAGATGTTCATATTATGTCCATGGACGAGTGAATATATGTTGAACTATAATCAGACGCCCTATGAATGATAAGTGCTATATAGGATGTAGATGTTTGCTACTACTGGAAACAGAAGGTCCCCGGAATGTAAACACTGTAGACTTCGTGCAAAAGCGTTTTAGTTCGATCTGTATCCCATCCATCTCTTTTTCCTTCAGGTGTTTTTGAATAAGTTGCAAAGCTTGGTCCATAGGGATTTACTAAAGAAGAAAGTAACATCAAACCTTACCAGAATGTCGGTAGATTGCAGTCTCATACTCCGTATCTCATCCATAAAATCGGACGAGTTTTTAATGCAATATTCTGAATTTCTGACGAACTTTTGTAGACTGTTGAACTAGTACTTTGCTAGCTGGTAGGTGGTTGATCCTGTTGCGCTAACAATCGGTCGAAGAGGTATTCCTGCTTTGTAGATTTTAGAAAAGCCATAGAAATGAAAGACTCTTCTATCAAATGGTAATACCTTCCTCTGCTCTGCTGTTGGTATCAAAGATATTTTAATGGCATCTTTTTGTAGATGAGGTCCACCAAAAGACCGTTTATCTTGGCACTGTACTCCGTTGTACCCATGACCTCTGGGCATTCTCTTTGTCGACTGGAAGTCCAGCGATTTCTTTTCTTCTTAGCAATTGTAAAGCTTTTCGCTCTACTCAGTTTAAATTGGATTTTGGTGGTCTGGCTTTCTTCAATATGTTAGGTGTCGTAACCCTTATTTCTTTCTTAAAGTGCGCTGGGAGATTTTTAACCGTGGTCTCAATGACCCTGACAATGTCCTCTTTCGGAATAGTCTTCAGAGTTAAGGCCAAGTTATTTCCTTTAAGAAGGTGCTGCCGTAAATGCTTTGTACAGTGTCAGCGTGGAGAAGTTGATGACGGTCCTGGTGGGTCCTAGATGTAGTTCTCTATGGGTTTAGTACTTCTTCTGCACTTCCATTGATACTTCCGCCATTTTAAGTGCCTTATCCGTTGTGATCTTGTCCAGCGTGTTCCAGATGTCCTGATCCAGACTGTTGGATAACGAGCAATGTATCCGTAAAAGTTTTTGTGTGGTGAAATCCATTTTTAATTCTGGTGTCGCTCTCTCAAAATAGCTGTACTTACACGTTTGAGAATGTTTTGTGCCTGAATGTCGTGTTTCACTTTTACGAAACTGGGCGTGACGTTTCGATCCCTGTAACGGCGAGTAGTTTAAGAAGAAACTTTAAGATACCGGAGTTTACAGTATTACACTCCTCCTATGGGAAAGTATACATAAGATATATCGAAAGAAAAATCCACAGCAAGCTAAACAAACACATTGCAAACACTAGCATGAGATCAGCGTTAATGGAATGGAACACCTAGAACCCAGACCATAAAATATGCAGTCCACTTCGACGGAAGTCAGATACTCTGTCTAAGAATCTTCAGGGAAATGAATGAAAACATTTTGCCTATTTTACAAATGGTCGATTTTAGCTTCACATAGTGAGTTAGTAGTAAGGATAAGCATCCTTGGCATTACCGATCACCTACAGAGCGTTGAAAAATAAATCGTCGTATCGATTGCACGTGTAGAAAGCCTTCGCCGAGATGAACAATTAACTTTATAAATAAACACAAATCACAGTACGAAGCATACAAAATACAACAGGTACCATGCTACTAGTCTTTAAAAGACTGTGTTTGTGCACGCTGAGCATTGATTTTTTTTTTAATTTAAAAATCGGACTACTACTTGGGGTCATTTTGAGGGAGCATGCAATGCTACGTATTCAGTAAATCACATTTCGACGACACTGATCGAATCGAAATTAAGGAAAAACAAGTGATTTAGTGAATATTGTACAACCACACCACGACCACAAGGATTTATTTAAAAAATGTAGTTACCTCCAAGACTTTTCATATTTTTGTCTGAAATAATAACAAAAATGTAATGAAGTTGTAAATGCCGTGATTACCAAAGTGATTTTAAAACCCACTTACTCGTCCTTGGTTGGGTGGTGTCTGACTATGTGGATGATTCGTCCCGGCGGGTACATTGGTAAATGCGTGGTTAAAGCTATGGAGCTATCTGATGGGTGCACGCCACCGACGGTTCTAGTTTGCTGTTTCTCTTGAATATAATCGGCCATTGCTTGATCGGCCGTTGATAGCTCCGTAGCCGATGTTGGTTCGATCGAGCAACAACAGCACATAACCCCACACGAAATAATTTTCCACTGTAATCAACCACACTCATCATACTACCTTCAGAATCTACTCTGCACTTACTTTAGGATCTACACTTCGTTTTATTGCATTAATGAGATCAGCCCGAAGCGCTTCCATTTGATTAAGACCCAGCCTAGGCACAACGTCCTTGCCCAAAACAACACCAGTAGTAAAAGTTTTAGTATATTCCATGGCCGCCATACTAAAACCACACTATAAATCCATCGCAAGCAAGTACAATACCAACCTTAACAATCCCCCGGGAGGTGAATAACAAAAACACATCAAATTTGGATACTCCTTCCTTAACAATATCCCTAAAATACTAGCAATACCAGCTCCTAAAGAATGACCAACGATTACCAAATCGTAGTCTTTCGTCCCAATAAAAGTACGATAGTTATGGGCACGCTCCAGAAGTTTCTCCGCTTTAATTTTTTCCAGGACATACACAGCAGCCGACACCATTCCCTTATGACCCAAAAAATCATCTCGTAGAGGTTCAACGGGAATACGCTCAGCTTCGGCGTTTAAATCAGTAAGTATGTCCTAAAAATAATCTACAGTGTTGGTACCATTTAATGAAAAATCCCATACGTTCATGCTCAGCGTGCCCCTAATACTGATCACAATTTTCTCGCGATCGTAATCAAGAGCGATAAAAAACGGAGTTTTACCAATATCGACGTGGTACGTGGCGTAAATTATTTCAATGTTGCCTAATTCGGATAGCGTTTGTAACGCCGCGCGATTCAAATGGCAACAATTATCTTCAATTACTTCAATACCATTCCTCAAGTTCGGAAAACAACACGACGCTTTCGAGCATATACGACACAATCCCATTTTTTTAGTCATAGCGTACATAGGCCACCCGTACGCTCGAACGGCAAAGTAAACGTAACGAATAACCGTTTGAAACAACTCAAGATCGGTACCACCTTCTTGCAACGACAGAAATTTGGTACTTGATGTTACGGGCACGCCCGACAAAAACTCGTAAGTGTCGTTTTTACGCTACAACAAACGTTTATTAACACAAAATCTTAACAAGGACTGTACCAACCCTTTCGATTATAGCTCGTCTTTCGACTTTTTGGTAAACCCTTAATAAAATAATACCAGCAACTACATCCGACGGTACTACGTCCAGATCACGAAAGTAATCCGATAGTAGTCGAGCGATTTCTCGGAAAGAGTTGCGGTTGGTGTCCGTCGCTCGCATGCAACAAAACAAAACGCGACAGCGCTGATCCCAACTATCTTGGTACGCTTTCATAACTTTTCTGTAATTAAGATTTGTAATGACTTTTTGAATTGTGGTTCAACAAACCTTTGTCTCCAGTTTCGGGTACTACCCGAACGTTTGTATTGAAACTTTGATTCCGATTCTCGCAACGATCGTTGGTAAGTTTTCATTTTTACCCACGATCGTCCGGCCGGATCGTAAGCGCACCATATGTTTACGAATATACAGATTATGGTGAAACAGTTCAATAGAATTAAAACTGCAATTAGAGCGGTTATATGTTGTTGTTTGAGTGGAGGTTTTACCTAAAAATACTGTTTTGGCGTAGTTCACAGGACAGGTGTGGTAATTGACTGCAGTCCAGTAAATACCGTACCCGAGTACCACCATTTCGCCGTTAAGTACCACTGGAAGTTGACGATTAAACACTTAAATGAGTGTTTTTAGGCTTACTCACGTAATCTAACATACAGTATATATTTTACAGCAGTTCGTGGCTCGGTATTTAAAATACTTCCTTTGTAAGAGACGCACGACATATAAACTTCTAATATTAAACATAACATCACTATCGATAAATAAACTATGTTAAATATCCATATTTCGAAGACGCAGTAATCTGGATTCTTAAAGTCAGTTAGGCACAGCACGCACGTTAGTATAATGGCACTGAAAAAGAACATTCATAAGAGATCAATCAAGCGCGTTGACATCACAAAGGTCGCCCACAGCCGCAATAATCACATAAGCGGAAGACTTAAAAACTCGTCGCACACCTACGTTTTCTATAAATAAGATACTAACCATATTAAATGAAAAGTCGATAATATTCCACCGGGAAGAACGAAATCATCGGATCCAACGCTCCACCTTCGATTGAACGCGGTTAAACCAGGCATTTTACATACTAACTTAGTATTATGATTCGTTTACGATAAACCGTGCTGGTAGTTCTGTGATTTGTGGCAGTAACTTGATTTGGCTGACGCATATTACTAGAAGAACAGGAACATTTCCACTGATTGTAACATAATCCTGAAAGACATAAAATTAAGACCTTGCGTAGCTTATAAAAGTAATGACAACGCGTATCCAGTTTAAGAAATCATTAGTTACCTCAAAACGGCAATAGATGTCACTGTCATACATAGCAATTACCAAAGCAATTACGTTGCAATTACCAGAAAATATAGTAAAAGTACTTTCAATAATCACGCGTATATTACTAAACTTAAATATCAATTAAGTTAAGTACTTACATAAAGAAAAAAAGTATATAAGTGATGTATTATATTCCGGCATTGAAATCTTTTACGAATTCACCTGATTGCGAAAACGTTTTTTATTGTGCAATCGAAACAAAAGGGAAAACAAAAAGGGCATCCACGTCGAAGCGTTTTTAATTTGTGTTGTGCACTTTTTAGATAATGAAAAAAATATTAAAACGCAACTGTCTAGACGTTTCTTCATTCATTACGGTTGCGTCACCACAATTGATATTACAACTTCCATTTTGTAGATTTAAAATTACGGTCTGGGATTCCTACCTTCTGAATATTTACAACTCGCGTTTCAGTAATTAATTCCGTTGTACGCGAGATCCAAGCACTCCATGATTAATCTAGTCATTAAAGTTGTTTGTTTCCGCTTGTATAACAAAAACACATCGGTTTATACCAGAAAATGTATGATGAAGGAATAGAGTTTAATCCGAAGATTAAACTGACATTGACAGGAAAAGCATCGCAAACGGAAAACCGCAGCTTGATTCGAGTGATTACGACGATGATTAATAGATTTTTAATTATGGGTGCAAAGAATGCTATGAAACAACAAATTTGTTTATAGAGCCACTCTGGTTCTCGTTAAGAGAGTTATTTCGATTAACCATTACTATATACTGCGTTACGTACTACATACATATGGGTTCATACTTAAATCTAATTATTAGAAAATACAAAAAAGCATGCCCTCCTAAAAGGACGAAACGTCTCCCAGGTTTCTAACAAACCGTTAGTTGGCTGATTGTTTCACAGCCTCCTAACACAATTTCGTTACGTCGCTTTATAAGTAGCGATTCCAGACGTAATCAGACAGACACTCCTCCATTCAATATAGATTGACCCCTAAACGTGAACTACATCTGATAGTGTCACACGACGTCTCGAATCCTTATCAAATATTACGAATCGACAGAAATGACTAATATTTATTTTCCTCTCAGAGAAAATGATAAATACGACCCGGATTCGAACTAAGGCAATTAGCCCATTAATTTCTTATCGCTTTATTTTTTTAAAACAAATTTTATACTCAACCAGGATGTGGATTGCCGAATATCCTGGCGATAAACTGCAGTTAAACAAAAATCGAAATTTCGAAAGTGAAAATTATGAATGGGTTAATGTTTCATTGATAGAATTCGGGGGTTTCGTTTAGGTGTCGAAATCTGCCACGAGATGGAACGATTTAAACCCCTTTTAATACGCCCTAACACATACAACTTCCCCTAGATATTGACCTGTTTTGTTTGGCGTTTATTTGCAACGAAAAGGAAAAAAATGCTAAATACTCACTGGTTCGACAAGGGTTTGTTGGATGCTCCAACCGGTGGTGGTTAAAATAGGCTGCGATTTGCACAGTAATCAGCAGCGGCGTATCTTAGGCATTGTGCTAGCACGTTCATACACTTATAAGAGATAATTAACGAGGCTACGGTGAGCACTTCACACTCGAAAAACAAAAAAAAGCATGCCGTCGCTGTCGCCACTTTAGTTTTACAACGAGATTTACGATTTCGCTCGCAGAACAAATGAATACCGATGACAGGAGCCAACGTTGCGCAAGTAGGTGTTTATGACAGAGACGGAAAATATATCTATGACATGCGTAAATAACAAAACATAATCGGATAAACAGATGTTACTCTTACCTAATTGATGCATAAAGCATCAATCGCTCATTGCACTCAACACATTTACTACGATTACAATCTAAAAAAAAATCAATTACGGACCGACGCTCACGTGGTCATCCATCTTGACGATTGTCAAATTTAATTACGCGAAGATGGTTTCCTAATACGCGCAACCTTGGATATTAATACGTAATTTAAAAATATTCTCGCGTAGATTGTTCGATTAGATAATCAGAGTCGATTGATTCTATACGTTTGTATCTGTGAATCGCAGTTGGCCGTGAAACAATTTTAATTGCGGCGACGCTCGTAGTAGGCAGTTTTTTTCGATTGTTTTTGTTGTTACGCCACGATAATAAATCGCACACCTACGACTTCAACCTAAAAGTATAAATTTAGACCGCTCATATTTTGGACAACGTTTTGTTTTGCGTACGCGCGATACGGGTTGGACCAGAAAAACAAGCGATAAATTTAAAATAACCAGCGACCTAAACTATCGCAGTAGGCCAACTACTATTTTATTATAAATCGAAAAGTAAAAAAACGGGTAGTAGGCAATGCTGTTTTTTCTTGTTACGTCTCAGCAAACACTTATTTGTATATCAACGTTTAAAATATTTTTTTAAGGTGCACTAAACAAATTCAAATTTTTTGAATTGAAAAGTCGGAAATCATAGTTTATGCAGTTATCGCTCTACATATAATACCGCGTGTACTACGGAATCTAAAAACCGACAAATTTTGTGATTAGTGTGTTATAACACTTTAAATTTAATAATTGTGATAAAAGCATGTTTGTAATTCTCGTTTTTGTCTTAAAAATTGGTATATTATTTTACACACTAGTGCTATCTATATAATAACAAAGATAATAATTAATTTATTATTATTTTTCCCTCGTATACAAAACTCTTGAATCGTATAGGCAACTTACCATACGCATATGTGTAGCAATTAACCATACTCGAACTTTTTTATTATTTTTGGACAGTAAAAAAAATTAGAAAACTAGCTTTGGTCAATAACTTCTTTTTAATTTAGGTCGTTATTTACCGTTAGATCAAGATTTTTTCTTACGTTGTGTGCTCTAGTGATGAATTTTGTTTAAGACCTAAATGCAACTAGTGATTTCTTTTTCTTTATCGATAACCGATTCGAACTTTATTGTATTTGAATATCCTTGAGGAACATAATTCAAACTTATGCATGTGATTGCAAGGTTAATTCTTATCATTCTTTTTTAAATAAATGAACTAAATACAATCTCTTTTATAAGAAGGATTTATACTTATTTTGAGATTTATTTTAACAAATAAAAACTGGTATTACTTATATTCTAATATTGTCACTAAAATAAAAAAGAAATTTTGACATAAAATAAAATAAAAGCGAAAACATTTTGCTGAACTTTCATTAATAGCGCGAGACGTGTGATTAATTTGCATGCGTACGCTAATAACACAAATCGATCAGTGTTGTTTATTTATGTTAATTTATACTAGTTTTTGCAACGTTTTTATCTTTGTTGTTAAACTATTGCGAAATCGCTATTGTTCGTTGTCTAACCTAGCGTTAAAATCACCGGTGTTTAATTACAGCGCCGACTTCGACGAAGAATAAAATTTAATAAATAGATTTTATTTGTTAAAAAAACGGTCTAATTTCAATCATTACATGCATCGGTATCACATTAAAGTAGCTCCTTAAATTACCCAAAAAAAAATTAATTTAATTAACAAGTTTAAGCTTTTGGCGCTGGAGTGGTTTCAGCTTCTTTGACTGGCGCGACTGTAGGAATATCGGGATACTCTAATTTAGCACCAGCTTCGCACTTGAACGACGGACAGCAATATGGGAATTTAGCAGTCTTGTTGGTTTTTTCTTCGTCGAGCTGACATTTCGGATTAGCCAGAGGTAGTGGGCCGCAATCTTCGACTAGTTCGAGAAGGGCATCGTTTTGGCTTACGCACGTGGAACGTCCGCAGAACGGTGTCAACTCCCAAGTTTTTCCAACTTCAACTGTGGCGCAGAGAGTGCTGGCGAAGCACATTCCAGGAAAATCTGTAATATTGCAATTAATTGAAAGTGCATTCAAAGTGGGTGGAGTAACTATGAAAGCCGAATGCCTTGGCATATTAATAACTAAAGCAATTTTTTCGTTAAGCACGGGTATTACTTAACCAAATTGGAAGCTGCTCGACGACTTGCGAATATCTTAAGTGTTTAATGGGGCAAAAATTTACACATCCTGCAATTACGCATATTGGGGTCATTAAGCACCTGGTTCTGAATTGAACAATACCATAATGACCAAATCACTTCCCGTGATCTATAAAGGAAGTCATCACAAAAGAACAAACAGGTGAATGATTGCATTGTTCTAGGTGAGGTGTTTGCACTTTGGTAATTTTGAAAAATGCATAAACTGGTGAAAGTTTTTTCTGACAGTTTTTGGGACGCGGGTTTAAGAAACCGGTTGCGATCGACTTTCACTTACGTTGTTTATGTAATCCCGAACCGCCCGAAAATAAAAAATAAAAATTTTTACCTCTGAGAACATCTGCTGGGATGTACCTCCTGAATATCTTGGGTTCTTCTTTTTGTTCGCACACTGCGTAGACAAAGAACGAAGCAAAAATTAAAACGAATTTCATTTTGCCTGTCTTTTGAAGAACCAGGTCACTGATTAACTGCGTCTAAGGAGTTTTATTTAGTACTTCCAGCTCGAGTGCAACGCCTGTTATATATATACACACAATCACACATACATTGTGGACATCCTCTAGTGGGGATGACAATGTTACACTACAACCACACTCACTTAAACTCGAAAAAAACAACACCGTAGCGATGTAACCAAAAACATGCACTTCTTTAATTAAGTAATCACCCTTTAAATTCCAAGCACCCTAAAAAACAACCACTAAAACAATTTCAAGGCCAACTACACTTCTAATCACCCGACCTTGTCTTTTTGCAAATAATCGTCTAAATTATATTAAAATATTTAAATGCTATTGGCAAAAGTTGCCCGATGGCAACTAACTTATGCAACTCGAGCGTTGTTATTGTCGTTGTTAAAGACGCTTTCACTTCGACGTTTTAAAATATTAGAAAAAGAAAAAAACAATACCAATTCAATCGCTCAAAAATTGACTTAAATTTTATTAAGCGTCAATTACGATTACACGAAAGTTGAATTCATTAAATAATGTGAAAGTTATTCGTGGAAATGTCTTCAGTATTGGGTTGCACTAATGTACAATATTTTTTGGAAATTTTAACGATTTGTTTACATTAAAAAAATACTTTCGGTTAGACGATGGAAAAATACCGTTTTCTGTTAACGAAATTGGTTTCATTAAGAATAAACTACAAATTAAATTAAATTAAGTATAATTTCAATTGCCAATAAACATAATTTTTTATTGCAAAACATTTTTAAGACACTTATTTTGCAACTGTTATAAAATGATTAAAGTAGGAAGATTAGTTAGCCAAACATTTAGTAATTTTTATAAACATTTAAACAAAATGAATTGTTTTTGCTGGATATGAGAATGGCGACGTCATTAGATTCTTACTAATAAATCAAGCCGGTTGTGATAATCCACATTGAGAAAAAATACAATAAGTAGCAAAATATTCACAGCGGGTCCTCGTTTGACTCGTGTGAGTCATTATCTCAAAAAGAAAGAGAAGTACTACACTCACAAAAAGAAAAAACGGGAACCCAGATCTTAAATGGTTCAGGTAAATTTCAGTTTCAAACTGTACAAGATTATTTATTGTTGTATGTACAAAATTCTTCGCAATTACGATTTAACAACATTTTCAAGTTCATCCTAAATTTCTAAGTATTTGTTTTTCTAAACTTAACTCAACCGTGAATAACTTTTTTTGCCATAGAATCAAATGAATTAATTAAATCTAAAGTAAAAGAATTTAATATTTGAAGATTTTTGTTAAAAAATGTAATAAAAATTAACGTACTAATTAAAATTAAATAGTAAAAATAACAAGTTGAAAACAAGGATGTAAAATGTGTGTCAATGTTGTAACCGAAACTTTGAAACTCCGGTTACAACACTGACACGGTTCAAATCGGAAAGATTCTTTGTTTTTAAATTTACGTTTTGCTTTAATTTTACTTTTAAGTTTAAATGCTTATTTTTTTTAATAATAACTTTATTTTAAATATTTTTTATCAAAATTTTTAAAACAAAACAGATTTTTTCTGTCTTTATGTATTTTTTGTCAAAAATTTGGCTTCAGACTTCATCTCTTTTAGTATTCATTTCTGACGTAAAATTTTTCACGTTTAATTTTATTTCAATTTTTAATTGAAAACAAATATAACATATTTTCATTTCACTATTATTTTTTTTTTCAATTTTTTTTAACTCAAATTTGATAGTCAATAGAACCAGTCCTGTCTATTAAAAAAAATATTTTTTTTTTAATTTGAGATTCTACGTATACGATAATTTTTTTGATTTTTTAAATTTTTTTTTATTTCAGTGTTTTTTCTTACAGAACTTTTTTAGTCCACAAAATCAATTTTCTTCATTTTCCTTTATTTTTTTTAATAAACTTTGATCTGTTTATTAAGAAAAATTGTAATAAATAACATTCTTGTTTTGTATTTGGTTTCTTTACTATCTTACTCAAAATGTGATTACCTTTTTCTTAAATTTAATATTAATCTAAAGTTATGTAATGATTAAATAAAACTCTATTATATAAAAACACAAAGAATGCTAAAAAATTGTAATAAACTTAAAAATTGCTTTGTCTCGTTTTTTTTGTTTGAGTGTACACTAGAACTAGACATTTTATCAACTTCTTATTTTTTCACAATCCAAAACTTAATACTTCGACGAGTGTAATGTTAGTCGTCTCCTCTGGATAGCATTTGTGCTGGTTTCTCTAGTGCAGATGTAAACTAAATGACTGACACGGGCCTACATTTCACCATGTGGCGTTGTTGCTCTTAAAACGGATACGTTTCTACTTAATTCTAGGGTCCAAACGTGAGTTTGAATTCTATGTCAACGGCCGAAACGTATCGTATCTTAACGTGTTGATGTTAATCGTTTGATGAGCTTGTTTCTACGAAAGCATAACGTTTGCGGATTCTGAACTTAAGTGTGTACGATCTATGCGAGTACGGCTGGCCAACGTAATCCGTCTGACCAAGGGCGTTACCAGTGCCGTTAAACTAATATCTAGCTCTGAAGTGAAAGAAAAACCGAGTTCTATTATACGAAGACATGATAAAGAGGACAGTCTCTCCAGCTAAGAAAACGTTTTCTAGTAGTCGTACGCGATCCAATACTCTCAGAGTCTATGTGAGTGGTCTTGCGCCTTAGACCCATAAAACGGACAGCAATCTACCCAATTTCAGTATTCTCAGTGTACTGGTGCATTTATGTGAAAAGGGCGAAAGCTGTTTGAACATTGCAAGATAGTAGAGGAATTCATTTTGTAGGATAAAGAGACTGCGACGGTAATTTGTCAAACATGGCCCGGCAGCAATATGCGTATCCGAGAGTGATAGAGCGCTAACCAAGGCATCGCTGTCCAGTGCTCTATCAACTGGTGTCAACCTCTCGGGGGCTCAAAAGCTAGCTTAGGCATAGGTTGGGCGTCGAATTATTCTATCGTGCGACATTAATCCCTTAAAGAAGGAAAGTGCTTAAGGACTATATCTTTGCCTTGATACACACTGAAACCTCCCAAAACTGGGCAAACGAGAATTGGTATCGAGATGCTGAACTAGCCAGCGAAGACCGCCCAGAAATAAAGAGTCAGAAAAGAGTGGATCACTTCGAGTTGTACGCTGAACTGCCGATTTCCTACTAAGAGACTCTAGTTTTTACTAGTTCAAAATCGTACTGTGTAACGAAAACCCAGGGTGCGAGAACTAGAAACTTAGATTTGTTTTAGTGATGCAATAAATTGGACTAGACTCCGAGCGCCTGTTTAAACAAATCTATAAATATATCGATCAAAAAATTTTTTTTAGTGAAATAGCAAATGATTTTTCGTTCAAATGTAAACGTCTTTTGGTGTTATTACCAAAGTTGCTAACGTTTTGCATATTTTGCAAAAAAGAAACGGTTTTAAAACAAACAAGAATTTTTAAAAAGTTAAAACTTTGACTTATACTTAAAAGCACGTAGTGTCCCGTTTTTTCTTTGTTAAAGTGAACATTAGAACTAAGTATTTTATTACCATCTTAATCTCTCACAATCCGAAATTTAAACGTAACGGTTAGCGAATTCTATAAATATATCGAACAAAATTAACTAAGGTTTTGTGAACGAGCAAAGATTTTTTCGTTCAAGAGTAAACGTCTTCTCGTGTTGACACCAAAGTTATTAACGTTTTGTTTGTTTTGCAAAAACAAAACGATTTTAAAACAAGCTAAAAATTAAAAAAAGCTTATAATATACTCAAACACTTTATTAAAATTATAATCGACAACCGAAATAGCATTAGATGTTTGAGCATACTACAATAAAAAAGAATCTTTTACCGATTCAAACAATTCTGAGTAAGAATTACCGAAACCGTTTAAGACTAGTGTTGCAATAGTTTACAAGGTATTTGTACTTAGAAGCAGGTAGTGTCCCGTTTTTTCTTTGTTAGAGTGTACATTAGAACTAAGTAACTTATATATCGAACAGAAAATTAACATGTTTAGTGAAAGAGCAAAGGTTTTTTCGTTCAAATGTAAACGTTTTTTGGTGTTATCACCAAAGTTACCAACGTTTTGTCTATTTTGCAAAAACGAAACGATTTTAAAACAAATTAAGAATCTAGAAAAGTGCGATGAACTCAAAAACTGATAAAATCGTAACCGACAAAATTGAAATTGCATTACTTATTTGAACATACAATAATAACAAAGAATGAAATTTACCGAAATTGTATAAGGCCTGTGTTATAATATATTCACACAGCTGTTTGAACTTGGAAGCAATTAGTGTCCCGTTTCTTCTTTGCTTGAGTGTACACAAGAACTAGGTACTTTATCAACACTTGATTCTCTCACAACCCGAAATTTAATACTTCGATGTAATGTTTAGTAAATATATCGAGCAGAAAAATAAAATGTTTAGTGAAACAACAAAGGTTTTTTTGTTCAAATGTAAACGTTTTTGTTGTTGTAAGCAAAGTAGTTAAAGTTATGCCTATTTTGCAAAAGCGAAACAATTGCAAAATAAACCGAAAGTATATAAAAATTTGTAATAAACTCAAGAACTTTGCTAAATCAGTAACCGACAAAATTGAAGTTGCGTTGCATAATTTGGACAAACAACAGTAAAACACAATAATTTACGGTTTAAAACAATTCTAAGTAAAATTTACCGAAACTGTTTAAGATCACTGTTGCAATAGATTTACACAGCAGTTTGTACTTAGAAACAACGATTGTCCCGTTTTTTCTTTGTTAGAGTGTACACTAAAACTAAGTACTTTATTACCATCTCCTTCTCTCACAATCAGAAATTTAATACTTCGACGTAACGTTTAGTAAATCGAATAAATATGTCGAACAGAAAAATAAAATGTTTATTGAACGAGCAAAGGTTTTTTCGTTCATATGTAAACGTTTTCTGTTCTTGTAGCCAAAGTTGCCAACGTTTTGCCTATTTTCCAAAAACAAAACGATTTTAAAACAAACTAAAAATAGAAAAAAGTCTATATCAAACTCAAAAACAGTAACCGACAAAATTTTAATTGTATTACATATTTATACATACAACAATAAAAAAATAATCTTTAACAGTTTGAAACAATTCTTAGCGAAATTTACCGAAACCGTTTAATACGTGTGTTGTAATACATTTACACAGCTGTTGGTACCTATAGGAGCAGGTAGTGTTTCGTTTTTTCCTTGTTTGAGTGTACACAAGAATTAGGTACTTTATTCTCTCGCAATATAAAACTTAGTACTTCGGCGTAACGTTTACTAAATTCTAGAAATATATCTAACAAAAAAATAAAATGTTTAGTAAAAAAGCCAAGGTTTTTTCGTTCAAATGTAAACGTTTTTTGGCGTTGTCACCTAAGTTGCTAACGTTTTGCTTATTTTGCGAAAAGAAATTAAATTTTAGAAAAGTTTATAATGAATTCAAAACCTTGCTAAAATTGTTACCGACAAAATTGAAAACGCGTTACATATTTGGACATTCAACAATAAAAAAGAATTTTTCACAGTTAGAAACAATTCTAAGTAAAATTTACGGAAACCGTTTAAGACCTATTGTAATAGATTTACACAGCTGTTTGTACTTAGAAACAGGTAGTGTCCCGTTTTTTCTTTGTTTAAGTGTACCTACACTAGAGTTTGGTATTCTTATTGCCAACGGTTGATTATATAATCATAAATCTTGTTAATCAAATATATAACATCAATTTTAAACAACTATTCGTCTTTTGATTTGGCAATAATTTTTTGATTGATCGAGCCCACATGAAACACCGCCAGTTAATAATCTTCTGACGATTGATATTCTGCATCGAGTCTTGTTATTGCAAAACTTGCGACCGGATTTGCACTCATACACACATTTGTACAAAGACTTTCACCGCCAACATAATTTTCTTATAAAACCAATTGCGTGTTTTTTTCGGCACAATGACGAATCTGTTCAATTTATTAATTGTTCTTATGCAAACCGAACTGATGCATCTCGGATGTGAAAGTGCATTTATTGAAAAAGTTATTCGCATCTAAACACAAAGAAAGTATGTTGCAAAATTTAATCGGACGATATCATAAATAAATAAATTTTTGCACAAAATTAACAAATAAACTTTCTATAGTTTTTGTCTTGGATTTTTGTCATTTATCCGTTATGGTTGTGAATGTTTCTTATCTACGTTCAGTTACGCTTCCTTGATCCATTTCTGGAAGTGGTTCTGTTTTACACGGCCATCTAAATGCGGAAGAAAATTACTTGCATTCGAAATCTAACCCTAAAACTAATATTAATTTGGGGTTCGGGTACAACTAATGAGTCATTATTTTGAAATGTCAACTGTGAACAATTAACGATTCCATTGACCTTGATTTCCAGAAGCGTTTGTTAGTACTTTCAATTTCAATGTTGCAGTTTCCTTCAAGCGCCATTTTGTCGCACACGCGTGTCGGCAATATGTCCGTGCTTAAGGAATACACGAAAACAATGGGTTTTTGATTCCAAAAATGGTGAAATCGGATTAACTACCGGTTCTAAAAGCGATCAAGGTTGATCTTGTACCAAACTAGTAATGAGGTAAACTTGTAATACCACTTAAATACACCCACGCGACAAATTTCAGCGTCTCAACATTAGATTATAATTCCTAAAACTACTTTTTTGGGTAGTATATATTGTGCAATGGTTAGATTGCGCAAGAGATGAAGAAACTTGAGGCACGTGGTATTGTCCAAATCGAAATCAAGATTATGATTTAATCTTAAATAATTATAATATTAATTGCTTCATCACAGATGTTCAAATTGTATTACTTCTTCTGGGTTGGGTATTTTTTTTTCGAGATAACTTTTAAATCGGAGACAAGGACAAATTACAATATTCTTATTGTTTTCTGAGAAGAATTACGTAAATCTTGTTCACAGCTAAATTAAATTAAACAAAGCAAAGAAACTGGTAATTAGTAAAAGTTGAAGCGCGACCTTCTCAAGAAAAAACAAAATCAAACGTAGGACATTTTAAGTGATTTAGTTTAAATTTCAGTAGTTTTTACCGTAAACAGATTTTGGCATACGGTGCAGAAGAGTTAACGAACGGTTACAAAATGTTTGCAATTATGTATATGTAGTTCAAAATAACGCGTGCGTAATAATTGTGGAAATTGTTGACTCGAAAAATAGTTAAGAAATTGAAGGTTGCATGTAATTTGGTTTAAAGTGTGTCGCCTAAATGACTACATAATATTGCAACGTTTTATATTTGTGTCGTTTAAGTTTGTTGTTCTAATTTGTTGTAAAAAATAAACTAAATCTAAGCAATTGACTTTAAACAGAACGAAATAATTTGAATTTGCCTGTCACACTTTTACAATTATGAAAAAAAACGAGGTTAAAGAAAATCTCGAAATCGTGTAGCATAACAACTAAATTGTTGTAAGAACTGCATGGATCTATTGTTATACTAATTAACGTGTATTAAAACTTACAAAAAAAATGTGTCATTCTAATACAAACTTTAATTAGAATATTTGAAACCGGTGACTCAACGCCATTATTTACTAATTTATTAATAAAATTAAGGAAACGTTTCCTGTTGTTTACGTTTTTTTCTTCGCGAATTAAACAATTTTGCTATTAGTTTTAATTTATAAATTGGAAAAAAAGAAGTTTATGCGGAATGCCCCCGTCTTGTTGCAGCGCTAAGGTATAAGTATAATTGCGATTTATAGGCCAGTGGACGAGAGAATGGTAACCGCCGATCATCGAGATGTGAGTCATTTGTAACCTTTTCAATCGAATTTTTATTTAAGTAAGTACGGAAGATTCGCTTTTGTAATTAGAGAAGGCGTGCTTCCTTCTCGTTTGAACTTAATATTAAATTACTTTCGCGTCTCGTCGATAATTTATCGACGTGTTTTTTTGCTAATTAATTGCAAAAAAAAAACGATAAATCGTGGGAAATGCATATAAATTATTGACTTTCTAAGTTTTCAATTGTACTTTCTTTATTTAATATTTTGAAACTTTTAAAATTGGTCGAATAAAATTAGGTTGTTGTGTGTGTTGCCTATACTTACGTATTTTAACTAAGATTGAATAAACGTTTCTTGGTTTTAGAAATAGATTTAATTGTTATTAGATTTCGAAGTCAAACGATAAGTTTGAAGATATTTGTTGGCAGAATGCTGTATTTACGTTGCCTAAATTATAAGAAAAATACATAGGCAACACACTTTACCTACAAAACGCGTCGCCTCCTTTTGTTTGGTTATATCACTCAAACACGCCAACTTTTGGTTATTTTGGCCAAGTCGTACATCGATAAAAATTGCAAGATCCGTAGTGTGGTTAGGTTATTTCATCAATGCCAAATCTTCATGCTGCTTGGGCGTGGTTACTTTATCTTCTTTCAGTAACGTATCCACTTCTCTCAAATATTAGCCGAAGTTGGGTTTATTGGTAACGTAGATGTACGACAACATTCCTTTACACATGGGTGTTTTGGTTGTCGTCTACGGACAGGCCGGCCATCTATACGTGGCTTTACCATGGTGACGGTTTTTGTTGGCTGTGCATCTGGTTGCTTGGCAATGCATTTAAAATTAGAGAAATAGGAGTAGATACTTTACTGTTATTCTCCTCCACAAAGCGCGGACAAAAGATAAGTTCCGATGACATCGTTTGGATTGCCGACACTTGTAATTTTGTAAGTGGTCGGTGAACACTTTGTCTTTATAAGACGACGAGGTGCAAATTTTGAAGTATACCCTTTCGAAGCGTCATTTAACATGTGTACATAGACTAGAACTTTGTCACCAGGTCCAAAAGAGCAACTTTTTTATGGTGAAAGGCTGAACAATGTTTATACGTGTCTTGTAATTCATTAATCTCACGGGCACGACCGAAGATACTAGCCAACTTACGAAGGTACGGCGTTATTCTTTCTACTACGTTCTCATTGTCGATGATGACACGGATGTCATGATGCAAGTCTATTAAATGACGCATCTGTCTTGCAAAGTGTGCTGTAGTGTATCCAGTGGATAAATTTTTTGCATTGTTTATGTCAAAACATACTGAGGGCAACGAGTCATTTTGTGTAGTTTTTCTGTACTAATATTGATAATTGCATTTTTAGATTTCTATTTCGCCGTTTCTTTTGTTACGTAAATTTTTACCCGTAACTTAAAGGCAGGCGACTAGCTCAATATAATTCGGCGAGAAAGTCGCAGGTCTCGGTGTGCTGATCTTAATTTAAAAAGCGTTATAACGATGAGAAACTATTAATGGCAAATACCGTTTAAATCTATCTAACACTGAAGAAGAACAAACGGCACAGTTTAAAAGAAGAAAGAAGAGGATTCAAAATCAAATAAAGACTATTGAGAAGCAAATACAAGTTAGTATAGAAAACCGAATTAAAATTGTTTAAGAGAAAACCCAAGCAGATATGTTAAATTTAAAAAAATAAATATGGTGAGAAAGGCATTATTGCGTGACTAGAATCTGTTAGCAGTCCTCAAGTCCATAGAACACTTCTACAAATATTTGTATGAATAAAAATTTTTACTGAGGACGGATTACGCCGCTTTGAAATGGCTATTGCAGTTCCGTAATCTGAAAGGACAAGTAGCAAGATGGATCGAGAAACTACAAGAGTGTGATTATGGCACAGAACGGAAACGGTCATTGGAACGCTCATGCCCTGTCCAGAAAACTATGCCAAGCGGATTGGAGTTCGCGTCTTGAAGAAAAAGTCGAATGCCTTCGGAGAACTGCTATATTTGATGACGAATGGGAACTTGAGCAGTTGCGTCGCGAACAAGAAAACAATCCCAAAATAAGACTACTCCTGAACTGAAAGGAAAACGGCCGACGACCAATCTAGAAAGAAGTGAGTGATTTGGATAGAAACAGTAAAGCATACTGGGCGCAACTGGACTCTTTGATAGTAAGAGACGATCTCTAGATAGTGTTGAGTGCACGGAAAACATACTACAGTTGGTAGTGCCAAAAACCGGGTGTCACAATTGTTGAAGCATATACCAGGAAGATACTTTGGCATAAAAAAGACATTGAGGAAAGTTCTAGAAAGATTCTACTGCGTGAACTGCAAAAAAACGTCATGAAATGGTGCCGTTAGTGCACGGTCTGCCCACCAGGAAATTATCCATCAAAAAACGTAAAGCACCGATGAGGCAGTAGGAAGCTTTTTAGAAACAGTAGCGATTGACAATGCAGAGCCGTTTTCAGAATCTGATTTGAGAAACAAATACATCCTGGTGGTGATCGATTATTTCACGAAATGGACTAAGGCTTACGCAATACTCAATTAAGAAGCAGCTACAGTCGCGGACATATTAGTGAAACAGTTTTTCTGCCGGCTTAGAGTTCCGTTAGAATTACACTCCGACCAACACCGCAACTTTAAGTCTGGCCTGTTTTAAGAAGTTTGGTGACTGTTAAGAATTAAGAAAACTAGGACGAGCCTCTCCATCCTCAATCTGATGGCATGGTTGAGCGGATGAATCGAACAATGGGAAAATACTTAGCCAAAGTAATCTCCGAACATCAAAAACCCTGGGATCAGTACTTGCATCTTTTACTAATGGCACACACCGATCATTCGTTCTCCGAAAGCATAGGCCAAACACTATCATGTGTCATGCTCGGTCGCAAAATACGACTGCCATGCGACCTACAAGTTGGACGAAGATCGGAAGAAGAAGTTGCTGGAGAAGACTACGCCAGCAAGCTGACTAAAAGACTAGACAAAGTACATGAGAAGGTTTGTAAAAACATACAAATTGCCTGTCACAAAATGAAGACCAGATATGACGCGAGGCACAAAATTCAACCTGGCGACATGGTGTGGTTGTATAATCTCACAAGAAGACGTGGTTTGTCGCCAAAGCTGCAGATGCAATGAGAGGGCCCTTATGAATTCGTGCAGCCTATTAATGAGATGGCATATATCGGATCCGAAAACCACCCAAAGAAAAGCCAGAAGTAGTCCACATCGATCGTCTATTCCCGTTTGTTGGCGATAACCACATTACGCAAGTTGAGATCTAAACTAGAGTAATAACTAGCAGAACTAGAAATCAAGTCAAAGAAATGGACTTCGATAAGTTTATGAGCAAATACGGAAGTTCTGAAAAAGCTAGGTTCGAAGTTACAACCGAGCAACAACAAGGCCTGTTCCAAACACAAAAAGAGTACGTCATGGTACATTTCGTGAGAGAGGATCTTGACATGTCCAGAGGGGTTGCAGTCGTATTTAAAAAGAAGTTTGGACGGATAGATGAACTACGAAGCCAGCAACCGGCAGTTTGAAAAGTTTTAAAATTACGTGGTGACCAACATTTTGTTTTCTATCTGGTCACTAAAAAGTACTCCCGTACAAAGCCGTTATACGATAATCTGTAGCCAGCCGTATGGAATCTCAAGAGAGAAATGGAGTTTCACATTATTAAGAAATTGGCAGTACCCAAGCTTAGTTGTGGCTTAGATCAACTGAATTGGAGAACCGTTTGAAACATATTGAAACCCTTCTTCCGAGGAACAGGCGTTCGAGTCTGCAGTTACCAACCAAGTAGAATATCAGGTTCATTGACTGCTACTTTTATGCTCAAGGAAGTTGCCGAAATGGAGAAAGCTGCCGCTATCGTCACGATCCTATCTACCGGTGTCACGTCAAGTATCCTGTTCTGGAACAGAACAGTCTTTAGAAGTTCTTCTCAGCTCTCAACGTTACAGGAGGATGTAAAACATTCTCTTAAAAGATAACAGAAATATACAAAAATGGGTTAAAGAAATCGTAGGTCAGTTATTCAAAGTCGGAAGTGTTAAGATGTATAAATAAAAAAGCGATTAACGCGTGTGTCCGAAATAAACATAACGGAGTATAAACGTACGTGCTTTTAATGTGAACAAGTGTCAGTTTTAGATAAACAGATGTTATCCGCGAACATTATTTTTCGAGTAAATATCGTTAGATTTAATTAGTTCGTGTAGTTATAAACGTGCAAATATTTTGAGTATAAATAAATTAGATTTAAAATTAGTAACAGTTAAGGGTTTGTCGATAAATATCACAGTCAATAAAGTTAAGCAAGCCCTGAAAGGTATGCAATGCTCCATACATAGAATTATCGTAGTACAGTATGACAGTATAAATCAATAGATAGTCGAAGAATTAAACTATAATTTGATGCGAAACTAGTGAATTTGCAACCAGAAGCAAGTCGCACTCAGAATAAATTCAAATCGTAATTGTACAATCAAATTCGCGCTCGGTAGTCGTAATAACATGCATACTTACGTCGCACGTATTTTACGATCAACAAATACACCAATTAATAGAAATTAAAGAAATTTCTGCAATTGAGTCGTTGTAACCGAATGCGTCAAGCTTCCGACTAACTTTTACAATTCTTATCGCAGGTGTGCTTCCAAACTTAGTAAACCATCACACAAAGTACGTCAAGAACTTGACCCCAAATTATATTGCGAAATTGATGTTGGTAACCAATGTCTGACTTGGTACCTACGTGCTCCAAGTTATTGATTTTAGCGAAAGGTATTTAATTGACATGTACTATTTTAAAGCGGCAAACACGTGGCGGTAGCCTAAGACGCTATTATAATTACGGAAAAATCAAGTTATGCCATAAAAATAAAAATTAATTCTTACCTTAGGAAGACCCTCGCAAGTACCACATGTGCTGTAAAACTAATGTACCCATTACAAACGAAGGCCTCACTGGACGCATACGTTAGATTTTTGTGTGCAACTGTTATACATTGAATAGAAAATGCTCTTTTTTTAATTAACTTATATCCATGTCAAGAAAAAACATAAAATGACAGCCAACACTCTAAATGTAGCAACGTGGCGTTCCGGTACAAAATACATACAATACGTGCCTTATATCGAAAGATTTTTAACATAACACTCTGTATTCGAAGATGCATCATCAGGGGTTGCTTAGACGATAGATAACTTTTTGCATAACGTCGGTTCTGAATTGGACACTATTATCGCTGATCATACGTTTAGAAGTTCCATATTGGAAAAATATTTTGTCAATAAGTACTCGAGCATAGTGGCTTTTTACGGCAAATCGCTTCATCCATTTGATTCGGGTATCTTCCACACCAGGTACCCAACGTTATCTATGTTCACCAGTCGGCAAACAACCAAATAGATCTGGCACCGTTGGGCAACCTTTGATATTCTAAATATTTTCGATAATAGTTGGTTATGTCACGCTTCAGCGTCAACCAGTTATACTTAGCACTAACTTTGGCAAAGGTTTTGTCAACACCGTAGTGTTTGGTATTAGCTGCATCGTGACACTCATGGAGGATCTTTTTAATACTAGTTAGGAATGACTACCTGTGCCTTTTTGAATTCACTTTCACGTGAGCCTTGCGTCATAACATAGCCTGTGTTCGTCCATTAATAATAATCAGTAGTGTCTGATTTGTGGGGTTCAAATCATTTGATAATGTGATGTAAACTTGGAATTTCTAATTGCTTTTCTCAAAGGTCTCGAGGGGATGTGCGTGGTATTATGACCGTTACATGACATATTCCACAAGAATCATTTGTTGCCTCGCTGCACGGCGGTTGAGATAGTATATCAAAAACATTATGTTTCCTTGGTAAGTATTCTATTCTTTTGCCAAGTTAACACTCACCTAACCATCTGGCCGCTTGGTGATCCCAAGGACATGAGTTATTTAAGAGGTTGATAATCTAACTTTACGATGACAGGCGAACTCTCAATATGCTCACGAAATTTTGTCATAGCATACACAACTGCTAACGCTTTGTGCTTCTATAGTTACGCTTTGCTGACGTAAAGAGTGTACACGCATATTCCACCGGCCTTTCTTCTAGTCCCTCCCCCTAGAGAAGACATATTTCATTAGCGTACACACTCGCGTTCAAAATGTACAGCAGACTATAGTAAACTTGACGTAAAATTGTGGCACTGTAACTGTTTTAAACTATCAAAAACGTCTTGTTGTTCGCGTATTCACACAAAAGTAGAGTTTTTTCGTTAAGGCGCTCAAAGAATGTGAGGTACTAGCGAAGTTTGGTATAAATCTCCGAAAACACCGAAAGTACTACTAGACGGACGCCTTTTATTTGGGTCTGGTTCGATTCCGACCGCGTTTACAAACGTAGACTTGTCTGGATTCACATTCAATTTAAATAAACGTCAAAAAAATAACGATATAGGATACAATGAATCATTAAGTAACCACGGTTAAACCACTTCTTAATGTCACACATTTGGATTTGAATGTTCAAAGCAATCTATTATTTTTCGTAGATCTGGATCTGGTATTTACTGGCTGCTTTGTTTTAATTAGACAGTCGGATTTCCGTGGTAGTTCTGAATTGGCTCGTTTGTTGGCTATTGAAGAGATTAGATTCCGTAAAAAACGAAAGCTGTAAACGCGCGCAACAAGGTCGGATGAGAACGTGTCTTCGTCTTAACTCTGTCCCCGTCTGTGGCAATCCTCCATCCGGCGACAAACCCAAAGCGTTTTGGCTTTCAAAGAGATCTAACTTGCCGACTCCTTTTATTGGCATTATTCTATTAACTAGAAGCTGTTCATCGTGGTGACCAGCTGCGGATATGGCTATGAGCCTGCACGATCGCTCCTTGTAGTCTTCTCCTGAATTTTCAAGGTCCGAAAGGACGATTCGGACATTGCAGCAATTGCTGTGCTCTTTGGGTTCCAAACAACATCTCATCCCTATGAGCTTCTATGAATCTCAAACCCTCAGGCAGAAAAAAAAATTTTTTTGAATCTTCCGACGGCGTCTCCGGGTCGTGTTAGGTTATCCAGAAAAACTCTCAATAAGGGCTTGAATAATTGCGGTTCTGTTGTCGAGACTCAGCAGTTTGGATCAGTACAGATCTCAGACTAATTCTTTGATACAAGAGAACGTAATAAGGTGCCAGTAACAAAACTTGTGCGACCAGGAGTGTAATCAATCCTAACATTAAATAACTGCAAATATTGAGCTCATTGAGCAAGTCACCCTTAAGGGGACTCCAAAAAGCATTGACCTCTTCAACAGCTGGTGATCACTTTGGATGGCAACCTTTGCATCTTCTTCTCGCTTTGTAGTACGATAATGCTGCTTAGCAAGTGTCAACAATGGACTGGCATACTCAATGAGTAACGCTTGAGGTCTCTCCTTTTGTAGGAAAACTGCCCCAATAGCGTAAGAGCTTGCATGGGTTTTCAAAACAAACGGTAGATGAAGCAACGTCATGTCTAAAATCGCAAATGCCTTAGAGGAATCTAAGCGGATATCTTCAGCTGATATGATGTGGTCTAAGTATTTTACAGAAGTTTACACAAAAGTGTATTTTCTTTGATTTAAACAATGATTGAAAATTCTTAATCGAATGAAGACTAAACGATGATCTTATAATGTGGTCATTAAGATATACAAGAATAGTAAGATCAGCCGATCCACTACCAAAACGATACATAAGTCTTTGAAAAATAGTCGTGGAATTTTTCATACCAAACGAAGTCGTAAAAGCTGTCTTGTCTCTGTTTTTAGTTCGCGCCAATAATTGATAATATTCTGATCGTAGATCAAGAGTGGCCGTTTAGCATTGTCGTCTAAACGAGGTAAAGAATAGTTATCGGTGACATTTAACGCACGAAAATCAATACACAATCACCGGCGCAACTATTGAGAGGCATGCTTTAGACCTTTTTAAGCCTCCTCCACCCGTGGGTTGAGCTACTTATCTAGATGGTGGATAGGAGGGTAAATAGGATGTAACGGTACGCAGTTTTATCAGCTGACCCGGGGGGGGGGGGATAACGATGCCTGCCGCTGCTTTGCTGACTTTGATCAGCAAGCACGGCAGCCAAACTCAAACCTCTTGCTGCTGTAGATATGTCTCACGAGCAAGCAGTTTGGGGGGTTTTGGCTTAATTGTCCGGACCAATAGGAAACAATCTCATCAAAAACCTAAATCTAAGATGGAGAGGACCAGGCCGATAGATGCGTGACTGGATAGAAGACCAGTCGTCACTGGTTCCAACCTCAGGGCACCAGGCGAACCTCGTTGTATATAGCCTTCTGTGCGTATCGGGGCACTGCCTACAGCGACCTTTTTTTCCTCGGCTTTCGTGGGAACATATATAAAACCATCGACCGAAAATTTAAGTTTAAAAAAAGAGGGAGACTCTGAACAGAACCCAAAAATAACGGTTGACGCTGAGCGCAAACCCGAAAAGTCCAAAAAACTTTCGGGGGCGGCAAGGCAAAAGCTTAAAAAACAAAAAGAATCGTGAGCGCAAGCAACCGGTTCCACTTCAATGGTGGGGACGCGAGAGCGAAACCTACCTATACAAGTTGCAAAAGCGGGCACGTCAAAAGCGCAACAACAACACCAGATGGCGCACGCAACTGTCGGAACAGGGGCGCAAAAACGCAACCTTTCTAGCAGTAGCACACCGCTGTCGCAGAAACGACCGGTAAAGCAAGCTCGAGGAGTCAAAGGAACTCAAAAAAAGACATTCAGGGACACTCTGACGGGAATTGCCCTTGCAATTATACCAAAAGGGTTCCCTGAAAACACCATCAGTCCTAAAGAATCCGAGGTCATAAAAACCTCAATACTTGGATAGATTGACGAATTGGAGAAGGGACAAGCTTTCCCGTGTTTTCAGGAATGTACCCATAAAGGCGGATTTCTGAAAATAACGTGCGCAGACGAAATAACCAGAGAGTGGCTAGTCGGCACATCAAATATTAAGAAACCACTGGGGGATAATAGGGAACTAGAGATTATTTATCTCAAAGACCTTGTTGCACCCAAGAAATCACTTAGGTCTCGGGAACAGCACTGGCACCGGCCACCTTATTGAAAAAAATATCGGTACAGAACATCAGTACCAAAACGTGGTGGGTGGTTAACTCTAAACCAGATCTTAAAGAAACCCAACACGTCCTGTTTATGAACAAGGGGTCCTAAGAGAAGGTGGAAGCGTCAACTAATCAATTGCACCTTTTTCAAAGATCACTCTCCGGGCGCTGGTCGACTCCAAAAAAGACAGCAAAGAACCGAATGCTACAAGGGATGTCCACGAGGCAATGGATGTAAATCCAGAGCCAAGAAGAACTTGCTGATTGCAAATCTAATGCTGAAAGTGGTTCAGATAAAAATACCTTACTGTAGGACAGCCCCAGCGGCCCTCAGTGCTTATATCGTAACACACGATATTGACATTGCCCTTGTCCAGGAGCCATGGATCTACAAGGGAACAATAAAAGGGCGGAACTGTATAGGCAGATGGTTACTAACAGTGCATTAAACTTAATGCCACTGTGGGATTTATGTTCTAGAGACCTAGTGGCAACTAAAAAATCTGTAGTAGAAGAACCGGAGGGAGTTTTTTATCGGATCCGGATACTTCTCTTACGACCAATCTGGAAAATCTTGCGAGCTAGCAATTCACCAAGCAGTAAACAGATGCGAAAATGCAATCCAATACAATGATATTGCATTGGGTGCTTTTCTAGATATTGAAGGAGCATTTGACAATACTACCTTCACCTCAATTGCAAGGGCAATGGAGCAAAAAGGGATTACACCTCTAGTCCGTAACTGGGTCAACTCAATGCTCAGGAATCGGAAGGTACAGCTACTTTGTACGGTAGCACTGTAGGAGCCAAAGTGGCTGGCGGATGTCCACAAAGCGGGGTAATATCACCCCTACTGTGGTACCTCGTCATGTACGGCCTACTACAAAAACCCAACTAAGACGACAATTGTTCCGTTTACCAAACGACGGAAAATGGATGACATAAAACTACCTACGATGTACGGAGTTACGCTCTCGATGACAAAAGAAATCAAATATCTGGGACTTACTCCTAAAACCAGACTGACTTTCAATGCTCATCTAATAAAAGTCACAACAAAAGCCATCAGGGTTCTTAATACAAACAAACGGATAGTCGGACACACATGGGGATTGAAATCTACAATGACCAAATGGTTATGTACTAAGGTAACAAGACCCATCATCACATACGGCACGCTTGTATGGGGTGAGAGAACCAACCTAAAAAGCACAGCTGCAAAGGTAAGCAAAGTACGGAGAATAGCATGTCTACTGATAACAAGAGCGATGAGAACCACGCCCACAGCAGCCATGGAAGCACTACTTTCACTTCCACCATTACACCTCGTTGTAATGATGGAAGCAAGACAAGCAGCATACAAGCTGCACATTAACGAACACGCGTCAATCACCGGGAAAAACAAACCGGGTATATACAATGTGCTGCGTGAAGAAATTATCTTAATTATGAGATCCGACTTTACAAAAAATTATCACATTTTAAAGAAATTCAAAGTGATAATACCGTTACGGGACGAATGGAGAAAAAACATTTACCTGGGCGCGGTTAAAAGAACTATCTGGTACACAGATGAGGCCTAAAATCGTAACGGTACCGGAGCAGGAGTATATAGAGGCAAGCACCATGGGAAGCAATTTTTGCTGGCTTTGGGCAAATATGCATCCGCTTTCCAAGCTGAAGTTGCTGCTATTGACTGGTGTGTCAGCAACATTATCGACTCGAAATCATACACAAATGGGCCGATATCGATATGTCTGACAGCCAAGCAGCACTACTGGCGCTAAAATCACCAGTAATAAAGTCCAAATTGATTATGGAATGCATAAGCAGTGTGGAAACATTGGCAACTCGCCAACCAGTGCAGCTCATCTGGATACCAAAACATCAGAAGGTAAAGAGTAACCTAATGGCGGACGCACTAGCAAAAAAGGGCACAACAGGGACATATATGGGACCTAAACCAGTTTTGGAAATCACGTATGAAACCGGAAAAGAAATAATTTGCAGCAAACTTGCAGCGTAACTTAAAAAAATATAGAAAAACTCTTCAGGAATGAGGCACACAAAACTCTTCCTTACAGAGCCACAATTAAACACTCAAACTGTATTATCAAGCATGAGTCGACAAAAATTAAAGAAACTCACGGGACTAATTACAGGGCACTGTTGCCTTAACAAACATATGCATCAAGTGGGACCGCAAATCAGCTTTTTATGCCGCGGAAGGACGACGAGACTCCGCAGCATCTGCTGTGCAAATGTGGAGCGTATCAAATGCTCGGAAAACCAAAGCTAACGGATGATGAGTTGAAAAAAGCCGCTTGGAATAAACTTTTGGACTTCATTGACGAAACAGAACTGATGAGGGAGTAAATAATCAGAGGTGCACAGAAAGACCAAGAAGATCGCAATGCAGGGGCGCTAGACGAACCACTTCTTGAAATAAATAAATTAAAAAAAAAGCTTCCTCCAAAAGTTATCGCCATATAATAACCCGGTTGACATTTTAGACACAAACTGAAAAAAATATGCTTAGCAAAACTTTTTAACTCTAGGGCTATGCAATTATTCTATGACGAAAATTGAATGTAAAATAAATCGTAGCTTATAGGAAGAATGGCTGAGGATATGCACATTTACGTTTTGTGGTTAAATTTTATTTTATTTTGTGGATTCTAGCAAGTACCTACTAAATCACGTAATCAGCACAAGGTATTAACTTCTTTGCAAGCCGAATACTTGCTGTCTTTTGGGAAAATCGTCGTTGTAAAATATCTTTAGTAAACCGAGTTTTGGCCGTCTATAACACCATATATGTTAAACTTAGTATTTTAATGGGAAAGATAATAAAACCTTGCTTATAACATTCTAAATTTAAAATTAACTACAAATTGTGAAAGTTTAAAGTCTAGCGCACGTCGTGTTATCTATTTTCGGCTTTTAGGGATAACTGCATTTTTACTAGTACTGGCGAAGGGTTGTAAACCATAAGTAACCTTTTACTTTTCTTTCACAGTTTGCTGTCAACTGTATGTACTTAGATTGAGTATACGTTTGTTTGTTATCACCAATAGTTTTACTTGGGTCTTTATTCGCTGTGTCTTTTTCAATTTATATCAATTATATATTGTTAAAGATCAATGTTAAAAACACAAACTTTTCTACTTTAGAGATTTGCTTTATAGTACAGTGTTTTGGCGCGTTTAGTATATCTATAATTAATTTTGCTTTACTGTTGCCTTTATATTTTTACAGACGTTTATTGTTGTATATCCGCCGTAGATGACAATAAAAGATGCGAGTTATTTATTATATTATTATCATAATACAACTACGTTACGCAGCCATTACGTTACAGTTCGATATTCGCAGGTTTACCACATCCATACCATGAAAATATTGTCAAAACATGCTTAGATTCGGATTGGATTGTTGTTGGTGGATTTGCGAGCAACCGTGAACAAATCTTTGCAATTATTGTTAATTTTTGATTTACTTTAAATTAAACACAGCACAATGATTTAACAACGTTTCAGTTTAGTTTCTATATTAAAATGTTTTTTTTGCCTCACGTTGGACGCCAATTGTATCTATCGCTCGAACATTTTAATTTATTTGGCGAGATGCTCTATGTCGTATACATCGGTAAAAATTACAGGGTTGCACGATCGCTTATTTTCAGAAATGTTGATTTGGTATGTTATGCAATTATTTAAAGAAAAATTAACAATAAAATTGCTCATTTTCCAAAATTTTATTTTTAAGTAGCACTTTAAGTTGTCACAAAAGTGCCGTAGTCAGTAACTAAAGTCATAAAGACAAAAATGTTTGCATCAGCTCTTGCCAAAACGCCAATTCAAACAAAAAATGTACGATTAAATGTCGCGCGGAAGTAACCGGTTTTATTTTAGGTACGTTTTTGTAGTTTAAGTTGCAAAAATTACGTTTTACGATGGAAACTCCGAGAAAAGTAATATCGATCGAAAAACAATTTGAAATAAACGTGCAATTAGAAAAAGAACTCGGTACGGTCATTAAAACTGTAAGATTTCATTTTGGGGTCGTAGACAGTCTTTTGAACGATTTCAAATTTTAGTACAACAATTTGGAAAACAAAAGTGAAGTAAAAAGCGGCGGAGCAAAAGCTGCAAACGCTTTGAAATTTGCGCAGTTGCTGAGAAATGAATTTTACAACGTTGTTACGGAGAGCTGCATATCAAAAAGCGGCGCCAAAAAGATACAAGATGAAAAAACGTACGTCGAATTAAGAGATTTGTTAGAAGAGCGTAGTGGACTCGAGGACAGAATAAAGGAGCAGCAATTGTTTTTAAAAGAAATTGATGTATCGATCGATGAGGTTTATAGTTTTTGCTGGGTGAACTTTTTAAAATTTTGGTAATTTTATAGAAACAAAATAAAATTGCCGATATTGCTCATAAAGTGCCTTCGAATGTCAAATGGCAACAACGCGTGCAACGCGCCGAAAAGACTTTAGAAGGCCTCGAAAATAAATTAGACACAGTTGTTAAACAGTACGGTGTTATCGCAGCCGATACCCGCGATTTACGCGAAGAAATTGATCATATGTTGACTGAACGGTTTGTCTTTAGTGTGTCACTTTAATATATTGCATTGTGTTTGCAGGATACGTTTCAACACTCTTTGGTATTCATACGTGATGAACTTAAGCGCAGGCAAAAAAATTTTGATGGACGTCGTCGAACAGGCGGTGTTAGCTTACAACTCAAGAGACGAGTACATTGTTAGATTGAGCGCCCTTAGATCTTTGGCCACAAACGATCTGATAAGAAACTCACAAGTATTCGTTTTGTTATCAGCTACAACTTTTTCTGACTTAGTCTATTAGGAAATGAACCTTCTGCAGCAAACATTAGACAACAATAGACAAGTAGAAGAGTTTGTAGGTTTGAAGCAGCAGTACAGAAACATGAAAGATCTTTTCGAAATGAAACACCAAAAACGGATCAATCAAGAATTCGAAATTGTAAAAAAAATCGGACACTACAAACAAGTCTTGGAAAAAATACAAGTATTTTAACACGAAAAAGTTTTTGTAACCGATGACGTTGTTTTTAAGGACTTTGTCGGAGTCAAATGCGAGTCAAGTACAACCGAATTTGTTGACAGATTCGTGTCGGCAGAAACTATTAACATGAGTTATTTTAACTACATAAACGAATTGCACAATGAACTTGAGCACGCAAATCAAGAGTTGGTGCAAAGAAGAACTGATATTAGTAAGGATTTGTCGAAATGCGTTGGTTTAATCGATGTCTTTTTTAGAAAACCAAGAAGCGGTTAATGAAAACCGCGCTGAGCACCAAAAAACCAATTTAAACTTGTTGAAGACCGAATTAAACTCAAAAACTAAAGAGGTTTGGTCTTGTTCGGGGTTATTGGCAATAATTTTAATCTTTTAAGATCGACGCGGACAAGAAAAGTTTGGACGGTGTCGACAAAGTTTTAAAACAAATCTATTCTGGGCTTGATAAGATTTTTAAATTGTGCAAGTGCAACAACGGTCCATTTATAAAACTGCTAGGTAGGTGACTTACAACAACTGGCCGATTTTAACTCTATTGGGCTTTAGGCGAAAACTCTTCTGTTAACCAATACAATGTATTGTTGCACATTAAGGTGATAGAAGAATCAGTTGACAATTACTTAGCAAATGTTTACTATAACGAGAAAGTTGGAGTAAGTGTCTTCATTTAAAAAAAATCAAAAATAAAAGTTTGTTTAGTCGAAAGGAAAATCTGCCAAACCGGTTGTGCCTATAATTGACGAGGAACTAACACCTATAGAGAAATGCCCCGTGGAACTTTTTTGTCCTACAAATCCGTGTCCATTGTAAGTTCGCTTCAGTTTTAGCTCAACATGATTGGTTGTTTTAGGTGTGTGGATCGTGAGATGGTTAGTGATGTAATTGATAAGCTACAGAGTGTGGAAACTCGCGATACGGTGAAGACTAATTTAGACATTCGATTAGAGTTGCCCAACGCATTGGATCGATTACACAACGTCTCTGCGTGTAACTTACCAAAATCTAGACAAATTATACAAAAACGGTACCAATGAAGAGTTTGGAAACTTTGTTTTGTAAGAATTTTTGTGATTGTGAATAAATACTAACTCATTTAACAAGTCACATTTCGATTCCACGCGACTATGCAGTAGATGCTCATCATCTGTACAACCGTGTGGCTCGTAAGGAGTTCAAAGTCAATTGGAAGGGATGTAAATTCAGAACACAAAGCAGACTTGGTGTCTTCATGCATACCATGCTCGTTGAACATAGACAATGGTATGACGCCAGTTCATAGCAAAGAAAGTCTTTTAGATCTTTTTGAAATTTCTTTTGCCATGCACATTCTTTAAAATAACGTGAGTGGACCCACAGCTAAATTTATCCTTTTTTACAGAAATTTTTTTACTTATTCACTTTCTAAAAGTCGTAATTCTAATTAAATTTGACTACGCCGCTAGTTTGCAGACCCTAATAGATGGGATAACTTCAGATTATTCGATACTTATGGGAAAAGATTGCGTCGGTGATAATTTTTTTTCACTTTCATATTTCCCGTTGCGATGACGTAGTTGTTACCAACAGGATCCACTGTAGCAAAAGGTTGGTAACAAAAAGTGGCGCCCAACGTGGGGTTCCGATTTGCTTTACTATTTCTTTATTGATTGTATAATATAATTATTAATAGTATTTTTTGTTAAGTTTGTTTAAGCTTAGCCAGTTAGCAGTGCTTGTGCGTGATATAGATACTTCAACAGAAGCCTCTACTTCTGTCTTCTACGCCTATTGTCAATCCTACTATTTGTGTTCATTGTTCTCTTAAGATACATAAACCTTTACCTTCCGTTATTCTTCTTACTGATTTGTCTACTGGTTTGTCTTCTTTGGCGTTACTCAAGTACAATCATTTAGTGCCTGTGTGTATTCGTCATATTTATCGTTCGTTTGTGGTTTACGGTCTTCTTTGTAAACGACTGCAGGTGTGTTAGGATAATAAATATCTGTGGAAATTAGTAGTAGTGCCGAACGATCAACGTGCGATTACCATATACATTCCACTTTTAGTCATCATAATGTAGCTAAGACTTTACTTCTTTTTCCTATTTACTTTTACTAGCCTCATAGGTAATTCAAAGTCGATTCGTAATTGTGCTGTGTGTATGTGTGTGTCGCAGAAAGCGCGTATGTTGGAACAACGACGCTACTGTGGCATGGCGTTAACACGTCTATTCTAAAAGTTGTATTTGTTCTAGATATGTAAAAGCTACTTCTCTTCCTTCAACATCTAATCGTTTGCTTTGCTTTCTATCTCTAATCGTTCTTTTCTCTTTCATCGGGCGGTCGTAATCGTGGAAAATGTTATTTCGCTTTTGGCAATAGGATTCTGACTTTTAGCTGTTCTTTTAGTTTTTGTGTTTAGATTTTGTGATTTGGTCTTGTATATGTTGTCGGTATTTTGTTGGTTATAGATGGGATGCTACTTAATTGTTTCTCTCATATTGTTGTACTGATTTTTTGTTCAAGTTTCCAGTAAATTTCTTTGGTTTATTTCTGAACCATTTTACTTTGGGACCGTCTACCTTTCTGTCTGTATATTGTTATATCAGCGACCATTTTGAGATTGGTAAGTTACTAGTAAGACCCTTATTTTGTTTTTGGTTTTTTTCTGCTTGGGTTTTCTATTCTGTTTGTCGGCATTTAAGTCTTGCAGTAAACTGTCTAGTTTGTTACGTGCATAAATAAAAATAATGCATTACCCTGTATATTGGTTTAATTAAAAATTACTTTTATATTTCTCGACGCCATCTATCGGGTTCGTTGGTCACTTCGTATTGAGTAGGCGATATCCGGCGAGATTACCGGCATTTTGACTTTAACATCGTGCATGTGTTAACCTATGTCTGCGTGAGTTAAAAATCGATTTCTAAAATCATCCACGTGTTGGGACACGATGGAAATTAGAAGAACTAACTAATTTATTCACGCAGAGTAAGTGGTTTTTGTTCTTTCTTTGATTAAAGGTAATTTTTATGTCTTTTTGTTAGCGCCATGTGCTACCTCCTAAATAGGGGTATTCTGGTTGTACTTTAAATTCTACCAGGGAAAGTTGTGACTTCGTTGCGATCGTGAAGTATTCGAATCGTCACCGGCCATTTCTACCACAATCTGGCCTATGATTTCTAGTCGATACCGAAGTACGAGGCAGGAACCTCGACACATATTCTGATGGGGCGATTCTAAATATTTATAAGGCCTACAGTGATAACTTATTAAACCACAGACAAGGGGTACAACAGCATTCGACAACCGGGTTATATGATATATACTTTCTCTTACCTTAAGTAACAATTTTTGTAGATTTCACTTTCGTGAGGAATTAGTTTGACACGACTTGCTATTTCAGAGTGCTTACAGGATAGCTTGCCGAGGAAAGTACTTTCTTCGTACGAGTGGAAGTTCCTGTGTTAATGGTAAGTGTTTTTATGTACCTTTTTCGTTGTCAGCAAGGTCGCTCACGAAACTGTTGTGAATATTAATTCCGTAATTATTAACGTTATTGGATTACCATTTAGATAATAATTTTTCTTGTTTATTGTGTATGACGTATGCTGTGTACTACCAATACTTATTATGATGTTGTAATATTAAGGCCGTACTTATTATCTTATTTCATGTCAACATAATTTACGTATGTACTGTGTGTTGCCGATACTTCGGATATTTAGTTATACTCAGACTAAAATTATTATTGGTCATAGCCAATTGTTATCAATTCGAACGTTAACCTATTGATCATTATAGAGGAATTAAAGTGAAATTGTTATTAACGATTTAGTTTTTCTTTCTTTCGCTTCTTTCAGCATTACGAACCTAACATCTTGTTACAAGTGTGACCCGTCTGTCTGGAGCGGGACAGAAGTTACTTTGGGATAAGCTCTGGCGCCCTGAAACACCTTTTTTATATTTCTTGTGAACCTACCCCTCTCACCGACTATTGCGAGTTGGCCGTGCAGGTTCGTAAATAGCAAAAGCTTGTAACAAGTTGGGGACAGCAAGTGGTTCGCATTTGTTCGATAACTATCCATCATATTTTCTTTCTTCTATATTTTGAGCGGTTCGTTGGGCATTGTAGGGCTGGTTACCCTTTTTGTTTCTTCTACAAAGAAAAAACAAAACAAACACATCTAGTCTTATCTTTCTCCGTTTTTCTTGTCGGTCGTACTTTTTGTTTTTTCTTCTTTTTCTTCATTGGTTGATCACCTGCATGCCATAACTCTTTCTTTCTTCTTGTTCCTTCTGCAAGTTTGGCTTTTGGGCGGTTGGATGGGCACTGTACAGTTCTCTTTTCGTTCTTCTATGGGGAGAAGAACGAATCCGGCATTTACATTTTCTTTCTTCGTCTTTCTCTTTTCTCTCAATTGTATATTTATTATTTTTTTTTCTATTTTCTATCTTCTGTTCCTTGAACACTTATCTTCAGTTCTTTTCCTAATTTTTCTCTTAGTGTTCACTGCAACATTGCTTCTTGTTTTTATTGCTAAGCTTCTTCTTTCTCTTGCTCGTTGGATTTAACTATTTTTTGGTTTTGTTGCGTTTGGTTTGAAACTTGCAATAGAATACAACGTTATTTCTTGTACTGTATGTACTTCCGCTTAGTCGACATTTTTGATGTTGTTGGTCACTGTTACAATATTCTTTTCCTTTTGGGCTTCCATTGCTTTTGCGGTATTTTAATCCGTTTTCGGTTTTTGAGTTCTAGATGACATTCCTACACGATAAACTGGGATTGGCAAAGTTCAATTAACAAGACAAACTGCTTACTATAATGTTCTTTTATTGCTTTCTATCAGTTTTGTTTATGTTATGCGGGTTTTAATTTTTTTTGTTTGGTACGCTTAGGTAGTGTTTAACTTTTTGGATTTTGTTGTTGTACCTTTGTCTGTGTTTTAGGTAGCCCCACTGATGTCAACTTGTAATCAAAATCGTTTCTAAGAGATTTCTTTGTTGATTTTTTTTTATTTTTAGGGTTGTTTTAGTGGAGAAAATCTCATACCGTTTGTAGACGACTTTTTGTCACAAGCAACATAGATCTTTTTAATTTTTTCTTTCTGATTCCACATATTTTTATTCAAGTTCCCAATAAGAAAGGCTTGATCACTAGGAGTTGGGATCTCATTTGGTTTATAGAGTTTTTGATTTTTGGCGTTTGCCAAAGCTTTTTACTTTTATCGCCGTCGTCGTCTTTATGCAACTGTTAAGAAAGATGTCTTTTTCTTAGAAGTATCTTATCTCATTGGATGACTTGGTTGTATTCTATAGGTTTTCGAGGAGCTTTAGTGACCTTTTTGTCAAAGACCTAATTACTTAGTGTTTCTTTTTCTCTATATGGATTGAGGTTCCTTATGAAAATGGGAGAGATTGTGGTTATTAACATTTGCTCTTTAGCGTATGCCTGAATTTCTGTCTTCTTTGAAGTTTTTTTTGTCGTTTCTAGGCGTTAGGAGGAAATTGTTACGTGTCATTATTTATTCATTTCCTAAAAGTCTTAATTGTAATTAAATTTTGCTACATCGCTGGTTTGCGGATCCCACTAGTTGGGATAAGTTCAGACTATTAGATATTTACAGAAGAGGATTGCGTCCGTGACCGTTTTTACTTTTGCTTTATATTTTACGTCGCGGTGAGGTGTTTTTTACCAACAGTACTCACTATAATAGAAAGTTGATAACGTCTTCAAAAGTTAATTCAACAATCTTGAAAGCTTCTGCTATAACAATCGGTTGAGCCTTGCGTTATTTAACTTGATTGCTCTTTACTATTTTATAGATAATGATTATAATTACGTCAGCTTCTGGCGCTTTATTGCATCTTGAGTGTTTCGGGTAGTTTTTGATGGTTTTTATCTCCTCATGTTGATGAGAAAAAATTGGTGCAACGTTAATTTTTCTCTCTTGTGCTATATCTAGTAGGCAAGTCATGCCTAACGTCTATTTTATCAATGTGCTGTTTGTCGTACCCCGTCCAGAAATCAATCCTCCTTCTACCTTTATAAGTTTTGTTCTACGGTCATGCCTGTCCAAATTCTTAGTAAATTTAGCGTACTCCATCGGGTTCATTCTCTCTCCCAAACCTTACATTTTATGTACATATAAATGAGCACATATGGCCAATTACCTGCTGTGTAAGAAAAATAGAATAATCTTTTTTGTAGTATTCAGGTGGAGTTAAAAGTTACCCATCTTCTCTACTTGAATGTATTATTTGAAAGTATTGTACCCACAGTTGTGTAGTTGTTTCTCTTCATTCCAAATCCTCAAGAACATTTGAAAACGTCTGTTATAAAATGGGCTAAAGCCTGATACGTCAAAAGGCGAGCACTCACTACTCGAAGATATGCATGACGATACATAATTTTAGTGACATTATTTTCAGCATATACGATTGCAGCAGTTTACTTCCGGCCATAATACAACCAAGTGCTTCTAAGTAGTACATTAATAAATAAAAATTACCAATCCTAACAATTACATTGCGCAATAGGGGATGTTGTCCATTATGGAAAATTTCCTGGGCCTTCATGTACAGAGGTTGGTCATACGTTAGAAAACATGTTTGATGCTTGCTGCAGTCACATTGTTGACGAGCTGTGACTAATGACGTCAGAAAATCAGATCAGTATCGTAACGTGTTGATGGATAAGAGGTAAACTATCTTAGAACTATAAGATTCTCTTTATTCAGTAGCTTTTTTCATAAAACCGTTCTATTCTCGTAAATAAAAACTCATAGACTTACTATACGGCCCCAAGACGTCTGTAGCAGACTCAGAAATAACATTATATAGTGAAGACTAAAACTAGATTAGAGTTGCCCAACGTATTGAATTGATTACACAACGTCTCTGCGTGTAACTTACCAAAATCTAGACAGATTATACAAAAACGGTACCAATGAGGAGTTTGGAAACTTTTGTAAGAATTTTTGTGATTGTGAATAAATACTAACTTAATTATGGTTTTAATATTATATTGTGATTGAGTTGCAACGCACAAGCAAGGAACTCCGATTACGGAAGCTCACTCTGTAAATACATCAAGACTGGGAACACATCACAGTTCTTATTCTACAAGAAACTAAGATTATTACTTAAAATTACGGTAGACTGCTGACAATTTTTGAACTTAAAGTTGGTAATATAGGTTTCTTTAAAGTAGGTTCTCTTAATTAATTTAGATTATTTTTCTTTAATCTTTAGATTTATTATACAAATCATTAAAAATATGACGGACCAAGCGATTGGGTTTAAAAACCCTAAGTACACTGGAGCTTTAGTTATAGTCCATCCTCTATGTATAATATTCTTCATGCCATCGGCCGCTTGTGTAATGGGTAGAAACCAAGCTAGCGCTTTTAAGATTGGATGCATACCTTCTCTAGGCCAAAAAGTACCACTAAGTAAAATACCGGCAGTCATGCTACCGGAAATCGCATGCATCGCCGAAGATTCGCTTTTCAATAGACTTGAAATGGCATATCCATAGCACATGCCGCTGAAAGTGTTGATTAGAGCTAATATGATTGCCAAAAACAACGATCCCTTATATGGCAATTGGAAGATAACGAATGCTGCTATTAAAGATGTGATTAACTGAAGAACGGTTAGAGTAAAATCGGTGAACATATGCGATAGTAAGATTTCGGTGTGTGCAACACCCATAGCTTTGATTCGATCGAACGTTCCTTCGTTGCGTTCCACAAGTATAGAGCATGAAGTTACTATAGCGGCTACGCAAAAGGCTACCCTAAAAATGATTCAATAAATAATAAAACCAAGCATCAATTGCAATTGCATATACAAAAGTAAAGCCAAAATCGGTCATTTGTAAGGTAGGCAAAATTATTGCTCGGATAAAATGTATGACATATATAGTCCAGTCGCTAGAGCAATCAAAAAAAATTCTACTTTTTTTTCTGATTTTTCAATATGTTGTTTGGGATGGTTAGGGAGTGAGTTTTTGTTATCTCCCCACTCTTTTGCGTTTTTTTGCTCGTACATTTCCTACAAGAATTACTAATTACTTTGTTTTAAAATTGCCACGTTTCCGACACTTTGAATTAAATTAAATATTGTGAAATAGTTTTGACTGAACACGCTGAGAAGTTTCATCCATGGTGTTATAATTTTGAGGAAATTGCGCATCATCTTCGTCATTGTCTTGGTTAATCACAATTTCTGGTCTTTTTTCGCATGACTGCCCAGCACAAGCTGGAACAGTTTACTACTGCAGTACAGTTGCCGAAGCATTTGCAAGAGATTGTTTTTAGAAGCTCTGGATGTCTCTCATGTCATTTTTACATTAACTAATCATCTTTTCTCTCTCACCTACTCCCATTCCAGATGATTTTTGTGATTACTCAATCACTAGATTGCCTGGTGGTATTATCCTGAGTGAATGGAAGTAGACTGCATCTGACGTCGGCGGAAGTTTGGTCAAGTCAAGTTTAGCAAAGCTGCTGATAAATGTCGAGCGGAGCAAATCGGCAAAGGATTGATCGCAATCACTTCCATAGAATACGGCTGAAATGCGTTTTCCCGCTCTTGAAATTTTTGCAGTGGTAACAGAAGTGTCGTAGAATTTTTGTGCAACATTCTGCAATTCATTTGAACGGAAAAGGTTGGATGTGGTATCGCAGCCACTTATTGCATGTAGACAAAACATAATGGGAGAAAAATTATATTTTAATGATATGGATGAGTACAAAAGACCTGGTGAATGATCACTTCCAGATTTTCGGATATAAACGTTTTCAGTTGCAAGAAAAATTCCTGTGAGCAAAACAAACAGATCATTAACCACGATCACATTGTGAAGCTAGGGATTTTGAGTCCTGATGATTACTACAGCTTGTTTGGTAGTAGTGATAAAAGTTTTAAATGCAATCTGAAAAAGTTTTTTTTGTTTTGTAGTAGATAGTAACTTTTTCTGAGGTGTTGAATTAGCAGTTGTTTTATCGAATATGTCGTCAGTTGAGGCATTTACCTTTAATCTCCTCGCTTGTTCTGCACTGTTGGCATTTTGACTAGTATCTTCTGAGTAGCTGTCAAAAACAACTATCACAAAGTAGTCATAATGATGACGGATGTACTTGATGTAGTCTGCGGAAATGTGCAATAGATGTTCATCATGTGCAATAACCGTGTGGCTCGTAGGAAGTTCACAGTCAATTGGCAGGAATGTAAATGCAGAATACAAAGCAGACCTAGTACGCCAGTTTATAGCAAAGGAAGTCTTTCACATCTTTTTGTGATTTTTTTTGCTATGCACATTTTTTGAAATAATGTAAGTGGACCAACAGCTAAATGTATCCTTTTTTTACAGAAATTTTGTTACGTGTCGTTACTTATTCATTTTCTAGAAGTCGTAATCGCAATTAAATTTTACTACACAGCTGGTTTGCGGACCTCACTGGATGGGATAACTTCAGAGTATTCGATACTTACGGGAAGAGATGCCGACTTTTACTTTCTTGTTCTATAACTGATCTTAATATCTCCTTTCTTTTCTTTCTTTTGCTGTTTTCTATATTTTGTGTATTGTAGGGCTAGTTACTCTTTTTTTTTCTTCTACAGAAAGAAGAACAAAACCGACACATCTAGTTTTATCTTTCTCCGTATTTCTTACTTTTTATTTTTTTTTCTTCTTCTTTGGTTGATCATTTGCATGCCATATCTCTTTCTTTCTTTTTGTTCGTTCTGCAAGTCTTTTGGGCGGTTGAATGGGACCGTACGGTAATTTCTCTTTTTGTTCTTCTAATGGGAGAAGAACGAATCAGACATTTACATTGAACTGCTTTCTCCGTCTTTATTTTTTCTCTCGCATATATTTCTTGTTTTCTTTTTTACTTTCTATCTTCTTTTGCTTAAACACCTTCCTTCTGTTCTTTTAGTTATTTTTCTCTTTAGTGTTCACTGCAACATTGCTTCTTCTCTTTTTTTCTAAGCTTCTTGTTTCTCTTGTTAGTTGGATTTAGTTGGTTTTTGGTTTTGTTGCGTTTGGTTTGAAACTTGGGATAGACTACAATATCATTTATTTTACTTTATGTACTTCTGCTTACTCGGCATTTTTATGTTGTTTGTCACTGTTGGAATATTTGTTTCTTTTTGAGTTTTTTGCTCTTGAGGCATTCTAATCGGTTTTCGGTTTTTTGGAGTCTAGGTGACATTTCAACACTATAAACAGGAATCGGCAAAGTTCGGTTAGCTTACCTTTATGTTCTTTTATTTCTTTCTTTCGGTTTGGTTTAAGTTTTGCGGGTTAGAAGCTTCTTTGTTTGATATACTCAGGTAGAGTTTAATTTTTTGGATTTTGTTGTTGTGACCTTTGAATTACTGATTGATTTGAAATTTTTTTGTTGGTTTTCTTTTTTTGAATCTTTAGAGTTTGCTTGGTTGCTTTGGTGAGAAGAATCTTATACCGTCTGTAGACAACTTTTTAGTACAACTAACATAGTTCTTCTACTTGATTTTTTTCTGATTTTGCATATCCACATTTAATTTCCGATATAGCCTTTGTTTTCTTCTTTCGACTTCTTTTATTTTTTGAATTATAGAAGGGGGTGAGGGTTTATCATTAAGAGTTGAAGTTTTATTTGGTTTTTAGGGCTCTTGGTTCTTGGCGTTTACCAAAGTTTTGTAAAGATGCCCACTTTTGAAAAGTACCTTTTCTATCTTTGAATGACTTAGTTGTGTTCTATAGGTCTTCTAGGCGTTTTGCAGTTTTTTTCTCAAAGACCTCAATACTTAAAGTTTTCCACGTCGGTAAGTTATTTTTCTTGATGTGGGTTAGGTTTTCCTATGAAAATGGGCTGGTTAGGGGTTTTTAGAATTTGTTTCTTGACGTATACCTAAACTTCTTTCTTTTTTAATCTTTTCTGTCTTTTTCAAGTTTTAATTTTGTTTTGTTACGTATTATTACTTATTCATTTTTCAATAGCCGTAATTGTAACTAAATTTTAATACTCCACTAGATAGGATAATTTCAGATTTGATTCGATACTTACGCGAGAGAATTGCGTCGGTGACCATTTAGGTGTCTCAAGTAATCCAGTGGTTTTCATCTCTACATGTTGCTCAGAAGAAATTGCTGTGACGTGGTCTCTATTTTTTGTACTATCTTGTAGATCATACGTAGCGTGCATTTGATCAACGTGCTGTCTGTCATGCCCTGTCCAGAAATCGGTTTTTCTAACTTTATATATTTTATAAGTTTTTGTTCTATACTCACGTCAGTTAGATTTCTGACCACAACTTGTCTGACTATTGGAGGGTAAATTGCCCTTTCTTAGCAAATTTAGCATACTCCATCGGGCTCATTCTGTCTTTTAATTCCGACATTTCCTGCACATATAAATTGGCACTTTTGGTCAACCATTTTCTTTGTTTGTATGAATTGTTTTATAAGAATAGCCATTTGGCACCCACAGTTGTGCATTCCAAATCTTCAAAAGCACTCAAAAAATTTTCTTTCATACATTTGATTGCACATCGTCAGCTAACAAAATAATAAATTGATCCGCTTGTGATAGTAGTCTAAAAACTTCATTTTTTTTTAAATCAGTGAATTCAACAGTTTTTAGTATTAAATAAACCGAAATCTAATGCATTAGAAGATGTGTTCTCACTGCTCGGGCATGACCATAAACATTTTAGTGACACTATTTTCAGCATAGACGGTTGCAGCAGCTCCACTAATTACACTACCGGCCATAATACAGCTAGTTGCCGCTATATATAGCACATTAATAGATGAAAACCACAAATTCTAACAATTACGTCGCGCAATGGTAGATGCTGTTCATTATAGAAAGTCTCTTGGGTTTTCATGTACAAGGGTTGATTATAAGTTACAAAACATGTTTGTTGCTTGATGCCGTCACATTTTTGACGAGTTGTGACGAGTGACATCAAGAGGTCAAAACGATGTCGTAATGACTATAAAAATTTTCTCTGTAGCCTCTTCCAAAAAACGAAAATCCTTGCAAATGAAAACTTGTGGACCATATAACCACAGGACATCAGTAGCAGACTGAGAAATGAAATTTGTAGGAGAGAAAACTATCAAGATCTTTAAATGTTTTCAACCTTGCATTTGGGTTCTTCACAAAGTTGAATGTGACCAGTTTTTGTCACTAGTTTGGCTGCAATCATTATTTTTTGTGAGCGTTGAAAATAAACATTCTTCATGACTTTATTTAATGAGGGTAGGCATTGTGTACTAGAATCACATTTTTTCTTGGTAGAATTTTAAAATGAAATTGTGGTTAGAAGTCTTTGTTCTAGGTGATGCAGCGATTGTACACGTCTGGAACTATCTGATGTAATTTAGGGTAGAATCCTTCTAACAACTGGGCTAATAATGTTTATCTTGTGGATAATAATATAATACACATATAGTTTTCTTTAGTAATAGTTCGTGAGATACCCACAAGATGGTAATCATTATTCTATACCGTTAACCAATCAAATAACAGTATTGTGCCTACGCAACAAATGATCGTTTTTGGCTTCATTAGTTAGCTTTTCAGTAGGAAAGAGGAACAAAACAAATATAGCGGATACGTACATTAATAAATAAGACGGTCCACCATTTTGGGTCGTTTCAATAGTGTATTCTCCATGCACTGGTGTCTTCCACTACAAAAACAAACTGAATACTAATTAAAAAAAGTACGAACAACTTACATTAATAGGAAGACGACTGTAATGAGGATTCTTGTTGCACGATCGTAAGTACATTACAATGAATTCGTTGTAGGCATCAATTACAGATTTCTGAATGTAGAACGCAATATCCTTAACTAAAAACTTAAAATAAATTAAATAAAAACTTAAGAGTGTATTTTACCTAAAACGTCGTAGTGTACGTCGATAGTCGAGTAATCTAAATCCCAAGATTCTGCAGAGTGTAAATCGTCGAGACGCCGCTTCAAAGCCTTCGTATAATTATACTTAATCGTTATATACCCATGAACATGAGTGTTTCGCAACGAATCTTTAGCTTCTTGCTCTGTATCGTAAGTGTACACATGTAGAAATTTATCTTCCAGCAACTTAACATAATTGCAGCCGATTTGAGCATTGTCACAGTGTAACAAACCACAGCTGTTGTTGTTGCCTTCATAGTTAACAACAGCAATTAATACACCAGATAGTGTATGACCAATACAGACAAAAAATATTACAACCGAAAGCGCCGCGCTCAAACTAATAAAAATCAACAAAGGAATGTTCCTAAAAAGCACCACAAACTGTTTCCATATCAAAGTGCTGATTTTTTGCCACATCGACGCTTTATAAACTTTCTGGTACGAACAATCGATTTTGTCGCAAACGGCATCGTCTCGAATTTTTAAAGAAAAACGTTGCTCATTTTTATTTGGGTTTTTATTTTGCAGGACACTCAACTTCAGAAAAACTTCTTCTAAAGTACCAGTTTCAAATTTATTTAAGAGTGTTTTTGGTGCCGCGTCTGCAATTATGTAACCATTACGCATTAAACCAACCTACAACAAAATCGTTAGTATCAAAAATATCGCGTTACGAGCTGTACCCTATGAGCTTCTTTGGTTTCTTCTATATAGTGCGTGGTGAGTAAAACCGTCCTACCATCGTTAGCTAAAGCAATTAAATGTTTCCAAACCGATTCTCTCAAGAGAGGGTCTAAACCAACAGTGGGTTCGTCTAAAATTAATAGTTGAGGATCGTATAAAAGGACGATGCCAAAAGACACGCGTCTTTGTTCGCCACCGCTTAGACTTTTAATTTTAATATTAATATCGCGCACCATAAGAAACTTAACTAAAGCTTGTAATTTATTTTCAATTTGTTGCGTACTCATTCCGGCTAGCCATCCAAAGTATTTCATAGTTTCTCTAACAGTTAGCTCTTGGTACAAGGCGTTATCTTGAGGCATATACCCGACTCGTAAACCAGGCGATATGCCTTGTTTTGCGTTAGAGTAGGCGTCGAAAATTTTGATGCTGCCTGAGTTTAAGATTTTGTTGCCTACGAGGCAATTGAGTAGCGTGGTTTTGCCACAACCGCTTGAGCCCAAAAGTGCGTATCTAGAAAAAAAACATATTTGATTTTATTAGCAAAATAATATTATATTTTGTTAGCGTTAATAGTACAATGTGAGTCTTTTTCTATATATTACTGCACTTTAACGTGTATTTAACCTATATTTAACGTGTATTTAACGGAATATAACTGATGGAATAAATACACATTATAAAGTTTGATTTTTATTGCACGTTATTTACTGTAGTTAACACCAGCGTTGTTTGAAATAAAACACAAGATACGAATTAAAACTAAGGTAAATAGAATAAGCACGCGTACTTCTTTTTCATCCGCGCCATGACAGTATTTTTCTCGACTCTCGTCGGTATTACGGCTCCGGTTGGAACTTTATGTACAGGATGGTTACACAATCTCTCAGGTTGCCATTAAGCACCCTCGCACAACTTCTTAGAAAAACTGATGCTAATGATCACTGTGAAGTTTTCCCCTTCGGGCGTCCTCGACGTCTCTTCGAATGTAAGGCAACCAGAATCAGCTATCACGCAACTAACTTTAGACACCGGTTTCAATATAAAACATGGATCGTTTCTTCGAAGGTCAAATTTGGAAACTGTATGTTGGGCAGCATTGCTCAATATTTTTTTAAGAACTAGATCGCTTTGTTAAAAGCCAGGTTTGGTCTGTCTTTTTCGATCGGCATACTGCTTACTCTTCTTTGGCTAAACATGTTGCAGGTTATGAGCGTTTTCTAAGACATCTGTCATTTTTGTTAGGTAAGATGAAACGGCTTCTTCCATAATTTGTCGTATTTTACGTGAGACTTCATAAACTGACCGAAGCTATCTTGCAAATGTAAGATATGCTGGACTGTGTGCCATATTTTAACAGCGATCTCTGTTACAAGCAAAACGTAACGATCTCATCCACACAAGGTGTGATCAACTAGCGTAAAGATTGCAAATCCGGCGGTAGCGTAGCTACTGGTAGGGCCACCCTTGCCAGTAAGGTCTCGAAGTGGGAAAGGTGAAGCAAAGAAGGTTCCCTTGTAACGTCTGACTCAGAACGAGCGGCTACAACCAGCCTCTGACTCTATGTTAGGAGCGGCTGTTAAAGAATTTGCAAACCTGTCTGGTCAGTATGGCGAATTAAAGCCACCCCTTCCCTTATCATGGCGATTTTTCAAACAAACGGAAGAGGACCACAGGTGGGTAAATCATTAAATGGCAACTCCCACACTTGTAAAAGGGCCTGCCTCAAAGATTCTGGGGGAGGCAAAAAATCGCTACCACAACCTGACACCAAAACAAACTCGATAGTAAGAACTCGTACTAAGAAGTTAAATATAATCACTTACAATGCAAGATCACTCCTGAGCGAAGAAAATGTGTCCGAATTGGAAATGGAAGTACAAAAAGTTAATTAGGATGTTATCGGTCTTAGTGAAGTAAGGAGACGTGGGGAAAACCTGGTAATATTAAAGTCGGGTCATTTCTTTTATTATCTCGGAGAAGAAAACAAATTTGAAGGAGTTGGATTTCTCATTAACAGACGAACAGCGTATTTGAAATTAAAATTAAATACGAGATGCAGTATTAAAATCGTATAAGTCTACGCACCGACAACATCACACATGGATGAGGAAGTTGATATGTTTTACGAAAATATATCGTCAGCCCTAAATGACCCGTTTCACCATAATATGTGGAGATTTTAACGCTAAAATCGGACTGAAAGAAAATAAATCTGAGGAATGTCTGGGGGAATTCGGGTCTCAAGGGAGAAATACTCGGGGGAAACTATGCTGGACTTCCTACTACAACACAATCTATATCAAATGAACAGCTTCTTCTACAAAAAAACCACATAGAAGATGGACATGGGAGAGCCCAGATGGTAGAACTCGAAATGAGATACAAACTAATAAAGGAAACATCACAACGAATACGGGCAGCACCGACAGATGTCCAAGGATTTTATGATAAAGTTACCGTTCTACTACAAAGCAGTACCTGTTCAGATACCGGCATCAACAGCCTGAATGGCGCAATAACAGAGGCCTTGACGGAAAGTCAAGATGCATTTTTCCCTAAAGGAAAGAAGGAGGAGAAAATTAGTCAAATAACAAAAAAGCTGATACTCGAGCGAAACCAAATGAAGAAAGACAGTACCATCACTAGCTTAGAACTGAAAGCAAAAAGCAAGCAAGTTTTCAAGGCAATTAGACAAGACATTAGAGACTATTGCAGTATGAAAAATCAAGAAACCTTAGAGAGAAATGGTAGTATGAAAATGTTGTGAAACAGTCTCACCGAAGATAAGTTAGATATAAACAAACTGAAAAATAACCTCTATCGGGAAGAAATCCTAAAAATGATAGAAGAATATTACCACGAACTGTACAGAAGCCGTTACAAAGAGGATGTAAACGCGAATATACAAGAGCAAGGATCGGAAGAACTGCCAGATATCACCACTGGAAAAATCAGAGAGTCCTTAGCCAAGATGAAAAGCAATAAAGCACTGGGAGAAGACAAGGTGATATCGGAATCCATAAAAGCCGGGAGCCCTTTATTGATGGAAAAGTTGCGAACTCTCTTCAACTTATGCTTGGGAGAGAGCTCCATCCCCGACAAATGGCACAGCGCAACCACCATACTATTGTACAAAAAAGGAGACAAAACGGATCTAAAAAACTGTCGCCCTATAACTTTTCTCAGCCACTTGCACAAGTTGTTTACCAGGGATATAACATCGAAATTGAAAAACAAACTGGACTTCTACTAACCAAGAGAACAGACGGGATTTCGATCAGACCACCTGCAGAATGTTAAAACTCTCATAGAACAAACCATAGAATACAACAGGTCACTAATACTACTGTTCATAGACTTCCATAAAGCGTTTGACACGATCGAAGTGAAAGCCGTATTAGATGCCTTACGAGAATGGCGTGTGGACCATAGATATTCTGAGCTGATTTGTAATATATACAAAAACGCCCATATGCTAGTCAAAATGCACAGTATCAGCATCGAAAGAGGGGCGAAACAGGAAGATACAATGTCTCCAAAATTATTCATAACCGTTCTGGAATACGCGTTTAAGGGACTGAACTGGGATGCAAGAGGAATAACCATAGATGGTTCAAAACGCAACCATCTTCGCTTTGCGGACGACATCGTCCTAATAACCGATGACCTGGGTGAGGCGAAACAAATGCTCCACGAACTTAAAGAGGTGTGCTCCGATGTTAGTCTGAAAATGAACTTTGCTAAAACTACGATCATGCCAAATCTTGTTATGAACGAGTGCCTGGACGTGGAAAACGCCGAAATTGAATTAGTCAATAAGTACATCTATCTGAGAATTGCAGAAAAGGATCAGCTTCGGGTGGGCGGCCTACGGTAAGCTTAAAGATATCTTTAAGAGCAATCTTCCCATCTGTCAAAAACGGAAAGTATTTAATCAGTGCGTCTTGCTGGTGTTTACATATGGATCAGAGACTTTAACACTAACGCTAACATCGGCGAGGAAACTTAAGATCGCACAACGCAAAATGGGGAAGGCAATGCTTGGAATAAGGCTGAAAGAACACGTAACCAACGAAGATCTTCGACGGCGAACTAAAGTGGCAGACGTCATCCAGCGATCAACTACATTAAAGTGGAATTGGGCCGGACACGTAGCCAGGATGAGTGAAGGCAAATGGACGAGAAGGTTACTGAAGTGGAGACCACGTATTGATAAACGCAGCAAGGAACGACCACCTACATGCTGGACTGACGATATAAAGTGAGTCACAAACAATTGGATTTAGGGAGGGCAGGAACGACAGAGATGGCGAGCCATGAGGGAGGCCTATGTCCAGTGTGACGCTTACTCCGGATTGCACTGCTTCGCTGTAATAAAAAGCTAGTGGACGGAACGGTTCTCGGGCGCCAGATTTGTTCGAGGAGTTTACTCTCCTATTCGACGGCACTGTCCGGGTAACTACAGTGAAGACACGGTTGTCCAGGGCTTCAAACGGACCTAAAAGCGGAGCGAGGCGACGGAAATAAAATACACAATAGTAAATCAAAATAACTTTATTTATTCTCAAAACCAACAAGGAACGGTGCATAAACGGCAGCCACAACCAAGCAAGCGGAAGGTGATCTATAAACCAATGAGTGATTAGCGTGCGTTCGACAAGCGGTGACGTCGGTGACTAAGCGAGCAAGCATGCACTAGGGTAGCAACCTCCGTTGGTTGGATCGGTAGACGGGGTTTATTCGGATTCGTACTTAAGAGGGAGGAGAAGGGACGTGGGCACGGTATTGGAGGGCGTATCCGCAGGCCAAAGCCAAACACTACGGAGACGACGTGTTGACGGCGTATTCGCAGGCCAAAGCCAAACACTACGAATACGACGTTCGGTAATGGATGGGGGAAGGCGTATCCGTAGGCCAAAGCCAAACACTACGGAGACGACGTGTTGACGGCGTATTCGCAGGCCAAAGCCAAACACTACGAATACGACGCCCGGTAAAGGATAGGGTAGGGAAGAGCAGACAAGGAGGGGAGCGGTATCTCCCCGGGAGGTCCGGTTAATAAAGCAAAACGGCTTACCCTAAACTCCAGCTGGTGCACTGAAACCCCGGAATCTTCTTAGAAGCGAGCTCCAACTGGAACTCGCGTTCCTGCGTCGGGGTTCCGCTTTTATTCGTGATTCCGGAAGTGGGAGAACGGTTCAAGCGGGGATAACATGCGCTCTGACGGATGAAGCGCCGGTAAGCGGGGATAGCGCGAGCTTAGTTGCGCGTTCGGTACTAGCGGAAATTCCTTATTTATTTACACGGGGACGGAAACTTACTTAACTTAATTAATAAAGTACAATTCTTAATAATAATAATTAAACAACGGTCCTAACTACCAAAATAAAATAAATCAAACATAACGTTCTATATTGTAACTTAATTTCAGATACGGTTCGTTACACTCCCCTCTTACTTCGGGGAGGGAAAAAAACAAACAAAAAAAAAAAGAACTGTTCGTCCGGAGCACAACACAACACTACACTACTACACTTAGAGCGTCTTTCTCGCTAGGGCGACCCTGAATGTCACTCGATTCCCGCGTCGCGGCGGGCCTCAGCTCTTCTGTTCGGGAGGAAGGCGTGAAGTCCTCGCTGCCGTCGATGATGGGTTGCGCCCCCCCGGGGCGTAGAACGGGAGGAACAGCGGCAGTGGCGCGACATCACCCCTAGGCCACCGCATCGGGAGCAGAACAGGACGGGCGGACGGTTACAGTGATCCCGGCGATGCCCGGTAAGACCACACCGCCAGCAGAGTGCACTGGACTCGGTTATTCCTGACGTTATGTCGGTGCTGGTCGGACTGGACGAAGGTATCGACTGCGGGGCGGAGGAAGAAGCAATCATGAACCTGCTCACGGTGATAGCAGTATTTACGGGCCGTGTCTGTTGATCGTCGACGTTCATCTCGTGGTCGGTCGCTTTCCGGCGGGCAACCGTTTCATTAATCCGGCGAGCTCTTTCGGCTTCCTGGGCTAGGCGGATACTGACGGAATGTGTCGACGGCGAAGGGCGAGTCGATTTCGGCATGTTTTGGTCTGCAAGTAAAAGTGTTTCGGTTACTCTAGGACAGTACGGTTTAAGATCCTTAACGTGGACGGAAGGATGGACGGTGCCTTGCTCATCTCGGAGACGGTATACCACCGGGGATAAGACTTTAGTGACGGTAAAGGGACCTGCATACTTAGGGGCGAGTTTGGCAGCGTATCCTTCAACAGCGGAAGATTGAGGATACTCGCGCTTCCACACTTGGTCACCAACGTAGCATCGCCACGGACGTCGCCTAAGGTTATAATGCTTACTTTGCTTGGCGAACGCTTTCGTGAGAGTGTCGCGGACCACGGGAAAAATTTCTTGCAATTGCTGCAAACGGCTAAGATAACGGGGCGGAACGTCGGTAGAATGGCCGGTGCCATCCTGTTCAATAGGCTCTACTTCGCGGTGTAGAGCTGCCGGAAGCACTAATTCGCGTCCAAAGTTGAGGAACGCCGGTGTAAACCCCGTGGATTCGTGTTGAGCGGTATTAAGAGCCATAACCGCATCGGGAAGGTGGCGATCCCAAGTGCGCTGATCGGTTTCACAGTACTGAGCAATGACGGTTTTTAGCGTACGGTTGGCTCTCTCAACGGGATTGGCTTGCGGAGTATACGGAGGAGTCAATCGGTGTTGGATTCCAAATTCGCGAAGTAATTGCCTGAACGCAAGACTAGTGAACTGCGTCCCATTATCGGTGATGACGGTACGAGGTGTTCCAAATTTGGTAACGATGTCTTCGTAGAAGGCGGTGACAATATGGGCGGCTGTGGCATTACGGAGCGGACGGCAACACACCCATTTGGTAAACCGGTCCAAGAAGACCGCGGCGAAGGAACAACCTTTCTTTGACCTGGGTAGAGGACCGATCAAGTCGATGCTAACGGTGTCCCAGGGTTCACAGTTGCGGGAAGGTTGCATGTATCCCGCGGGGTTCTGACTTTCTACCTTATATCGTTGGCAGGTTTGACAACTGCGGACATACTTGGCAATGTCGCGGTACATGCCTGGCCAATAATATCTCTCAGCTATCCGGGCGGTCGTTTTGGCTATCCCGGTGTGGCCAGCGGTAGGGAGATCATGGTTCTCCGCTAACACTCGTGATCGGAGTGGGGTCGGTACGCAGAGCATCCAAGGTTCGGTTATGTCCTCTTTAATAGCTTTTTTCAAAGGCACGAGGTGTCGGTACAAATTTCCATCGCGCACGGTGTAGTCGGGTACCCCTTGTGGATTCGTTTTGACGGTGTCAACCAGCCGTTCATACCATTTGCAACCCCCAGATTCAACAGCAGCTAAAGTATCAATGGGTCCTGGCAACGGTTCTCGAGATAGGGTGTCTGCTATTTTATTCAGAATGCCCTTCCGGTACTTGATCTCGAAGTCGAATTGTTGCAAGAAGATACTCCAGCGGGCGATACGACCACTTGGACTTCGAATTGAGTGAAGCCAGCGCAGCGATTGATGATCCGTTATGACGGTGAAGTGGTAACCTTCTAAGTACGGCCTCATCTTCTCGATACCCCATACAATCGCCAGACACTCCTTTTCGGTAACGGAGTAGTTTTTCTCCGGGGCTGTCAGCGTGCGGCTAGCGTAGGCTATTACGTGGTCGCCGTCGGAATGATTTTGTATCAAAGCCGCCCCCAGGCCGTGGTCAGATGCGTCGGTTTGCAGAATAAACGGTCTTCCAAAATCCGGACAAGTCAACACGGGAGATTCGGTTAGTTGTTGCTTGAGGAGCGCGAAAGCGTCGTCTTGCTCGGTACCCCACTTCCAAGATTGCTTTTTCCGTAGGAGCTTGGTTAACGGAGCCGCGGTGGTAGAAAAGGACGGTATGAATCGACGGTACCACGAGGCTACTCCTAGGAACTGACGGAGCTTCTTGACGGTGGTGGGGGTCGGAATCTGCAAGATGGCTTCTACTTTCTCTGGATCGGTCCGGACTCCTTCTGCACTGACCAGGTGTCCTAGATACTTCAGTGATTTACGTCCGAACTGGCATTTCTCCGGGTTTAATTTCAGGTTTACGGCCTTGAGACGGTTAAACACCAACTTCAGGTTCTGCAGATGTTCATCGAAAGTCTTCCCTAGGACAATGATGTCGTCGAGATAAGCAAATGCTTTGCCTTCCAATTCAGGTCCTATGACGGTATCGAGTAGGCGTTGAAAGATGGCCGGAGCGGAGTGGAGACCAAAAGGCATTACTCGAAACTGGAATAGGCCTCGACCCGGTACGGTGAAAGCGGTTACTGGTTTACTTTCGGCGGACAGCGGTATCTGCCAGTATCCTTCCTTTAAGTCGAGGCTCGAGAAGTAATTGGCTTCTCGTAACTGGTCCAGAATGCCATGAATATGCGGGAGCGGGTAAGCATCCTTTTCGGTGACGTCATTGACTTTGCGGAAATCTATGCAGAAACGGGCACTTCCGTCGGTTTTCCGTACCATAACGATTGGTGAACTCCACGGACTATGACTTGCTTCGATAACCCCTTGGGCGAGCATGCGGTCAATTTCGGCGTTGACTATCTCTCGCATCTTCGGGTTGATCGGGCGGTGACGTTGCTTAATCGGTTCTCGATCGCGGAGGCGGATGTGGTGCTCTACTCGACGGGCGAGTCCACTCAGCGCTTGCAGATCCGGTAACTCATTACTCAAGAAATCTTGCATTCGCTTTTCATTAGCGGCCTCCAAGCTATCCACCATTGATGTCACCATGGCCTGTTCTGGTTTCTTGGTTTTGCCGGATATACATCGATTACCCAAGAAGATAAGTCCCGTCTGGAAGTTCATGTGGAGATTCATCGTATGGAGAAAATCCATTCCCAGATTCTCCTTTAAGTTGAAGTCTTCTGCTAATCTCTGCTTCGAGATTAATCCGGTAGTCGGCTGGCAAGAAAAATATTTGGAAATCTCGGATAAAGTCCGTCCAACAACTCCAATTCTTCTTTGTGTTACGGTACCATAACAACGCATTGTCGGTGAGAATCTCTGGTAACGCCGGCAGTAGTAAGTCCTGGGTGAGACCATGCTGCTCGCAAGCTTCGTCTAGCCGTTCGAGGAAGGTCACTGGATCCGACTTCCCGTTGAAGCTGAGCTTCCACTTGTGGATCTTCGCCTGTTCTAGCAAACTGCGACGGTTTGACGGACTCGGTGTGGGTTCGCTAGCGGTCTCGGCGGTGTTCATTGGCCTTGGCGTGACGGAGGTCGGTTGCGGCGGTTTTCCATACCGGACGAAACTTACTAAGTCTCGGCGCATTTCATCAACAGTGCCCACGGTCTTCAATCCAAATTTAGAATTTTCTTCCTTCAGCTGTTCCTTCTTCAAACGGTAAATCCAGCTTACACGGGGATCGGTTGTATCAGTACTATCTTCTTTGGTGTCCATTTCAGTCCTCGGTATATCCTCCTTTGCATGTGCCATACTCCGGGCGGTTACGACGGAAACGGTAGGTACTAGTGGCTTTCAGGTGGGATAACTCGTTCAGGAAGCCTCGGATTGGGACGGGAGTGGGTGGAACGGGATCCTTAGGGTCGACTTGCTCGAAACGAGGTGTTACTCGAGGGTGTTTGGAGGCGGAATAGGGTTCGGAAACACTCGGATGTCCTCGGAAATAGTCGGAACGGTATCCTCGGTGTTTCTTTAGTCGATGGAGACCCTTCGTTTACGCCTATCGGTCTTGGTTTACCTTCGGGCAAGCTCGGCAATCTTCGGGTATTTCCGTAACTCGTCAAACGGTACCTTCCTACTTGAAATAAAACTCGGTCCCTGCTCGGGCGCCATTTGTGACGCTTACTCCGGATTGCACTGCTTCGCTGTAATAAAAAGCTAGTGGACGGAACGGTTCTCGGGCGCCAGATTTGTTCGAGGAGTTTACTCTCCTATTCGACGGCACTGTCCGGGTAACTACAGTGAAGACACGGTTGTCCAGGGCTTCAAACGGACTAAAAGCGGAGCGAGGCGACGGAAATAAAATACACAATAGTAAATCAAAATAACTTTATTTATTCTCAAAACCAACAAGGAACGGTGCATAAACGGCAGCCACAACCAAGCAAGCGGAAGGTGATCTATAAACCAATGAGTGATTAGCGTGCGTTCGACAAGCGGTGACGTCGGTGACTAAGCGAGCAAGCATGCACTAGGGTAGCAACCTCCGTTGGTTGGATCGGTAGACGGGGTTTATTCGGATTCGTACTTAAGAGGGAGGAGAAGGGACGTGGGCACGGTATTGGAGGGCGTATCCGCAGGCCAAAGCCAAACACTACGGAGACGACGTGTTGACGGCGTATTCGCAGGCCAAAGCCAAACACTACGAATACGACGTTCGGTAATGGATGGGGGAAGGCGTATCCGTAGGCCAAAGCCAAACACTACGGAGACGACGTGTTGACGGCGTATTCGCAGGCCAAAGCCAAACACTACGAATACGACGCCCGGTAAAGGATAGGGTAGGGAAGAGCAGACAAGGAGGGGAGCGGTATCTCCCCCGGAGGTCCGGTTAATAAAAGCAAAACGGCTTACCCTAAACTCCAGCTGGTGCACTGAAACCCCGGAATCTTCTTAGAAGCGAGCTCCAACTGGAACTCGCGTTCCTGCGTCGGGGTTCCGCTTTTATTCGTGATTCCGGAAGTGGGAGAACGGTTCAAGCGGGGATAACATGCGCTCTGACGGATGAAGCGCCGGTAAGCGGGGATAGCGCGAGCTTAGTTGCGCGTTCGGTACTAGCGGAAATTCCTTATTTATTTACACGGGGACGGAAACTTACTTAACTTAATTAATAAAGTACAATTCTTAATAATAATAATTAAACAACGGTCCTAACTACCAAAATAAAATAAATCAAACATAACGTTCTATATTGTAACTTAATTTCAGATACGGTTCGTTACACCAGCAGTAGACAACTAGGGCTGGTTGATGATGATGATGACAGGATTTGATTCAACATAAATTTCATAGAAAATATTTCTATCTACTTTGAAGCAGTATTTCCACAATTAAGACACATCCGTTTTCTTTTTGAGTTTCTGGCTAAGGGTCTCGAGAAATCAATTGACACTGTCATGAAACGAACTGCAGATATAAGAGTTTAAACAATACCTACAGGCTTCTAGTTTGATGTCTTATAGCGCTGGTATTCGATACAAGTCTTGATATGAGTGATTTTGTTTTCGTATTCTTTGAAACGCATGTTCCATACCATCATGACACAAAATTTGTTCATCGTATTCTTGTAGTATCGCTTCACGATTTTCTTTTGAAATGACAAGTAGCGCATCCTCTTGGTCGTTGTCAGATACGTAACGATAGAAAATGCTTTTTTTCATGACGTATTCTTTTTCGGACTAGGTTTGGGCCTGTTCAAGACGAGTATCTAACTCAAGGTCATTTATAATTGTTGACAATTCCGTATCCGCAAACTGTCGTATGTACAGATCGCTTGAAGAAACTCTTGGCAAATCGAAAGTAACTTGACACATTTTTTTTGATCTTAGATTCAGGGAAACGGGATTGAGACAGCGTATCGGTTACGAAATTAGCTTTTTCTGTGTGTACTGAGATTAAAGAATTAGAGTAGAACCCATCTGACAAGTTTTCCAGTCGGAGTCTTAATTGACATGAGCTAACGAAGTGGTTAATAGTCGGTACCTATGGTTATGTATTTTAAATCTTCAATGTACGCTCAAAACTTCATAACAGCAAAAACTAGAGCAAAAAAATTTTCTTTTTGTATTGGAGTAGTTCTTCTCAGAGACGACTTGCGTATTTAACTGATATTTTCTGATTATGTTCCCGTTGCATTAATACTGCTCTAATCGCATAATCATTGCTATGAGTTTGCTTTTGTTTCATCTGTTTGACAAACGATAGAAACTGTGATTAAATATCTTCTAAGCGTTTGAAATGATTTTTCTTACAAGTCTCCCTATTTCTAGGTTGCAGATTGGTTTGTAAAATCTATCAGTAAGTGAGCAAGTTTGGAAAACTTTGAAATCTACTTGCGAAACCACCTGCACGTTTGCACAAAAGTGCGTAAGTGTCTCACTAGATGTGACTATGTTTTCAAAACGACGATTTTGTCTGGGTCAGCTTGTATTCCGTCTTTAGTAATAACATGACCCAGGAATTTGACTTTTTCACACTTGGCACTTGATTAAATTGTTCTATGTGTTTGAAAACTCCATGTAAATTTCAAGATGTTTTTCATGTGAATCAGAAGAGATGATCAGATCATCAAAGTAAGCATCTTCATTTTGAAGTTTGAACTTGTCAATCATTCTAAATAAGGTGACAGGAAGTCTACATAATCCAAAAGGTAACCGTTTCCATTGGAATATACCAAAAACATACAAAAACTGTTTGCCTCTGTCGGCTTGGTGAACGCTAATCTGATAGTGACCACAAGATTACTAATAGAAGACATTGGTTATCGATCGCAGACGGTGATCGCATTAAGGGGACGATAATCAACGCAAAGACGAATGATAGAAATCAGAACTACTGAGCTGCTCAAAGACCTTCGCATTCCTTAATAATGTTTTTGGCGTGCAACTGGTCTAATTGTAGTCGTAAGAAATCTTTTTCCTGCTTTGGTCATATCGTAAGTCGATAAAAAGATAAGAGTTTTCTTAAGCTAAATAACAATTCTGTGTTTAGCATAATCCGTAGATTTGCCTCCTAGACAAAAAATAGTTTCATGGTAGGCAAGAAAACTGTTAAAAGATCGTCGTTGGTGGAGAGTGGGCATGGTTTCTTTATTTTCTCTCAATGAAGTAAACAAAACGTTATCAACACTTACAGATAACTACTATTTATATGAGTTTCAGCGGCATACAAAAACGCCATTTAAGGATTCTCGACCAAGCACCATATGTGGTCGGCGGTGTTCAAAAGAACTTGAGCTTTCAAAAAGAAATCGACTCCCAAAAAATACGTTTGAATTTGGCATTTCGAAGAACAATCATTTCCACAGTGATCGTCTTATGAACAATTTGTGTAGATACTGTCGTTGTGGTGTATCATTACCATCAACTAAAGTTACGGAAAAGTATTATCTAGTGAAACTGCAACGATTCTTGAGAAGATTGTATAAAGCTTCACCAGCAACTCATCTTATGGCTCCAATGTCAGCGACAGCAGTTCAATTGCAACTCCAGATTTGATTTGGTAGAATGGCCTTTGTAAGTATGGAAGATTATTTGCATCAAGTTCGCAAAAGATTGATATTGATATGGTCAGAAGAGATCTACCGAATGTTTTTGAGTGGCAATTTGCACACTAAATGATTTTTATTCCACGTTATTTATTGTTATCAATAGTACAAATGTTTGAAATAAAACATTAGATACAAATTAAAACTAAGGTAACAAGAACAAACACGCGTTACTTTTTTTCATCTGCGTGATGACATTATTTTTCTCAGCTCTCGTCGGTATCTCGGCTCTGGTCGAAACTTTATCTACAAGATGATTACAATATTAGTTTTACGTCAATAACACGTTATATAAAAAATCAATTTACACACTTGATTTTGAATGCTTATTACGTTAAAAATTAGGCAAACGTACGTATTTGTCATACGTAAATTTACTTTAACAAGTTTTTTAAAACACGGTTTCATCCTCGCATATTTGATAAAATTTAATACAATACTTTTGGCAAAGCTATATCTTGTTTTAACGTAAATAATTTGTAGTTTTTTAGCGTTTATGCAAATTACATATACATTTTCTAATATTACATCTAAATTAGATCCATTGTTTACTCTTGAACTTTTGAAGATTTTTATTTTGCAGACATTTTAGTAAAAATAGTAAGATTTCAAGGTTTTCAATAAAGTAGAACTTATGAGCTTTTGCTTTGTCCGTGTTACGGCACTGATCAATGATACTTACGTTATTGACCTATTAACGTAAAATAAACGTGTATTTAAAGGAATATAACTAATTTTATTAAAAAAATTCGTTGTACGTTAATAAACCGTTATATCAAAATTGAATTTTATAACCTTAATTTTGGTTGTTTTTACGTTAAAAATTAGGCAAAGAATACGTATTTTTCATACGCGAATTTACTCTAACAACAAGTTATTAAAACACGGCCTTGTTTTTGCAGACATTGGACGTTTTAGTCGTAACTAAATTTGCTACAGTACTTTTGGTAAAAATAACATGTCGTTTTAACGTAAATAATTTGTTAATTTTTAACGTTAACGTAAATTATTGGTAAAACTTTTTATGGTAAATATCACTACATACTGAATTTAATACATTTTTGTTTTTCAAACGGTCAACGATTTTTATTTTTTTAGTAAAAATACTAGAAGTTTCAAGTTTTTCAATAAAGTAGACCTTATGAGTTTTTGTTTTGTTTGTGTTACGGCACATAAATGGTAGTTTACCGTAAGATTAATGTGTATTTAACGGAATATAATTGATGTAATACAAACACAATAGTTGTATGTTAATTAAACGTTATATTAAAATAAATTTTATACACTTGGTTTTGGTTAATTTTTACGTTAAAAATTAGACAAATAGTACGTATTTGCCATACGTAAATTTAACGTAACAACAATTACTAAAAACACAGTGTTGTTTTTGTATATATTGAACGTTCTAGTTTTGACTAAATTTACTAAAATGCTTTTGACAAAAACTATATCTTGGGGGTCCTTTTGAACTCATTTCGTACACAAATTAAACGTATTTAGCGTGGTTACTAACACGCATTTATTAACAAAAATTAACAAGACACATAATATAATTTATAGGCTTGTAGTCACACGTTTAGTCCTTAAATATATAACATGCATCGTTTAGCACGAGCTAGTGATCCCTTTGAGATGCTGCTAGGCTTATCGCGTTGATCACAACGTTTGATCGAAGGACGCATTTCGTTGCGAGTGAGCAGGTTCTTATTGGTTGAGTTAATACTCGGTAAGGTCCATCTCAACGTAGTTTTAGTTTTGCCGATGTTTTCTTAGCGTAGTTGCTAAGTGGGTGCGTGGTAACCCATACTAAGTCACCTGGTTGGAATGCAGGGGTGTCTCGTCTTTTTTTATCTGCGGTTTTCTTAGCACAATCCTGTGCGCGTTCGTTATTTTTTTTCCTTTTCGTATCTGTTATTCTTAGAAGATATGGAATGATTGTAGGTATAGAGGCGTCTCCTTCTATATTTGCCTTCTGATCTCGCGTCACATCTGTGGTTTTAAGTTATCTCATAAATGTTAAGTATGCTGCTGTGTACGTTGTGCTTTGGCATGGTGCTGATTGCTTGTCTGGCCAGTGTGCTTGTTTTGTACCAGTGTGGCTACTACTGGTTTTGAGATCTCTGTTTTTATGTTCCACTGGATTCGATTGTGGGTGATATACTGGTGTGAGACTCTGCTGGACGTTTAGACAATAGGTGACGTGTTGCCTTACGCCGCTTTCAAACTGTGTACCGTTGTTGCTGCGAATTTGACGTGGCGTTCTATATCTCAATAATATCTCGCTAATTAAGATGCGAGTACACGTTTCAGCGTCTACTGTAGTTATGGCGAATAATTCTACCCATCTCGACAATTTTTCTCCATTGAGCGCTTCCGGTAAAGGCACAAATAAGTCGATAGCGAGTGTCTCGAATCGTTGTGTGGGTACTGGTGTCTGCAACAGACCCGCTGGCTTCTGGTTATTTGCTTTAAATCTTTGGCACTCTATGCAGTGTTTGACGTGGTTGGCAATGTTTTTTCTCATGCCCACACAGTAGTGTTTTTCTTGAATATCAAGACCAGATCTTGTAGGAATGTTCTTTTTCCTCGTGTGAGCAAGGTTGTCGTGATAATCCGTCTGCCACTACGTTCATTTTCCCTGGGGTGTACGTGTATGTTATCTCATAGGAATGAAGTGCTAGTGTTTAGCGGGCGAGCCTCTCCGTTGGCGATTTTAACGTTAGAAGCCACTTCAATAACTGGTGATCTGTCATTACGTGTACTGGGTTTATCTCTAGGTAACCTTTAAATTTGTTTATAGTTCAGATAATGAAGAGAGCTTCTCGCGCAACTTCTTAGTGTAAAAAGCATGGACATATCTGCTTGACGTAAAATAGATGCAGATCTAAGTAGCGTCTTCAGCTGGTCAAATGCCGCTGCCTGTTTTGGGCCCCAAGACTATGTTGTATTTTTCTTTAGCAAGTTTGACAGTAGTCTTGCTATGTCAGCAGAGTTGGGAATGAATTTCCGATACCACGAGCAGGTTTGCAGGTAGGGCATTAACTACTTGATCGTTCTTGGTTCTGGTAACTAGAGGATGGTTATCGTCTTTTCTGGGTCTACTTGGATACTCTCCGCGTTTATATAGTGTCCCAAGTACTTGACCTGTTTGCAGCCGAAGGTCATTTACATAGTCTTTGCGGGATTTAGACAATAAAACGAGGTCATCTAGGTAGGCTAGTAGAGTGACTTGCTGGATGCTAATGCGGAAGCAATCCATCAGCCGTTGAAAAGATGCCGGTGCGTTGCGGAGACCAAAGGGCATTCTGCGGAGCCAAAATACAAAATAGTTTAAATGGAGTAACAAACGCGGTTTTGTCTCTGTCACACTCGCCCACTGAGATGTACCAGTACCCTGACTGAAGATCTAAAGTGGAGATGACCGTGGCTTGTGCCATGTGGAACATGTCATCCATCCTGGAGAGTGGGTAACGATAGGGAATGGTTAGATAGTTAAGCTTTTGGTAGTCCACGCGTTTAGTTGTCAGGTTTTGGCATCGTCATTACCGGTGCGGCCCACGGTAAATCTCACTCTTCGATAATATTTAGTTTATACATTTTGTCTACTTCTTGTAGCACTATTTTCTTTTTCTCTGCCAAACTGTATGGAGCTGTGGCCACTGGCGGGTTATTATCAGTTTCCATTCGGTGTTTGCCGTAAGGTTTTGCTTCCTGTTTTGGTAAAAACACGTCCGATAATGTAAGTAACAGTTTCTGGCGGTGTTAGCGCCTCTTTCTCGTCTGCGCGTAGTTTGAGTGGCTTAATGTCGGCTATCTGTATTTTTACCCGTGGCAGTTTTTCTTCGGTGAGTGCGGAAACAAACTAGATTGCGGGAGTGAATAGAGAATATCGTCCGCGGAAGTGGCAAACACAGGGTAGTGTCGTTCGAAGGAGTACTTGTTGACTTCATCTGCGGACTCGCTTTCATAATTTCCCAATAGATCGTTGATTTGAACCATCTTGGTCCTTAGATCGTTGGGTGCGGGGTTGACGTATGGCAATACATAATACAATTGACGTTTGCAAACGGAAATGAGGAGCCATCGTTTTTTTATTGTCGGTGCTGCAATTAGTTTGGTGTATGCAAAGTGTCACCGTCTGGTGAAGAAGTTGAGAATGATACCGGCGTCTTTGATCAAGTCGACCTTGAGTAGCATTCGGTTCTCCGCGTTTGGCAAAATTACAAAGTCCGTTGGTACTGTTATTCCTTTGAGAACTACGTTGACTCTCGTTGTTAGGACTTTTTGTGGTTGCTCCTGACCGTCCGTGAACACAAGATTCATTTCGTGCGACGTAAACTGCGCTCCTTGATGTTGCAACGTCTTATGGAGTGTGTGGCCTGCGATGCTTTGTGTCGAAGTACGCATACCTAATTGTTTTACCGACGTTGATATATATATAATGGGACGCTGTCGTCTGCGTGTTTGTTTTGGTTGCAGTTTCCGTTTTTCAGCTAAGTAGAATATAAGCTGTGCCAATGCTGACTGGTTGTCGTTGTATTTGGGGCATTGACTTCTAATGACGCCCTTGCAATCTCGCAATCAAAGCAAGTGAGTGGCGTGTTTGCACTTGCAGTGGGTGCAGAGGCTGCTTCTTGTTTTTTTTCCGGCGTTCGTCAACTGTGTGGTCGAGGTTTTTGCAATAACTGCACTTGTTGCGCGAGTTATTATGTTTCGGCCCTGTTCGAGTTGGTTTTAGTTTTGTTAGTACTTTTTCGAAATAATAATAAATAGTAGATTATGTCCAATTGTCCGGGAATTCTGCCCAAAGTGCCGTTTTTCGCATATGAATCTTTTCGTTGGTGTGGAGTCGTTTTGCTCTGTGTGGCGAAGATCTCCTTCGGGATTTGGTGCGGTAATTTTGTTAATCTAAAAACTTTTCGGAGTGTTTCCATAGCTTCATCCTAAGTTGCAATGGCGGTCTTTATACGTAATCGTAAATATTTAAGTATTTGTTAACGTTTATGTAGATTGGTAAAATATTTTAGAGTAAATACTACAAGTAAATTACATCTATTTGGCTTCTAAAACAGTGCAAGATCTTTCACGGGCTACATTTTAGTAAAATGACTAAAGCGTTAACCTTTTTAATAAATTAGAACAAGCATGTTACTATGTGTTACGGCGTCTACTAAGAATTGTTACAACACTGATTTATACGCGTAAGATGAATGTTTTAAGAAATTAGAATTGATGTAATAAATACATTTTAGTTATACGTTAATTAAACGTTATATCAAAATTCATTTGGTTTTGGTAGTTTTTTACGTTAAAAATAAGGTCTAAATTACGTATTTGTCATACGTGAGTTTACCGTAACTAGTTATTATAAACACGGTGTTGTTTTTGCATATATAGAACCTTCTAGTTTTGTCTAAACTTACTACAATACTTTTGGCAAAAATGACTACATCTTGTTTTAACGTAAATAATTTAATACTTTTTAACGTTTATGCAAATTGGCAAGACATTTTATTGTAAATATTACTACAAAATATCAATTTTTGCTACTAAAACAGCAGAAACTTGTATCAGTCGATCCTTTTTTAATTGTGTCCCATGTAGCAACGTACGTAATAGCTAAGTACATTTTACGTAATATTACGTATCAAACACGTGCAAATGTCACAGTCAATTTACGTAAAATATCACATATCATTTACGTCTAAATTTACGTACATTTCAAGTAATACATTTACCTATTACGTACGTATGTGTACTGTAAATATTCACAAACTAGTTTGATACACAAAGTCTATACATTTTGCCAAAGACGTTCTGATAGACTCAAACAAATAATAATATTAGCGCCGATAACTGTGGCAAGTGTGGATTATAACTGTTAAAAACAAGTGCTCACATTTAAGTGTGTATTGTAGAGGTTACACTGTTATAGCCTTTAACTTTTATATATTATTTGTCACTTTATTAAACTCATTTGTTAATTTACTGGTGCAGTTACTGAGTATTTAAAAAGTTACGTGTTAAATTGGTAAAAAAACACCTATCTATCACGTACATTTTTATAATGTTTTTAACTACCGAATGTATTTTCTATTTTAATCAGACATTAATAACTGTAATTTTAATTACTAACTTTTATTTTTAAACTACGTAATTGTTACGTACCGGACACGTAAAAAATGTTACGTAGTAGTTTGGGAATAAACTGTACGTGATAGTTAAGTGTCATTTTGGAGTTATTACGTAAATTACAAATTTAGACCAAAAATAAACGTAATTGTTACGTACACTCGCTACTTAGGGTGTCACGACACTGATCAATGATAACTACGCCGTTGAGATATCAGCGTAGGATAAACGTGCATTGAATAGAATATAATTGATGCAATAAAATTACTTTACTACTACCTTACTAAAACGTTATATCAAATTTATTGATTGTTTTTTACGTTAAAAGTTAGGTAAAAAATACGTATTTGCCATACGTGCATTTACCCTAAAAACAAGTTGCTAAAAACACGATCTTGGTTTGCAGATACGGTAGATGTGGTAATATCGAACAGTGGACAATACCGGTCGCCCCTATATTTTCTTTAGGAAAATAGATCCAGTGACAGGGTTTAGTGCAAACTTTGATGTTTTTTTGGTGTTTTTTCTAATTTCGTCATCATTGAAAATAAACGGTAAGTAGTTATTCCGGTCGAGTGACTGGCAATGTCCTTCGAGTGACGGGCAACAAATTCTTATTTGTTTTTTTCTTTATTGCAGATGCTAAAACCACGCTTGAGATAACCCATTAAAGCAAAGTAGTCAGTTGAAAACTTGAACGCCGCAGCAAGATATGAATGTTTCAAAAATGGTTGAACAACTTTGTCGTCTATGCAAAACAACCAGAAAACGAAAAAGTGTTATTGATATTAGACAATCATTGCAGTCATGTCTCCCTGACAACTTATGATTTTTGCAGAGCTAATAATATTATCAATTTATTCATTCTACCCTACACGTCACATAGGACTCAGTTCTTAGACGTTGCATTTAATAGATTACTCAAATCCTATTACAAAAATGAGTACAATCGTTACATAAAATCTCATGCATAAAAATCGTTTACTCTGGCTACATTAGTGGGCCAAGAAGAGTCAAGCTTCAAAGCAACAGGCTCTACCCGATTAACCATCCTGTATTCAAAGATGAAGATTTTTTGGCGGCTGAAACTTGTAGGAAGTTTCCAGCAACGTTGCTCTTCGGAAAGTAAAGCTGCTGCAATTTTCGATGCAATTCTTTCGACTTCAGTATCAGCACCTTCTTTCAATTGCAGTGTTTCAAAACCAAAGAAAAATACTAAAAAACAAAGCCGAAAAGAAGATCTAAACAGCATTCGAGTATTCTGACTCATCAGAAAAACAAAGAAGAAAACAAAACCGGAGAAAGCCAAGAGAAATCAAATAAAATAAAAGATTTTGTGACAAAGCCAAGAGAAAAATGTTAAATTCGCCTGGCAGAACTAACAGCGTCAGCCCCAAAAGACCAAAGATAAAACGTACCACCAAAAAGAAAATCAAAAAAAGTAATCGATATATTATTATCTGACTCTGATATTGAAATGGACGATATATGCCGTAATAATGAAAATAATGAGACAGATTTTAGTTTGTTTGATTTGTGGTGAATATGACACAAATAATGAGATGTGGTACAGTAGTGGACAATATCGGTCAAAATTTCGTTAAGTGATCGTCATTACCTCATTCTACTCTACATCTCGTTTTAACGCAAATATTTGGTATTATATTCGTTTCTAAAAGAATCGACGATTGTTATCGGCAGACCTTTCGTTAAAAGACTAAAGTTTAAAATTCTTCAATAAAGTAGAGCTTTTGTTATGCTTGTGTTACGGGACCATTCAATGACAGTATCTACGCCATTGACGTATCAGCGTAGGTATAAAAAGGCAAATAAATATTGGTAGTGAGTAAGTGGCACGTTAAATGTTTCTAAGGCTTTTATATATAAATAGCTTTACACAATTCATGTGTTCAAGACATGCCTCAAAATAACTAAGAAAACTAGTAGCTAGTAGTAGTTGGATCCACGAGTCAAAACGATGAACTTTGTTGCTGATTTTTTTACACATCTAAGTAAATTAGTTGCATAATTATTAGACACACCTAAACCAAACCTATCGTAACAGCTTCACCGTAATATCTTAATCATTATTAAATATCTTAATTGCATTGACACTAATTTTTAAATTTATAGAAAGGCGTAGTTGTAACAACCACAAAACTACAAAAAAAAATCATTTCTATTCATCAATTTTCATTAACTGAGAACATTGCTGTGTGCTGAGTCAAGATATTTGGGAAATTTTAAGAATTAATAAAACGGAAACGACACCTACTCGTATCCTTGAACAAAACTTCAAAGAAGCTTTTAGTTGTTTTAAATTTAATTTTTTTACGTTTTAATAAAGTACAATTTCTAAAAAATGATTTTTTAAAGCGGCAATTTAGTAATTTATTAATAATAGTAATAAAAGTTATAATGTTTTTCTAGTATTTTAGGATTTGAGAAAACAGTCTTTTTTTACGATTTTTGAAATTCTGCAAAACAAGATAAAAGAACGAAATAATAATAATATAAAAAAGATTAAACGCACAATTAAAAGATCTACATTTATTGTATTATTTAGGTTAACTGGCAGAAATTACTGATGTTTTGATGAAGGACAATAGCTGAAAACGATTGTAGTAAAGAATCAGTAAGGAAAATCATTCTAGGAAAACAAAAATAAATTATTTGTATATTGCATTAGTGCATTGATGCCAACAGTAAATAATTCTAAGTCATACAGGAAAAAAAATTTTTTTAAGTAAAAGGTATACGTAAAAGTTACGTCAATTTTAGGTGTTTTTTTGGTAAGATAGGGACAACCTCGAAAAAAAGCGTCATCAGCACTTAAGACTTTTTTACGTGACTTGATATGTATACTAAAGTATTTTTGTATGTATACTTTACGTAAATGTATACGTACATTGCACGTCAGTCGAAACGTACAAATCACATGTATTTTACGCAATTTATTACGTGTTAAGTGTGTATTTAGTTATACGAATTCATTAAGTCGTTATTTTTATAATTAATTTATAGATTTCTTACTAAAACATGCTGCTATAAAGAATAGATTACTAATTAAATTATCAATCTTTTTGGCTCACTCTGTGCGTACGTCATCTTTAAAATTAAAGATTAAGCAGATTACAGAACCTTATCAGTATTGTAAAAATTATACTAGCGAACGATGACAGTTTTTATCGCATTAACGTGATTATACCATAGACCTCTCATCCACGTGTGCTACCTGTCATATAAAATTTTTATGAGTATCAAGCTTAGTTCAAGAAATTCATGGAATTTACTAAATTGGATAAGATTTCTTTTCCCGAATGTAAAATATGTGCCCTTTTTCGCGTAATTTCAAACAATACCAAAATCTAAATTCTGTTTGATTAAACAATAAAATCGTATCTCCACAAATATTTGCAATCGCTTATTTATGATAATTTTTATGATTCATTTGAATGAACGGCGAGACGTTGCTGAAATGATTCTGCAAAAACAAAACCGCAAAGAAAAAATACCACCACCTCGAAGAGGTTTATTTTGAATCGTAAAGGTTAACACACACGTCAAGGTAATCTTTAATTTGTTTACGTTAAAAGAACGCACAATTAATTGCTTCTGAATTAATTGTAATTACCGTGTGGTCGTTAAGATACACGAGTTAATGACACCGAATTTATAAACTTCGTTGCATCATGGTTTTTGTCCTTTGGATTTGATCTAGATGAATATGATGCAAAAGATTCTGTTTTCAAAACAATCGTTTAAACAATTTCCTTTTCGTTTTTTTTTAAATAAAAACCACAAGATTAAATACGAAAAAATATTTATTTACATGCAAGGATCTTCAAAGTTTTGGTTTTGGAGATAATGCTTAGAGCAAAAGCCAAACTGCTACTGAGCGCGTCTTCTGGATGCCAGATGGAATGCTTACAGGCTTTAGTTTTCTCTGTTATTAAAAATACTTTTCTTCTAGAAGAAGAAACGAACACTATGACAAAAATGGAAAAAAGTACGCTGCCAACAACTGTTTTATGGCGCAGACGTAGCTATTAGCGTATCCATTAAAAAAGTACAAAAAACAAAAGAGACGATGGCTCAACATTGTATAGCTAATAAAAACGTTAAAAAAAAATTTAAAAACTGAGCACAGGACATTGGTATGTTGAAAATGCTTAAAGATAAACTAAACGACAGAAGCCGAGATAAAAAATAAAAGTCAAAATAAGTTTCGAAAAAAAGTAAATTTTTACATAGAAGGAATTAAAATACTTAGGAAACTTAGACAAAAAAATTGGGATGAACAATGACTTCGTCGCATAATACTCCAGCAAGGTGGTGCCTAAAAAGACCTCTCAGCAGACTTGTCGAGAGTATTTCAAAATTTCTAAAACGTAGTACATTTGCTTTTGGTTTTTTAAAGTTTCGTCACAACAAAAATAACTTCAATTTGATTATAAAAACTTACAAATTAAATCAAAAAAAGTACATTTCTTGAATTTAAAAAGAAATACTCACATGGTCCCTTTATACAAAGTCAAATCCAAGTGGTCTAATACGCAAATCCGATCATTTTTTGATCCGTAATATTTACAAGCTTGTACAATGTCGACTGCCACAGCACCCATTTTTTAAAATGCCACTTTGTCATACACAAGAAAAACGGCAAATTTAGTTTTTAGCACAACGTACAACTAATGTAAGACAAATCTGGTTTTTGCAACGTATTTTTACTACTACTAATCAGTAATTAACAGATTAAAGCGTCACGTGATTAATCTGAACAAAAAAAGCTCACTGAAACGTTTATTCGAAGAACCACATGCTCCTGTTGAACTATCAACAGTCCATAATCGACTACCGAAGAACTCGCGTACAACTGGTTTTTACGCACGCCGATTTTTTTGGGTTTATTATTTAAATTTTATCTATGATTAAGAAGGCGAGGAAGATTTATGTTTGAGAAAAACACGCATCAATCTAAATGTGTTAATATTAAGTTTATTTTGCCCGCTATATTATTTTTGGTTCTTCGAGCCGGATACATGGCACTAGTAGTACACGCACTTTTGACTAATGTTCATTTTTACGTTATGTCTAATAATGACTAAATTCGTTTCTAATTTGTTTTCTGTCTAGAATAATGCTTCCTTCTATACCATTTTATTGTAAATAAATAAATCAATCTAAGTAGGTTAGTTTCAATTAAAACAAAATTTAAAACGAAACCGATTTTAACCAAATTTTAATTTACAAATCAGATATCAATTTGCACATTGTGAAAAACATCTTATTAGTAAATTTTTAATTTATTCTTTGTTTGTTATGTAATTATTTATTCTGAATTGTTTTTTGTTTTCTTGCATAACCATTTTTGTTAATTTAGCAAATTTTGATTTAGTAAAACATGGGTTCTTCGATCAGAATTTTTGATACAACGGTATGTACATTAACAGTGCATTTACCTCTTAGACAACAAGAATGCGTTAAATTATCGTCGTTTGATAAACATAAACACTCTTGAGTACTTTCAACGTTCTTCTAACTTTATCAATGATTACCATAACACTATCAGAAACTTGAATGCTTCTTCATATATTAAAGCGTTTTTTTAATCTTTGTGTAGTTGTTCCAATATAACTTTACACTATTTATTAAACTACAATTTAATTTCAACTTCAGTCCCAAGCATAACCATACTATAAATGACTAATGACGATAAATAAACGTAACTGTTATTTCTTGTTAAATTTCTGCTATCTTTTAAGTGTTGCCGTGTTGTCATGTTAAAACTTGACTGTTCCTTATTGTATACCTATGCGTTGCTATGATGCGTTGATTGCGTCAGTTGTTCTTTGAAATGTGTTCAATAGTGTTTGTTGGACTGTGTTTAAAGGTATAGGTTGGAATGTGTTTGCTGTAGTCATGTTTTTAGGTGTTTTTTGTATAACCAACGCGTTGCTTAATCTATAACCATCCTCCCTGTTGAAGTTGATGCATTTCTTCATTATTTTCAGCCACTCTCACATATATTACTTTTCACAACTACACTAAAGCTTGTAGATTCTCTTGGTTCGTATTTTGAGTAGTCGGTCAAGTTACTGCACCTTGCATCATATTCTGATGCTTTTCCTATCTAGCACTTTCTTCATCATGTCAGTCACTTCTGTAAGTAAGCAAATCCAGCTGGCGATAGTTGTGGTTCGTTTTTTTTGTGGTATTTGCTTTTCGGATTTCTTTAGATTTATATTCAAGCAAAGCTCAAAAACGTCAGAAACAAAAAGGCTGGCAATACAAACGTCGCCATCAAAGACGGCAAAAAGATACGTAGAAGGTAACATAAGAGCAGTAGATCTAAAATGGGACAAAGAACAGAAGAGTTTTGATTGAAAGAGCTCTTTTTTCTAAGTCTAGAAACCTAAAATCGGATGCGAAAAGAGTGAAGAGCGAGGTGAGGAATAACAACCGAAGAGAGCTAAGAGATTGGGTTGAAAAGTAAGCAGTACTGTAACCATGCTGACTACAATTGGCATGAAACGTGAAGTAAAGAAAATCGTGTCCGCAGAATTAAAAAAAACAGAAGCAAAAACAAGAGAGATAGAAACGCAGAGCTGCAAAAAAAAGAGGAAGAAAAAGTAAAAAAAATAAACAGTAGAATAATAGAAATGAAAGTTCTTCTAGGCTAAATGAAGGAGAGGAATGACCGGAGAAAGTATTAAAAGTGGTTAAATTTAAGGTATGAAGAAAATGCAGAGAAAGAAAAAAACATAGTGTGTGTGGTAGCAAGCGAGGCGAAAGACAGATACTGCAGAGAAGAAACGGCGAATTTAAATGAGAAAGGAGAGAGCGTTAATAAGCTGCTAGAAGCATATAAGAAGACGGAGGGTACAAGATTCTGTTACATTACAGAGAATGTAAGGGAGTAATAGGACAAGAAGAAGACAGAGATAAAGAAGTGGATATAGTAGAAATGTTTAAAACCTAGGTAGAGAAAGAGGGCGGGATAATAGACCAAATTATGAAGGGACGGAGGACGTAGTGAAGACTTACGGCGTAAAAAAGCTGGTGCTGAGTATTTAAGTATTAGCAGCTTGATATATGAAGAGGGAAACAACAAAAAGTAAAGCAAGGAAAAAAGAAGTCGACTGACGACACAATGTTTGTAAAAATCAAGGAAGGATGTAGTTACGATGGCACGATCAGAAAATTAATAAAAGAGGTAAGCGTTAGAAAGATGGGAGTAAAGGTCGTCGAAGTCAAGAACGCAAAAAGTGAAAAGATAGCAATTAAAATATTGAAAAGAAAAGAAGGTAGAAATGAAGAAATTAAATAGTGTGTAAGGGAATACTTGGAAACGAAGTACGATATAAGATTGGTAAGTATAAGGAAAGTGGTGTTAAAGCTGTAAGATGGGGACGATACGGTGGGAAAAGAAGAAATAGAAAAAACGACACATAAGATAGTAGAAAAAGCAGGTGACAAAAACAAAGACTTTAAGGTTATACAGATAGGTGCAATCTAGAGCAGAAGTAATGATTATTGCAGAACCTAATCGGCGACTGACTCTTGCGTTCGAAAGTTATTGGTTCTATCATAAATACATTGATGTTGGAATTAAAGTAGAAAGACGCGGTTGTAACGCAGAGTAAAATAAATCGAAAAAGGACCTGACCTAATAATAATGGAGATAGATGATATTACCATTTGTGGAGTTTACGTCTCCTGCAATATAGGAAAGTCCCACTTCTTGGATATTACCAACGAGTTGGAAGCAAAGATAGAAGGCAGAAAAAAAACGATCATATTAGCAAGAGACGTAAGAACGTCATCTAGAGATTGGCATTTACAGATTAGAGGGGAAAAGTCGTCGCAAAATTGGCAGCGCTTCTCGGACTCGCCGTAGCAAACCGTGAACGTGCACCAACTTTCGTAAAGAGAAACCAACAATCGGCAATCGACGTTACTCTATGAGTGAAAGATGGATGAATAAGCTAAGCGCAAAACGCAAAGTATTCACATGTGCATACGCTGGGAATGGAATAAGGGTAAAAAAACGTACGATAAATGTAGGAATGAAAGTAGAATGGGATGAACAACGAATGAGAAAGCTTTAAATAGCTGGAAAAAACAATAGTACTATTAAGATGGAATGTGGAAGAAGATGAGTTAAGTGGTAATCAGAGAAAAATAGAAAAGTGTTAGTGAATGTAGCAAGAGTGTATGCGTAAACGCTAGAAGAAGGATTACAACAATAATGAAGAAAAAAAGAAAGAGCAGCATGCGGCCCGCGGGAGCATGCGGCCCGCGGGCCGCGTGTGGGAAATCCCTGATCTATAACCATCCTCTCTGTTGAAGTTGATGCAGTTCTTCATTATATTCAGCCACTCTCCCACCATTCGTTTGCTTGCAAGTATTTTAACGATGTTATAGTTAATGGCATGATTTCCTTCTTGGTGTTTCATTGTTCTGCACTGTTTACTGTATCCTATATATTACTTTTTACAACTACACTAAAGCTTGTAGATTCTCTTGGTTCGTATTTTGGGTAGTCGGTCAAGTTACTCCACCTTGCATTATTCTGATGCTTTTCATATCTAGCACTTTCTTCATCATGTCAGTCACTTCCGTAAGTAAGTAAATCCAGCTGGCGATAGTTGTGGTTCGTTCTTTTTTGTGGTACTCGCTTTTCGGATTTATTTAGATTTCTTTCTTGTTAGCGCGTCAGTTTACCGTAGAATCTCTGCTTGTCAGTTTTCTGGAATAATAATGTCCATTGTAGAAGTGTCGTAATATAACTGATCTTTTCTGGTGTAGGTGGTGGTGTTTTTATAGCAGGTAGAAACCTTTTATTGGTTTTTTGGCACATACCACCAATGTAGTGTGAGAGTTTCTTCAAAATATACCCACTAAAACCACTTTCTTCCGCTTTTGCCTTTGTTCCGGTAGATCCTTTTGGGCATTACCTCAGATGAGAAAGATTTCTTTCCCTCTGGTTTCATTCTCCATTTTGCCCTTCTACTTTTTTTTATAATTTTCAAAATCTTTTAGCAAATTTTTTCACATTTTCTTTCCCTTATCAACTGTCGCTTCATTCACTCTCGCGTCGCAGTACACGCTTTGCTAATTAATTCGTGCGTCTATCTGCTAACGCTTGCCCTATATGCCATCTTTCTTGCCATTCTTCCATCATTCTGTCCGAAGATGGATCGTGTTTGAAATACTCTTTTTAATGGGCGGTATCTATCTCAGCCACACCAGGATGGTTTCCGTTAATACCGTCCGCAGTAATTCTCAAGACAATTCTTTTCTGACTTCTCTCTAACATATCGAGATGGTGTTTCAACTTCAGTTTGGATTCTCTAAATAATGTTCTCATACAGGAGAACGGAGCGTACTACCCCTACATACACTCTTCTCTGTTTGAAGTTTGGTTCTCTCACGCTAGGCATGAATCAAACCTAACTCTTCGCGGATTTTTCCGCTTTTTTGCACACACGTCTTACGTACTCAGTCAGTATACCGTTTTCTCTGATCCACACACCGAAGGACTTTAAAACCTCACTTTTGATTACCAGTCTCCCTAATTTTACCGAAAAGTTTTTCATTTGTTTGTGTTCTACCAGGACTATCAATTCGACTAAAGTTGTCTGCGTATCCCAATAGCGTAGCTCGGTAATGTTGGCTCCAGTATCTCGTCATAGTAAAAGTTTCACAGAAACGGTCTTAACACCGAACCATGCGAAACGCCCGCTGTAAACTCTATTCTTCCATCTGCCTTAACGTGTAGCCACCTTTTTCTGAGGTAATCTTTTACTACGCTTAGCAGGTACACCGGTACACATTTGTCTTTTATAGTCTTGACGGTACCAGAGTATGGCACGCTGTTGAACGCGTTCTAAACGTTGAGCGTCACTAAGATGCAGCATCCTATGTTCGAATTCCTTACCTTTCTTACTATATCTACATTTTTAAAAACCTCCCTAATTGCGTTGAAAGTAAATTTGCTTTTTCTAAAACCGATTTGGTTTTGGTTTAGTTTATTCTCCGTCTCTATCCAATCCTTCGTTCTCTCTCCTACTATTACTTCTAACAATTATCCCAAAAACCGGAAGAAAACATACTGGTATAAAACCCTTCGGACCTCTACTAGACTTCGGAACCAGCTTCGAACTACTGGTCTTCCATTCTTTTAGAAAAGAGCCGCTTTGTTAACGCATGACTGTAGATCATCTCCGATCACTTAACAGGTCGTGCGTAGAATGTATTGCGTTATCTCATCGAGTTTTTTCACTCTTTATATGCTTTACGGCATTTTCCGACTTTACTTTGGTTGTCACCGGTACCCGTTGATCGGCACTTTCTTCCACTCGATTTTATCGTGCTTTTTAAACAGTTCCTTTGGCAGACGCACCCTTTTTTCTACTCTCATACACATTTTTACTTTCATACCAAACTTTCCTGTCACGATCTTGTATCCATCTCTTGATACATCCTTATCAAGTAGATTTTTTCGGTTCAGTTCTTTACTTTTTCTTATTGACTCTTTAAGCTTTGTTCTTCTGGATTTTTTTTCTTCAATTCTTTCTACCAATCGTACTCTGCCCTATACTTTTTTTCTTCATTATTCTTATAATCCTTCTTCTAGGGTTTACGCTTACACTCTTGCTACGTCCACTAACGCTTTTCCTTTTTTTCTCTGATTCCCACTCAACTCATCTTCTCTCACATTCCATCTTAATATTACTATTTTTTCTTCCAGATTTTTAAAGCTTCCTCATTCGTTCTTCATTTCATTCTACTTTCATTCCTACATTTATCGTACTTTTTTACCCTTATTCCATTCCCAGCTTATGCACATGTGAATACTTAGCGTTTCTTCTTGCATCACTTAATGCACTTAGCTCATTCATCCATCTCACTCATAGAGTAACGTCGATTGCTGATTTCTCTTTTCAAAAGTTGGTGCACGTTCACGGTTTGCTACGGCGAGTCCGAAAAGCGCTGCCAATTTCGCGACGACGTTTCCCCTCTAATCCGTAAATGCCAATCTCCAGATGACGTGCTTAGAGTTTACGTGTCCTGTCCATTATAATCGGTTTTTTTCTGCTTTCTATCTTTGCTTCTCACTCGTTGGTAATATCCAAGAAGTGTTTTTTCTCTACATTGGACAAGACGTAAATTCCACAAATATTAATATCATCTAACTCCATTATTGTCAGGTCATGTCTTTTTTCGATTTCTTTTACTCTTGCGTTACAAGCCGCGTCTTTCTACTGTAATTCCATCACTGTTTTTAAGAAAGAACCAACTTTCAGTTGCAAGTGTCAGTCGCCGATTAGGTTTCGCAATAATCATTACTTCTGCTTTAGATTGCACTTATTTCTATAACCTTAAAGTTTTTGTTTTTGTCACCTTGTTTTTCCACTATCTTATGTGTCGTTTCTTCTATTTCTTCTTTTCCCACCGTATCGTCCACATCTTACAACTTGTAACTCCACTTTTCTTATTCTTGTCATTCCTATATCCTTCGTTTCCAAGCATTCACTTAGGCTCTATTTAATTCCTTCATTTCCACTTTCTTTTTTCTTCAATATGTTAATTGCCATCTTTTCAATTCCTGCGCTCTTGACTTCGGCGACCTTCACTCCCATCTTTCTAACGCTTATCTAGGTACTTTCTTAGTTTCAAGCTGCTAGAATGGTTCTCCCTACTTAAATACTCAGCACCGGCTTTTTTACGCCGTATGTCTTCACATGTATTTTTAGTGCTCAAGCTCCTAACTACGTCTTCCATTCCTTTATAAGCGTTTGTATTATTCCGCTCTCTTCCTCTACCTAGATTTTAAGCATTCTTACTATATTCACTTCTTTATCTCTGTCTTCTTCTTGTCCTATTACTCCGTTACATTCTCTCTAATGTAACAGAATCTTGTGTCCTCCTTCTTTTTACATGCTTCGAGCAGCTTGTTGACGCTCTTTTCTTTCTCATTTAATTTCGCCGCTTCTTCTCTGCACTATCTGTCTTTTACCTCGCTTCCTACCACACACACTATATTTTTTCTTTCTCTCCATTATTTTCATCTCGTAAATTTAACGACTTTTAATACTTTCTCCGGCCATTCCCTTACTCCATTTACCCTTGAAGAACTTTCACTTCAATTATTCTACTGTTTATCTTTTTTAGCTTTTTTTCCTCTTTTTTTCGCAGATCTGTGTTTATATCTCTCTTGTTTTTGCTTCTGTTTTTTTTAAATTCTGCGGACACGATTTTCTTTACTTTACATTTCATGCCAATTGCTTTGTCAAAAGCATTTAGTATTTCGTCCGTAGTCAGCATGCTTACAGTATTGTTTAGTTTTCAACCCACTCTCTTAGCTCTCTTCGGGTGTTATTTCTCACCTCGCTCTTCATTCTTTTCGCATCTGATCTTAAGTTTCTAGACTTAGACAAAAGAGCTCTTTCAGTGCCCTTATGTTATTTCTACGGCGACGTTTGTATTGTCAGCTTTTTTGTTTTTGATGTTTTTGAGCTTTGCTTGTCCAGGTCTCTTAACGATGAGGACTAGCGGTCGCTTGATAACGATCGGAGGGAGCCCGCCAAGCTCTCTTCACCGACCGGCGCTGGGGTATCTCACCCCGGCGCAGTAAACTGTTTGTATTATTTCCTTAAACTCACCATAATTTAATACAAGGTTCTACCACATTAGGTTTTTTATGGGATTTTCTTGTGCGCGGCGCTCGTGCAATTTCTTACCCTCGACAAGAAAATGGGAGAGTTCGCCGGTCACGGCTGACCTTTCAGTCAGCCATGCATCTTTTGATTCGGTTGCCACCTTAGATTTGGGTTTGTTACGGCATTGTCTTTCTTTGGATCTCGTATTCACTCTCTGATACCAAGACATAAGTATCGATGCAACGGTGTACCGGGTACGCGCCGCCACCAGTTCAACTTTTTCGCGGCATCGATTCAATTTATACGGCCCTTTACCGTCGACAAGACATATGAGCGAATTCTTTGGTTACGACTGACCTTCTTCGTTCCAGTTGCCATCTTGGATTAAGGTTTTCTACGAGTTGTCTCTCTTTGACTAATACCAAGACTTAAAGCTTTGATCCACTGGTCTATCGGGTACGCGCCGTCAGAAGGCGGCGTTTTCCCAGCATCGATTTATCTCGTGGTTTTTCTTATCTTCGACACTATAAGTGAGAAAACTCGTCGATCACAGTTGACTTTCTTGTCAGGCACGCATCCTTTGATGCACTTTGGATTTAGGTTTGCTGCGGGTGTTGTCTCTCCTTAGTGCTTGCGATCCCCTACTGATACTGAAACGTAAGCCTCAATCTAACGGTATATCAGGTAAGCGCTGTTTCCAGGACTGCGTTTCGCTGGCATGGATATAGCTCTTTCAATCCCTTACCCTGGACACTAGAAGTGGGAGAGCTTGTCGGTCATAGTTGACTTTGCCAATAATCACGCATCCTTCGGCCTGGTTGCCACTTTGTTACGGGGTTGTTTCTTTTAGGATCTTGCGAGGACAACGTTTCGCCGGCATCGATTTAATTACTTCAATCACTTGCTCTTAACACTACAAGCGCGATGATAATGCTGTTCTGTTGGTACGCGGGAGCATTAATCTCCTGCTCAGGAGAGGCTCAAAAGTCACTTTTCTCTAGCTCTCCCGATTTTCTCCTATACGTTACTTGAGGACGCGTCTCATGGGGGTTGCAAGCGACCCCGCACGTTGGCAAAACGATTGAGAGATTGAAGAAAGTGCTAGAAAGGAGAAACATTTAGAGTAAAATACAAGATCGAACAACTTAGTGTAAACGTAAATATATCAATTAAGTTTTAATATAAATTACAATTACTTATTGCTGACGTTGAAGTACACACAGTTAAATATAAATAGTTAAATTCATTACGAAGAAAATACTATGGGTTTATACGCATTTGTTACAAAGTTAACGTAAAAGTAATGTAATAGAAACGCGATCGGATCGGCTGGGCTGCAGTTGTGTAAGTTACAGAAAGATTGAATTATTTAATAAAATTTAAAAGTACCATAAAATTTTTGAAAAAAAGATAGAACTTTTAAAACAAACGTAGAATGTGTTAAATGTTGCATTTTTTAGGCATCTAAATTGCAAAAAACGTTCCCAAATTTATAATTTTAAAGTTACTGATTATATCGGTAGATGGCGCAGAACGTTGTAAAAATCATTCTTGAAGTTTGCGCCCAAACTAATAAACATTTTGACATAACTCATAACCTAAAATGTTGAATTTGTCAAACATAGCTTCTTATTAGCAATTAACGATTATAAACAGCAAACTCGAGTATGTTTAACTTAGAGGAAGTTTTAAAAACTAATTTTAAATTCAACTCGTTCAAATCAAAACTACAAGAAGACGCAATAAATGAAATTTCTAAAAGTAGGTGTACGATCAATTTGGTCCGTTTGTAAATAACTAGAGTTTTTTTTAGGAGAGAACGATGTTCTCGTTTCGATGCCTACGGGATCTGGTAAATCCTTGTGCTATCAGTTACCTGCATTGTTATACCCGGATAAAGTTACGTTAGTGTTCTCACCATTGCTTGCGTTGATTAAAGTAAGAGTTTATGGTGGTATTGCTTTCATTGTATGTTCTGTTTTAGGATCAGATTGATCATTTGACCGCTTTAAAGATTAAGGCTACGTCTTTGAATTCGAAGACTGTGGCGGCAGAGCGTAATTTTATTTTGACCGATTTGAAAACGAATTCTCCGTCTATTCGTTTGTTGTATATAACGCCCGAACAGGCTGCTACACAGACGTTTAAGGTAAGCATTTATATAAATTTGCGAGAAGTTAAAGATAAATTTTTTCAGGACTTATTTAGTAATTTAACCAACCGCGATAAAATCGCCTTTATAGTGGTTGACGAAGCTCATTGCGTAAGTGAGTGGGGTCACGATTTTAGACCCGACTACTTAAAACTGGGAGTTCTTCGTGACAATTCCGATGTGCCATACATTGCTCTAACAGCAACGGCTGGTGTTGAAGTAAAACTTTGATTTTACACTCGACAACTTCGTTTATTGTTTTTTTTAGGTTGTGAAAGACATTGTCTCGAGTTTGAGATTATCGACCTCGTTTAAGACGTTTAAAACGTCGTCATTTCGCCGAAACTTATTCTACGATGTGTATTACCAGAATCTCTTGGACCGACCGTATGAGCATTTAAAGTATTTCATCAAAAGTTGTTTGGAGTCGCAGGATGATGATGCAACTAAGGTATGGGATTTGGTTTAGGCGGCGTTTTTGTTAGTAACTTTTTTAAGGCGAATAAACCATGTGGCATCGTGTATTGTCGCACTAGGGAACAAACGGAAGTCGTAGCATTCAAGCTAAGCGAGTTAGGTATCAAATCGTTGTGTTATCACGCTGGGCTTAAAAACAAAGAGCGTTTGGAGTACCAAGAAGGGTGGCAGAACGGTGATTTTCCAGTGATTTGTGCAACGATTAGTTTTGGCATGGGCGTTGATAAAGCGTCGGTGCGTTTCGTCGTTCATTGGGGCGTGCCGAAAGACCCGGCTTCATTTTATCAAGAATCAGGACGAGCTGGCCGAGATGGACGAGCGTCGAAATGTCGCGTTTATTACAGTCGGGCCGATCGAGGAGCCATCGAGTTTCATTTGGCACACGATCTTGCTAAGGCTAAAAAAAAGAAAGCGCGTACGAATAAGGCTCAAAACGCTATTAAGGCGTTTACTAAAATGGTTGAGTATTGCGAGACTGCGAAGTAAGTCTCAAGTTTCAAAAATTCAATCTATAATTGTAATTGCAGAGAATGCCGCCATAGGTTGTTTTCGAATCATTTCGGCGAGCCTCCTCCTGACTGCCGTAACAGATGTGACATATGTCGTAACAAAAAGGAAGTGGAGGAGCGTGCTCAGAATTTTCTGATGCGGTGCATCCAGTTTAGTGAGACATCAACCAGTGTGGACGTCGAATTTGATTCAGATCTATACGAAGGCGGGAAAAGTAAAATAAAAGAGTATGAAGCAATAACTATGTGTGTTGCATCTTTTATAAATGTTATTTTAGGGACACTGAGTGGTATAACCAAGCCGGCGAAGATAGCGAAGACAGTACTTCACACAGAGAAGAGGCAGCTAGGAGAGACAGGAACGAGTTGATACAGAAACAATTTGCGTTGCGGAGGAACCCACAGGTTGTTAAGCTTTAACTTTCATTCGCTTTAAGTAGTTGTGTCGAGTATGTTCTGGGACACATGCCAACAAGTTTGGCTACCGATGGACCAACAAGATTGAAGGTCGTCATGAAGAAGAAGAAGTGGTTGAAGACGTGATAGAAACATAAAAGGGTGATGTTGGTAGATTTGTGAAATGACTGTAAATTCAAAAAAAGCAAATGGCGCCATTTAACATACTTGCACACCACTAACACTACTAATTATTTATCATAAGTATCGTCTATACTTTTGTGCAGCGTGTCTCTGACGTTTTTTTTAAATTTATCGCCATTTTGCAGTCAACGCCCATCACAACTCGTAAGCCACCATCTTACTTCAGCCATTTGTTTTTTCTAAATTTTCTTTATTTTACACACTAGCCCACACTTCTACCACATCTTTAACAATGTCTTGATGACTACTCTGTTAGTCCACTAGAAGAAGTCTTCGGGAACCGAACTTGATGGCTAGTGTTCCAGAACACACTTTGCCTAACTACTGCTCTACTAACTTTGTTTTAGGAGTTGTCACACGGTACAATCAACAAATTATTTTCGAAACGCAGTCGAGTTCTTGCGGCAGCGTCCACGTCGAATAAAGTCAACGGATTAACAATCGCCACGCGAGAGCAGTACTTATCAAAACTCGTCGAAGTTTTAACAGATAATTATACACAATGCTGCGAAAATCGCACCTTCGACAAGAAGGATTTGGAAGAATGTGCCGCCGATCTCGAATATTCGACTTTTTCTGCGACTACTGCTTTAACGGTGTACAGAAGCGTCAACGCTAAAATGGTTAAAGATAAATTCGTGATTCCACTGTTTAATCGTTATTTTTAGATCGCCAACATCCGGAGTAATACCAAAGAGAAACGATTGGATCCATCTTTGGAGTTTTATACACCGAAACCTTCCAAAAACGAAACCATCGCCGATTTATTCAGGAACATTGAAAATACAAATGCCGGTACCGCTTTCGAAGGTTTCAAAACGGCGAATCAATTGATGAATGATAAAGCGAAAGGTGATAAGAAGCAAGCTACGATTAATTCGTTTTTTAAAAGTAAAGGCGAGGACAAGACGAAACAAGACAAATTTAAGTCGTTATTTGGCGACGACACAGATTCTAACCGGTCTACACCTAATAACGAAGAAGGTAAGAACGAAGAAATCTTCGATTCTTTTACATCTTTCAAAATGAAGAAAGATGACGATATCGTCACGTTTGAAACGACTAATGTACGCGAGTATACAAAACCCGAATTTTCAAAGGACGAGAAAAAAGATGATACTAAAAGGAAAGTGGATGAACAGGCACATGATATTGACTCAAAAAAGGCGAAAATTGAAGATGGTAACAGTCGAAAAGTTCCTAAACTTAAAAAAAGCGAAATTGGGTTATTGGTTGTGAAACTTTTAACACCGGCTTACGCTGAACGACGATTTGATTCCAGAGACACTTTTAAAACTACCGCTAGAAGTATATCGCACGCGTTATTGTACAAAGGTACCAGCAACGCGTCGTTCTATAACTTCATTCACGATTTGTTTTGTTTTAGATGAGGCTGAGATTAAACAGTTTGTCAGAAACTTTTTAAAGAATCACGAGAAAATTACCGCCACCACAACGATCGGCTGTTAAAATTTGAACTACCGTTTTTCTTTTGCTGTATGTTTTAACTATTTTTGGAAGCATATAAATAAAACAATTGAACTTGTAACGTTTCTCCTTAAGTTTATTAATTTCTATAAAAAAAAATCCTTTAATCAGTAAAATTCTGCGGCTTTTATTCGTTTAAAGTATGTTCTGTGGCACACGTCAAGTTCGGCTCCCGGTAACTTTTTCTAGTCGACCAGCAGGGTTGAAGGTCGTCATGAAGAAGAACAAGTTGCTGAAGACGTGGTAGAAGCGTAAGTCGTGTGTGAAATGACTAATTTAAAAAAAGCGAATGACTGAAGTAAGATGGCCGCCATCTTATTTTTTAACCGCTATTTTACAAACCTTCACATCAACACTACTTTTTATTTATCATAATTATCGACCACACCTTACCGCAGCTCCGTTCAGAATTTTTTTTAATTTACTGTTGTATTTTAAATCATCTGCCATTTTCTTTTTTAAATTTACCGCCATTTTGCAGACCACGCTAATTACAACCCGCAAGCGGCCATCTTACTTCAGCCATTTGCTTTTTCTAAATTTACCACCATTTCACACACCAAGTTTCTACCAGCTCTTCAACAACTTCTTCATGACCTGTTGGTTTACTCAAAGAAGTCATCGAGAGCCGAACTTGATGGCTTGTGTTTCAGAACACAACTTTGCATAATTATTACTTGACTTGAACTTTATTTTAGAAGTTGCCACACGCTACAATTAACATATCATAACTTCTTGAAGTTTTAACAGATAATTACAGACAATGCCGCGAGAATCTCACCTTCTACAAACAGATTCTAACCGGTCTAACGAGGAAGGTAAAAACGAAGAAATCTTCGATTCTCTCACATCTTTTACAATGAGAAAGATGACAAAATTGGAGCGTTCTAAACGAACCCGAACTGTCGAAGGGCGAGAAAAAAGATGATACTAAAAGGAAACTGGATGAATAGACACATGATATTGATGCGAAAAAGGAAAGAATAAATATGGCAATTGTCACAAAGTTTCTAAACTTAAAAAAAATGTGAAATTGGATTATTGTCTGTGAAACTTTTAATATCAGCATTATACCAGTTTACGCTAACCGACGATTTGATTCCAGAAACTACCGCTAGAAGTATATCGCACGCGTTATTGTATTATGTTCTATAACTACCGTATTTTTTGCTGTATGTTTCAACTATTTTGGAAGCATATAAATAATACAATTGGACGTCTTTTTTAAGTTATGGGTAAATCCATGGAGGCCATGATTTACTTGTGTATTCAAGGCATTAGATTTTACACAGTGTCGACATCTATGTAAGATAGTTAAAACTAAGTCGCTGCGATAACATCGTCGGCTCGTTCGATAAAAATATTTCATACACGGTTGTATTTTATTGATTGACGGAAATATAGAAGATTTACTGCAATACGAGTGATTTACGCAAAAATTGAAGGTCCATTGGCGTAAATGTTATTAAGTTCCTAATTGCGCGCACGTCCACGAGGTAACGAACAATTTTTCATTCATTGAAACAATTTTTTTCTAATTAATTAAACAGCTTTAATCAAAACAGAATGTTTACATACAGAGACACACAAAAAAAATGTATAAACAATCAAGCAACCCATACCCGATAGTTTTTATTTTCAAGGCACTCTACGATGTCGACGCAGAATATTGCCCGACAAGAATCTCAAATAAAAGAGTCGTTGCTCGACTTTGTCAAATCGCACATACCTAACGCCGATTTGAATCTAATCGACGAAATCGTTTTGTCGTACGTCGTCGCAGTACTCGAAGACGTTAGTACGGATCCTGTTTTCGACGTCGAAGGTATGCTTTGTTGTTAACGTCGCAGACTTCTACACCCGAAAAGTTTTTAGGTTTTTGCGAAATGATGCGTGCTTACTTCCCTGAATTCGAATCTATTAATCACTCGACGATCTGCCAATGGATGTTTGAGTTGGCTGCGAAACTGCAATCCGAAGAACCCCAAGAGAAAGATATTTCGCTTATTGAATTGTCGTTGCCTGAGATATTGCCGAAAGCCAAGCCAAGGTATGTTGATCAGATTCTTGCACCTTTTTTTTTATTGTGGAAATTGTTTATTAAATATACAGGGTGTATCGTTTGTGAAGTTTACAGATGGCGCTGTTGTGCATAAAGGTTTTAGTTTCTCCTGCTGCGTTTTTTATGTTTTCGTTTTGTCCACTGTTAAACTAAAATTGAGTAATCAAGTTCTTCAGGCTATCGACGACATAGGACATCACTTTATGTTTAATCTTCACAGGTATCAAATATCGTCGGAAGGTTTCGATCGTCCAAAACGAATACATCATCTGTCGGAAACGAGCGACGGTTCGACGGATGGTTCGTGCGGCGATTTCTTAGAAGAAGTGGACACGCTGCAAGAGATGTTTCCGTTAGTTTGTGCAATAGAGGTAGCACTTAGATTACGTTGTACGAATAAATAAGTTTGTGTTACAGATAAAGCACTGCATCGCAATTGCGTGCGGTGACGTCGAGCGTGCTTCTCAAATCCTTCTCCACCGACAAGAAAACGGCCAATCGATAAACACGAACGGAACCGTCACGCTACACCTAACGAAGCAACCGACTATCGACGACCAAGAACTAAAAAATCGGATAATCGAACGATATTCGTACATAGATCGTGAATCCGATGTGAAAGAGCACAGACCGGTCGCTCCAAAAGTCGAGCCGAAGAAGTTAATACGTTACCGAGACAACAAAATCGTCAGCTTAAAAGGCGAACGTTACACCGAAGTGAAAAAGGGCGAGGACGTCGACGACGTGTCGTTGAAGAAACCGAAAAAAGGACAAAGTCCGTAACCAGAATTGAATCTCTATTTTATTATTCCGCTAAAAATTGCAATCACTTTGTTACAATTATTTTTTTCGCAATCCGCGTTGATCTGTATTTGTTACTCGTTTATTCTGACCGATAATCTCGAAAAAGTTTATTTATTTCAAGTTCCTGAATTGATGCGATATTTATTATTATTATTACGATTGAAATCGTATAGTTTTATCCGCGTAGTATTTATTACGTACCGTGTTTTATGTAATTTAGCTTTAAGTTTGCGGCGTGCTGTTAATATTAAGTATTTGATAATTCGTTTGGCGTTTGTGAAGAAAAATTTACCGAATGTTGCGAATTTGGAAAGATGGGTAAATAGTGTTTCTCTATTACGACGTATTTATGTATTATGTAGAATTTACTCAATGTACCAATGTATCGATTTAGGTATAAATTCGCATGTTGTGAACTAGCCATAAGGGGGCAAGTGTTAAGTGAACAACTTGACAACTTGCTCCAATCGATGTCATACCGTTATAAGTATTACTATACAATAGAATTTTTAAGACTAGTCAAGCTTAACAGATTCAGTGATGTTTTTTGCGTTAGTTTTAAGAGCAGCGATAGGACCTTTTATCTCTCTACTCCCTCCCAGAATGATGTAACTCGTAGTTCTCTTGACCAAAACATTATGTGCACTTCACCATGTTATTGTTGTACTCAGAGTTAGTGTGCTGAATTATTCACTCGTACTTTATAACTGTGATTGGCGTTACATATATTAAATATATAGTAATTTCAAACTTCTATTTTTTACTTTACATATTTTTTTTATTTATAAATAAACTCATTATATTTATTTAAATATTTTTTAAATACATAAATTGCAGTCACTTGTTAATTGTTTAAAGTAATCGGTTTATTAATGTTAACAAAAACCGTAAAGGATGCACAACCGTATGGTTTAGAGTGCATTTATGTATATTGACGCCACCGTTAAAAAATTTTGAAGCGTCGTACCGCTTAGGCGAACTGCGTATGTTTCCAACAAATAATAAGGAAACATATTTCTAATAATCAACCGGGGACAGCTCTATAACATATCTTAGATCTGCACCACAGTAGAATAGCTCTGAAACTAAAAAAAAATACGGAAATTTGTCTATCAAACCGACATAATTTTTATTGAGCAATCATATTAAAATCCTTTTAAATAGTTAACTTAATCTACACGTGTGTATAGCATGCAGTCTACCTGGCAGGCGTTTTGCTTATAACTTATTAAGAGGCAGCGCCACTAAAATTTAAATAATTTAAAAAGCCACGATTTAATAAGTAAGTAAAAAACAAAACGTTTTTTAGCAGACAGAATTCAAGAATTTTTGAAAAAATAAAAAAAAAACCTACGAAAACATACCAAAATCAAAATAGAAAATGTTAAATTGTTACCGATCTTTTAATTTAGTGGCTCTAGTTGGTAACAACCACGTCACCACGGTTAGATGCGATGTCGATGAATGAGCGTCGTTGATAGTACAATAATAGAAAAACATTAAATATGCGCCACTCTGCTATAACAGTGACGTAATTTTAAAAAAATTAAAATACGAATTATGAATAACTAATTATTAACGACACGTAACAAAACTAACGCAAAGGTCACAAAAACATAGTCCAAAAAACTACAGGAGTGTACCAATTCATTTAAGGTCTAAACAGCACAACACAAAAAAATCAAAAGAAAGAAAAATAAGTAAATGTAAATAAAAAGAATAAAAACTATCATGCTAATCGAACAGCGATAGTCTATGCTCGTCATGTTAAAATGCAACCTAAAAGCCGAAGAACGGATTAGAACATTTTAAGAACAAAAGAAAATAAATATTTTGAGCAACCAACAACAACATAGTAAAGTAAATTGATGCCGTACGTTGAGCGCTATTTTCTGTTACCAACCTTTTAATTCAGTTGGTTGCATTGGTAAGAATAATGGCTAGCTGCGATGTCGGTGGGTGGGTGCAGTTAAGAAAATGATAATGGAAAAAAGTGAGCGCCACTTCGCTGTAACAGTGATATGACAGGAATTTTATTAAAATACGATTTCTAAAAAACTAATGAATAACGACACGTAACAAATAAAAGTAAATAAGAAAGAATAAGAAACATCACTTGCTAATCGAACATTGTTAGTTCTTGCTCGTCGTGTGGGAATGTTACAATTAAACCTAAAAGCCAAAAAACAGATTCGAATATTCCAAAAGCAAAAGAAACTCAAAAAAAAAATATATTGTATCACTGACCAACATCATAAATGTCGACTAAGCGGAAGTACATAGAGTACAAAAAACGTCGTTGCAATCTATCCCCCAACTTTCAAACCAAACACAATAAAACCAAAAACCAACTAAGCCCAATCGTGCAAGAAAAAGAAGTAACTTAGTAAGAAAAGAAAAAAAGCAGATGCAATGTTACAATAAACGTCAAAGAAAAAAGTTGGCATAAAATAAAAAAAAAGAACGCCCAAGCAACAAAAGATAGAAAAAGCAAACGAGTGAAAAAAGCGAGACAGACGGAGAAAGATAGAACTTGATGTATGTTTCGTTCTTCTCTCCGTAGAAGAAACAAAATGAGTGATCAACATTACGTGCCTAACGACCGCTTTAAGAGACAAACCTTTAAGAGGACCAAAAAGAAAGAAGAATGACTGGCACACAGAAAACCTAAAAATCAAAGAAAAAAGAAATTAACCGTAGGAGTGATAGATATAGAGAAAGACGGAATGCTTAAATTAACGCGTTAACTTTCTCGCTACCAAAAATGTTGATAGCGACTGTAGTCTGAAAAACTATTTGACTAACTCTCTGGCTATTCGATCGTCTACTAGAACTTAGTTAAGTTGTAAAGATAGAGGAGATCAATCTGTCTCACACTCACTATTCTTCTGAGATCAAACAAACGTGCATTAGTTTTGTAGTCTGAAGTTTTCTGAACTGGTTGCCACGTCGTCGGTTTAAACCACTGAACGAAGCTAAGGAAGCTTACAAACAAAACTAAGGAATTTCTACGAAAAGAAAATGTATTTTACTTTAAGAAGACTAGAAAAATACAAGACAAAAAAACGAAGACTTTCAAACCAACTAGCGTTCTTACGACGATGCAGAAAGGAATCAATCATACCAAGATTCCTAAAAACCAGCACAGCTTTACTACCAGAGAGAATCAAAAACCCAACTGAACCGGCCGGAAAACGACCTGTTAAAAATACATTTAAAGGTAACCAAAAAACTGTACAGAAACACCTGGGACCTAATAGACAGACTTACAAGAGCAAAATCAACGTACAAAAATGAAGAAATAAATTCGCAACAACAGAAGCACAGCACCCAAGGCAACACACACAAAAATTTCGTATTGTCATAAACATAACTTCAAATTAACTAAGCGACGACGTAAGCGATGTACTCATCAAAGGATTGAACTTTGCTCTAGTCGTAAAGACAGTCCCAAAAGAGAAAATCATCAATTCCTCTAAACCAAACATAAACAGGGAAGAAGTACATAAAAAAGTTACGAAATGAAGAGTAATGGACACCTCAAAATATATAAAAAAAAGTAGAGCACCAACTTTCAGACCTCGCATACGAGATGATCAAGAACAATCCAGCCAAAAACGTATCCATTGCAACGAAATCATCGAACAGAACTGCGTGGGAACTTAAGGAAGAATGGAACATCACATAAAAAACGCCGGGGACTTTATTAAAAAGATCGCCAAGATACAAGTACAAAACCACTACATTGCCAATCAACGACGATTAGGAGGAACTACGACGTAGACTCATCAGAAAAAATTTGAACGAGGAGCTGGCAGAACCGACAAGAGGATGCAACAAGTCAACAATCTTTACCTTCCGAAGGCAAGTCTACGAACAGGCAGAGGAAGCTCCTATGGAATCATCCCTGTCTACCAAACATATTCATAAAAGTCTTTGAAAAGGAATCCTTACAAACCACAGCACTAAAACCTAAACTATGGTTACGATAGGTAGACGAGTCATTCGTCATTTGGCCACACGGAAGAAACACTGAGAGAGTGTCTGTGCCACCTCAACGGAATACACCAAACTATCAATTTCACCAGGAAAGTAGAAAAAGAGAGAATGTTAGGATTTCGCACTACCAAATTGAAAGTCGCATGGCAGTTATGTTTTGCTAGCAAGCATGACACAAGATGGTGTTTGGTCTGTGCTTAAACTGATAATGAGTGTACTATTAGAATGAGGTGCAAGTACTAATTCCAGTCTCTTTGGCGTTTAGACACTACTTTGGCTACTTTCTCATTGTTTGATTCATCCGTTTAACCATGTCATCAGATTGAGGATGGAGACGCGTTGTTCTCTTAGTTTCCTTAATTTTCAACAGTTAGCAGACTTTTTGAAACAACGCAGACTTAAAGTCGCGGCCTTGGTCGGAATGTAATTCCAACTGAACTCCACACCGAAAAAAACTCTTTCACTAAAACGTCTGCGACTGTAGCTGCTTCCTGATTGAGTACGACGTAAGCGTCCGTCCATTTGGTGAATTAATATATCGCCACTAAGATGTATTTGTTTTCCAAATCAGAATTTGGAAACGGCGCTGCAATGTTAATTGCTGCTTTCTCTAAAAGGCTTCTCATGTTACATTGTGTCATTACTGCTATGCGTTTTCTCGTTGGAACATTTCTTGATGTGCAGATCGTGCACTTACGGCACCATTCTATGACGTCTTATTTGCAGTTTATCCAATAGAATCTTTTTCGTACTTTGCCTAATGTCTGCTTCACGTTAAAGTGTCTTTCTGATTTATCATCGTTTAGATGCTGCAACATCTTTGACACTCGGCTCTTTAGCACTACCAACTGCAGTCTGTTTTCCGTGCCCTTGACATTCTCTAAGGATCGCTTAAGAAGACTACCTTGTATTCTCAAGAATTCTGACTGCGCTCAGTCACTTTTTACTAAGTTGGTCGTCGGCCGTTTGCTTTTCATTTTAGGAGTAATCTTATTTCGGGATCGTGTTCTTATTCGCGACGTAAGTGCTTAGGTTCTCACTTGTCATTAATCATAGCAGTTCTTCGGTGACATTCGATTTTTCCTTCAAATCGGAAGCAATGGTTGCACTCTGCCAAACATGGTCTTCTGGACAAGGCATCAGCGTTCCGATGACTGCTTTTGGCACGTTGTTTTGGTCATATTTTTGCAATCCGTCAATTTATCTTGCCACTTGTCGTTCCAGAACACAAAACTCCAATAGCCATTTCAATGCGGCATGATCTGTTCTTGAATATTGTCGTTCATACAAACGTTTTATAGACTTGGCGACTGCTAACAGCTCTCACCTGGTCACGTAGTAATTATTTTCTGTCCTGGACAAAACCTTGGACTACACCTATCGTCAAATTACTTGCTTTGGTATCCAAAACAAAATTTTCATTTTTTCTTGGATAACCTAAAATCGGTTAAGTGATTAGGGTCTATTTTAGTTAATAGAAACATTTTTCGTCTTCGTTCTAAATTTTGCTCTTTCTTTGAACAATATTGTCAAACGTTTGGTAATGTTGGCAAATCCGGGTACAAATCGTTCTTCAAACAACCTTCCAACCACAATCACGTCGTCTAGATAAGCCAAGCATTACTTCCAAGATAGTCATGGTAAGATGGTCTTCATCAAACGCTCGAGCGTTACACAGGCGAAAGAGCATTACAGCAAACTGCGACAAACTAATTCTAATCGAAACAGCTTTTTTTTCATGATCTTAGGGTTCTAATTTAACTTGCCAGTAACTACTCTTCAAATTCAAAGTGGAAAACCGCCCCAATCTTGACTAAAATATTGTCAAAACTTAGTAAAAGGTAACTATCCTTTTTAATCACTTGGTTAAGTTCTCTGTAGTCTACGTAAAACTTTGTTGATCTATCACTCTTCTTTACTAGTACTACTGGAAACGCCTATGGACTATTTGATAGTTAAACCATATCTTTTCTCTTTTCATATCTGTAATTATTTGTTTAGTTTCTTCTAGTTTTGCCAAAAAAAGTTGACGTGAATGTTGAATTGTTTTGCACTTCACCACGTCACTTCTTCTTTTGAAACCATCCTCCAGCGCAAACACATCTTGATACTACTGGATCAACGTTTTAACTTTAGCAGACTGGTCTCGGCTTAGATTTTGGCACTTGGATGCAACAATGTCTAATATATGTTATGGGCATTTCTTCGGCGACGTAACTTTACTAAAATTCTCGCATCTCACAATTTGAAATACTGGCGTACATTGGCCTACTACGTTCTTTTTTTTCAACGTTACTGGATCTGAGTTGACATTCAAGACCGTATTTTTCACTCTACCAACCAGTAGTCCTTTTTTATCCAAGTCGCCCTCCATTGGCTGTCTTCTCTGACGAACGAAAAGGAATTTTTTCATCGTCAATTTTAAGGACTTTGTTCTTCATATCTAAATAGAACCCATATTTCTTCCTTTCTTCATCCTAAGATAACTTCTTCCGTGGTGTTGAATACCAGTTTTTGATAATCGATAACTTTATTTTCCAAACCAATGGTTATTTTAACTGGTTCGTAGGTAGGTATTTCTTCTCTCGTCGCCGTTCGAAGTCGTACTGTTACTAATGATGGTTATTTCATCCATTGATCTTACCATTAAAATAAATTTTGTGCAACTGTTCCATAGACGATGTCATTTAAATTGTAACTTTTAGAGCATAACTAGATGAGGTTAACTTTTGTTTCTTATAGTCAATTTGTTCCAGGTTTTTGAACGTTGTTCTTGCTCTCTTCTGAAGCTTAGTACTTTACCGCAGTTTAAAGTCGTTACTTCTGTTTCTTGAAGCATTTTTCGCGCGAGTATTTGTGACGCCTGTTTTGTTGCTTTAAACAATAAGGTGTGGGTTAAAACGTCATTTGATGTCTTGGGTCAAGCTAACCGTAGAATCTGCTGCGTTTTCCCGTCTTGGAAGCTATCTACGAATGTTTGAATAGCCAATTGCTCCATGTCAGCTTCAAACTCTTGAAGATTTTTGCGGTTGTCGGATCTGGATTTTTTATTTGGACTACACTTCCTGTTGAAGATGAGCATCTACACATTTCATTTGTAACAGCAAAATTTATAGTTAGTAATTTTGTTCTCGGTGGTCAAGAACAGTAGGCAGAATTCCAAGCGCTTACCCACGTAAGGCTACTATTAAAAACATCGCTTTCTGCTTGTTGATGCAACCGTTAACTATAGTTGCGGCTTCAAACTGTGGTGTTTGGTTGACTATATACATACTATATACATACATTCGTATTTTGAAAGCGGTTGAGTAAGGACGTGGTTATTATTGTTATTGCGGAGTTCAGATAAAGTGTGCGAATGCAATAGCGAGTATTGTGACTAGTGTAAAGGTCAAGCGCGCGTTTTTGTTATCAGTATGTTACAGACTATTATTTTTAGTTATTCATAGACATTTTATTTTGTTTTTTTTTAAATATTTGTGGCTTGTTTTAATTAAACATAATTAGTAATAATCAAGTCAGAATCTGAATCGACAAGATCGGAAAGGAAAAACAAAAGGCAAGAAAGGAAGCTTTTGCAAGGAGTAAGCGAAAAAAAAGAAGCCCGAAAAAGGAGGAGAGTGATAAGGAAGAGCAGGGAGTAATGGAGATGTATAGGGAAATGATTAGAGAAATAAAGCAGATGAAGGAAGAGAACAAAAAATTAGTATCTGTCTAATCTGGAAAAGATCGCGGAGGAGCTAAAAAAAGAAAGAGAAAAGCGAAGGGAGATATGCGATATGTGGAAACAAAAATAAGACCATGGAAGAGAAAATAGAAAATTTGGAAAGAAAGGTGGAAGTAATGGAAAGGGAAAAGAGAAGGAAGAACTTAGTTATCAGAGGAACGGAAGGTCAAGAAGGAAGAGAAGAGCGTAGAAAGCAAGTGGATAACTGGTTTAAACATGAATTGGTACTGGAAAATAGTATAAGAGACGCAATTAAAATAGCGAGTGGGTTAATACTGGTAACATTGGATACAGTAGAAGATAAACTAGAAATAATAAAGAAAAAAGAAAGGCTAAGAGGAACAAGAATATTTATAGATAAAGATATGATTCCAGTGGAAAGACAGGCACAAAAAAATATAAGGATGGAAGGAAGAAGGAAAAAGAACAAAAATAGGGTTTATGAAATTATGGGTTGAGGGAGAGGAGATGCACTGGAACGTAAAAGAAAATAAATTAAAGAGAAGGAGGCCAAAAAACTAGAAATAAGGAGGGTATAGCATAAAAAAAGGGGACGACTAGGCAAAGATAAAGGAAAACGATTAGAAAAAACAAAAGAAACAGGTTTAGTTTTTTGGAACGTTGCAGGTGTTAAAATAAAGGAGCTGATTTTTGGAAGTATATAGAAAGGTTTGACATTGTGGGTTTAGTAGAAACGTGGCTGGAGGAGAAAGATTGGGAAAGATGGAAAATAAATTTACTAAAGGGATATAGACGGAATGTACAGTTCGCAACAAGAAAAGAAAAAAAGGAAGAGCGCAAGGTGGTAAGAGAAGAATGGGTGGTAGAAGAATGCGAAAATAAAATGCAAGAGCAAGGAATAGTAGTAAATCAAATATTAAGGGAAGATGAAGGTGATAACAGTATACGGTCAAGAAATGAAACAAACAATAAGAAAATTGAAACAGGTACTGATGGAAGAGGAGAGAGGAAAATTAATAATAAGTGGAGGTTTTAACGCAAGAATTGGTGAAGGTGGAGGTATGATAGTGAATGGGGAGGAAATAAAAAGAATAACGATGGATAAGACATCAAACAAACAAGGTAGAGAGCTATTAGAGTTATGTGAGGAGAAGGGATGAACTATACTCAATGCAAATATGGAGGAAGGGGATAGAAAAGAATATACATTTATAAGTGAGAAGGGAGAATCTATAATAGATTGTGTAATGGTTAGTGGGGAAGTTTTGGAGGAAATAGAAAGTTTTAAAATAGGGGAAAACATTGATTTTGACCATCAGCCACTAGAAGTAAGGCTAAAAGGTTGGAAGAGAGAAAAAAAATTTAGACACAGTTTGGAGGGAGAAAAAGGTACGGACAGATGAAATTATTGTAGGTTATTTAAAAAAATTAGAGAAAGAACAATGGGTGTAGGAAGGAGTAGAGGAAAGAGTCAAAGAATTGATCAGTAAAATGAATAAAGCAGTAGAAAAAAAAATACTGGAAGAAAAAACATAAAAGAGTATAAAGAAAAGAAGTGGTGGAATAAGAAATGCAGGGAAGCCAGGAAAGAGGTAAGAAGAGGTAAAAGAAGGTGAAAAAAAGAAAAAATTGATATTCAGGAATATAAAAGATTAAGGTCGCAATATAGAGAAGAGTGTTGTAAGAGAAAAGAGGAATATAAAAACATATAAAAATGTTAGAAAATGACATGACATGACATATGGAGCTTTTTCTATAAAAAAAAAAAATGGAAAAAAGGGGGAATACAAATTGATATGAAAAAATGGAGAGAACATTGCGTAGAGGTCTTAAAGGGGGAAGAAGAGAGAGGAAGAGTGAATTCGAAATAGAAAGGATAACAGGAGAAGGGAGCAGTACTACTATACAAAAAGAAGAAATAGAAGAATCATTAAGAAAAATAAAAAAAGGAAAGGGACGTAAAGAGTGGAGTGGAAGTGGGGAGACGAGGTAATAGAAAGTGTAATTGAAGTGACGTATTTGAGTTATCGAATCAGATACGACAATAAAGATGAGGCTCATATAAAGTGGTTGGCAAAGAAATCTAATAGAATAGTAGGTCAGGTGTAAGGTATAGGAGAGAGAGGATTTGGGAAGTAAATAGAAGCAAGAAGATAGTTGTTTAACAAATTAATAAAGAGTGTGATAATGTACGGGGCGGAAATATGGTGGTGGAAGAAATGGAGGGATTGGAGAAAGTACAAAAAAACTACTAGAAATGGACGTTAGGGTTAGAAAGGGAAACGCCAAGGTACATACATAGTAGAGGAGAAAATGAAGTTAGAAAAGATAAAAGTACAGGCGGGGAAGAGAGCAATGTGTTACGAAGAACAAATGAAAAAAAGAGAAGAATGTAAATTGCTTCAAATGTGCTGGAGAAAGGTAAAGAATGGAAAAATTAAATATAGACAAGATGAAAAAAAAGGTATTTTGAAAGAGTTGGATACGTGAGAGAAGAGGTAGAGAAAATAAGGGAGACAGAAAAGGATATAAAAGATGAGATAATAAGAAGAGATAAGGATATACAGAGACAAGAAACAAAAGCAAGAATACGAGAGGAAAAATATAATGAGAAATATACAAATATAGTAATAGATAATATTCCAAGAGTACATAAAGAGCAAAAAAAGCTTAAGATTAAAAATAATGGTAGCAAAGTTTAGATGCAGGAATGAAGAGCAAGAGAATAAGTACTGGAAAGAAGATAAAGATAGGAGATGTAGACTATGTGGGGAGGGGTGGGAAAATATAGAGCACATGTTAAAGGAATGTATAGAGCTAAGAGAAGAGGAGAGAGGAAAGTTGGAGATATTGGGAGAAGGAGGAGTAGGAGTGGAATGGATGGAAGAAGTTATAAAAAGGAGAAAAAGACTACATGTAGTGTAATAAATGTATATAGAGAATTGATTAGCGGTGGAGGGTTTAGGATTATTATTATTATTTTTTTATTACTTATTTATTTTTTACTTTCATTTTGTTTTTATTTGTTCTATGTAGTCGGATTTTTTTGTTTAGTTTATAATAGGAATTCTTTGTCAAAAAAATTTGATTTGATTTGTTTGACTATGAAAGTTTATCATGAAGGAGGTACAACCTTAAACTTGTTAGTAGTTTCTTCACGATGATTCATGAATAACGCTTCGCTTGTGACGCTTCTTTCGCCGTAAAATTCATTTGATTTACTCTTTCTTTAAGTAGTTTCATTCTGTTTTGTACTGTCATTCATTGCCTGTTGTTAGTTTTCTAAAACTTGGCACATTTTTTCTTTCAAATTTAGCATTGTTGAGTTTCTTCTTGAACGGTTTTAATCTACCTTTCGATGCTAAGCTGGTTTTATTCTACGATTGTTTTTATTTGATTTTCAATGTTTATTCGTATTCCTTCTTTTCAACTTCTCTAATTTTCCAATAACTTTTCTTCTGCTGCTGAGTATTTTCGTAAAATTTTTCTTCCATTTTCTTAGAATTTTCTATTGTTTTTTTTTATTTTCCTGTGCGATATATGGAAAGAGCAAAGTGGGAGTAGCTAATCTCATCACAGCAAACCCTGGTCTTGGGTGTACAGAGGCACATCTCGAAAAGACAGTTTTCAAGAAAACGTCAACTGAAGATCGTGTGATCATGTGCATTTTTCCCACATTGAGTAGTTCATTTTTACGAAAAACGAAACACTAAGACAGGGAACTTTTAGAAATCTTCTCCTTCTCTTAGCTGTACCTCTACCCTTTTGTACTTTTAGTATGTTATTAAAGACACCTTCCTCAACGACTGTACCAAATTTGGTTTCTACATTATTTATTTCGGGAATATTTTATTTCTTGCTTGGACGGACGGATTTCTACAAGTACAAAGTACTAAAAACTATAAAAAAAGGGAATATCCAAAACTCTTAAATCTTGCTAAAATTGTATTTACTTTTTTATTAAAAAAATACAGTTTCATACAATGGTATGAAGTTACTCCCAACCTAGCACTATGTGAACAACCATTAAGTAAACAGTGGCGATTAACAAACTAGTGATGGTGACTGGAAAGCCTATTCTGAAAATCTCACATGTATTAACACGTAAACCCAAATAAATGCTTACTTCATAAACTGCATGAAGGTGAATCTATAACCATGGCGTTCAGCAACGCTTGCGCAAACTATGTTAGACGACGATGCGAACAACGTTCCATTACCTAAATCTTATTAATTTTGGTGTTGTGGAAAAATAAGTATTTACCTCCGAAACAAGCTCCAAGCGATAACGCCCACACGAGCGGCTTCAAAGGCAAGTCCACGTCGTCGGCCAAAACGGTCGCAACTTTAATCATCATCGTGGTCAGTGGTATGTTATCAACAAACGTGGACGCCAACGCCGAAACCCACAAAATCAACAGCAAAGCAACGGCCAATCTCGATTCTTGTTGCACCGACATTATAATATCTTGAGTTTGTTTTCCGATCCACTCGATGAGACCTAATTTAGCCAACGCCTAAAACAACCCTCGTTTTTACCTAAAAAACAAACCTATACACACCTCCATCAGTATAAACAAACATCCGAAAAAAAGCAGGGTTAACCACTCAACTCGAGACACAACCGACTCAATGTCGTCACGGTCGTAAAGGAGCATCAAAAGAATCGCACCCAAAAAAGCCGTTCCGCTTAAACCCAAACTACCTAGAAATCGAATATCAGCTGTATATAAAAAAAGTGAAGCTAAAATCGGCCATTTGTCGGTTTGAATATGTGGGTATCTTTTAAACCATTATTAAGTAGTTTGTGAAATGTGCTACATAATATTTGGCCTACCCAGCAAATGGCCGATTTCGGCTTCACTTTTAGTTTAGTTAGATATCCAGTGTGCAAAGGATGTGACTCACTCATGCCTGGTATCGAATGTAAGAAGAATAAAACAACGACGAAAATTAAAATGCAAATGCATTTAATCAGCAGAATCTTGTCCTTAATAGGGTACTGCAAAAAAAGCTTGAGTAACTGAATAATTCATTTTTACGCAACACCTTTTTTTGCAAATCTTCTAAGTTGCTGGTGTAGTTATCGACTGCCGAGCATGCGATACGTTTCTTAGTGTTTAGTTTTTCCAAAAGGCGAATCGACCGCTTTTTCAAAGTTTCTTTGACCGAGTCTTCGTTTTTACTATAGCTGCTCATGCAATCGGCGGTTCTTTGACAAACGGCGATTTCTCTTTTCAACTCTGAAACTTAAATTTTAGTTCCGTTGATACGCTAGAACTTTACCTTACCCAAAACCTCTTCTGGTTCTTCGTAGCGTAAGTCTTTGAGATTGTTAAACATGTATCGTAATTGTATGAATGTGACTATCGATACCAACAAGGAACCAATTCCCATGTGTAGAGTGAACGTTGCAAAATTAACACCCTGAAATTATCGTGTTAACAACGTAAGTACGATGAGGTTGAGCTTGTCAAACCGATTTGATCACATCTGGGTTTGATGTGATTATGACGTTTGGGGGATCACCGATTGGCGTGACTGCGCCTCCAATGTTCGAGTATAGAATCATACTGATTAGGACTGGTACTGGGTTTAGCCTAGTTACCTCACACAGTCTAATTGTGATTGGCGTCATTAACAATCCGGTCGTTACGTTGTCTAAGAAACACGACACTACAGCTGTGATGAAACACAGCGCGGTGATTAACGGCCACTCTTTACCGTTGGTTAACTTGTACGCTAACACTGTGATGTATTCAAAAACTCCAGTCTCGCTCGAAATGCTAACAATAGTCATCATGGAAAAGAGCAAAAGAAGAGTTTTGACGTCGATCCAAGAAACGATTTCTTCCATAGTCGGTCCCGCATTTAGTGCCGTCAAAATAGCCACGGACATTGTACTGGCAAAAATCGCTGCGATCGATCGGTGGATTATCTTAAACCAAATCTTATAGCCACAGTTTTTTAGACAGAAAAAACTTACATCGAAGATGATTAGGATGTAAAGACCAGCTAGAACGGCCGCGGCGTAAATAATCCCATGATCCATGTTTATGGGTTGTATATTGTAACTCAGCGACAATGGTAAATTCGCGTTTAAATTTGTTTTCATCTTGATTCTTACGACACAGCTGGTAAAAGGTTCTACGGTGAAGTTACCCAGCTTGAACAAGTGTTTTTGCTGCACCTCCGGCACAACGCCGATCAAATTCTCCGACACTATTGGTATTTTCCAAACGTCTGATATGTTCTGCAAAAGAAGTGTGATTTATGCAGCAGCGTTCGGGATAAAGTACCTGGGACAACAACACGTTGTTTTTTTTTACCGTTGAGGGATCATCGAGCGGGTTCAAAAGGACTTGGAACTGCACCCAGACGTACAAATAATGCGTGGATAAGTTGCTGTAGTATGGTGGCAACAACGCGCCTTCGATTTTTAAACCTAATTTGCCCGTTGAAGGTATTTCTGATAAGGTGTAGCCTTTAACTTGGTTTATTGGTACGTCGATTTGGTGGTGTTCTTGCACGGGCACTTTTCTTGAGATTAAGACGCCGCTCAACAACCACAAAATAGTGAAAATTATTAGTTTTGAGTATTTCACATATAACCTCCATTTAAACCGTGGCTCGTTTATGTGGTTACTGCAAATGGTGCTTGTAAAAAATTACGAAAAAGAAGGCACTTACTTCTGCAGCAACGTGATGTTTTGAATTTCTGTTATCTGCACGTCTTTAACACTGGGTGCCACAACTATCTTAATAACGGTATCAGTGGTATACTGCACTTGCTGCGATATCTCTAAATCTCTACCCCAAAGACTTAATTAAATCGTAGTGGTAGCTGATAACATACCTCACAGTGCCGCTGCTGCTTATTAAATTTTCTTGCAAGTTTTCCGCGGATGTTTTTACTTTCGAACATGTTGCACTCATTTTAACGTTTCTAAAGACATTGTACATTTCCTTATCGTTGCATTGTTGTGTTGCGCGTGCGATATCAAATTTGAAAAACTCGTGTCGTCAGATTTTGGCGCTAAACTTGAAGTAGGAACAAAAAATTATAACAATTTGAAGTTGTTGCCCGAAAAAAACTACGGTCCTCATTAATACCATTTGATGCAACAACTCGGCGCATAAAATATGTATAGAAACCGGGTTCGTATTAACTTATGTTACGTGCGTGCTTTAATTAGTACCACAAAGTATTGATTTGCTTCTAGTTATCATAATTAATTAAAGATTTTTATTTTAAAGGCCTATTGTAGTCTGATGAGCATTCCGCGTTTAACCACTTGTTCAAATTATCGATTCAACTTGCATTAGTTGTACAATGTATGAATTTATTTTTGTAAAAATTCTGTGGCTGTTTTTATGGACTTCTTGAGCGGTTTAAGTTTTTTTTTTAATTTGACCTTTAACGACTCCTGGTACTTATAAGCATATTTTAAGTCAAAGTCGAGGTTTCAATTTCCTTTCTATTGTTGGATAAATGTCGTTTTCGTGATTGAACATCAACTAAATTTTAAATTTTTATGAACGAGCTTTTAATTAAAATGTTAACTGTTTTGACCGACTTCGTGCTTCACAAACACAAAAATAAAGAGCAATGAGAAATCGTCGAGCTTATGGCACAGATCAACAACGTGATAATCCTCGACGCGCAAGAAAATTTTTGAAAACGTCAATGGAAAATGATTATCTAAAAAAGATGATGGAAGAGCTTCTTCATAAACATCAAACTAACAAAAACTAACAATCAAAAAAGAAGAAAAACTACCAAAAGCGCTACTCAGCATCCCATACGTCAGAGGCTTATCTAAGACGACAAAACGCATAAAAAAAACTACAAAATCAATTCAGTGTTCAGATCATCAACGACCATTAAAAGTATGATCTCTGACACGAGACCATAAACCAGTCGATACTCCAAAAACTGCATCCACTAAATCCCATGTGCATGGTGCAGGTCATACGTAGGGGAAACCAGAAAACCCTCAGACTTAAAGAACACAGAATTTATACGCAGAGAAGAGAGATATCAAGATCAAGATAGTTTTTGTTTTGCTCAATTGCTTTGCATCGCTATGCATTTAGTAGATGAGCTTCAGTAGTCTCTAAGTTTGTTAGTATTCACCAAATGAGGATTGCAGATACTATAGCAATCGAAACGTGATATTAATTTAACATTGTCTAGCTCATTCAAACACACATTGAAAGACCGCTATGAACCAGAAATCAGAACAAATTTTGATACTACAAGAAGACGTTTATCAAAGCTACGAAGAAAGTGACGCACATAAAGTAAGAGACCACCATATCATCCCGGATGGTTTCCCAGTAGTCTTTGATCCCAGAAATAAGAACCTATAAGATACAGAAAAAAATCAGCTTTGTACTAATCCTTTCTCAGATCAACCACCATCGTTTTGAAGAAAACCACATTACTCCAAGACGCCAGACAAAGATTCGAGGAAATACAAAAATTCACAATAAAAGAATATTATGCACTAATACACCGAAAAATATAAGATATTTGCGAGAAGATACAGCAACTCTATCAACAAACACACGTCAAGAACTTGGAAAAACTAAACCGGAATCCATAGAAGACTACCGACACCCAAAAAGAACTAAGAGGAACCATCGTCAACATCTTATCGCACCCACTGTCAGCTACAGAGACCGCTTTATTAAAGAAAGTACTTAATTTTTTCGTAACACCAAAAGACGTTCCTTTACTTCATCAGTGCAGTTGAGACAACACGGTTAAAAACGGTACAAAAAATTCAAGTGGAAAGTTACGTGGCACTACAGAAGAAAAGAAAGGATGAAGCAGTAGAGATCATGTGAAAGAAGCTCCAAGCTACTAGTAGAAAGAATAATGCAGGTACTAGAATATTGTCTGAGAAACTAATATTTTCAGGTAAAAGACAGATTTTTTGATCAAGACAACGGCTTTCCGATGGGTTAATCGCTATCATTAATTACTGCCAATATTTGCATTAACTGGTTCGAATCTCAGGCAACGGAATAAGCTAAATTTAAGCCTAAGACATGACTTAAGTATGTAGACGATACGTTTATAATTTGGAACCACAGTGATCGACAACAAGATCACCTAAACAACATCAAACTATCCATCAAATTCCAGAACTTCTTTCTAAACACCAAACCAACATAAACCAGCAACCAAAACAGAAGAAAATCTACCAAAAACAATACTCAGCATCCCATACGCCAGAGGCTTATCTAAGACTATGAAACGCATTAAAAAAAATTACAATCAATACAGTGTTCATATCATCAACGATCATTAAAAGTATGATCTCCAACACTAGACTACAAACCAGTCAATACTTCAAAAACTGCATCTACCAAATTTCGTCTGAATGGTGCAGGTCATATGTAGAAGAAACCAGAAGACCTTTAAAAGTCAAACTTAAAGAACATAGAATTTATACGCGTAGACGTGAGATATTAAAATCAAGATACGAAACACTGAAAGATGTTCCTTTACTGGACATGATCAGTGCACTTGAGACAACACTTAGGACCGGTACAAGTAAAAAAAATCAAGTGGAAAGTTAGGTGTGCACTAGAGAAGAAAAGAAAACATAATTAAAACATCACTAAACAAGATAATACTGCTCTTAAAAATCTACGGAAAAAGAAATCCACGAGATCAATTGGCCAGCTTCAATGTGGATAATCACCAATATTCTTGGGGAAAAAGCATTAGAGATCATTTGAAAGATCTACCCAGAAGACGAAAATCAACAAGAAAGAACTACGTTACCAGTGGAAGAAATAATGAAGTTACTAGAATGCTGCATCAAGAACTCTTATCTTTAGGAAAAAAAACATTCTTTGCTCAGTACGACGGTTTTGCAATGGGTTCATCTCTATCGCCCATTAATGTCAATATCTTCATGAACTGGTTGAAATCTCAAGCAATAGAAAAAAAAAGTGGGCGAAACGTTAGCAACTTCGGTTACAACAACGATGACACGGTCCAAACCCGGAAGACATTCTTATGTTAGTATCACTATACAAGACGATAATACCTTTAAAAGCTTACGGAAATAGAAATCCATCAATATCTTTCTAACCGACAAAATCTATACACCAATGTATCTGTGGATGAAGCAATAGAGATCATTTGAAAGAAGATCTAAGCTACCAGTAGAAAAAATAATGAAGGTACTAGAATGTTGTCTCAGAAACTAATATTTCCAGGTAAAAGACAGATTTTTTGCTCAAGACAACGGCTTTCCGATGGGTTCTTCTCTATCACTAATTATTGCCAATATGTACATTAACTAGTTCGAATCTCAGGCAACTGAACAAAACTTAAACTTAAGACGTGACTTAGGTATCTAGACGAAACGTTTATAATTTGGAACCACAGTGATCGACAACAAGATTACCTAAACAACATCAAACCATTCATCAAGTACAAAAGCTTCTTTCTAAACATCAAACCAATATGAACCAACAACCAAAAAAGAAGAAAAACTACCAAAAACAATACTCAGCATCCCATACGTCAGAAGCTTATTTAAGACGATATAACGCATTAAAAAAGTTACAATCAATACAGTGTTCAGATCCTCAACGAACATTAAAAGTATCATCTCTGACACTAGACCACAGACAATACTCCAAAAACTGCATCTACCAAATTCCGTGTGAATGGTGCAGGTCATATCCCAGGTAACACGCTGACGTCATATGACGACATTGACACGTTTTAATGACGTTTTGTACGTAATTTTGACGTCAATAAAACGTAATGTGCTGCCTGGGATGTAGAAAAAACCAGAAGACCCTTAAAAGTCAAACTTAAAGAACATAGAATTTATACGCGTAGAAGTGAAATATTAAAATCAAGATACGGAACACTGAAAAGTGTTCCTTTACTGGACATCATCAGTGCAGTTAAGATAACACTTTAGAACCGTTATAAGTAGAAAAATTTAAGTGGAAAGTTAGGTGTGCACTACAGAAGAAAAGAAAACATAATTTAAAGATCACTAAACAAGAAGATACTGCTCTTAAAAGCCTACGGAAGAAGAAATCCACGAGATCAATTGGTTAGCTTCAACGTGGAAAATATATACACCAATATTTTTGGGAAAAAAGCATTAAAGATCGTTTGAAAGATGCACCCAGAAGACGAAAATCTACAAAAAAGAACTACGCTACCGGTGGAAGAAATAATGAAGCTACTAGAATGCTACATCAGAAACTCTTATCTTTAGGAAAAAAACAGATTCTTTGCTCAGGACGACGGTTTTGCAATGGGTTCATCTCTATCACCCATAACCTCAGAGCAAAAATTATATATAAAAAACAAAATATTTAGAATTTTGCGTTTTTGAAGATGCAGTTAGCTAATGGCACATCCAACACGAATCTCTGTAAATTAAACTGTTACATACACAGTTACTACAAATATATTTTTTAGTTTAGATTTAAAAAACCAAGTGCGCTATGTTTCACGGAATTAGTGAATATATTTCAGCAAGTGTGCCCTTATATTTGCCGTAATGCTGTTCGCAATAACAGAAATGAAAACCGAGACAGTTCTCAATAATTCGTGCGTGCCTTATTAGTTCGTTATAGAAATTTTTCAAGATAAAAGAACATGTGTAGTTTTCCAAAGTTGCACAGTATGCAGATCCCCTCACAACGACATTAACACACGCGTGTAATTTTCTTAACGTACAAAACGAAAATGTCTTTATTAGCTTCCGTTATGTAAAATGACGTATTATAGGGCAAAATTCCTACAGTACAAAAATCATACCAAAATACTTTTAACATAACAAAGTATCATCTCAGAAAACATTTTACACCGAATTCGTGTCAGTTCAGAGAATCCCGATCTCGAGGCGAACGAGGAGATACGTAACCAGGCGTTGCTTTTGTTCAAGACACGTGTTATCTCATGTGCGGCAGTTTGTTAGTCAAGTTGGGAATACCAACGCCATATTGTGGAATGAACGGCGCTTTTAATCAACAATTGAAATGTAAACATGAATTCGATCGAGATGCATTGAACCAATTAGTTCGAATGAATGTACTACTATTAAACCTGTTACTAGTCAGCTCTTTCATTTTGTAAAAGTCGTAATTCTAACTAAATTTCACGACGTCGCTGGTTGGAGACTTTAGTGGATGGATATTTTTGTATTTATTAGACACGTACGGGATTGTTAGTTTCACTTTTAAGTCGCTGTAAATAGGCGATTTTGATAAGACACCTATCTGCTGAATTGTAAGTAATTCTTCTTTCTATTTTATTTGTATCGTCGGTTATTTTTATTACGCTGTAATAAAGAATTGTTTTATATACTAGCAAGATTAAGGCAATTTTTCATTGATATGACGTTCACCAGTAAAAAAAAGCTGTTTTAAATAATTCTTATAGTCAGTTTACTAGAAGCGACTTTCTCAGCGTTAGTAAACTGCGTCAAAAGTAATTTACCCGGAAATAATGTTGCATATCCAATAACCTCCGGGAACTGTGTTTTCCGAGCCAAGGATCTTATTAGTTTTTTCTCACTTTTATCTCAACCACGCCTATTCACCGACATCTTAGCTAGCCATGGTGTCGTGGTTGTTACCAATGGGACCTACTATAGAAAACATTGCGGCATTGTAAAATTTAGTTAGAATTTTAGAAAATATATGAGTACTGATAATTAACAAATGCATCAAAGGGTTGGTCATCTCATTTGTTTCTTCCATGGAGAAAAGAACAAAACAGACACTTACATCCTGTCTTATCTTTGTTCGTCTTTCCTAACTTTCTTACTTTTTATTTTTTTTCTTGATTAGTTGATCACCTGCATACCGCATCTCTTTCCTTTTTTTTTCATCCTGAAGATTCGCCTTTAGGGCGGTTGAATGAGCACCGCAGAGTAGTCTTTCCTTTCGTTCTTCTACGAGGAAGAAAAACAAATCAAGCCTTATCTTTCTCGGTCATTTTCTATATCTTGTTTTTTCTATTTTTCATTCTTTTCTTCTTTTATTTGTAGGTTTTCTATGTGCCAACCATTCTTTTTTTTTGAGTCTTTTTTAGGATTGTTTCTGAGAGGGTTGGTTGGGCATCGAAAAATTAATCACTTCTTTCGTTTGTTTTACGATGAGAAAAACGAAACAGACATCTACATCTAATTTTATCTTTTTCCGTCTTTCTTGCCTTACTTCCTTTTTATTTTTTTAAAATTTTTGTTGTTTAAACATCTTTTATTTCTTTTGGTACTTCTATCTTTAATGTTCCCTGCAACGTTGTTTTTGCTCTTTATCTTTTTTTCTAAGTTTTGTCTTTCTCTTGTTTTGTCGAATTTCATTGATTTTTGTTTTGTTGAGTTTGGTTTGAAACTTAGGGATAGACTGCAACGTCGTTTCTTGTACCCTACGTATTTTCGCTTAGTCGGCATTTTTGATGTTGTTGGTTACTTTTAAAATATCTCTTCTCTTTAGGTTTTTTTTGTCTCTTTAGATATTCTAATCCGTTCTTAGGATTGTAGGTTTTAGGTGACATTCCAACGCGATGAACAAAGACTAGCGATGTTCGGTTAGCAAGTGAAGCTTCTTTTCTTTCTTATTTACTCTTACTCTTTTTATTTTTTTTTTGTTTGAGTCATACGGGTTGGACTTTATTTTGTCAGGTAATGTTTAGCTTTTTAGATTATGTTGTTGTGACTTTGGATTACTGATTGGTTTCTTCTCCTTTTAGGTGACCCAATTTATGTCGACTTGCAATCAGAATCCTCTTCTTTCAGATTTTTTAGTTGGTTTTCTTTTTTTAGACTTTTAGAATCTACTTGTTTGTTTTGGTGAGAATCTCGCACGGTACGTAATTTTTGGCACAACTAATATAGTTCTTATTTTCTTTTTCTGATCCACATTCAACTTCCTAAATATACTTGAGTTTCTTCTTTCTACTTCAGTTTTGGAGATTATATTAGGTAGACGTTTGATTACTATATGCTGAGGTTTCATTTGGTTTTTAGAGTTATTGGGTCTTAGCGCTTGTCAAAATTACATTTACCGTCGTGGGTTCATTGAGTGATGTCTGAAGACTCTTTTCTCGTTTTCTGATGTTTAGGCATTTCCGCTTCATACGACTGTTAAAAAAATGTCCACTTCTTAGAAGTACCTTTTTTCTCTTAGAATGACTTGGTTGTGTTCTGTAAGTTTTCTACTTAGAGTTTCTCACGTTGTCAAATTCTTTCTCTTTATCTGAGCCAGGTTTTACTATAAACGTGGGTTGAATGTCGTTTTTAGGATTTTATTGGCGTATGTTTACATTTCGGTTTTGTTTTAAGTTATTTTTGTCGTCTTCAGATTTGCGGATCTCGCTACATAGAAAATCTTAGATTTATACGACACTTACAGGGGAAAATCGCGTCGGTGGCCATTGATATTTTCACTTGCTAATTTTAAGTAGCTAAAAACGGTCGATTTTGATAAGACGCTTGTTTGCTAAATTGTAAGTAATTCTTCTTTCTATTTAATTTTTATTATCGGTTATTTCTATTTTTCTTTTTTTTCTTTCTTTTGTTACGTGGTTGTTGCCAACGGGATCAACTATAGAAAAAATTGGTAACAAAACCGCAACAGATGGAAGGATATGTTATTGAAGGCAAATTGATGATAGAAATGGTAGCTTATTTATCACAGATGCGTCCGGTGGAACTGGGAAAACATTTCTCATGTTATTGATTATAGCCACTGTTTGTGCAAGATCCGAAATTGCTGTAGCAGTTGCTTCTTAAAAGATAGCGGCCACGTTGGCAGAAGAATGCTGCGTTGAAAACCTTCAAATGACTAAAAAACCGACATGCAACATTGCAAAACACTCAGCAATGGTCAAAGTTTTGGTAACAAATATAATCATTATCTAGAATGAATGCACAATGACTCAAGATGTTTTGGTGGCGCAAACATTACCAGTAATTCCAAGATCGACTGCGGTCGATGAAATAAAGGCTTGCCTCATCGACTTAGTGGCGCTTTGTAAAGAAACTTTAGGTGACGACAAACATGCGAGTTGCATTGCTAAACTGTTCATCTGCCAATTGTTGACTATAGGTAATGATGGTTTTCCTGTCGACGAATCGAAATCGAAATAAATGGTTCTGTGAACGAGTAATTTTTGCGACATAGAGCAAAGATGTGGATCACAATCACAATTCAAAATCAAACCTTTAGTCCATTGCGTGTCTTTAAATCTACCGACTGTGTACCTAACAAAGACGAAGCAACCAAGTGTCTAACAGAATTTTTAAACTCACGGAATATGCTTGGTTTGCTACCGCACAATTTACAACAAAAGTTTCACTCGGTAGTAATCATGCTTCCAAATCTGAACCAACCAAAACTATTTAACGGAACGCATTTGGCGGTAAGGAAACTCATAGGCAATGTGATTTACGCGACAATACTCAAAGAAAGTCTAAAAGTTAGGAATCTTTCATTTCGATCATTTTAACCGAGATTCCATTCGAATTGAAGCGAATTCAATTTCTGATTCATCGTGCATTCGCCATGACGATCAACAAATCCCAAGACCAATCCTTGAGTGTTAGGGATCTGAATGTAGAAAATGAATGTTTTTTTACGGCCAGTTGTACATAGCATGTTTAATCATCCGCTTTGTTTTTTCTCGCACCTGACAACAAAACAAAAAATGTCGTATATTACAATGTAGCAAGTAAGTTAACTCAACGTTTATTAAATCTGGAAGCGGTCAGCTAATTATTGTCATAAAAATTTGTTGTTGAAGTATCATAGAGCAAACCAGCCTAGCTTTTAGTGCGACCACTTCCTGAAAAGTAACTATAACAAAAACCTAGGCGTAAACGCCTAAATAATGTTGAGATGCAACACTGTAAAATTCTTCTGAACTATTACATATATATCAGATAGGCTGGTACTAAAAAGTGATCTGTTCGATGAACTGTGAAGTATCTTTTTAGTTTTGTATCGGTTTCGGCTTTGTCAACGCTGTCAACGTCAGATTTTTAGATTTTATCAAAGTTGATTACAATTTGCTAGCAATAATTTTACGATTACTTTAAAGCTTTGAGCTTGTGCACAACGAGATCTTATCTCAAAAGAAGTAATGATAAGAACGCGTTGTGTGTTGCCTACGGCAACACTTTCCGCCGTGCTCGTATTTTCATTGGCTTTTTTGAAACGACACCGAAATGGCAATAAAAACGCCGAAGAGTAATTTGCTCCGACAAAAAAATGTAAATGACGAATTTACGTTAACTGTTCATTTATATAAAATTAGCAATAACAGCCATAATTAGAGTTCATCATCTGAATGGAAGTTGAACTCTTAATTTTTTTTTATCATTAACGGATTTACAGCAAATAAACCGGCCGAATATTTGTCAACATTCATTTATATATATTTGTCCTGCGAAAGGTGATTAGTATGCTTGTTGTCTGCTCATTTAGCGTTGACAAAAACTTCAACGCTTGCCGCTGGTATTGTAAATGCCTGTCTGGGTTACCTCTAAGTTTCCCCGAATCATGTGGCGTATGGACCTGCCGATTCTTTTTCTCTTTCAAACTGTTTTTGAAAGAATTTTTTAAATGACCGATAAAATCTTCAATACCGAATTAATAAAATTTTTCAAATTGTCCCATGATGTTCATTTCGGTTTAATTCACTTATGGGAACGTTAGGCATTATATGAATTTTGTTTTTGGGCGCTAATTAACAAATATAAAGGCATTGTTTAACCGCATTCGTAACCATTTCGAGAACAGGCGCAGCTTATCTTCATATTCGAATGTGAGCCAAATTTTATACATTCGTACACTTATTCTTAATATCGATGTATTCTCATTTTGAAGATTCAACGATGCGATGCAGTATAAGACTTAAATAGATTAGAAAAATCGAAATCAAATAAAAAAATGTCAAAAAGACGTTATTAAGACGTTATACAGTAGAAAAAAAATCTTATTTTTTAAAGTACTTACTGTTCTTCGTAACTAAATGTCGGCGAAAAAGATTTTAACTTTTTAGTAATTTATAACTCATTAATAAAGCAAATTTTTAAAAAGCATTAATTTATTTTTTTGACTATACTCTGATACACTAATAGCGTTTTAAAAAAATGTTGCTCGATATAACGAACCTCAAGAGGATGGAGGGAAACATTGAATTATCTAAGGTTTCGATATACCGAGATTCGATTTATTGAAGTATCTGATACATAGAGGTTCACACTAAATTAATTGTCTACTTATTGCAATCAGAAGAAAATTTATTAAATTATAAAATACTGGTACAGTAATAATATTGTAACAAAAATTTAAAACTAAATTTATTTAAAACTATTTACACGTAATTTAGAACTAATGTTTACTGGACAATAAAATGTAACGATATTTAAGAAAACCAACTTTTACAAGTAACTATCACTCGATATTTATAAACAACGTCCGCGAAAACTTGCACTTTTTATTTATCTAAACTGGTATTCATTTTCACTTGTTTGTTATATATTAAATTTAATTTAAGAGGTAGTTTGTTTACCGCCTCTGCACTGCGGTCTCCATAGTCCTTTTGTGCACTTCTGATTTATTACTTTCTTAGCAGTTCTGTTTCATCAATGAAGTCCAGAAGTTTAATCTAAGGGGACTTTTTCAACTCATCATTGGTTAATTTTGGTTTGCCGAGAATCGTTGTGCGTTGCATTTGATATGCTTTGCATTTACACATCAGATGCTGCAGAGTCTTGTCGTTCTCCAAGCATCCGCGACATAGAGGGCTAATTTGCAGTCCCCTTTTATGCATATGTTTGTTAAAGTCGCAGTGCCCTGTTACACTGGTCTGCAAAAAAATATTTTTTATCGAGCCCTGACACTATTCCGGGCGATTCTTATGTAAAATGACGTCCTGAATCCAAATATGTCTTCCGTTTTCTTCTATCACCCACCATTTTCGAGGGAGTCCCAAATCTCTAATTTTACCACTTTTCGATAAATTAATTATAATTTATTTATCGAACGATAATAATAATTATAATAATTATTATAATAATAAATATATGGACATGAATTTAATTTAAATGGGAAAAAAAACTATTTTAGCTATAAACAGTAATAAATAAAAAGATTTCATCGTTACTTTTTATACCCTGAGATACAGCTCTCTCGTTTCAAAAACCAGCAGTACTCCGCCAACATGCTTGCATTCTACTTTCCTGAAAATCTCTTCTCCAGCTTAGTGATGTCTTGATGGAACCGTTCCCCGTGTTCAACCGAGACTGCTTCTAAATTTTCAGAGAAAAAGTTCAGATGCGAGTGAAGGAAGTGAACTCTAAGAGACATGTTACATCCTATGTCCTTGTACGCTAAAAGCAGTTCCTCGACGTGAGCGACATAAATCTTCACTTTTGTGGTTACCCAGGAAGTTCTTACAAACGTTTTCAAATGCAAGCCAAGCTCGTTTTTCTTTTCGATTTAGGTGTTCAATAAACGTCGAATCTTGGAAGAGTTGTCTAATCTGGGGACCAACAAAAACGCCTTCTTTGATTTTAGCTTCGCTAAGACGAGGAAATTTAGTTTTCAAAAATTGAAATGCGCCACCTGTCTTGTCCACTGTTTTCGCAAACTGCTTGATCAAGTTTGATGTGTAAAGGTAGTAAGTAAATATTTTCCTTCGGAACCAAAGGTTTGTGGGCGACATTTTTCTTACCAGGAATAAGATTTTCTCGCAGAGGCCAGTCCCGTACGATGTAATGTTTATCTCGGGCTCGGCTATCCCATTCACAAAAGAAGCAGCCATATTTTGTGAATCCTGATTGCAGGCCCGTGAGTAAAGCAATAACTTTTAAGTCAGCGCAAAGTTTCCACTTATAATCATGATAACTAATTTTATCAAGGATTCTGAAGATGTTTTTGTACGTTTCCTTCATATTAACAGAGTATGCAACTGGAACTGATGGGAAGTCATTTCCATTTGCCAACAGGACAACTTTGAAGCTTGTTTTTGATGAGTCTATAAACAGTCTTCATTTGTCTGGGTCACATGGCATCTGTAGCTCTGTCATCAATAAATTTGCATTAGGGCAGAACACTAAACCTTTATCTTCTGAGAAAAGACATTTCCGGGTTGCTTGTCTGGTCCTGTAAGAAGATATTTTTACTCCCTTTTCTAAGAGATTCTACTGTTGAAGTCGCGATCCTAGGAGCTGAGATTTAGTCTTGGGTAACTGCAAATCCCTGACAAGATCATTAAATTCCGATTGAGTGAGAAGGTGAGGTTGCCGAGAAACTAAATCTGCGGAATACTCTTCATCATTATTGAACGTATCATTCGAAGCCCCAGGTTGTGGCTCAGAGTCTTTTAAATCAATTTCCGGCTCTAGAGTGTTTGGGGGCTCTGGGATTGGCAAAGTATCGTTATGAAAAACAGGTCTTAGAGCTGACGGAATATTGGGATACTGAATTGTATGCTTACTTTTGCTCGAAAACCCGACGGTGGAAGTCATACAAAAGTAACAATCTGTAAGATGACAGCGAGGTTCACGCCAAACCATGGGCACAGCAAATTGCATTGATTTACGGGTACCTTTGAGCCATTTGGTCAAACTATTGTAACAAGTCCTACAGCAAACTGATGGAGCCCAAGTCTTGTCCTGGTCGCCAACTTGACAATCAAAGTACAATTTATAAGCTGTTTTAACAAGCGGAGAAAGGGGTTTTTGTTGCGCTTTTAAAGTTAATTCCCCGCAGACATAGCAGAAGCTACCGGGATGATTTTTACACTCGCGTGGCATAATTAAACAGTAATTCAACGCCCGACATTAACCACAAATCACACTTAGTCACTTGAAAAAATCCGGAGTAAAAGTAGTTTTACTGTTTTACACAAATGAACAAAAATGAACACAAAATCCAGCACGTTTAAAACGTCGACAAGTTAACTCTGCAACAGCTATAGATGTACTGATCGAAACAGTTAAGCAAACAATGTAATATACTATAATGAGAAGAGTAATGCAAGTTCAAGCCTGTCGAAAATTCCTGTTCAAACCTGCATGTGGTATTGAGATCGCCAGCGTCGTGCTGTGAATCTTCCTAACTGTTTATTGATATTTTTTTACTGTTCTTATATATTTGTATTTTATTGTTGTTTCTATATACATTTTATAGCAAAACTTTTGCCATATACTTTGGTATAAATTTTATTACCTGCTTTGGGATGTTTAACGGCTATAAGTTAAAATTCTAAAAAAAAAGCAAAAAATAAAATAAAAATGGGGTTCCCCCAAAGTAGGTGGGTGATGGGTAAAAACGGAGCTCATTTTTGGATTCTGGAGGTCATTTTACATGAGAATCGTCAAGAATGGTATAAGGGCCGATTTTTATGCAGACCAGTGATTATTAGTCCCGTAAGTTTCTTTAACTTCTGTCGACTTATGCTTGATAGTGCAGTTTGAGTGTTTGATTGTGGCTCTGCAAAGAAGAGTTTTGTGTGTCTCATCTTTGAAGAGTTTTTGCATAGATTTTTATGCTCCATTGCAAGTTTACTACGAATTCTTTCGATATATGTCCCTGTTGTTGTGCCCTTTTTAGCTAGTTGGCGAGTTGCTAATTTTTTCAAGCTGTTTATGCATGCCATAATTAGTTTGAATTTTATTGGCAATCTTAGCTCTAGTAGTCCAGTAGTGCGGCTGCGGCTGGGACACACCAGTCAATAGCAGCAACTTCAGCTTGAAAAACGGACGCATATTTACCCAAAGTCAGCGAAAATTGTTTTCCATGGTGCCTACTTCTATATGCCCCAGCTCCGGTACCGTTGCGACTTTTGGCCCCATTTGTGTACCAGATGGTTTCTTTAACCGCGCCCGGGTAGATGCTTTTTGGCCACTTCTCTCGTGACGATATTATTACTTTAAATTTTTTTAAGATGTGATAATTTTTTGTGTCATAGTTAAGATTGTTTCTTCACACAGTACGTTGTATATACTTGATTTGTTTTTCCCGGTAATTGACGCGTGTACATTATTCTGCTGCCTGTATGCTGCTTGTCTTGCTCGCATCATTACAACAATGCGTACTGGTAAAAGTGAAAGTAGTGCTTTCATGGCTGCTGTGGACGTGATCCTCATCACTTCTGTTATCAGCAGACATGCCATTTTTGTACTTTGCCTAGCTTTGCAGTTTTTCAGGTTGGTTTTCTCACCCCATACAAGCGCACCATATGTGATGATGATTCTTGTTACCACAGTATATAATCATTTGGTCATTGTGGGTTTTAATCCCCATGTGTGCCCGACCATCCGTTTGATTGTATTAAGAATGACCTTCGTTGTGACTTTTTCTAGATGAGCATTGAAAGTCTGTCTAGTATCAGGAGTGAGTTCCCGATATTTGACTTTTTTTGTCATTGAGAGCATGACTCCGTACATCGTAGGTAGTTTTATGTCATCTGTTTTTCGTCGTTTGGTAAACGGAACGATTGCTGTCTTAGCTTGGTTCACTGATAATCCCTCTTTTTGCACCATTTCTCGACGGTGTTTAGTGCATTTTACATGGTGAGATTGTCAGCGTATCGTAAAGCAAATACCCCGCCGTCTTCTAGTTCTTGTAGTAAGCCATCCATGACAAGACATCACAGTAGGGGTGACAGTACCCAGTCTTGTGGGTACCCGTCAGCCAGTTTGGCTTCTATAGTGCTACCGTACAGAGTAGCTGTTACTGTCCGAGTCCTGATTATTGAGTTGACTCAGTTTCAAACTAGAGGTGTGATTTTTTTCTTTCCATTGCAATTGAGGTGAAAGTAGTATTGTCAAATGCTTCTTCAATCCTTAGAAAAACCCAATGCTATATCATCGCATTAGATTGCATTTGCATTGCTTACTAGTTGGTGAATTGCTAGCTTCGGGATTGGTAAACATACTGGTTTAAGTGCAGAGGCGAAGCTTTTAGTACCCCGTCCCGTATATACCTGTCGACTACTTTTTCAAGTATAGTTTTAAGAAGAAAAAAGTCAAGCTGATCGGTATGTAAGATTTTGCTTGGGCGTACGTAAATCTCCCTGACTTTGGTATAAATACCACCTTCACAATCTACCAGCTGTTTGGTATATACAAAAGTGCTAAGCTGGCTCTGAGAATTTTGCATACTGCGTTTCGAAGAGCAGCAAATCCCTTTTGCAGCATGATAGAATAAATTCTATCGGCTCCTGGAGACTGAAAGGGTTTAAGCGTATTGATTTCCCATTCTAGGTTTTCAAGATTTTGGTTTTTTTGATACTTCTAGGTCCTAGTGATTAGAAAATTCAGTTAACCATAAACCTGGAAAGTGTTATTGCAGAGTACCTTCAACTGAGTCTGTAAACTTTCCGCTTTTGGTTAGCAAAGAACCGATGTTTTTAGTGCGGTCTTTGCTCTGAGTTTTTTGGAGTCGAGAACTTGTAGGTTTGTTTTCTACGTTCCTACAGTACCTTCTCTATAAGCCTTTCTTTGCTTTTTTAATGGCATGGTTGTATTTTGTAATGCTGGTACTATATTCATCTTAGTCTCTTCTTTTTTGGCTGTGTTAAATAGCCTTCTAGGGTGTGCCCTTGCTTTGTCAAGCTCCCTGTTTCACCAATTATCCTGTTGGGGATTTGTTTGACAGCTTGCTTCAAATGCAGATTTTAATAAATTAAAAATACTGTCCGTCATTAGTTTTAGCCCGTGCTTTAATCTTGCAACTGTGGGATAGTCTTTGACTTGTTCCGCGAAAGTTTCGTTGAACAAATCCCAATCGGTTTTCCTCGGGTTTCTTTATTCCATTACGAGTCTTTTGTCTGATTTATTGTTGAATCGAATGTATCTATGATCAGATAAAAAAGGTTTATCTGATACATGCCAAATTTTTATCACTTTGTTCGCATTTAGACTAACAAGCGTAAGGTCAATAACTTCACTGCACGACACGGTTATAAACGTAGGCGCATCTCCATTATTTATTACGTATAAATTTGCTTTTGGAATAAACTCTAAAAGTTTTTCACCTCTTGAATTTGTACTCTCTCACAAGGTGTGGTGTGCATTGGCATCGCATCCAAGAATCAGCGGTTTGTTGGTGCCGCTGCTAATCATTCTGTGAGTTTTCTCCGGCGGCCGTGGTTCTGTCTGGTTGTAGAAAAAATAACCGGATCCGATAATAAACTCGCGCTTGATGTCTTTCTCTACTATAGATATTTTAGCTGCCACTAGGTCTCTAGAACATAAATCTCCCAATGACATAGAGTTTAGTGCATTTTTTGCAATGCATGTACGAGAGTTGTGCACAAGTTGAGCTGCAAACAGTTATCTATTTGGACAGTTCAACCTTTTTATCGTTCCTTTGTAGATCCATGGCTCCTGGACAAGGGCAATAACAATATCGTGTGTCGCGATATAAGCACTAAAAGCCGCTGAGACATTCCTACAGTGATGTATATTTATCTGAACGACTTGCCGTCAGCACGTTTTTTTAGACTCTGAATTTACCTCCATTGTTTCGTGGACGGTTCTTTGCTGTCCTTTTTGGAGTCGCTTAGCGTCGGGAGAGTGATCCTCGAAAATCCAAGGTGCAATTGGTTGGTTAACGCTTCCACTTTTTTCCAGGGCCCCTTGTCCATAAACAGGACGTATTGGGTTCTTTTAGGATCTGGTTTAGTGTTAACCACCTGCCACGTTTCGGTACTGATATTGTTCTGTACCGTTATTTTTTTCAGTAAGATAGCCGGTTCCAGTGCTGTTCCCGAGACCCAAATGATAACTTTCTTAAGTGCAAGAAAGTCTTTGAGATAAATAATCTCTAGTTCGCTCTTCTCCCCTAGTGACTCTGGTTTCTCTTCAATATTCAACTATATTAAGTAGCTAAAAGATATTGATTTTCGATTTGTGAGTTATCAACAGAAGCCAGTAAAATTAAATAGTAGATTAGTATTGATTTTGCATGTAGCGTAGTAGCTGTTCCTTTCTGCCATGCTTTAGACCCTTACCTCTACGAGGTTAAATGTAGGCAACAAAGCACAGACAATAAATTTACCGATTGGGCAATAAGATACTGTGCACGGCTAAAAGGGTAGCGTCAGGTATAGTCTTTTTCCAGTTGACACTCTACAAGCGTCACGCTCTACTTTGCCTACTCCACCAGCCGCTTTCATGAAAGTTGAATCCGCGTCGGCCAAGCGTCTTCGTGAAGACGATGACGTTGTTCTTATATCTAATCAATCCTTACCTGACAGCATCGAAGAGTGCTTTGATACTGACGTCTCGCGCCTTACAAAACTAATATCTGCTTGTCAATTGACTCTTTCAAAGCAATCAGAAATAATTGACTTAGTCAGCAGACTTTAAGCGACGTTTCGTAAAACCATAATTTTCTGTCGCGTAACTCAGCAAACTGCTGACATTGCCTTAGAAGGCGTACAAACAGCTTTGCAAACTGTTACTGCTAAACTTTCGAGTATCCTGCTGCAGTTCCTTACTTCTATTTTGTACGCCCAAGCTGCCGATCTAAAATAGAGGAGGTCACAGTTCTTTCGGGTAAATCAGTCGCTACTGTTCCTCGTTCGGCTGTCGTGGCAAAACCGCATTCTCTTCTAAACACTTCAGACGAAACTAAAACGACTCTTATGAAAGTCCTAAATCCGTAAACCCATGGCCTACGACTAGACAGAGTAACAAAAACGGACAAAATCTTTATAAAGCTCCAATATGAGCGAATGGACTTAACAAAAATTCCCACGGCCGTTTTTGATAAAGCCGGTCTAATCGATAAACCGTAAGGTAAAATCTGACCTCGTGTTTCTATTTTACTATCTATCTTACTAATGAGCAAATGGAAATTCTTTTCTGCTTTGGCCCCCAGGACAGAGCCAACGGTCACAGAATTCTGAAAGTGCCACCAAAACTTTTTTTGGCATTACGTCGCGTTTACGTAGCCTGGAATGCGTTTAGGGTCAATGACCGTATCCTTGTTACGCGTTGCTTTAATTGTCAGAAGTTTGGCCATCATTCAAACCACTGTAAAAGTGAAATACAGTGCGGCCATTGTGCTAAAAAGCATGAAACCAAGACATGCCCTAACACGGAGCAAAACCCTTCATGTGCAAACTGCGCTTGTTTTGGTCATAAAGGTGAAAGCAAACTCTAATTATGGACAATAAAGACACTCAATTAACGTTGAGGTTTGTGCAAGTAAATCTTTGCTTTTCACGAGTTGCGTCTTTTGAAGGTATAAGACGTCTTACTGACACAAGCGCCATACGTCTTTAGTTCTAGTTCCTGATGCAAGCTCGCTGGTGCGGCTGCACCCTTCAACAGGATTTCCGCATCTTCTTCTATGCGGGACTGCTCGGCTATTATTTTCAATAGTTTGAAGCCCGTCGGAGTAGTTATACTCAACCATTTAACGAATAACTGCACTGTTATATCTATGATTACGGTGAAAACACCTCCTTGGCAATCGTCGGCGTTTATTGGCCGCCGAGTGAGGATGTACGCATTTATCTTCAACACTATAATAAAAGTCTTGATGAACTCACGAGGTACCTATCATAATAGCAGGTGACTTTAATTCCAAATCGCTGCTTTAGAACTTATCTCTAAGAGAATCCTTGATTATAAACGTATAGATCCCGTTTGCCTAAATGTGGCAATCGCAATTTCTATTCCTGCTTATCTTCCACGTGGTGCTTTGTGCCACGATCCTAGATCTGTAGACGCCGTCATTGGTAGGTTGACCCAAATGATTCTCGATTCTTACCAACGTAGCTTCGCCGGTACAAGCTAATAGTAAAGACAGCAAGGTATAGCTTCTGGCAAAACTTCGTTGAAAAAAGCTTGGCGACGAGCCGTGAGGGTTACTTCACAGGTTGTCTTTTCGTAAGTTCTAGTTGATCCAACCTTGCTCTAATGTCCGAGACAGCGACAGATACACTATCTCAGAATACGAAACGATTAAAGCTATTCGACAACAGATAGTCCTTTGTATGCTCAAATAAGATCTCGCACTGATTTGCGAATCAGATCCTAACAGGACTGGGTGGTCACTACATAGGATATAACAGCGGTGGTTAGTAGAGTTCTTAGAAACAAGGCTCCCGGACTTAACGGAATACATTGTAATGTCTTACGTGTAATTGTACAAGATCTTCTCTCTTCTACAATCGTTGATTTGTTCAAGTCATGCATTAAATGTAGTTATTTTCCTGCCAGCAGAAAAGCTACTAAATTCATCACTATTCTCAAACCTGGGAAGCTAAATTTCGTAAATCCCAACTCGTACCGTCTGGTGTTTGTTATCAGAACTTGGCAAACTTTTTGAACGTGTGCTTCTCAAAAAGATTCATGACGACATATGCAATAAAAAGACATATGGCTTTGTCCCAGGCAAAAACGACGACTGACGCCGTATGTAGATTAATGGCAATGTACGACCGAAGGTCTCCAAGTACAGATTTGCAATTTTTATTGACATATCTGGAGCGTTCAGCAATGTATGGTTTATGCCAAACGACTGACGAAAGAGTATATACAAGACTCGCTTTTTGGACGACCGACTTTATGGAATGTGGTTGTAAACGACTTGCTTAGCACAGAACTACCAGCAGATTGCGATATTTTTGCATACGCGTACGACATCACTATCACGGTGTCTGCAATTTCTAGACGAGACTTAGAGGCAAAATTCAACACGTGCCTAAACATAGTAAGAAACTGGGCTGACAGCAACAAACTGACGGTTTCAGCGGACAAAGCTAAGTACATGGTTTTTGGCTCCACTTTAAAACAAGATCCTGCGCCTCAACAACATTCCGGTCTATAGGGTTTTGAATTCAAGTACTTTTCGGACTTTTGCTTGACGACAGATTGAATTTTGTAAAACATTACGCATTTGTGGTTGACAAGTGTAAGAGTGTCTTTGAATTGTTCTACACATACTCACGCTTGAAATGGAACCTACACAAAAAATCTCTGGCAAATATCTTTAACAGTGCAGTTGTATCCATGCTCACCTATAGCCTAGACGTTTGGTACTACAGACCTTGGTATTCCCATGTGGCCAGAAAATTAGCTTTGCTCTAATTCTTATTTTTTAGAACTATCTTTGGGGCTTATCGTACCGTTCCGGTAGATACCTTCTGTGTCATAGCTAAGCATCCTCCCTTGCATCTCATTTTGCTGGAAATTTACTGCATTAAAGTTCTTGGCAAGGGTGGTACGTGCACGTTCCTCTACCAGCACGTTATGGTCAACGACTTTCCGTAGTTTTTAGATGCCAAGCGTTACTTGAAGGTTTTGATCTTCGGTGAATGGCAGCGGTTGTGGAACAATTCCCAGAAAGGGAGTAACGCCTACTCTCATATTCCGGATATTCTTACCTGGGTCAGAATGTCTCACGTCCCTAGACAAGAACTCTGGTTTCTCTTCAGTTAGCGAATAAATCTTTCATCTTTAGCTAAAGCAAAAGGAATTTGATTATTCATTGTGAGCAAGTCAAGCGAAGCCGGATAATTAAAGCCGACAGTAATTTTTGTAATTTGTAATTACACTGTTGTTATTTTGTGATAAAGTTGTTCCTTTCCACGGTGCTTTAGACCCTTACCTCCATGAGGTTAAAGGTGGGCAACGACTCACAGGCTGTAAGTTCAATCGTTTTTGGCAATAAGCTCCTGTGAACGGCTAAAGGGGTATTAGGTATCAGTTCATTTCTTCAGCCGGCAGTCCACGAGCGTCGCGCTGTCACGCTCTACCTCTGCCATTCCTTCAGCCTTCTCCGCCATGAAGGTTGAATCCGCCTCCACCAAGCGTCGTCGTGAAGACGATGATGATGATGTCCCTTCAGATACCTCTTCTGACAGTATCGAATCCTTATTCGACGTCTTACCAAAGTGACCTCTGCTTGTAAGATCATGACTTCCCGTTAATCAGAAATAATTGACATTGTCAGCAGACTTCAAGCGACATTTCGTAAATCCTTGATCTTCCATCGCGTCTCGCAGCATACTGCTGATATTGCTAATACCTTGGCTGATGTCCAAACAGCCTTGCAAAACGTATCAGCCAAGCTTGCCACTACTTCCATTGCTGCGCTTTCTGCCCAACTATCGAATTGTTGAGAAGGTCAAAGTACCTACTAGAAAATCCGTTTCTCCCGTATACCGTTTGACAGTAGTCATCGTCCCTAACCCCGACTCTCCTCTTAAGTTAGCCGACGAAAGGAAGACGACTTTAATAAAAGTCCTTGACCCTCAAAAGTACGGCATTCGACTCAACCGTGTGACTAAGACGGACAAAAGCTTGATTAGATTCGAATTAGAGAAGACTGACCTGACTAAAATTCTTTTGGACATCTTAGATAAAACCGGCTTTGTGGTTAAGCCCCAAGGCAAATCATTACCACGCCTATCTTTAATAAACGTTCCCACCTAACCTATCCCCTGAGCAGGTGTAAGAGGCAATTATTTCTCAGAATTTTCATGACGCCTCTGATGAGGTACTACACTTGGCCAATCAACACCTGAAAGTCCTATTCCGTTTCGGTTCTAGAGACCAACCTAACGGCAATTGGATCATTGAGGTCCACGCCGATGTTCGACGATACCTTTTGGCATCGCGTCTTGTGTATGTAGCGTGGAATGCGTGTAGGGTCAATGACCATATTACTCGCTGTTTTAATTACCAGAAATAAAGCCATGACTCGAGCGACTGTAAAAGCGAGATACAGTCCGGCCACTATGCTGAAAAGCACGAAACAAAAGCATGCCCTAACTTGGAAAGAGACTCTACATGCGCAAACTGCGTTCGCTTTGGCTACAAAGGAGACGTCGTCAAACACAAAGTCATTTCCAACATCTGCCCAGCCTACCTGAAAAGGCTCGACGCCAAAATTTCTAATACAGATTATGGACTTTGAGGACACTCAATTAATTTTGAGGTTTGCGCAAGTGAATCTTCGCAATTCACGTGTTGCGACTTTCGAAACAATGGGTTTCTCCTCCGACAATAATATAGACATACTACCGACCCAAGAGCCATACGTGTTTAGTTCAGGTTCAGGGTACAAACTCGCTGGGGCGGCTGTACTCTTCAAGAAGATAGCCGCATCCTCTTCTATGCGGTACTACTCGGCTATTGTTTTCAATAGTTCGAAGCTCGTCGGAGTGATAACACTCGGCCATTTAACCAAAGACTGCAATGCGGTAACCATGGTTACGGTTGGAAACACTTCTTTGGCAATCGTTGGCGTTTATTGGCCGCCGAGTACTGCTATTATCATAGCAGGTGACTTCAATTCGAAATCGCCGCTTTGGCACTTCCCGGCGACCGACGAGCGTGGACGATGCGTGGAGAACCTCGTGGGTGAACGTGACCTCTGTGTAGTCAACGAACCTCATCAGCCTTTCATTTTCGCTAGCCGTCTAGGCTCAACAAACATAGATGTCACTTTAGCTTCTCCTTGTTTAGCCAGAAAAATAGTAAACTGGCGAGTCATCCCCGATGTTATAGAAAGTGATCACCGACTGATAGGTCCCTAACCTTATACCTATCCCTAAAAAAATCCTTGACTTCAAACGCATAGATCCTGTTTGCCTGAATAATGCTATCGCAAAATCAATTCCTTCGTATCTTCTACGTGGTGCTTTGTGCCACGATCCCAAATCTGTAGACGCCTTCATTGATAAGTTGACCAGGATGATTCTTGACTCTTGCCACAATGGCTTAAACAGTATACGCTTAAGATCTAGAGCTGGTGTACCTTGGTGGAGTCCTAAGTTAGATAGGTTAAAGCGAGCGGTGCGTTGTTTACGAAAACACCACCAAAAAGCCTTTGCAGACCTAAAACATCAATGGCTTGCCTCTTATAAGGCCGCGCTTCACCGGGACAAACTGGCAGTGAAGACAGCAAAATATAGCTCATGACAAAGTTTTGTGGAAAAAAGCCTGGCAGACTTGTACGTCTTCGCCTATGCGGATGACATAACCGTCACAGTTTTCGCTAATTCCAGACGAGACTTGGAGGCAAAATCCAATACGTGCCTAAATATTGTGACTAGCTGGTTTGGCAGCAATAAACTAAGTATTTCTGCAGACAAAACTAAGTACATGGTTTTTAGCTCTACTTTAAAACGAGATCCTTTACTGCGCCTTCACGATACTCCTGTCCGTAGGGTCTTCGAATTCAAGTACCTCGGACTTTTGCTTGACGACAAACTGAGTTTTGTAAAACATTGCGCTTTCGTGGTTCACAAGTGTAAGAGCGTCTTGCACTTGTTCTACAAATACTCACGATTGAAATAGAACCTTCACAAAGAACATCTTGCGAATATCTTCGACAATGCAGTCATTCCCATGCTCACTTATGGCCTAGACATTTGGTACCATAGACTTCGACATTCTCACGTGGTCAGAAAACTGGTCTCGCTCCAATCCCTACTTCTTAGAACTATCCTCGGAGCTTATCGCACCGTTTCCGTAGATACCCTTTGTGTTATATCCAAGCATCCTCTGCTACATCTCCTTTTGCAGGAAATTTACTGCAGCAAAGTCCTTCGCAAGGCTGGCTCGTGCAACTTTCTTGACCAGCACGTTTTAATCAACGATTTTCCATCCTTTTCAGCGGCCAAGCGTCGCTTAAAGGTCTTGATCTTGGGTGAATGCCAGCGGCTGTGGGACACTTCCCATAAAGGTCGTAATGCTTATTCTCTTATGCCGGATATTCTTACCTGGGTCAGAATGCCCCACGTCCCTGGACGAAAAGCCGTCCAAATCCTGTCTTCACACGGCGGATTTCGTTGCCATCTAAAACGCATTAGCGTGTTAGATGATGACAAGTGCCCGTCGTGCGGTGTTCCTGACACCTTCCATTTAATTTAGAATCAATTATTTCAGTATTTTATTTTGAATAACCCTTTTAGTTTCTTTTTCGTCGTAGCTACTTAATTAACTCAGCCTCTCTTAGCTCCTTTACAAGTTTCTAAATCCTTTTTCTACCTACTTGGTTTTATGTCTTAGAAGCGAGGATAAGTCGTAAGGCAGGTGCCTCACTGAACCGCGTGCTCACAAAGCACGTGCCGATACCTAGCCCATCCGACTAAGTCTAACCAGACTTTCCTTTAATGATACTCTTTCTACTCTTACCTATCCTTTATGTGGCAAATTTGTACCAAGCAAGTTCGGGTGGTTTGGTGGGTCTATTTCCTCCTCCTTCTCTTCCCTCGACAAGAGACAGTCCAAATCCATTCTTCACACGGCGGGTTTCGTTGTCATTTAAAACGGATTAGCGTTTTGAATGACGACAGCTGTCTGTCGTGTGGCGTTCCTGGCACCCCAACATATCAAATTCTCGCTTGTCACAAATTCGATGACGTTCGGATAAGCCGTAAGGCAAGTGCTTCGCAGAAACACGTGCTCCCATAGCACGCACAAATACTTAGCCCACCCTACTGGTCTTGTAAAACTATCTTATTTCCTCGCAACATTTCCTTACTTAACCCATCCCTCTTGTGGCGAATTCGTACCAAGCAAGTTCGGGTGGTATGGTGGGTCCACTTCCTCCTTCTCCTCTTGGTATCGAAGAACGTGATTCCAACACTTGCCAAGGTAAATAGAATTGTTTTAGCTTAATTTGTTTAGCTGCGTACCATGACACTTTATCGACCATTTAGAGACACGCTTAACCTACGGGATCAAGCACGTTGAGTTTTGTAAAGTTTTTATCTTCGATGTTACGGGTTAGGGTTACAAGTTGTAGCATGAACAATACTCGTTCTAAGAACGTACTGAGTTTCGTCTAAATACTATTGATTTTATCAAAGCAACTTCGATATACAGAAGTTTTTTAATAAAAACTTCGTTATATAGAGGGTGTCAAGCCAAGCCAACTAGAAATTTAAATTATCGAAGTTTCCCTGACCAGCACTTTGACTAATATGATAATGTTAGGCAAATACAAAGAACATAGAAAAATTTTGATTTATAAAGGAATTTCATTATATCGCGATTCGATAAACCGAGGTTTCATTGTAGTCGTTTGCAATCAATGAATATTTTTTATCTATTTTTCCATACAATTTAAATATAGTGAAACACGTTGTGCCTTTATTTACAATGTTTTCTTCTAAATCTTAAAATAAGACATGTTTAGGTGTGTAGACTTGTTTCTGTCAATGTTTAAAATTAAACGATATGGTGAACTCAAATTTTTATATAAGATTAACTTTGGCGTTTAATCCTATTCAAAAATCTTTAATGTAAATGTCGGTAATTCAATAGCCAATAATCAAATCACGACCAGATTAGAAAGGATTTTTTTTCTAAAGAATCGAAAGATAAAATAAATAATTTGCAAAACGTGTTTGTCGTATTTATTGTTTGGATTGGATTCTTTTTGAATTACAATTTAATTATTGTAATCGGATATCGACGATTATACACGTTTTGTTATTTATTGATGCTTAACATTCTATTTTCCATTTTCGTCCTCGTCTCCGCCCTCCGCTTAATTGTACACGAAATACTGTTGTTTGACTTGTAAATTGTGAAAGCGTCGTAAATTAAGAGATGCCAAAAATTTGTGTGTCGACCCCATCGGCTTTCTAGTCGAAGAAACGGGCAATAAATTTTTGTTGTTTATGTTGATGCGATTCGTAAACTTTGAAAAGTGTAGACAGAAATCGTTCACTTTGCTGAATCGACGCTAAAGAGTCATTTCATATGATTCGTTCATTGAACGAACCAGTCTTAGTACTTTTTTTTAACTTTTACTGATCTCATCTATTTCTCAGTTTTACTTCCATTATTGTCAATTTAATTAGAGCACGTACTTTACCTTTAAATACTCAAAGAAGTATTGTGATAGATTAATTTTTGCTGACAACAGTTCCATTGTTAACAAACAATAAACAATGTAAGAGAAAGTTGGTATTAATAACTAAAACGGTCTTGGCATTAGATCGACCTTCTATGTTTTTAAAAATTACCAGTCATAATAAAACCATTTTTCATATACCGTTGTTAAGTAGAAAAAATTATTTGTTTATTGCAGAAATAGTTTTTTTTGCAATTTTAAATAATATTCCGAAAATCAAGTAAACGCAAACTGAAATCAATCTACGTCATTAATGACGTGAAACTGATCAGCGTTTGTAATTACTATAGTTGGTTATAATTATTTTAAAAGACTTATAAATTTGATTTATTTATTCAAGTTTTCATTCTTAGTATGGTACAATCTCATTTTGTTCATTCAAAATACTAAATTAAAAGTAGTAAAAGGAATAAGCAATAAAACACTAATTTAAATGTTTTCAAAAATACATTTAAACGATCAATGTTAATTTACTTTCATACAAAAATCGATTTCGTTACTAAATTAATGCGATGTCATCCTTCTGTTTGTACCAACAATGTTGCTTACAATCCTTGCTTCGCCCACTGTTCCTTACCGATCGTTTAATTTACTTCAACAGCACCGCAATAGTAGCTTCATTAATTTTATAATTGGCGTTGATGGATACTGTTAAAATAGTAAGCTTTTTTATGTTGAACTTCAATTTTATGAGCTTTTATTTCTAGTAATCGATGCTTTTTTGCTAGTTTTAATTGTTTAGATCTTTTGGTACAATTTTTTTGTTATAACTAATTTAATAAATAGAGCTTTAAATTGACAATCGCATGTAAGAGTACACTTTTTTTTAAGAAGGGGGAAATCCATCAGACAGCTAAAACCTCTTTTTTTTTCTCCTAAAAGTGGCAAGGGTGAAGGTATCGCTTTTTTTTGGCATCACCCAGTATATTCGGTTGTTAGTTATTTCAGCGTTATTTATTTTTCTCTTTCCTCCTTTTCTTTTCGTTCTATTATTTCTTTAATAGATTTGCTAATTTTGTCCCATTTCATCTCATTCGCCAACATATTTTCTATGACATTTTCGGCATTTATTTGTATGTTTACTTCTATATTTAGCTTTTCCCTTTCCTTTTTCCACCTTTTGCGTATAAATACAGTGTGAGATACGCTTTAAAACACCCATGTCCTGTTACGAATTGGGTTACGTAATAATTCAGTTCTCCATAGTTTCTAAAGAACCACCTATTTATGTTTTTTATTATTTTTTTTGTCCACTGTCCTTTTGTTTTATTTTTTGCCCACGATTCTTTTTATTTCTTGATAGTATCTTTTCTTACGCTCTTTCATTCTACTGTGTCTGTATTTTTTTTAATTTCCTTTCTTTTATAATCAAATGAAATGGGATTTGTATTGTTATAACTTGTAGTGCCTTTGTGGATACTGTTCTGTAGCTTCTTCCAATTCTAATCCCTTTGTATGCTTTCTGCTTTTTTTTATATTTTTCCATTTCCAAGTACTCTTTCCATATTTCCCATCCATAATGCTATGCTTAGTGGTAACTGCCTTTTTCTCGTGTTGGGCTCGTCTAAGCTGGGCATTATTTTAGATAACATCATTATAGTCTTGCCTGCTTTTGATGTTGCTTCAATTATATGTGTCCCCATATTCCAATTTTTACCTATACTTATGCCTAGATATTTTATACAATTTTGCGTTTTAATCTCCTTATCCTTAATGTTTATGGTAATCTCTTTGACTGTGTTTCTGCCTTTAAGTACAATGGCTTCAGTTTTTTCTGTCGCTGTTTTTAGACCTTTATCTTCTATTGCTTTTATTGTTTTTTCCAGTTTCTGCTCTAATTTTTTTCTATTTTTCCTCGTCCCTATTACAGCCATGTCGTCTGCATACGCTATCATCCCGCATCCTTTTGGTATATGAGTTTCTAGGATATCATCATAGAAAATGTTCCATAGCGTTGGACCTAGTACCAAACCTTGTGGTACCCCGCATGTAAATTTAATTCTTTCATTTTTATCCCCGACTTGTATTTCCGTGTTCTCTAGTTAACTTTTATTTAGTTCTATTAGATATGGCGCAATACTTTTCTTTTCTATAGCTACTACTATTTTTTTCCAACCTGTCTCATTGAAAGCATTTTTAATATTTATTGTTGCCATGGCCACATAAATTCTATTGTTGTGTTTATTTTTTTTGCCTCTTTTACTATGTTTTGTATTTGCTGAACTGATGTTATCGTGGAGTAGTTTTTTCTGAAACCATGCTGATTTTGCAATATTTTATTACCTTTTTGTAGTTCTGTTGTTATCCTATAGTTTATAATTTTCTCGTATAACTTTGCGATGGTGTTTATTAGGCATATTGGTCGGTACTTTTTTTCCCGGGTTTTTCGATTAATATTAGTCTTGCCTCCTTTCAAGACTTTGGAAATTTCATCTTTGTGATGAGTTGATTAAAGACTCTCTGTAGGATTTCCGGTTTTTCCCTTGCTATTATTTTTATGACTTCGGAGGGAACTCCGTCAGGCCCGCACGCTTTTTTTGCTGAAATCTTTTCCCGCTTTTTCTATCTCCTCTTTTGTTATTATTGGGATATCCTCTGTTGCTATTTTTAGTTTATTTCATCTCGTTTGTGGTCTTCTTGGGAACAGTTCTTTGGCTAATTTGATTTATTCTTTGTCAGCTAGGGATATCGCACTTTCTTTTGTTATTTTATTTACCGCTACTTTATAGGCTAACCCTCATGTGTCTCTATCTATATCTTGACAGACCCTCTCCCATGCTTCTCTTTTTTGTTTTTTAATTTCTTTCTTTAATTGTTTTTTATTTTGCTTATACTGTATTTCCGCTTCTTTAACACTCCTCAGATAGATTTTTTTTCTTGTTTTCTGTGCTTTTCTTCTTGCTCTTTGGCACTTACTTTAAAGCTTTATTCAGACTATCTTCTTCCCAGCTGTCACCCTGTTTTTCGGTAATTATTTTCTTAATTTTTTCTTCTTTTCTTTCTTTGTATTTCCATCTGTGTATTTTTTTTGTTCATCCGCTAGTGTGTAGTTTTTATTCATTACGCTTATATATATATTTTTATGATCACTGTTGTTTTCTTCCTCGCTTACCTCCCATGTTATTTAACTTTTAAGTAGCTGTTTTGAAGCTAATTTTATGCCTATGTATGATTGCATTCTCCTTGTTTGAAAAGTAGAAGTCTTTTCTTTATTTAGCACCACTAATTCGTTTGCTATTATCCACTCTACCATTCTTTCTCCTTTGGTGCCGTATATGGAGAGTACCATTCGTGCGCTTTGCAGTTAAAATTCCCTCCTATAATTTTGTTTTTTTGTGGTTTTAATGTCTCTCTGTATTTGTTGTAAATATACCTCTATGTCCTCCTTTTTATATCTTGGTGTGGCGTAACATGAGTATACTCGTAAATTTTTTGTCTCTATCCACAGGTATCCTTCGTCCTTTCTTGTATCGTGTATCTTAATTTTATTTGTCGCTGTATATATATTGCTGCTTCACCTTTTTTACTCATAATCCATTTCTTATTTTCATTCGCCATGTTTATGTTGAGCTCACTCACAAGTGCAAAGTCTATATTTCTTTCTTTACATTTTTGAATTAGCAGATCCATAGCAATTTTTCTTCTCTCTATATTTACTTGGAAGATGTTTATTTTTTGTGCTTCACATTTATATGTATAAGCGTATGTATAAGTGTAGTAAATAAGTAAATAGATAGTTAGATAGATAGATAGTGTGTAAATAAATATAAAGTATGTATATGTATAGAGCTTTGGACTTTACAAAACGTTTATATCACAGGTTTTTATCACAATTTATGTCTGTGGTTCTCCCGCCACAGTCTTATTTTGTCTTTTTACCTCCATTATGTATTTTTTCCAGCTGTCGCAGTTTTCTTTACCGGCGTTGTGTCCTTCTTCTTCGCATAGTAGGTAGTATTCCATTTCTTGGCATTCTCTGTATATGTGTCCTTCCCTTCTGCACTTATTGCATAATTTTGTCCTATCGTTTCCTTTGCACTCTTTTGCGTTATGTCCATACTTCCAGCATCTATAACATCTAACTGCCCGATGTTGATGTTGCTCCTTCAGCCTGCATTGTGACATGGCTATTCCAATTTTTGTTTTTTGTAAGAGTACACTTAAGAAAATAAAAAACGAGAAAGTGTTTGCGTCAAACTGTAAAAACTATTATTTTCTTAACTTTCAAGCTAAATTAAACTTTTAGATGCTTTTCCTTGGATTCTTCAATATTGAGTTTAATGTTAACGTATTTTATACGTACGTACAAACGTAAAAACACCATTTAAAAAACAATTTAAAATTTTAACATACCGAAACGCATAGAAGCTTTGAAATGATTTGAAGTGATTACTGTTTTCCAAGCTGATAAGACAAAACTATAAAAGGTGTCTGAAAGAGGTTTTAAACTTATCAAGTCGGAAATGTGTTGAATCAGTCTAAATAAATAGCGTTTAACGCGCGTGGCCAGTGGAAATGAATACAACGTCGTGTAAGTAAACAAATACCAGTTTAAGATAAACCAAATATACAGGGTGTTAATAAAAAAACTTTACATACTTTAGCAGGTGATAGCAGAGATGAAAACAAGAAAAAAAAATTAATACACTTAGGGCCAATACTCATTGGTTTTCGAGATAGAGCCATTGGGAAAATTGGATACGCGGACGGTAGTCCGTCTCTCTCCGTAGATGATGAAGTGATACGATGAAATAGTTGTTCTTTAAGGGTTTGTCAAACAGATACATGATTGACGCCGACAGCTCTACTTATTCGCCTGGTACTTACATGAGGATCATTATCTACAGCTTGCAAAATAATGTCTTCGGTGTTTGGCGTATGTACTCTACGAAGTCTGCCACTGTCTGGTTTTGGCGGCTTAAACAACCTGTTTCTCTTAACCTACGGCCGGCTTCTTGAAAAGTTGGATGAGATGGAATATGCCTCAAAGGATATCTCTGCTGATAAATTCGTCTAGCGTCTCGCGTATTTCGATTAGCTTTGTCATAACATAACTGCATATCGGCGTACTCCGCACATGTAAATTGAACCATTGCAAAAATAAAACTAACTTAAATACCAATAAGTAATTTCACCGTTACACTTGTTACAAAATGTATTGGACCTAAGTGTATTAGAATTTTTTTCTTGTTTTCATCTCTACTATCACCTGCTAAAGTGTGTACAGTTTTTTTATTAACACCCTGTATAATGAGTGATAGCCATACATAAATTAGAAAACCAAATTAATTAAATTGTTTAAGAAGAAACTCAAGCAGCATTTTAAACCTAAAAGATGAAACATGCGGAGTTCTAGAAAACGGAAAACAATCTATGAATAACAAAATAGAAGCAATAGAAGACAAATTGCTTTATAAGAAGACGAATTAAATTCATTGTCATGGGGAAAAAGAGTTACGAGCAAAGAGTTATTAAATGATCACTAAAAAGAAACCACTAACAAGTTTAAAATTGTACCTCCAAATTTTGATGGTAAAGTTCCATAGTCAAGTTACTACAAACAGTTTGAAGTCGCAGCTATAGCTAATAATTATAGCAACAAGCAGACAACAACGTCTTTAATAGTGGCTTTAAGTTAATATTAGAGATCAGATCCAAGAAAGTTACGATCTCTTAAATTTATATTTAGAAATGAGACATGGCCCAAATAAAAAAAAAATTAGAAAACTGTAGAAGCGTTGCACCAAAGCAACCAAAAGCTCTGCTGTGCTACAAAAGTACTCACGGACACACAAAAAAGCATCGAGAAAATAGTGCGACGAATGTTTTGAGAAAGAGGAGTGACGATTTCAAACTGCGGTAAAACGGCTCACGTTCAACACCGTACTAAGTCTAGGAAGAAGACAAGAAGAATCAATCAAAAAACACAAAAGTTAACCTCATCTAGATATGCACCGAAAATAACCGTCGCCTGTAAAGCAACTGCACAGTATTTATCTCAATGGCAAGATTAATGGACATAGGGTTCAGTTACTGGTTAACACAGTAGCGACAAGAACTATCATTTTTCCTGACATGTTGGAAAATGTAAAGACATCACCAGTAACCGTACGACTTCAAACGGCGACGGACAAAAAAATGTTTTTTCTTGGATAAGTAAAAATAACTATTGGCTTAAGAAATTGAGTACTCGACCATCAAGTATTGGTAGCTGATGTTACGAAAAAAGTTATCCTGGAAATAAACGTTATAAAAAGTATGGGTATTTGGATATGGAAAACGACGGTTAAATTTCTTTTCATTTGTTAGAAAAAACATACGTGCAAATCTTACTAAGGAAGACGTGACTCTGTCTGGAAGAACTGAATATGTGGTGATGACTCGACTAGATGGAAATCTTCAGGCTATTTTTGCACTATTAAAATAATAGAAAGCAAATTGATGGAAAAAAAACTATTGGTTGGCAAAATATTTGTACTAATAAAAAACACAATGCTAGTAAGAATCCTGATGTCAACTCAGATTTGGTTGCGCTGAAGAGTGGTTCCAAACAAAGAACTAACGTGGTAAAACATAAAATTAATACCGGAGACGCTCGGTCATTACGACATCTACGCGCGACTTTCTTTGACAAAACAAGAAGTAGTAAAACAAATAATTACGGATATGGAGAGAAGGTGTGATATTTCATAGACGTTCCCAGTGGTACTAATAAAGAAGAAAAATGAATCAACGAGATTTTGCGTACACTACATACAACTTAACGATTTGACCAAAATGGACAGTTACCTTTTATCCAGAATTAACAAAGGTAGACACCTTGTCAAGATCTCAGTGTTTTTTTACGTTAATTGTGAAAAATGGTTACTAACAGGTGGAACCCAATGATCGTGAAAATAATGAAAAGGAAGCGTTTACAGTTAGAACTGATTTGTGACAGTTTACTGTTTTGCTCTTCCTCTTATGTAACGCTCTTGCAACGTTCGAACGTTTAATGGGAGACCATCTTGTAAAGACCATCTTGAAAGATGTGTCTGGTTTATCTGGACCACTTAATTGTGTTTGAATAGTTGTTTAAAAAACATTTGAATAACCTGAAGAAAGTGTTCCAACGACTACGTAGCATGGCGCAGTTAGGTCATCTGGAGGACATCATGATGGTCAATACTTTTTGCTAGTTCATTTTCAATATTATGAATTGACAAGTCACTAATACGATTTTGATTCATTGGGTTTCGTAGCCAATTTCTTATTCGTCTCATGGCAAAAAACTTCCTTTCACGAAATGATGGGTTAAGTGGTAGTATGACACCAACTTTGAAAAATTTATAATAATTGCCAAATGTGTCATGATTTAGTACTTTTTTAATACAATCTTCGTTAATTGCACTAGTTGGCCCCTTGTTTGTCACTATATTCTTTAGAATTAACATTTTCGCTTTCAGAACATTTTTGTTTATTCCAAAAGTAACGGAATAATGATTCACAAAAAATTGTCCACTGCGATTCCCATTTTTTGGCTTTCTGGGAAAAAACGTATTTTGACCCATTATTGAGTCAAGTATACGTTAGTAGATATTAATTAGGAACGTGTTTTTGAGCGTTAAAGACTCGGCATTGGACTTAATATTATCATCAGTGGAAGAGACAAGATCGCTTGTGTTTGATCCTATTGTGGACACAGCAAAATCTTTCAACAACTTTGACGCAGTTATTTTTCTTTTTGAATTTCTCGTACTAGATTTTATATCAATGTTATTGCTTGTAGCAGTAACTTAAATTTCTTTTGATAGAGACGAAAAGGCTCTGTCACTTCCGTTTTCCTCAAAAATTTTTATCATATCATTAATGACATTTGAAGATTCTGCCAACGTTCTTTCCTTACTTTGAAACGTCTTGCTCAAAATATTGATGATATTAAATACATATGTCAAAATATATAAATATTATAAGAATTTTATTGTTGTGATGCAATTCAAAAGCCCAACAACTTCGACAGCATTTTTATTTGCATTCTGTAAAACTTCCTTTTCCAATAATTGAATGATAGAGATATAATTCTCCTATACTTCTTCATAATTTTCTCTCTGCAATTTCACCTAGTATCACTCAATCTCGTTAACTCAGTAGCTCTGAGTTTCATTTTCTTTTGAAGATTTATACACTTTTTATGCTATTAAAGTTGTGAAAAATACATATACAGGACCTCCAATGTGTTAAAAAATGCTTGAATTCCTTGGATGTTGCCACAAGTATCAACGACAGCAGGATAGACGGTTTGTATCCAGATTTGCCAATATTGCCAAATTTTAGCTAGAAAAATATATTGCGTGCCTAGGAGATAGCTGTTAGCAATGAAGTCCTTAGAACGTTTTTACAAAGAGAAATGGCTATTTCAGTTTCGTAATCTGGAAAGACAAGTAGCAATATGGATCAAGAGATTGCAAAAATGTGAATATGATACAGAACACTGTGTCGGAAGCAGTCATCGCAACGCTGATGCTTTGTCCAGAAGACAGGCAGACTACTAAACTCAAATGCCTCTGAAAAACTACTATGATTGATGACAAGTGAAAACCTCAGCAGTTGCTTTAAAATGAAATTACTCCTAAACTGAAAAGCAAATGGCCGATAACTTATTTAGGAAGAAGCGAGTGTTTTGAGCAAAGACATCTAAACATACTGGGCGCAGTGGGATTTCTTCAGATTAAAAGACTGTTTTTTTAAGCAATTCCCAAAGAAAATCGAAAGCACGAAAAACAGACTAAAATTGGTAGTGCCAAAGAACCGAGTGTCAGAGGTATTGCAGCATCTGCACAATAGTATATTTGGAAAACACTTTGGCGTAAAAAAGACAGAAAAAGTACGAAAAATATTATATTGAGTAAACTGCAAAGAGACCGTCATAGAATGGTGCCGTAAGTCTGTGCTCAATAAAAGGTTTAGTAAAGAAGAAAACATCAATAAAACAATATAACGTGAAAAGCGCTTTAGAGAAAGTAGCAATTGACATCGCAGGGCCGTTTCTGGAATCTGATTCGAAAAAACAAACACATTTTGATGGCAATGGATTATTATACGAAACAATCAAAAAACCCAATCAAAAAGCAGCTACAGTTGCAAACGTTTTGATGAAGAAACGTTTGCGCCGGTTCGGAGTTTCGTTAGAATTACATTATGACCAAGACCGCAACTTTGTTTCAACAAGTCTGTAGACTGTTGAGAATTGAGAAAATTACGGCGACACCTCTCCATCCTTAAATTTGATGGTATGGATGAATCGGATAATGGAAAAGTACTCATCCAAAGTAGTGGCCAAATACCAAAAAGATTGGGATCTGTACGAAAGCACAGACCCAAACACTATCCTGTATTATGCATAGTTGCAAAATACGACTGCTATGTGACTTCTAATGTGGAAAAAAACCAGAAGAAGAAAGAAAACGTCAGCAAATTAATAAAGAAGCTAGACGAGGTACATGAGGCGGTTTAGAAAAACACGCAAATTGGCATCGACATATGACCAAATTTGACGTAAAAGCACAAAACGGTGGGTTTTAGCCGGGCGACCTGGTGTGGCTATGTAGTCTCTAAAGAAGGCGTGGTTTGTCACCGATGCAGCGGCAATGGAAGCTCTTATGAAGTTTTGCAGCGTATTAATAACGTCGTATACCGTATCTTAAAACCAAACTAAATGTGGTCTACATCGATTGTCATCCGTTTGCTAGCAATAACAAAGTTACCCAAGACCCGGTATGAACCAGGGTAATAACAAGCAAAACCAAGAATCATGTGGATGGAATGGACCTTGATAAGTCTATGCGCATGTGCGGTAGTTTTAGAAAAACTACGTTTGAAGTTACTTTCGAGGAGCAACAAAACCAGTTTTAAACACGAAAAAATTACGCTGTTGCACATTGCATTTGTTTAAGGAATGAAATAGGGTTGGTTTGGTCATTAAATTATTTTTTTTGCTTTGGCACACAATCGCATATTTGTGCAATCGACGTAGTTACTACAACTTTGGAAATTTGTTTGGGCGCCTCTAGTAACAAGTTTGGAGACAATAAACAAAATTTACCTAAATTACTCAGACAGTTAAACTTATCAACTAAACGTTCTCCGGTTAGCAAAAAATGTATCAAGCATGATTTTGTTACGTGTGAAATTTTTCATTACGAAATACTCTGTATATGAATTCAAATTAGATTTCGGTTTTGACGCCCTGTACCGATCTTTTCTCGTGACTGTCATTTTACGACAAAATCGTGAAGCTGTCAACTACAGTGCCGAGAATTTCGAATTGATTCTTAAACTTTTAAGAACATCACGTGTGACGGACACAAATTTATAAGGCGATTGCGGATTTATTACGATTCTTTCGGCACAAGGTAAGATATTTTTGTCTTCAATCTATTAAGAGTCTTTCGTAATTTCTATATTAATGTGATAGCCGGTTCCCACCACGTTGCCAGCCATTGTGTATTTCAAGCAGTAATAAGGATGCATAAGTACCATTAATAAATAATGCTACCGAGCATATAAGCTGTTGTGAGGGCCTGCTACTTAAATAACATCAAGGTCTCGTCTAACACTGCGTTGTAGATGCTGCTTTGGGAATAAAAGTCGATTGTGTTATCAGCCACCTGTTCTAAATTACTACCTACAGTATTCGATACACGGGTTTTTATATAATACTTAATGATTTATTAATACTAATTTTGTAGCTTACTATTCTTTGTGAGTTGGTGTGTGACACGATTTGCTTTTAAATAATTATTACAGGCCGCTGGCGGGGAAAACGTTTTCTTCGAAGTGAAAATGGACTTCGGGTGAGTTTACTTAATTTTTATATCGTTGTCACGAAAGTTACTCACAGAATTTTGATCAATATTAACGACCGTAATTATATTTGTTGCTTATATACCAATAATGTAACTGTAATCATTCACTTTACTGTATCGCATGCTGTGTGTGTGAAAAATATTTACTTCGACCTTTTCTGTGCTGTTCGTTTCGACCTAACGTCAATGTGTAGTGTGTGTTGCCGCTACTGCGGGCATTCATGTATTAGAACTTCGATATAATCTAGTAAATTTTATGTATTGCGAAATCAAAGTTTTCTACACTTGTTAACGAAAATTATTAGTCATGCTAATATTTAACCATTGCGCATTTAGCGTATAATTGTCAATTTACTGCGCTACTACATTAAAACTGATATTTGTTAATTCTACGTGGAAACCATTCGCGCATCGAGAGGTGCAGAAATTTCATATATTCTTATTAGTATCCAACGTTAATACATTAAAGTGATTATAATTGTTAATCTCTCTTGTTATTTTTCTTGTGATTATCGTTATCTATTAACTAATTTTGGCTACTCGAACATCAGAGTAATAAGGATTACGAACCTCAAATTGAGTTACAAGTTTGGATCGTCTGTCGTGATCGAGGAAGAAGTGTTATCTTGGATCAGATCTGGCGCCCTTAAGCATACTTTCTGTGAACCTCCCCTACCTCCGACTGTGTGAGTTGGCCGTGCAAGGTTCGTAAGACATAAAGCTTGTAATAATTTCCATTCGGTTTTGTTATCGGTTGTATCTAATTGGTATGTTTTCCGTTGATACATTAACTGTTCTGGTCGCATGCTACCAATCCATTTTGATCGCATGTCGGAGGTTTTTGGAGCAACTTCTTTAGGTTTAGACATTGTGAATTTTTAATACAGATAAATCAAGTACCAACCAAAATGTCTACAAATGAATGTATTTAATGTATTTTTGTACCGGTATAGAGGATTTCGAATATTTCAGATAAGTACAATAGTGCGATTATTATATTTTATTTTATTATTTTAATGAGACAGAAAACGGACCTCAGGTAACCCTCAGGTAGTTGGAATAACTACTTATCGTATTTCCGGAAAGGACACGCCTAACCAGACTAACACGTGTAGTATTAAACCACCGTCAACAATGATAAGCAAAGACACAAACAGGTATGAATAATGCAAACTTACTGAATTGCGAACAGGATAAAGATGATGTGATGTAGAATAATCCAAATACGAAAGGTTGTTAACGTTATTTGGGGTTTCAGGTGTTTTAAGAGAATTTCAGCTAGAGGATATCGGAAAAGGTTTCAACGGGAGCAGGTCTTGAAAATTTTTTTTACAGGAAACGAGTCTCAAAAAACAAATTTTAGAGGAAGCAGATTGTGGAAAAAAGGTTTTGGTAGATCTGGTGCAGCGGGTTTTATAGTTAACTTGTTTAATTACGTCTATAGATGGGAACGCCTCGCGTTTTGTTCTGGAGTAGGTGGGTTAAGCTGCAATCGGGTCAAGTCCACCCGTATTAATTGTAGAATTGTTAACCAATGTTGTTACAATTACACGATCGGATTTTTTTGAATTGGACATCAAAAAACTATCAGAAAAGTCTTTGAGATAGAAAAGCTTTTTAATATTAACCGTGACGACGGCTACAAACTAAGCAACAACTTTTTAGGAAGTTTGACCACAGTTAATAGAGCACAACGGTTACGCACCGGTAAATCAACGACGTATATAAGGAGGAACAACTACGGAAAGAATCAGTCTCATAGCATATCCTGATGGAACTGGCAGCAATTGATCGATGGTAATACTTATGGAATTATTGTATTTGTAGCAGACTCCACGAAATATGACAGAGTGGTGGTAGTATTGACTAATTTGTTTCTTTTGATGTCTACTAACAGGTTAAATTAAAAAAAAATCAGTACTTAAATACTTAAAATTGGTTTAGAAGTGGTAGCAGCAATGAAAAGCTATCTGTTCCTGAATCGATTAAGAATTGAGTTCCTGCGTTCTGATTGCTGATGAAAAGACGATAGCCTGGCCATAATTCGTTAACTGCTGCCAGTGTTAACGGGATTAGGCGTTTTCTGAATCATTATTAATTTTTCTTAGATTCGTCAATATTGCGTTTGAGTTTGCCGTATTATTTATGTGTTTACAAACGTAAAAACACCAAAATTTTAACACACTATGCAAGTTTAATAATATTTCATTGTTTTGTTAAATTTATGACACGTGTAAACGGATATTAAATTATTTTTAAAGCTAAAAACAAAATTTAGATTAAACTTAACGTTTATTTAACGTATTATAATTGATGTAATAAACACACATTAGTTGTACGTTATTATTATCAAAATTAAATAATGATGTGTATTTGCTTAAAGTTAAGTCAAAATTACGTATTTGTCAGACGTAAATTTATCTTAACAAAACAGGTAAAAATACAGTGTTGTTTTTATATAGCTTTGCAAATTGTTTAATTAAAAAATACATTTTAATTAAAACGTTAAACCAAATATAAGTAGGGTTTTTAAGTTGCTACTAAAATAAAAAAAAATATTAAAGATCTGTGTCTTTTTATTGTTGAATCATAAAAACATATTTTGCATAACATTGTAGTTATTAAACATGCTTCATAACGTCGATAAAATTAGTACGAGGTGCGCAATAAAATTTCCACTTTTTAAGCTAACGACCAATTAAGACAAAAATCTAAAAAATAATTTAATTAGCAATTCAAAAAATGTTGCGGTTATTATTGATTAAATTGGTCAATAAAGTATACAAGCAACAGTTATTATTCCACCCACGCTTCGAAATGACACCACAATATATTAGAATACTTTTTTTCGAAATTGCCAATTTTTCGAATCAAATCACTTGTGTTTTTTCGAACAATTGAACGGCAATTTGCGCTTCGCAAATTTGTGTTAATAATGGCCGACCGCGATCGTAAATATTTTTTTGTAGCACGCCAATATTTTATGTATTCAATATAATTTGGTTTTTATTGAAAGCTTCTTTCTCTTTTTTTTCGGTCATCGTTGGCTTCCTTCTCCCGTGCACTTAAATTGACAATAAATTTTAATTTGCGGCCGAGTTGATTCATGGCATCATTGTCTAATTAATAATTAATATATGAAAGTTTCTACATAATTTTTGAGCATCTTATAAATCACACTAGGAAGTATAATGTAATTTGACCTTTTGGCAATTTGTGATCTGTCACAATTAGTCAATTCATTTATGTTACCTTCTTAATTAATTGCCGTTTTGTATCAAAAATTATGTTGATAAGTTTTGATATCTTTCTTAAGCGTTTTTTAACCTACAAAAACTTTCACGTTCACGCTTGTCGATGTCTCGTAGAAAACCATAATTTATTTGTTTTTTTCTTTGGTAATTTTTGTGTTTTGAGGTAACGCTTAAAAATTATTTAAAAACATCAAGATGCTAGAGATAAAATTTTCTCAAACAAAAACCTGGAGATTTCAACGCAAGGTCTTGCAGATTTAAAATGTTTAGTTATTTTGGTAACTTTGTGTTCGTAGTGAAATTTTCTAAAATAAATTTTTTAAAAAGTTTTTTATGTTCGAAATTCAAACTATGTGGTTTCTGTCTATTCCCATGTTAATAAAAAAATTTTATGTCGATCGTAAAATAGTAATTGCCACGCTGCTCCCTTTGTGTTTAACAAGAAATTATTGAATTTGTTCGAATATCTATTATATTTAAGGATAGTTTTTTTAATTATTTAATTTTTATTTATTCAAATTGTATGTGCCGTAAAACGAGAATGATGTAAGATTATTAATGTGGCTGCGTTTCCGGTTTGGCAACGGTATTTGGGTGAAGTCAAGTACGAGGTTTCAGAAAAATGTTTCGGTACCTTAAACCCAACCTTTTTAAAAATGTCTTCAAATGCATCGTACTTATTAGAATACAACAATAAAAAAAGCGTTCCAATTAAAGTGCATTGTGTGCTTATGAGATCATTCGAAAGTGAGGTGGTGCTAAATTTGACGTCTCAAGATATTTTAATTTATCAAACTGATTTAATCTAATTTTTATTTCTATTGTATATGATATTAATCAACTTTCTACTTATGCCAATTAAACAACATATAACAATAAACATATAACTGAGACAGATCGCCGACTTCTGGTCTTTATTCACCCCATAACCTTAAAAAGTTAAAAAGCTGTCAAAAAACAAACACAGCGTACACTGTCGATTAAAAAAACTTATACTAACCCGGAAATACTGTTGGAACTTTGTTGCATACCTAAGCACGCTATTGATTAAACAAATTATCATATTATATTACAAGAACATAGCGATTAATTTGCTTGTGTATAGTAGGCGTTAGAAACAATCGTCATAACCACAGCAAACCTTGATCTCGTTTAAAATAAAATTTATAACAAGAAAAGCTTGTTGTTAAAAATTTAAATAATTTTTTAAAATAAAAATAGAAAATAATTTAAACTAAAATTATATTTTGACTAATTAAAACAAGAAATCCAAACGTAGTCAATAACGTATAGGTCAAAATTTGCGAGAGATGATCAATGTGTTTGTAAAAAAAGCTACATAAATGTAGAAGAATATTTAGCTATTTAAGTATAAAAAAAAATAAATTCTTGGCTATAAATTCATAAAAGAGCTGCAAGACAAATAATAACGTCGTTTGCGAGTGTTGTTAAAAGATTAGGCTTTTTGCAATTGTATTTTAAACATGTTTTAGGTCAAACTTTATTTATTAACAACAATTAATGTTTTTCAGCGTAGACTCATAAGACAGCAGTGTCATAAATAATAACGTACAATGTAATTTACAAAATACGTTATTATTGAATAACACATTTTAATACTTTTTAATTTTGCTTAGGTATGCTTTAATTTAAAATTAGTTTATTTACCAATTATAGTCAACGTTTTTGACAATAGACTCATATAACTGCAGCAACACAAATAATAGCGTACACTGCGATTTACAAACAACGTTAAGTGTCAAACAAACTTTGGTGAAAATTTAGTCCTTTTGTAATTGTGCTTTAAACATGCTTTAGGTCAAAATTAGTTTAATTAATAACAACAATTAATGTTTTTGAGCGTAGACTCGTAAGACAGCAGCATCTTAATAATAACGTACATTGTAATTTACAAAATACGTTATTATTAAACAACACATTTTAATACTTTTTAATTTTACTTAGATATGCTTTAATTCAAAATTAGTTTATTTACCAATTATAGTCAACGTTTTTGACAATAGACTCATATAACTGCAGTAACATAAATAATAGCGTACACTACGATTTACAAACAACGTTAAGTGTCAAATAAACCTTGGAGAAAATTTAGACCTTTTGTAATTGTGCTTTAAACATGCTTTAGGTCAAAATTAGTTTATTTATTAACAACAATTAATGTTTTTGACCGTAGACTCATAAAACAGCAGCATCACAAATAATAACGTACATTGTAATTTACAAAATACGTTATTCTTAAATAAAACATTTTCATACTTTTTAATTTTACTTAGATATGCTTTAATTCAAAATTAGTTTATTTACCAATTATAGTCAACGTTTTTGACAATAGACTCATATAACTGCAGGAATATAAATAATAGCGTACACTACGATTTACAAACAACGTTAAGTGTCAAATAAACGTTGGTGAAAATTTAGACTTTTTGTAATTGTGCTTTAAACATGCTTTAGGTCAAAATTAGTTTATTTATTAACAACAATTAATGTTTTTGAGCGTAGACTCATAAAACAGCAGCATCACAAATAATAACGTACATTGCAATTTACAAAATACGTTATTATTAAATAAAACATTTTGATACTTTTTAATTTTACTTAGGTATGCTTTAACTCAAAATTAGTTTATTCACTATTCATAATCAACGTTTTTGACAATAGACTCTTATAACTGCAGGAACACAAATAATAGCGTACACTACGGTTTACAAACAACGTTAATTGTCAAATAAACGTTGATGAAAATTTAGACCTTTTGTAATTGTGCTTTAAACATGCTTTAGGTCAAAATTAGTTTATTTATTAACAACAATTAATGTTTTTGAGCGTAGACTCATAAGACAGCAGCATCATAAATAATAACCTACAATAAAATTTACCAAATACGTTATTATTAAATAAAACATTTTAATAATTTTAATTTTACTTAGGTATGTTTTAATTCAACATTAGTTAATTTACCAATCATAGTGAACGTTTTTGACAATAGACTCATATAACTGCACGAACACAAATAATAGCGTACAATGCGTTTTACAAACAACGTTAAGTGTCAAATAAACGTTGATGAAAATATAGACTTTTTGTAATTGTACCTTAAACATGATTTAGGTCCAAATTAATTTATTTATTAACAACAATTAATGTTTTTGAGCGTAGACTCATAAAACAGCAGCAACACGAATAATAACGTACATTGCGGTTTACAAAATACGTTATTAAGTGTCAAACAAATGTAATTAAATCTTTTAGTATTTTGTAGCTTTAACTTAACTATATTGATAATCAAAAGTAGTTTATTTTCTAACGATAATCAAGGTTTTTGAGTGTAGACTAACAAAAGAACAGCAGCACAAATAATAACGTACATTGCGGTTTACAAAATACGTTATTAATTGTCAAATAAATGTAATTAAAGTTTTTACTATTATTTAGCTTTAAGTTTACTATGTTGTTGCTCAAAAGTAGTTTATTTTCTAACAATAATCAAGAGTTTTGACTAAAAACTTACAAAACAGCAGCGACACAAATAATAACGTACATTGCGGTTTACAAAAAAACGTTATTAAGTTTTAAACAAATGTAATAAAATTTGTTAATATTTTCTAGCTTTAACTTAACTATTGTGTTGCTCAAAAGGCTAATTTCCTAACAATAATTAAGATTTCTGAGTGTAGACTCACAAAACAGCGGTAACACAAATAATAACGTTCATTGTGATTTACAAAATTCGTTATTGAGTGTCAAATAAATATAAGCAAAGTATTTAATATTTCTTAATTTTAACTATGCTTTAGCTCAAAGTTACTTTACTTGACAATGGCAATCAGGGTTTTTGAGTAAAAACATAGAAAAAAACAACAACACAAATAATAACGTACATTGTGATGTATAAACTACGCTATTAAGTTTCAAATAAATGTAATTTGCATTTTTTTAGTTTTAACTCAAAATGCTTTAAATTAAAATTAATTTATTTTTTAAAATGAAATCAATGTTTTTGAGTGAAGACTTATAAACGTACACCAAAACCAAAAATAACGTACATTACCACTTACACAGTACGTTATTTAGTCTCAAATAAATGTAGGTAAAAATTAAAATTTCCTCTAATTGAATTTTAAACATTCTTTAGGCCCAAATTAATTTATTGATCTACAACGATCAATATTATTGAGTATAGACTTATGAAAAAGCGTTAACACAAATAGTAACGTATATGGAGGTATACAAACTAAGTTATTAATAGTCAAATAAATGTAAATAAATTATGGTCATTTTCTAACTATCACTTAAATTTGCTTTAGGTAACATCTAATCTATTTATTAACGATAATTAATGTTTTTGAGTATAAACTCATAAAACAGCACCAACACGAATAATAACGTACTTAGTAAAGTCGGATTTTTTTAAAGTGGCGTTTTTCGAATTAAAAGTTTAAACGCCTACAAAGACAATAACTTATTCACGTAATTCTACGCCATAAATATGGTTTCTTAATGTAAGAGAAAGACGGCGCTAGAACAATGAAAGGTAGAATTTCCACTGTTTAAGAAGCTTATAAGCGGTATTCAAACAACACAAAATTAAACTTAGCTTTTAGTAAATTTTACGCTTTATTGTTCTAGCGCCGTCTTTCTCTGTCACTTTCCAACTTTAATTTAAACTGGCTTTTGGTTATAATTAATTTATTTACCAATCAATGATTTTGAGTATAAAACTGTAACAACACAAATAATAACGTACATTACAATTGATAAAAAACGTTATTAAGTGTCAAACAGATTTAAGTGAAGTTATAAAGATTATTTTTTTTAATTTTAACTTATTAAATATGCTTTAGGTCAAAATAAGTTTATATACCACAACAATCAAAGTGTTTGAGTACAGGCTCATAAAAAAGCAGCAACTCGAATAATAACGTAAATTGCGATTTACAAACTACGTTATTAAGTGTCAAAGAAATGTAGGTAAAAGTTTGAACTTTTTTTTAATTTTTCCTTAAACGTTATTTAAGTCAATAACATTTCATTTATAAATAATCAATTTTTTTTAGCATAGACTCACAAGGAAACAGTAACACAAACAGTATCGTACATCAAGGTTTACAAACTACATTATTAAGTATCAAATAAATGTAAGTAAAGATAATTTATTTACCAATGATAAATAATGATTTTGAGTATAAAACTGCAACAACGCCAATAATAACGTAAATTACGATATACAAAAAACGTTATTAGGTGTCAAATAAACGTACGTGAAATTTTTTAATCCTAACTTAATTATCCCTTAGGTAAAATAATTTTATAAACCAACAATAATTAAAGTGTTTGAGTACAGGCTCATAAAAAAACCGCAACACAAACACTAACGCACATTGCAGTTTATAATTTACGTTATTAAGTCTCAAATAAATTTAGGTAAAAGAGTAGACTTTTTCTAATTGTTTCTTAAACATTCTTTGAATCAAAATTCATTTATTTATAAACAATAATCAATATTTTTATGCATAGACTCAAAAGGAAGTTGTAACACCAATAGTAACGTATATCAAGATTTACAAACTAAATTATAAAATGTCAAATAAATGTTGGTACAAATATGGTCACTTTCCAACTTTAATTTAATTTTGCTTTGGGTTACAAATAATTTATTTACTAACAATAATTAATGTTTTTGAGTATAAACTTATAAAACAGCAGCAACACAAATAATAACGTACATTGCGATTTATAAACTACGTCATTAAGTGTCAAAGAATGTAGGTAAAATATGGTCACTTTCTAACTTTAATTCAAACTTGCTTTAAATTACAAATAATTTATTTACCAATAATAATCAATGTTTTTGAGTATAAAGTCATAAAACCGCAGCAACAGAATTAGTAACGTACATTGCAGTTTACAAACTACGTTATTCAATGTCAAATAAATGTAAGGAACCATTAAGACAATTTTTAATTGGTTTTAAACATGTTTAAATTCAATTATCAATGTATTTTAGTGTAGACACATAGGGAAATAGTCACACAAATAGTAACGTGTATCGAGAATTGCAAACTACGTTATTAAGTGTCAAATAAACGTAGGTAAAAATATGGTCACTTTCTAATATTATTTTACACTTGCTTTAAATTACAAATAATTTATTTACCAATAATAATAATCAATGTTATTGAGTATGAACTCATAAAACCGCAGCAACAGAATTAATAACGTACATTGCAGTTTACAAACTACGTTATTAAATGTCAAATAAATGTAAGAAAAAATTCAGACTTTTTAAATTGTTTTTAAACATGTTTTTGATCAGAATCAATTTATTTATCAAAAATTATCAATGTTTTTCAGTGTAGACTCATAGGGAAGTAGTAACACAAATACTAACGAGTATCGTGGATTACAAACTACGTTATTAAGTGTCAAATAAACGTAAGTAAAAATATGGTTACGTTCTAACTTTATTTTACACTTGCTTTAAATTACAAATCATTTATTTACCAATAATAATCAATGTTATTGAGTATAAACTCATAAAACCGCAGCAACAGAATTAATAACGTACATTGCAGTTTACAAACTACGTTATTAAAGGTCAAACGAATGTAAGAAAATAATAACAAATGTTTTAATTTTTTTTAAAACAGGTTTTAGGTCAAAATCAATTTATTTATCAAAAACAATCAATGTTATTCAGGGTAGACTCATAAAGAAGTAGTAACAATAATAATAACGTGTATCGAAGATTACAAACTACGTTAGTGTCAAATAAACGTAGGTAAATATATAGTCACTTTCTAACTTTATATTGCACTCGCTTTAAATTACAAATAATTTATTTACCAATAATAATTAATGTTTTTGAGTATAAACTCATAAAACCGCAGCAACAGAATTAATAACGTACATTGCAGTTTACAAACTACGTTATTAAAGGTCAAACGAATGTAAGAAAATAATAAAAAATGTTTTAATTTTTTTTAAACAGCTTTTAGGTCAAAATCAATTTATTTATCAAAAAAAGTCAATGTTATACAGGGTAGACTCATAAAGAAGTAGTAACAATAATAATAACGTGTATCGAAGATTACAAACTACGTTATTAAGTGTCAAATAAACGTAGGTAAAAATATAGTCACGTTCTAACTTTATTTTACACTTGCTTTAAATTACAAATAATTTATTTACCAATAATAATCAATGTTTTTGAGTATAAACTCATAAAACCGCAGCAACAGAATTAATAACGTACATTGCAGTTTACAAACTACGTTATTAAAGGTCAAACGAATGTAAGAAAAGAATAAAAAATGATTTAATTGTTTTTTAAACAGGTTTTAGGTCAAAATCAATTTATTTATCAAAAATAATCAATGTTTTTCAGGGTAGACTCATAAGGAAGTAGTAACAATAATAATAACGTGTATCGAAGATTACAAACTACGTTATTAGGTGTCAAAAAATTGTAGGTAAAAATATGGGCACTTTATAACTTTATATTGCACTTGCTTTAAATTACAAATAATTTATTTACCAATAATAATCAATGTTTTTGAGTATAAACTCATAAAACCGCAGCAACAGAATTAATAACGTACATTGCAGTTTACAAACTACGTTATTAAAGGTCAAACGAATGTAAGAAAAGAATAAAAAATGATTTAATTGTTTTTTAAACGGGTTTTAAGTCAAATCAATTTCTTTATCAAAAATAATCAATGTTATTCAGGGTAGACTCATAAAGAAGTAGTAACAATAATAATAACGTGTATCGAGAATTTCAAACTACGTTATTAAGTGCCAAATAATTGTAGGTAAAAATATGGCCACTTTCTAACTTTATTTTACACTTGCTTTAAATTACAAATAATTTATACACCAATAATAATCAATGTTTTTGAGTATAAACTCATAAAACCGCAGCAACAGAATTAGTAACGTACATTGCAGTTTTCAAAATACGTTATTAAATGTCAAATAAATGTAAGAAAAAAATATAAAATGTTTTAATTTTTTTAAACAGGTTTTAGGTCAAAATCAATTTATTTATCAAAAATAATCAATGTTATTCAGGGTAGACTCATAAGGAAGTAGTAACAATAATAATAACGTGTATCGAAGATTACAAACTACGTTATTAGGTTTCAAAAAATTGTAGGTAAAAATATGGGCACTTTATAACTTTATATTGCACTTGCTTTAAATTACAAATAATTTATTTACCAATAATAATCAATGTTTTTGAGTATAAACTCATAAAACCGCAGCAACAGAATTAATAACGTACATTGCAGTTTACAAATTACGTTATTAAAGGTCAAACGAATGTAAGAAAAGAATAAAAAATGATTTAATTGTTTTTTAAACAGGTTTTAGGTCAAAATCAACTTATTTATCAAAAATAATCAATGTTTTTCAGGGTAGACTCATAAGGAAGTAGTAACAATAATAATAACGTGTATCGAAGATTACAAACTACGTTATTAGGTGTCAAATAATTGTAGGTAAAAATATGGTCACTTTCTAACTTTATATTGCACTTGTTTTAAATTACAAATAATTTATTTACCAATAATAATTAATGTATTTGAGTATAAACTCATAAAACCGCAGCAACAGAATTAATAACGTACATTGCAGTTTACAAACTACGTTATTAAAGGTCAAACAAATGTAAGAAAAAAATAAAAAATGTTTTAATTGTTTTTTAAACAGGTTTTAGGTCAAAATCAATTTATTTATCAAAAATAATCAATGTTATTCAGGGTAGACTCATAAAGAAGTAGTAACAATAATAATAACGTGTATCGAAGATTACAAACTACGTTATTAAGTGTCAAATAAACGTAGGTAACATTATAGTCACGTTCTAACTTTATTTTACACTTGCTTTAAATTACAATTAATTTATTCACCAATAACAATCAATGTTTTTGAGTATAAACTCATAAAACCGCAGCAACAGAATTAATAACGTACATTGCAGTTTACAAACTACGTTATTAAAGGTCAAACGAATGTAAGAAAAGAATAAAAAATGATTTAATTGTTTTTTAAACAGGTTTTAGGTCAAAATCAATTTATTTATCAAAAATAATCAATGTTTTTCAGGGTAGACTCATAAGGAAGTAGTAACAATAATAATAACGTGTATCGAAGATTACAAACTACGTTATTAGGTGTCAAAAAATTGTAGGTAAAAATATGGGCACTTTATAACTTTATATTGCACTTGCTTTAAATTACAAATAATTTATTTACCAATAATAGTCAATGTTTTTGAGTATTAACTTATAAAACCGCGGCAACAGGATTAGTAACGTACATTGCAGCTTTTAAAATACGTTATTAAATATCAAATAATTGTAAGAAAAAAATTCAGACATTTTTAAATTGTTTTTTAAACATGTTGTAAGTCAGAATCAATTTATTTATTAAAAATGATCAATGTTTTTCTTGTGTAGGCTCATAGGGAAGTATTAATACAAATAGTAACGTGTATTGAGGATTACAAAACACGTTATTAAGTGTCACACAAACGTAGGTAAAAATATGGTCTAACTTTATTTTACACTTGCTTTAAATTACAAATAATTTATTCACCAATAATAATCAATGTTTTTAAGTATAAACTCATAAAACAGCAGTAACAGAAATAATAACGTACATTGCGATTTACAAACTACGTTTTAAGTACCAAAAAAATATAAGAACAATTATGGACATTTTAAAATTATAACTTAAACATGCCTAAAGTCAAAATTAATTTATTTATCAACAATTATTAAAGATTTTGAATATTAGCTCATAAAAAAGCAGCAATACAAATACTAAGGCACATTTTGGTTTGCAAACTAAGTTATTAAGTGTCAAATAAATGTAGGTAAAATATGGTTACTTTCCAACTTTAATTTAAAGTTGCTTTAAGTACAAATAATTTATTTACCAACAATAATCAGTGTTTTGAGTATATACTCATAAAATAGCACTAACGCGAATAATAACGTACATTGCGATTTACAAAGTACGTCATTAAGTGTCAAAGAAATGTAGCTAAAACTCTTTGTAATTGTAAAACATTCTTTAGTTTAAAATTAATTTATTTACTAACGGTAATCAAAGATTTTGAGTACAGACTCATAAAACAGCGATAACGCAAATAGTAACGCTCATTGCAATTTACTATGTTATTAGGTAAAAATTTAACCTTTTTCTAATTATAACTTAAACATGCTTTAGATTAAAAAAATAAATTATTTTATTTACTGTTTTTAAGTGTAGAAGATTATAAAAAAAGACACAATTTTTAACGTAGATACGTTACGATTTACAAATTAGTTGATTAAGTTTTAAATGCGCGTAGAAGAAAAGTTTTGACATTTTCTAATCTTGATTTGAACTAACTGAAGTTGAAATTACTTAATTTGCTGACTTTGAATAATGTTATTGCGCATTGTGTAGTATAAATAAAAACGTTTTAATAGATGGTTTTTAAACTGCGATGAATAATCGTTTAATGTATTCAGTGCGAAGATTTGAACGCTTCTTTATTTTAAATTTTCGCATTTGTACTGTATTTTAAAACAGCAAAAAACACAGATTAAATGTTTTTTATTGATCTACAAATTGTCTTCAAAAGAACTTGGTAAGCTATGGGAAACAAAACGTGTGCAGAACTTGTAATTAGCAATGTTTGTACATTGTGATTTTACTTGTATTTTTTTTAACTGAGCAGACGTTTCTACAGTCACAGTGTATAATAAAATGAGTTTTTTTGAATTGGATCGTGTCAACGCGGTTTTCAGTCAACTTTTCAGTATTTTTTTGCGATTTCTTCTAAAATTAAGTCTGTTAAAGCTAGCAAATGTTTGGCAATTTTGGGTTTAAGATTAACATGGGTAGACGTTGTTACAAAGAGTTTGTAAAAAACATTTACACAACTTTGTAGTTCTACTGTAAAATACAAAAAAAACGTTTATACATTTTTTTTTGTTTTATTCTACGGTGCTAGCTAATTTGCTTAGACAAAACGTGGAATAACTATTTGAATTTTATTACTAAAACATTCTAATCTAATTCCAGTTCAAGGTGAGAAAACAATAGGTTTAATTTCAAAACTAAGAAATATAAAAAAAACAATTATTGTTCTGAATCAGTTTGATTGAATGTTCAATCAATTAATTGTTTTTAGAAATGCATGTGCTCATTTTTTGACTAAAACTTTAAAAATATTTTTTTAATTGGATAGCATAGTCACAGTAAGTGTTAAAAAACGCAAAAAAGCATCGTTCACGCCTGACTACGATTAAAAAATAAAAAACAAAGAAAAGTATGTGTTTTCAGCGTAAGTTTATTGCAATTTTCATATATTAAATAATTCTAAATATTTACATTATATTACATTATTACATTTATACATTATTTGGCTTCTTCAGACTAATACATCTAGAAATATAAATATATCACAACATATACAAAACGCCAAAAATTAAATTAACTAGAAATTGTGAAAAATCAGTCGGTTCTCGATTCGGGGAAAAATTATATCACAAATTGAATTTGATTAATCGCATCCTTTGTAAGATCAACTGAGGCAATTTATTTTGGGCACTAAATTAAAACGCATTACGCTTATCATTCACGTTAAGTGACTTTTGTACAAATTAGTGCTTTATTTGCATAGCGACGAAGATGACGTTGCCCGTTTCAAAAGAAACAACAAAAAAAGTCTTCGACTTAATGAACTGCGTTTAACAATTCCGGATGAACGATTCTACGTCTGTTTAAATTTACATAATGTTAGACTCGTGTTTTAGATTTTCCAATAACTTAAGCATGAATATTCGTTACATTATGTACAACTTATGTAATCGTAAATCGGTAACTCCTGGGTAAAAACGTTTTTTGCATTGGTCAGTATTAATTAATTCGAGCCGCCACTTTTTGACGCCGCGGTTTTTGGTCACTAATACAAGCGTTTTTGATTATGATTTAACCCCAGTTGACCCGAAAGTTTTTCCGGTACATCATCAATCATATTAACAATTCCGCTAATAAATTAAGACCCTATTTTAAATTCCGTCTATCATGTAAGACAAACAGTAGTATTTGAAAAAAAAAATGTAGGAAAGAAGCAAACCGGCTTTGAACACGAAATTACAATTTCAAATATGCGACTACCTAAGGATATTTTCAAGTCCGATTACTATCAAAATACATAGATTCACATTTTAAAATTTGATTATATACCTTTTCTATTCTTTCATTTAATATTTTTATGCTTTTCTCAGGTAGCGAAGGTAAAACGTCTTTCACTTGGGGGTTGTTGCGTTTTTCGAACATATTCCTTAACAGATGCCCGACGTTTTTGTGCTTCTTAAGGCTTCGAATGACTTCGACAGTTGGCTTCCTAAACAGACACAAATTGTCCAAAAGCACCGAGTGATAAATCTCGTATTTCTTTAACAGACGATAACCGTGCAATAAGCCCGATTCGTTGTCCAAAAACACTAGCAAATTTGTGTCTAGTTTTTTCGCTAGGTTATGTGCCGGCGCGTCCATGATGTTGACATTCCACTGGTAGTTGTACAAATTATTCACTATGCGATCTAAATTGGCCGTGAGATAATCAAAAACGATTAAATCGGACCACTGCGCGAGCTCCACTAAATTTTTTATCACACTACCGTTATCCAGCACGTTCACATTACTCCCTGTCATGTTAAACACGTCGAATTTATTCAAGTGTCTTTCGATGGGTTTAAACACCGCGGGGATGTTAGAGGAATCCAAATTTGAAATGTACTGGGTGATCACCACGGGGCGGTTCGAATGCCATTGAGCGGCGGCGATGTCGTTTTCTAAATTCTTCCAAAGAGGCGAATCCAAAATGACCGTCGTTACGGTGGACGGCGCCAAATTCGGCAACTTTAAAATCTGCGCCAAATAAAAACTAAACAGTTCTCCTTGGATTTGGTCGGTGTTTTGCCGATATCGCACGCAACCCTGTCGACCGTCTTCAAAGCTCAGCAAGCGATTTTGCATGCGGCCACAGCCGTTTTGCAATTTCACCGCAACGCCTTTACGAACGTACGTCGTCCAAGCGTCGTGTTTTTCCTCCAGGTATCCTTCGGGCAAAGCGTTTTCAATGCGATAACCCCAATAGATTCCATCCTCGATTAAAGTGTTATCCGGTTGCAGAAACGAAATCGGTGGCGGCGGCGGCGTCGCGTTTTGAATTTTAAAACTATTATTCACAAAAACGTTCCTAATTGCGGCGTCGTTCGACACGCGCGTTTCATTCACCGACCTTTCCAAACACAGAATTGGCAAGAAAATTCCAAAAAGAAGTCCTACGGTAAAACCGATTATCACACTTAATAAACAAAAGTTTTTGTGTCGTGCACCACCGTTGAAGTCACTACATAATGATGCAATTACGCACTCATTACGCGTTGCTGGTTCTTCTAAATTATTGTACTGCCTCATTTTGTCATTACTCTACTTGCGATGCCAAAGTAATTGCCATTTAAACGTAATAAATTATAATCGACGATTAATTAGAGTATAAATAGATTGGGTCTAATAAAGACCGAAGTTGCAAGTTTTGTTCTTCTTGTTTTTATGCTAATTAATTTGGAAACGTCCAATTAAAGTAAGCTCTGTGTTTTTGAGGAGCAATCAGCGATCTCTAATCGTTCGAGAATTTAACATAAGTTCGGTTCTTGTTTACAAGATTAATTTATGTATTTATTCGGCAACATCTTTTTTGTCTTTGCCTAATTATACGACAGCACTATCTACGCGCAATTAACTAAATACTCTCGTTTAAGAACATTCACGTCTTCACGCTAAGAAGTTTGCTTATAAACTGAAAGCTCTAGCAAGCATACATGATTCTTCAAGTTAAGATTAACAATGATGTAGAGAGGGACGAGAAACATAGTTGACATATTTTGTTGAACAAAGACAAATATATAAAAGAATATTTGTCTCGAAGGTAAAACGAGATGTCTTTCGCAAATGAAAAGGTAAAGGAAGATAGGTAGAAAAATAGTAAACCAGAAGGTGCATTCAATGGAGATGGATTTATTGATGGCCTTTAGTAGGAGGGAGATCAAGAATTGAGGTATATTTCATTGTGTATATGGCATTTTGAAGGTCGAAAAGAATTCTAAGCTTTGTTTGCTTACTAGAAAATAATCTATCTTAAAAAGAATTTATTAAAATTTTATTTTTTATGACAAGCCGGTGGAATTTATGCCGGACTCGGACGTTTTATTATGAATTTATAATTCGAAAAGATTTGTCATGCGACGCCAAATAAATATTCAAAATATCCGATCGAATCTTGATTTTTTTTCAAATTTTTCTAACAAAATAAAATGTATTTTTTATAGTTAGTAAAGTTGGAATAATAATAAAAAAAGAAAAAAAACAATTTGAGGCTGCAAAAACCAAGACAAAATTAAACAGTAACACTGCAACATCAACATTTTTTGAGAAAAGAGTATGAAAAATGTTTGCAAAAAAAAAATTTATTAAGAAAAATACAGTTTCAAACATCAACATTGAACTTGACGGTAAAGACTCCACGTTGCTCATAGATACCATCAAAATATGCGAAATGAAAGAATTGAAGAAGTTTTGGATAAAAACCAGAAAATAGAAGATTTGTAGTAGAGTCTTAACAATTAAGATTCTAAGCAGTTTATTAAAAAAAACTTGAAATTAGACAACACTAAACAAAAAAAACCTGAAATTTTTTACAACATTGATCAGGTGTATGCTGCAGCTCCAAAACAAACCATAGAGCACACCATTATTTAATTTATTAACGTCTTAGATGGGCATTCATAGTTTTACTCTACCAGCATTTAATTTTTCTTATTCAAACTAAAACTCAACACAGCAAACTAAAATACCAGCGCGTTATTTTTAAGACTGCACTCGACTTCTCGCATTTAACTTCTTTTATCGTTTTTAAACGTTTTCCAATTTTTAAGGCTGTTCTGTAAGCCTCCGTCCATTTGATGAAGTAATGTTATGATAAAAACATTTTGGTATAGTTTTTGTGCTGTATGAATTTCATCCAGTGATAAATGTGATTTACTGGAAGTTACTGATGTCTATATTTTCGCTTTAAACGTTATGCAAACAACATGTGTGTTAACACCATGCTCATTACAACTTTATATTTTTTGGCTGTGAGAAATTTGCTGGGGTAAGGATACATTTTCATTTTACAGCGCGATTTGATTCTTCTTTATTATCATAGCAACTTTGGATCATTGCTTTTGCACATGGTACTCAAACACGTTGAATGGATTCCATGCGTTGACTGTTGTGTCCTCAACACAAAAAATGGGTTTCAAGTTAAAAGCCAAAAAAATTACGCCTTTTGAGCTATTCGAGTTCACATTTATGACGTTTAGGTTACAAAATGCAGCCTAAACATTTCAAAGGTTTGTCGACAAAGTTTTTCAGGGTTTTAATTTTTGTCATGCATACAATGACAATATTTTCATCGCGTCATTAACTCTGAATGAACACATGCAACACTTAAAAACCTTATTCTGACATTATAAGTATTATGGTGAGGTTATTAATCCCGGCAAATGTGTATTTGAGCAGTTTTTAGGTACGGTAAATTTATTCAGGCGATGCTTGTCAAACGCAGCATGAGTTCGAGCGCCATTAAACAACATTTTTCATAAAGCTCCATAGAAAAGCCTCCCACAAACAACTTTACTGGTTTGCCTCAACGTTCGAATAGCTATTTTTACCAACCTTTAGATTTTCCAGTCCTTTTTCTCAAAAAAATTGTTAGCGGTGTCTGGCAACTTTTCGATTCTTTCTCAAACACTTTAGGCACATGGTCAAAAGTTGGTTATTTACTATGGACACTGACCACAAACCTTCAAGAAAAAACCAATCAGTGTTCACCGCGCCAATTTTGCCATTTCGATTTTATCGGCCAATTTACAACCGACTAAATTTTTCTTATTCTGGAACTGACCCGACAGACAAGCTCATCACTAAACGTTACGTGAAGACTGCAGACAATGAACTTGTCTGCACTTTTCCAATGCAACACAATTTGAGCACATCTTTTTGGATATGGACGTTATGCCACTGTCAGAAGATACTTACTATGGTGGATTGACTTACTTGTTGGCCAAAAGCTACACCAATGATTAAGAAGCTACAACAGTTGCAAAAACATCTTAGGATAATTGGATTGCTTGATTTGGCACATCATTAAGGGTCACAATAGACCAATGCAGACAATTTGAATCGTATCTTTCTGAACATTTAAATTGTTTTTTAGATTTAACTTAATTAGAAACAATTGCATATAATCCATCAGCGAACGATATGTTTGAACATTTACACCGTCAAATAAAAGCAGCAATTGGCAACAAAAATCCAGGCAACACACTAGTGATGGCCAAAATCGGTCTTGGTCTTGCAGTCTTGTCTTGGTCTCGCAAGATTTGCAAGACCAAGACCAAGAGCAAGACAACAACGCCATTAGCAAGACCAATACCAAGACTCAAGGTTGCAAGACCAAGACTGGATGCAAGACTAGCTCTGCAAGACTTCGGCAAGAACAAGACTACCTTGCAAGACTCTTGCAGTTTTTTTCTTATTACGAACGATTATTTATCTTTTTTTATTTATCCCACATACAAGAAAACATTTGTTTTCCCAAAAAATTATTGTATGTATACGTGAAAGTAAAGTAAGTAAAAAGTTTTTTGAAAAAACGTTGTTTCGACTTTAGTAAAATGATGCTTGTTTAAAAAAAAATTATTTATTATATGTATCTTTTTATTGATTAAAATTTTGAAAAATTATTGGTGTATATATTATCAGTTTGTGACAATTTAAATTTATTCGTTCAATAAAAATGTAGGTATATACAATTTTAAGGTCCTTCAAAATTAAGAATTGAAGTGAATTAACATTTGGTTATGTATTTATGTATTTGTGTTTTGATACTTTATTGAGTATAAAATTAAATTAAATCTTGTTAGATCGTTGACATGTAAAATTAAAAATAAAGTAACTTAATATTCCGTATCATCTTTGTTATTGCAGGTTTAGTAGATTAATGAAAAGTAAAAAATTCTGTCTAATCCACATTCATTTTTAATAATAAAAATTATAAGCAATATATGTTTCCACGTTTTTAATACTTAAGCCATTTACAGATGCAGTTGTACTTGTAGATGGTTTAAATATTAAAAAAGTCGAAACATGTCGTGTCTATTATAATTTATGTGGGTTAGACAGAATTTTTTACTTTTTATTAAAGTAACTTAATTTTTCGTTATTAATCAAATATCCATTAAAAAATTTTTTTTTAACAAAATTGATTTTCATTGTGAAGTTTCATTCCTAGTACGGTGTAAAAATGCAAGACTGCAAGAGTCTTGCGTCCAAGACCAAGAACAAGACTAAAACTCTATATGCAAGACCAAGAACAAGACCGAGATTAAGGATATCAATACAAGACCAAGAGCAAGACTAACTGGTGCAAACCAAGACCAAGACCAAGACTTATATGGTCTTGTCTTGGTCTTGCGTTTGGCCATCACTACAACACACCGACGTCATATGACGGGATTGATACGTCTTAATGACGTCAATAAAACGTGTGCTGCCTGGGAAGTAACTAATGGAAAGACTAGTGTAGTTAAGTTCTTTCAAACGTCCAATTAGCAGCTTCAACACGTTACTAATTTCTACACATGGTTGGCTGAAAACTTCTTTGTTGTTGATAATTGATGCTTTTTTGAATCTTTTTTTGTCTTAATGTTCCTATCTGTGTATTATGTTTGCCTGAACTTATTTCATTCTATGTTGTTCTTTCCAAGAATGTTACGCAATGCCGGATCTTAAATTTTTGTCAGTCTGTGAGTATTTGTACAATTTCGTTTCAGTTTTCAGAAGAAAATCATAGTTTGGATGATTATGAGAAGCCTTCTGTGAGTAGATTTGACTAGTAACCTAATTTGTCATATGGTTAAGGAGCCTAATTCAATTTCGTTGTATCAGCTTTCCGATAGCGACGTAGGGAGATCACCTAGGCAGTATCTAAGTCTATGTATTTCGTCTAGAAGCTGCAACGTGCTATTTCGTGCCGATGAATACACTACACTGATGTATTCTTAGAAGAGCTTTGATGAAGTCGATGGTTTTTTGACATTTTAAGTCCGTCGCAGAAAGATGTTCTCTCTAAGCAATTTCAAGTTAAAAGTTATTTTTAGGAATATTGTGGTGTCCTTGCAGGTGATTGCTTGTTGATTTTGTTTAATATACAATGCAGAGTCGTAGTAAGAAGTTTTCAGTTGGCAAACGGGTACGCATGAGCATATTAACTTTGAAAAGTAAGTTCTTTTTCAAGTTGTAACTGTGCAATTTTTGTTAGATGCCGTGGCGCCACGTCATGCCATATGCAAATGTTTGCGGTTTCTGGATGCATCTTGGGCCATTTGCTCTAACAATACTAAGCGATCTTAAACCTGTTTTTGTAGAATGTGGCTTGGTAAAGGACTAACAATTTGTTTCCTTCTAGGTACCATTGCAAACGGGTGTTTACCGTCTTCTCCATTCGTTTTTTTCAAACAGCAAGTAAGGCTAATAGAGCAATAACTACAGGATCGAATGGAATCTTTGCTTGATTTTTAGATAGGAACCGCTACGGCTTTTTTTTATATTTGTTAAAGTATGTATGGTTATTTCAAAGTTGATTGTACATATCTACCAAGTTTCGTTTTGTTTCAGAAGGAATGTTATCAGGTCTCAGGAAAGTTGTCGTTCGTCGAAAAGCTTGCCGTTTCAAACTGCGTCGCCAGTAAGTTAGCGATCTCTACTACATCTTCTGTTTGTTGATGTTGGGAGCTTTCCATACGGGTTAGCATGGCAAAGCGATATTTTTTAGATATAGCGTTTATCTTCCTTCAGACATCAGCGCTGCTAGAAGTGAATGCTTTAATCGACGTGTGGGCGTTCATTTTCTAGCACGACTTTCTTGGACTTAGCTCTAGCTTTTTTTAAAATTACCAGTTTTTTTAGGTCGGGTACTTTCTGAGGAGGAAGAAGAGGAGAAGGAGGATGTAGACCTACTATACCACACAAACTTGCTTTGTTTAAGTTTGCCACATATAGGGTAGAACAATTTGGAATATGTTACGAGAAGAAAGGAATGCCTAGTGACGAGCTAGATGGGCTGTGTATTAAGTCCGTGCTATGTGAGCACGAGGTTCAGCGAGCCACCCACCTTGTAGCTTATCATTACATGCCAAGCTAAAAACCAAGTAGGAGGGAAAAGCATACAATCTTGTAATAGATGGGGATGAGGCCAGTTAGTCAAAACAGCTACGACTAAAAACAAACTAAATATAATCAAATAAAACACTAGCAGTTAAAAAACTAACTAAATACCCTGCTTTGCGGTAACTGACTGTAAAATAAAATCATAATGCCATGCAATGCAATGAGTACATTGGCGTTAGACGCTAGTTTAGAGATAGACTCAGGAGAATCGAGATGATACAGGTTGATTTAGGTTCTTAGGGTATTTCAGTCATCATCGAACTCCCGACCGGCGAGAATCTTATGTGACGGAGTAATACCACACGACGTACAACATCTAGATAAAGTTTTGAACGAACTTAATGGAATCCCAATAATTACCGCAAGAGATTTCAATGCAAAATCGCCGCTTTGGCATTGGTTGCAGACCGAAGAACGAGGTAAAAGTGTGGAGAACGTGACCTATGTGTTGTGAATGAGCCTGATCAACCTTTTACCTTTGCTAGTCACCAAGGTAATTCAAATATTGATGTCACATTAGCATTACAACTTTTAGCTAAAAAATTTTCTAACTGGAAAGTTATTCCAGAGGTTGTTACAAGCTTTTGGGTTTTACGAACCTTGCAATACAGAAAATATGCTTAAGGGCGCCAGAGCGGATCCAAAGTAACTTTTCTATCTTGCTCGGGACAGAACGGTTCACACTTGTAACACGATGTTAGGTTCGTAGTTCTTATACTCGGCTGTTCGAGTAGCCAACGTTTGTTATTAGATATCGACGATCCAAAGAGAAAGGTATGTTGTCATAAAAGAACAAGTAACCACAATAACAACTTTAATCTAGAATCGTTGATGATTATCACAGGTATATCGAATTCTCATTACAGAAATGCCAATAGTATCGGCAACACACAATACATAAGTAAATTACGTCGATATGAATAGCGAAGAATAGTTTATAGTAAATATCATTTGTATACAGCATGCGGGATACACGAAATAATGATAATAATTACGGCATTAATATTAAACTATCATAATAATTCTTGGTAGTACACAGCATACGTAACACAAAATAAGCAAAAATTACTATCTAAATGGTAATCCAATAACGTTAGTAAATACGGAATTAATATTCACAACAGTTTCGTGATCGACCTTTCTGACAACGAATAAGGTACATAAAACACTTACCACTAACACAGAAACTTCCACTCGTACGAAGAAAGCGCTTTCCCCGGCAAGCAATCCTGTAAACAATTTGAGTCGCAAATCGTGTCAAACCAATGCCTCACGAAATCAAGATCTACAAAAATGGTTACTTAATGTTAAAGAAAGTACATATAATATAACCCGGTTGTCGAATGCTGTTGTACACCTTCGATGACAGTTGGTTTCGCAGGTGTTTGCCGCATGAGTAAAACCTCGCAGAAATATGATTGTCTTCGGTTTAATTAGTTTTAACCGTAGGCCTTATAGATAGTTATAATCGTCCCATAAAAGTATTTGTCGATGTTAATCCCTCGTAATTCGGTATCGAGATCGTAATGAAGTTATAAATTTCCCTTGTAGATTTTAAATTACGACAAGAATACCCATATTTAGGAGGTAGCACATGGCGCTAACGAAAAGACATAAAAATTACCTTTAATCAAAGAAAGAACAAAACCCACTTACCCTGCGTGGATTAAATTAGTTAATTAAGAAGACTTCTATTTCCCCTCGTGTCCCAACACGTGGATGATTTGAGAAAACGATTTTTAATTCACGCAGACATAGGTTATAACATGAACGATGTCAAAGTCAAAATGCCGGTATCTCACCGGATATCGTCTACTCAATACGAAGAGACCAACGAACCCGATAGATGGCGTCAAGAAATAGAAAAGTAATTTTTAATTAAACCAATATACAGGGTAGTGCATTATTTAAATTTATGCACGTAACAAGGTGATTGAGAGTGACTACCAACTAATACGTTTTAATTTAACCGTCAAAAATCCTCCATCGGTTCCGATCTCTAAGCGTATCCTGGATGTCAAATGCATAGATCCTGTCAAGCTGAACACAGCTGTCAGCGACCTACCTTCTACTTATCTTCTACTTGGAGCTAAGTGTCACAATTCTAATTCTATAGGCGTCTCCATTGATAAACTGACCAAGCTGATCCCCAATCTAGCCAGAATAGTTTAAACCGAGTTCGCTCGAGTTCTAGAGATAGTATACCGTGGTGGAGTCTAAGGCTAGATAGGTTAAAGCGAGTCGTACATCAATTACCTAAGCTTTAGCTAAAGGTGAAAAATTTATTCGCATATTGAAGAGAAACCAGAGCACTTTCTGAATATGTTGAAAACGTTTTTTTTTGTAGCAATTGCCGTTTTCATCTGTGTATTCCACTAAGGTACGACACGTTTGAACAGAGCATTGCCAGTTCAAGAGATAAATTTAAATGCGGGCCTAAGTATGAGTCGGTGATTTCGCAGACGTCTTGTGCTTTCAGCGGTGTTAGTTACTTGACAATTTTTTTCCAATCTGCTTGAGCTATTATCTATCTTTTATCAACGTGTTTGTTTGGGTAAACCCTATTCGTTTCCACAATATCTAGAGTGGAAATGCAAAACGATCCAAGTGCCAAAAAGTAAGTTCTGAGAAAATTAACAAAACGTTTATTTATGAACTGAAGTACTATATAATAGACATGTTTTACATTTAATATTCTTAACTCTATATAAGTAACCTATCCTAGAAAAAAAATAAGCAAGAACACAACTTTGATACATTAAAAAAAATATTATACTGAAAAAGCTCTGAAACGTTCTAAGTCCACTGACAAATAATGGTGCACTAAAATTTTCAAAATTATGCCCGGTGTGAAAGAAGCTCTTTAGTCGTCGCAATAAGCTTTTCGTAGTAGTGGTAATGTTTTAATGTTTTAAAGGTATGTAATCAAACATACTCTCAATGTTTGCAAGTTTTTCGGCACTTATTCTGTTTTGGCATTCTAGTGCAGGCGGAACGATTTCAGCAAGTTAATTCGACCTCTTTCTTTTTTTGAGAACGTTGCACACATTTCATGATTCGAATTCACTAAATGATTTCTTAGTTTTAATTACTGCTGGATTTTCTCTGCTGATTTCCATTTCCATCCATGAAACTTGAGAGATTTGTAGTTTCGTTGTAGTTATGTAATCATCAGCTACTCGTAGGAAATTCAGAAAATTTTCTTTTTGTAAACGCACCACCTTAAATGGATTTTTATGGCGTGCACTGGCGAACATCTTTTCTAAATCACAAGGAACAAAACATTTTGTTACTCGCTTCCTCTTTTCAATTGGTGCGAAATATCTATCGCAGGTGAGGTAGCTGTGTCCACTTACTAAGAACTTTTGTTCTATTTGTTCGAAAACACCTGAAGCTACCAGATTAATCAGGAGCATACAAAGAATTCTATTTTTATTTTGCCATGTGCAGTTGTCGCACCAAATAATAAGCTTCCTTTTTTTAAAAAACATTTCTTGGTCCATAGTGAAAACCTTCCACAAAGCAAAGGCAATTGCGTTACCTCCTCTACCTGTTATTGACTCGTCCCATAAGCACATTATGCCGGTTTTTGTATCAGATATATGTACACCAAAGTTGTAGCACGAAAGTTGGCGATTGTAAAACATGTCGGAATGAGTGAGGGTGGGTATAAACAAAACTTTATGCTCTAAAATCTTCCCATCACCATCTTATTATACTAAATCGATAGTCCTAATCTTCCTCTTATTCTTCTTTCCTTGATTGCTTTTGCTTTCTCGGCTTTTCTATAATGCAGCTCCAACTGTTTAGATAGTGTATGCCTTTCTGGGCAGTTAGATGGGGTAGCTCTGATCTTATTATTCAGTTTGTCACAAGATGAACATGTATCCGATTTAGGACGGCCAAACCGCAGCATTGGGTAATCTTTGTAAAAAACAGTACGATAAAACTTATATGTAACGGTGGAGTATGGAAATTTATTTTTAAAGGCAAGAAACATACGATTTATATTAAGATCTGGACTTAGAAATTCCCTGCTTGATTTGCTTTTGCTGTCTTTTACCGTCCTCCAGCAACATTGCAAAATTTTACATTCTTTCCTTTCCTTCATTTTTTCTTTATAACCCATCGCCCTTTTCCCTGCTTCTATTCTAATCTTCTCTAACTTCCCCTCCTCCTCTATTATGTAATTTGATAATTTTACACGTTTGCTGTTTTTCTCGCGTTGATCGATGAATTTCAGGTTACCTCATTTTTTTCTTTCGGTTAGTTCCTGAACTTTTCGGTGACTTCTATTCACCTTTCCCACCTGGATAAGAGTCAAAAGAAAGGTACCTTGTTTTTCATAGTCGGTAGTTGCGTACAAGTCGTTATAAAGCCTTAGCTTCTGATTAAACGAGATTGTTTTGCACTGGTACCGGCAGGAGCAATGCATCTAAAATAAAAAACTTCGTCAACAAGACGTAGAATATGAGGTTATAGTTCTCTTACTTCTGCTTTTTTAGCTGATATTTTCTTGCCCTTATAATTTGTATGTGGTAAACCAGCAAGCTTTAACCTTTTCCTTTCTTTTCTGACACTTTTACTTCTTTTTTTCCTATTTTTGCTTGCTTTTCCAGCAGCAGCAACGTCCTCATTTGCTTGCATTTCGATTAAACGCTTTGGACAAAAGGTGGCACATAGACCTTTTAAGCAGAATATACGCGCTCGGACTTAGACCTTTCCCCACTCGTACTATGCGACTTCACTCGTCAAAGTTCATGATAACACATAGACCGTTTTGTGGGTTATTGGCGGTGGCACTTAGACCATAAAAACAAACCAAACTCAAAACTCATGAAACAGGCACTAGACCGTTTTGCATTTCCACTCTAGGATTATGAAAAAAATTGGAGACTATCTGACTGGACGCTATTAAAAAGTTGATGGCGGAGAAGGTATTAGATTTGCTGTTAAGGTGAGTATGTACTTTACGTTGTTTTTTATTATTATTGCCAACGGTTATTCGTTTGCGCAAGGAGATGGTTGTATCGTACTGTCTTATATTCTCTTAGTGAGTACAAAACGCACGAAATAGAACAGTATTAAGTATGTATTTTTTGTAGCCACATGGCACGTGTCAATTGAAATATAGACATTCTAAGAGTAGTCTGGTTTTTCACATGTAGAATCTGCCATATTCGCACGAAACTTAGTAGATGCAGTTTTTGGAATTTCCACTAGTCTGTGGTCTAGTGTCAGAGATCATACTTCTAATGGTAGTTGATGATCTGAACATTATATTGAATTTTTAGCTTCTTTCTATGCGTTTTATCGTCTCGGATAAGCTTCTGACGTAGGGAATGCTGAGTAGCGCTTTCGGCAGTTCTTCTTTTTTTTGGTTGCTGGTTAATGTTGGTTTGGTGTTTATGAAGAAGCTCTTTTATTATATTTTTTGAGCAGCCATTTTGTTTTAGACTTTTTTTGCTGTTTTTGATTTCTTTTTGAAGTCTTTTCTTAGTGTTACATAAATTGTCGGCTTTGCCGAATAAAGACTTTGCTACTTTTTTCTTTGTTGTTGTTGAGTTATTGGATGCATGGTTCAGATATTATTACTATTGTTTTTCTTTACGTGTACGTCCAGGAATGGCAGTGAGTTTTTCATGGTAAATTTAATGGATGTCGTAATGCTGTTCAGTGATTTATTTGTCGATCAATGTGGTACCAAATTGTAAACGTTTCGTATACATACCTAAGTCATATCTTAGGTTTAAATTTAGTTTTTTCTATGGCCTGAGCTTTAAACCAGTTCAGGTAGATGTCGGCAATGGTGGCAATTGCTGATGCTCTAGCAATCGAAACGTTGTGTATACTCATTTATTTTTGTTAAAAAATATAAAGAAAAAATAAAGATAATGGAAACCCAGACTTCTGTTATTACATAAAGATGGCACCACGCACAACCCATCGATCATTCTGGATCTACCACCCACCACTAAACCAAGCCCATTCACAGAACAATTTTACCAAGTCTGAAAGACGCGTTCTCTTTTCAAATTGGCTGCAAGCTGAATTTTCGTGACGCTAAATCACTAGCAGGTGGTACTACAAGAATTATTTTTATTTAAAAAGAAAATACCTACCTAAGTGAGCAAAAAAAAGTTAACTTTAATTTCTTTAGAATATCTAGCAACTATTAAAAAAAAGACTTAAAAATAAAAATTGTATAACAAAGGTATTTGATGAATCTAAAAAAGTAGTAAAGTAAATCATAAAAATTAAACAAAAAAAATCAATAAAGACATTAGACTGTTATCAAGTCGAGATAAACACAAGATCTATAAAACAAAAGAACAACTTCAGAGAAGAAGAATCTGAAAAAAATTTAATGGCGATAAAAACAGTAAAAACTTAAATTAAGATTTTTAAATCAATAGCGCTTCTGACCTTTAAATTTTTTTTATTGTTTATATGCGTATACACAGTCAAATTTAAATAATTTTTCTACAATCAAGTTTTTTAAGTATTTTTATTAGAACGGGTTTCTTATGAGAGTTTTAACTAATATTAAACATATTTTATTTGTCTAAGATTGTATATTTAAAAACAAAAAAAAAAACATAATTTAATTAACGATACCCGTCATGCTTCTTAACTTTTGTTTTGCATATTAAAACAAATATTTTTTTAATAATTGGCGCCTACTGCAGCATTGTGACTATTTGTAAAAATTAAAAAAAATCTTAGCTAAGATTTTTTATAGACCCATAAAATAAAACATTATAATCAATGCAATCAATAAAAACTTTATTATAAATTCATGATTTGAATATTTATTTTAAGTCAAAAAAGTGATGGATGACATTCGTATATTTACGTATTTGTTTTTATAAAAATTTAATTAATTAGAATTTTTTGTGCCAAATTTTCATTCTTGGAATTTAAAAAAAGTTGTTTTCCCAATTTTTTTTATTATATAACTAAAAAATATCAAAAATCAATGTTTATTATTAACAATTGTAAAATTATGTTAATTTTTTTTATAAAACAGTTAAACCAGCTACTTGTAAGAGTATTCCATTCTTCCGACATTTTTAAAATTTTTTTTTAATTGATTATTTCCGTTTTGTCGTGCAAAATTTAATCCTCACTAAGAATTAAAATATTTCTTTAATAATACATTCCACACCTTTAAAATAATTCTAACTAATCTTGATCTTTTTTGGTACCACAATTTATTTTCACAATTTTTTGGTTTTTATCGAAGCTTGACTTGGATTTTTCCGCTTTTCTTTTGTTCCTTATTTTTAGTTGGCGTTTCAAAATTTAACGTCATAGTAAAACAAACGCGTTGTTTAAACGATAACTTAGATTTAATTAAATGCAATACAAACAGATAAAACAATAAAACTTGTTGTTAATTACATTTTCCCGCAGAACAATAATGCAACTACCTCAATAAAACGACACATATGAATTGTATATCTGGTCGGACATCGTGTTCACTACGTTTAAACAAGCAGAATATATCAGCGGTCATATTAGAAAAAGACAGGTTATGCAAACACAGTCATTATAATAATTTATAGTGCGAAACGAATAAAATTATAAAGTAATGTACGAGAAAGACAAATATTGTTTTAAATGTATTTTTATGAGGATATAAAACAATAATTATAAATAATATTTCTGGAATAGAACGAGTTGTAATAACATATTTCATATGAGTTTATTTTTGAATAAAAAAAGTGTGATTACACATGCGGTTAACATGTTAAAACGAATTCCATTTGTTTTTTTCTCTTCTTTATGGCATACGTTTTGCGTCGTTTTTTGTTGTTGTCAAGAAAGACCAACACTACATTGCAATCAAGTAAAAAGAAACAAGTACGATTTGCCACAGTTTATAGTAATTAAGTAGTTCAATGACTTATCTGTTTGGGCACTTTCCGGCAGTTTATGCAAGAACAAGCACAGTACTCAGTTTCCGGGTATTTTTGACTTCAGTACTTACAATTAAAATCAGTTTTAACGAAACAGTTTAAATGGATATCTACAAAATGCAACGTTGATGTAATAAAGTCTACATTGGTCAAAATAAACAACTATTAAAGTTTAAGTTTTTAAACGCGTTTAATTAAAATATCTTTCCATTTCTGCTTAATTAAGCATAAACTTTGTTTTTTTAGTTGTTGTTTTAAAATTTATTGTTTTATGGCGTAGGTACTATAATTTGAAACCAGAAGTTACTTATTACTCTGACCAAACTAACAGTCTACTGTTTGTTTTTTGCAAAAATTTTACAAATTTTGATTACATTTAGAAACTTACGTAACTACCTGTAGTTGGTTGAGGATTAACGATGAATGAGTAAATGACAATGTTCAGATTAAGAAAATAAAGTTTAAATAGCAGTACGTAAACAAATTAATTAACAAGCAAGAAGTGATTACAATAAATTGAATGATTACTAAAGCTCGGGAAATATGCACTGAAAATACGCACTGTTTTTCTAAGTTATCTAAAATAAAACCTTTTCGTCAATCTTAACCGGAAAATGTGCGTTCCATTTCACAATACGCTAATAGAACAAATTTAAATTTATTTATTAAAAAGAGTTCTAACTGTAAATTAGAATTATCATCATTGCAGAAATGATTTATATTAACAATGCTATTTATATGTAAATTTTGGATAATCTTAATCAACAGTTGAAATCAACATGTTTTTTTTCTGTGTAATACATACAAAATTGTTAAAATAATAAATTGTCCATTGTGTAATTGAGATATTGCAATCCATCACCAAACTACATAAATAATAGTTGTTAGGTGTCATTAGTAATCACGTTTCAGTTTTTATTCTTTTTTTTACGTTTTTAGCGATTTAAATTAAATGAAAATTTTCTACTTGTATCGAATGAGTTATATCAATCTTCTTTCTGCTAAATTTCTCACTGGTAATGATTACCAAACGCCATCTTGTTTTTTTAAATTTAAACACGCTTACAGCGAATTTTATACCTAATAGACCGAGTCAACCCGGTACAATTACTGTGACGTTTTCATTCGAATATTTAAAAAAATTTGTCTCAATTTGTTTACAATTCTTGCTAGTACATTTAGCAAACTTTGTGGTAATATATGGCAGGTAGGAAAAAAAATCTGTATCAATATTTTGTAGTGTTAAACGTTATATGTATCTTAAGAATAAATTTACAACCAAAACAAAAACAAAAACAAAATCTCGTTATCAAGTCATGTGACACATATCGGTTCAACCGTCTAGTATTTTTAGGTTGATTTGTTAGTCCACATGTAGGAAACTATGAAGTTGTTAGTTAGATAGTAAATATTACGACCGCGAAATTAAAAAAATGTATTTGAATTATACGCGGCATAATATTTCTAACTGTACTACGCAAGTGCAAAAATTTGTTTATAAGTATAATTGCAGAAACCATCTTAGAGACCAGTGGACAGCTGTTTCGTCCTATTTGGACTCCTCAGCACTAGAATACTCTAATGCAGTTTCCACAACTATATAAAACAAATTGCCATAGTTTTAACCCATTCGAGTGTTAAATTGATTGATAAATCTGAGGTTAAACGCCATCTCGTAGGAATGGAGATACGTACAAGTTAATCCACATGTAGGAAACTATGAAGTTGTTAGTTAGATAGTAAATATTACAACCGCGAATTTCAAAAAATGTATTTGAATTATACGCGACATAATATTTGTAACTGTACTACGCAAGTGCAAAAATTTGTTTATATAATTGCAGAAACCATCTTAGAGACCAGTGGACAGCTGTTTCGTCTTATTTGGACTCCTCAGCACTGGAATACTCTAATGCAGTTTCCACAACTATATAAAACAAATTGCCATAGTTTTAACCCATTCGGGTGTTAAATTGATTAATAAATCTGAGGCTAAACGCCATCTCGTAGGAATGGAGATACGTACGAGTTAATCCACATGTAGGAAACTATGAAGTTGTTAGTTAGATAGTAAATATTACAACCGCAAATTTCAAAAAATGTATTTGAATTATACGCGGCATAATATTTCTAACTGTACTACGCAAGTGCAAAAATTTGTTGATATAATTGCAGAAACCATCTTAGAGACCAGTGGACAGCTGTTTCGTCCTATTTGGACTCCTCAGCACTGGAATACTCTAATGCAGTTTCTACTACAACTATATAAAACAAATTGCCATAGATTTATTGGTTTGCTAAGTTTACTACTAGTTTTTTTAAAATAGGCACTGGATTGAGCAATATATTGTGAGCGTATTTAGATAATTTCCTCCTTGACAGTTGGCGTTTAAAGATCCTGTCTGATGACACTGTCAGCTATGAATTAAAACGCATTGGTTATTATTCGTATCACCTTTGTTTAAAAATATTTTAGCATTCTAATCTTTAAGTTAGAAGCGGTGCCCCATAACTGGATCTCATATGTCCTAATTGGTTTCAGAATTGCTTTGTACAGCAAGAGCTTGTTGTTCAGACTAAGTTTAGATTTTTGTCCTAGCAAGCAGTACATCTTCGAGAGCGGTTTTTTTCGTTTAACAAAAATGTGCTCACGCAAAGTAAACCTTTTATCTACTTATTTCCTTAGGTACTTCTTCTTGCTGTGGTATATTTAGGTAGATTTGGAAGCAAGTTTCTCTACAAGCGATAACAACTATATGACTGGAGTTCGTTTGCTTTTATTCATCATTTTTTTTAACTAGTTTTTGATAGAGGTGATTAGGTTGGCCTACAATTTCTGTGACGCAATGACAAAATTATTATCTGAAACCAAAATTGCAGTGTCGTCCGCAAAAATAGTTGTTAGTATTTCAGGCAAAGTGAGCCAGTTAACAGTGTAGGTAAGTACTCCCGCTGTTATTTTTGTGTCTCTTTAGGTTTATTTGTAGAAACTTAATACATAATATAAGATTTAGAACTATTATAATGTTAATATATATTTGTACATAGGTTAACCATCATTGTTCGTATTATTTACACTGTTGCCGAGTCTTAGGTTTTTACAGTAACATACATAATATTTCCTCCCTCCTTAGGGGTGTATTAACACACATAAACACTCATGGAGAGTACGGTTGTGGAGGGCGTCGAAGACGTCCCGTTCTACGAGGTATTACTGTTGTCATGTTTGGAAGATTGGTTGTCTGTTTCGCTACTGATCGTATAAGAAGTTTTTGTGCGGTAGATTGTCCTGCGGGTGGTGTGATGTCTCCATAAAAACGGATTTTTTATATGGTTCAGATGGCACCGAGGCTATTGGTGTTGAATCCTCTCGAGATTGAACTTGGTCAACATGTCTTTTGAATCGCTGATTTTTATAGTCGAGTTCGTAATGAAGATCACCTAAGCGAGTAACAACGATCCCAGGAATCCATTTGTCCATTCGTGGGTTACCAGAAAGAAAATAAACTGGTTGAGCAGGTTGAAAGACTCTAAATGTTGTTTCAACTTTAGTCTGCTGTTTCTCGGTTATTCTAGTATGAAGATCATCGGGTTTAACCAAATCTAAACGTGTTCAAATATTTCTTTTCAAGAATAGCATTACTGGTGGTTGACCAGTTGTACAATGTGGAGCTTTCTTATATTGACGTAGAAACTCGTTTAAGTTCTTCCGTAACGACTCTGGTGTCGTAGACATCGCTTTTAAAGAATCTTTAACTGATTGTACGTAACGATCTGCTTAGCCATTAGTTGAAAGATGGTAAGGAGCAGTTAGTTTATGGTATTTCACACCACTTGCTTGCAAAAACGTCTTGAACTTAGCGGCTGTAAATTGTGGACCGTTATCCGAAACAATAGTAACTGGAGTACCATACGTGGCAAACAATTCATCCAAATTGCAATCGTTGCTGCGGTTGTTGTTGAGTTGGTGCATTTGACTTCCAGCCATTTGCTGTAGGCATCTATGACAATCAGTAACATTGATCCTGCGACCGGGCTTGCGTAGTCAATGTGAATGCGTTGCCAGGGCCCTTTTGGATATTCCCAATGGTGATCTCGAAATTTAGGTGAAGTTTTGCACATTCAGGACACGATTTGGCAATACGTTCGATATCGGCATCGATTCATCGGCAAAACACAAATGAGCGTGCCATACTTTTCATTTTTACAATCCCTACATGGGCTGCATGCAAATTGTTTAAGATGCTTTGTTGAAGTGATGGTGGTACGAACAAGCGGTGTTCAAATAATAAGCAATTTGCTGCTAAAGTGTAATTAGCTTCTGGTGATTTATACTCATAACGTGTTAGGTTTTGTCTTGTTTCTAACAGCTGGACAATCTTGCCTAAATGAAAATCCTTTCGCGTCTCTTTGGCTATATTTTCGGCACGAACAAGAAGTTGCTTGATCTGGTACATTGTAAAATTATCGAAATCATCGTAGTTTCTTATTTTTTCCCTTTGTGTAAAGAAAGTTTGTTAACAACGTCACTATTTGTTGATGATGGTAATTGAGAACAGTAGTCGGCATTTGAATTTTTTTTAGTAGACTTGAAAATGACATCGAAGTTGAAGTGTGCCAGATAATCGGCGTAGTTCGCCATGCGACTAATGCAGAGAGTTGGCAGTGACTTCTCTGGATGCAGGATTTGCGTCAGTGGTTTGTGATCGATAATGAACGTGAAGTGACGTGCGTACAAATAATGAAAAAAATTTTGTACTGCCCAAACGATAGCGAGAGCTTCTTTGTCTATTTGTGGGTAACGCTGCTGTGTTGTGCTCATAGTACGATTAGCATAAGCGATTGGACGTTCTTCTCCAGTTTCCAGTCGGTGAGATAAGACGGCGTCCAAACCTATTTTGCTGGCATCGGTAGCGAGCAATAGCGGTAATGATAGATCATATGTCATCAGTATTTGTAGTGAAATGAGAATGTTTTTAATGTTGGCGTATGCTATATCGGCTTCTTCTGTCCATGCGAATGGTTCGGTACGTAGCATGTCGCGTAACGGACGATTCAGAGTAGATAGGTCCGGAATACACGAGCTGTAATATGTAGCTTTACCTAAGAACAATTAGAGTAGTTCTGGTGAAGAAAGTTTAGGAGCATCACGAATCGCTTCTACATGTTTGTCGGATTTGTGTACACCTTGGCTGTCTATTTTATGACCCTAAAATTCCACAGAAGGTGCGGCGAAAATACATTTGTTGCGATTCAGTTTAAGACCGTGTTGTACCATACGCCTTAGTGTACCTTCTAACGTAGGCATTAGATTCACAAAACTGTCAGCAAAAAGAAGAACATCATCAAAAAAGTTACTAACGTTTGATAAATCATGAAGAACAGTCTCCATTCGACGCTACCAAATTGCGGGGATGTTTGCGACACCATATACTGCGCTAGTAGAACGAACCAATCCATGTGTTGGTGTGTTGAGCGTTAAGGCATGGCTAAACTCTTCACTTACTGTCAAATGTGTGTAAGCGTCAGTAATGTCCAGGTGACAAAAGAACTTGGCCTCTTTCATTTGGTTGAACAGGTGTTCGGCTCTTGGTATGGGATGTTCATCGATAACTATTCGTGGATTCAGTGTTGGTTTGTAATTTCCGGTAATACGTAGTCCGCCATTCTTCTTCGTGACGACGTGTGTAGTTGATGCCCATTCTGAATGTTCCACACGTTCGTAGAATCCGGAATTAATTTTGGCATCTATTTCTTTTGCATACGCTTCACGCAACGCTAAAGGTACTTCGCGTGCACGTGAGAACACTGGAGTCGCATCGGATTTGAAATGTACTTCAGCTGGTGGTCCTGTGAGCTTGCCGGTTGTGTTACTAAAGATGTTCTTATGATGAGTCAGAAGCAATTGTTAATGAGCAAATTTGTTCGTCAGCCGCAAAAAGTTTATGAAAATTTATTTCATTTATAAATTCTGTTATCCATTCTCTTCCAAAAAGAGTATCATAATTTCCATCGACAATGTATAGATATACACAATGTGTTGTTGACCCTAGTGTGACGTTGACCAAAAGTCGGCGGATGCAATTGACACGATTTTCTGTGCAGTCAAAAAACGACCTCTCCGTTTTTTGTAGTTTACAATTAGGTTTGATAAAGAACAAGTTATCTTTACTAATTATGCTGCACGATGCTTCTGAATCTAGTTCCATTGGTACATTGTGACCATTTATTCGAACAATTAGGATGCGCTTGCTCGACGATTTGATAGCGTTAATCTCATTCAATTTACTGAGACATTGTACTGAATCTATTTGCTCCGTTGGTTGACTTGCATACTCTCCTGTTGCGGTTTGTGATTTTGATCGACATACTTTAGCTATATGTGATTTTTTACCGCTTGTGTGACATGTTGCATCTTTGAAAGGACATTTATCCCGTGCATGTTCACTTCCGCAACCATTGTAGTGACGTAAACGATGCTCACCTCGCGGGTTTCGTGATGGACCACGAGAGCGTCGCTGCTGATTTTGGCCGCGTGACAAAGATCTATGTGGAGGTTGTTTTTTGTATTTTATCTGAGGTGGTGCATACCCTAGTTTGTGAACAGTTACTGGTGTTCCTGAAGACCTTACTTCATTTGCAGTCGTATGAGTTGCTTCAAGAGTGTGTGCAATCTCATATGCTTGTTTGAATGTGGAATGTTTTTTTGCTATTATTTCATCGCACATTTCACGAGATTCGAGACCATGTAGGAGCTGTTCGATTAGCATCCTGTCGATAAATTCTCCATATTCACAGTAAGCAGCACCTTGTTTCAAGCGTAACGAGTAATTTGCAATTGATTCACCAGTATTTTGCATGATTTGCCTGAATTTTATGCTTTTTACAAACTTGTTTCTTGTACGATTGAAGTGGTTTATAAGGGTAGTTCATAGTTCATCGTACTGCATTTTTTCAGGTTGTTTCGGACTGGTCAAGAGTTTTAGATCATTATTGAGCTCTGATCCCATGTGAACCCGTGCAAAGTTAGCGTGCTGATCTGTAGGAATGATGCTGAGTTATAAAGCCCAGTTAAAACGTTTGAAATAATCTTCGAAAGTTGTTCCTTTTGATAATCGGAATTCGTCCATTGAGAATGATGGTGCTCTTAAACGCATTGTTGTAGACGGCCCAGGGGCTTCAGCATGTGCACTTGATGATGCAATTGCTAGCAAGGTTTGCAAAGCACTTGTAAGCAAATTGGTCATTGCTTCCAATAATTCAGGTGACACTTCCATTTTTTAATGTTCACAATATTACTATTCATTAATTTGCAAAATCCCACTTCTGACACCACTTTTGTGTCTCTTTAGGTTTATTTGTAGAAAGTTAATACATAATATAAGATTTAGAACTATTATAATGTTAATATATATTTTTAACATAGGTTAACCATCATTGTTCGTATTATTTACACTGTTGCCGAGTTTTAGTTTTTTACAGTAACATACATAACAGTCATCGAGAAAAGTTCGAAGAATTCAGAATCAACTCTAGTAATTTTGCAATTATTTTGATTTTAATTTTGTGTAAGAATTGTTCCTCTCTGTGAAGCTTTAGACTCTTACCTCCACGAGGTTAAAGATGGGCAATGATTTACAGGCTATCAGCCAAAACGCTTTTGGCAATAAACTTCTGTGTACGGTGTAAGGGTATTAGGTAGCCAGTCTATTTTCCATGGCACTCTTCAAGCGTCGTGCTGTCACGTTCTACTTTTCCCCTCGTTGAGCCTCTTCTGCTATGGAGGTTAAATCAGCCTCTTCCAGGCGTCGCCATAAAGATAACAACAATATGCTAATACCCTGCCAGACAACATTGAAAAATCCTTTGACTCCAATATCCTGTGCCTTACTAAAGTAATCTCTGCTTGCAGCATTACTGTTTCCAAGCATTCAGAAATATATAGATATAGATATTGTTAGTAGGCTACAAGCAACTTTTTGGAAGTTGTATCTCGTCGCGTAATTAAGCAAACTGCTGACTTTGCCAATGCTCCTGCTGGCGTCCAAATAGTCTTGCAATCTGTTACTGAAAAGCTTTCTATAACCGTTGCTATTGCACTTCATGCCCAACTATCTTATGCCTAAGCGGCAAGGACCAAAATTGTTGAGAAGGTTACTATTTTCAGGTACCTACATCAATTGTTCTTGTTTCTGGATCAACTGTCGTTATTGTCCCCAAACTTTTAAAGATCGCTGACAAGATAAAAAAAAATTTCATGAAGGTTTTAGATCCCCAAAAGTACGACCTTAGACTAGACTGAGTAACCAAGACAGGCAAAAACTCAAGTCTACTCGAATCTGAAAAGACGGAACTTATAGAAATATCTGCGCCTAGCTTTGATAAAGCCGACCTTGTGGTTAAGCCCTAAGACAAGTCGTTACCCCGCATTTCTATCCTTGGCGTTCTTTGTAACCTGTCTGCTAAACAAATGAAAGAAGCTATTGTTTTCTAGAACTTCCGCGACGCTTCCTATGAAGTGCTTTATCTTGCCAATAAACATTTGAAAGTTCAGTTCCGCTTTGGTTCTAAAAACAAAGCAATTTGGCATTGGATCATTGAGGTCTATCCGAAAGTTTTACAATACCTTTGAGCATCTTGTCGTGTGTACGTCGGCTGGAATGCGTGCAAGGTCAATGACCATATCCAAGTAACACGCTACTTTAATTGTTAGAAATACGAGCATTTTTCCTCTAACTGTAAAAACGACTTACTGTAAGTCATTGTGCGAAAAAACACAAAACGAAGACATGTCCCAACTCGGATCGAGACCCTCCATGCGCTAACTGCGTTCGCAACCTCGAACATCTGCTCAGCGTATCTGAAAATTTTCGAAGCCAAAATAGCCAACATTGATTACAGACTGTGAAAACACTCAATTAACTTTGAAGTTTGCGCAGGTGAATCTTCGCAATTTACGAGTTGCAACTTTTAAAACCATGAGTTTCTTTTCTGGCAATGACATTGACTTCTTACTGATGCGGCTCCACTCTTCAACAGGATTTTTGCATCTTCTATGCGGTACTACTCGGTTATTGTTTCCAATAGTTCGAGATCCGTCGGAGTGGTTAACTCAGCCATTTAACAAATAACAGCACCGTAGTATCTATTATTACAAATGGAAACACCTCTTTGGCAATCGTCGGCGTTTATTAGCCGTCGAGTGAGGATGTAGGCATTCATCTCCGACACCTTGGTAAAACTCTTGATGAACTAAGAGACGTTCCTATTATACTAGCAAGTGACTTTAATTCAAAATCGCCGCTTTGACACTCCTCGGTGACCCACAAGCGCAGACGATGCGTAGAAAACCTCGTGAGTGAACGTGATTTTTGTGTTGTCATCGAACCTCACTAACTTTTCACTTTCTTTGGCCACTTAGACTTGACTAACATTGACGTCACTTTGGCAACAAAAATCTTAAACTAGCCTATTGTTCTAGGAGTTACTAAAAGTAACCACCGACTGATACGGTTTGAGTTACGCTTGGAAGCCACCCATCTAGAACCTTTCCCTAATATAATTCTTGATTATAAGCTCATAGATCCCGATTGCTTAAATATGGCAATCGTAAGTGTAATTCCTATTTATCTTCCACGTGGTGTTAGATCTGTAGACGCGGTCATTGGTAAGTTGACCAAGATGATCCTCTATTTTTGCTAACGTAGCAGCATACGCATAAGTTCTAAAGCCGGTGGAGGAGTGCTAAGTTAGACAAGTTATAGCGAACGGTGCGTTGTTTACGTAATCACCACCAAAAAGCCCCAGCAGACTTAGAACCTCAATGGTTTGCCTCTTACAAGGCCGCGCTTTACCGGTACAAACTGGCAGTAAAGACAGCAAAGTATAGCTGGTGGCAAAGATTTGTACCGTCCGATAACTCTGTTATCAGAAATTGGCAAACTTTTTAAACGTGTGTTTCTTAATAAGATTCATGACGACATTCCTCCACAAATTCTTTTCCATCCCAGCCAATATGGCTTCGTTCCAGGCAAAACGACTGATGCCGCACATAAATTAATGACCAATGTACGACCGAACGTCTACAGACTACAGACTTGTAATTTTTATTGACATATCTGGAGCGTTAAACAACATATGGTGGCCCTCAATAATAGAAGCTCTGGCGCCACACGCGTCATTCGTAGTTATGTATCATGTAACCTGCGTTGGATTTTAACAGTGAATCTTTTATGTAAGACCCCGTATTTAGATTCATCTGGCTGAATTTTCTGTTTTCTGTTTTTTTTTCTTCGATTGATTAGTTCGATGTTAGCATCGAAAACGTTTCGCTCGGTATTTTATTACGTTTGATATAAGTTTATTTGTATTTCATAGTTATTTCACAATTATTACTGGTATTTTTTTTTGAATGCATAAAGTTCCGTGGTTTTGATTTTGATTTAGTGTTTGTACTTCTGGTTATCTCATTAGAAAAACAACCCTATATAATTTACGACTTCCTTTTTGGAATGTAATTTGATCAATTTTTCTTGGTATCTATATTTTTGTTTATGTTCTTTTACGAGCGCGATTGCGAACCACCTGATAATTTAGCGAAGTGAGCGTTTTCTGTGGGAAGACTTTCTTTCTTTCAAAGGTCTACGTGACAAAACGCACGTGGCAATTATAGTTTTCATCTTTGTTAATTTACGTTGTTTAGTGTTCTATCTTTGTCAAAGATTTTACGGCGCAAGTTTGTGAATTAAGTGGGATCACGAGGTGTTATAAGGGGTAAAGTTTGGTTTTTTGAGAATCAATCTTTGGTCGCAATTAAGAATACCGGGTACCGGAATGTAGTCAAGTGTTCGGGGTGTTTTTACCCTACCGTTAGACAATACCGCGGAAGTTAAACAAATGGTGCCGTGAAAATTGAGTGGTGTGATGGGAAATAGTAATTTTCCAAATTCGTAATTTTACGGTTTAAGGAACTTCATGGTATCCATAATAAAACTCACGTTCGAGTTGGATTTATTTTCGATGTTTTGTGTGAGAAATCCTGTCTTCGCTTTTGTGCGGATTTCAATTAAATAGTGAAATAAATCTTCCGCCGGAATTCTATTGTTTGGGGGATCCACCGAGCTTGTATTCGACTACTGTACACCTAGACCGACCCGAGCTCAATCTAACTTCGTAGCTTCTGGAACCGCTGTGGCCGACAGTTTATCTGGAGTAAACAATTGAGTAAAGGTATTTATCGAATTTGTTATTACCGTGAAGTGAACCGCGATCGATATGATTTAAAAGCTTTGATTTGAGCCGATTGAATTACGGTTAACTTTAATTATTTCAAGAAACACTTGATGGTGTTTGCGTGAAGTTCGATTTAATTAATTAATTTTGTTTTGTGTGTATGTAAAAGTAAATCTTATTCATGCATAAAAGATAATGTAACGATATGTAAACTATAATTTGTTTGAACGTTTAGTTCGAAGCAAAGTTTATTAGATTAAGTATGCGGACAAGGCCTTGAATTTTATTATTGTTGTGTATTATTGAAAAATAAGTTAACGCTTTATTTTCTTTTATATATATTTGAATTTTTATATTCCGTTTGTGAATTATTATTTCATTGATTATTTTTATTCAAATTTGTCGGATATTCATTATTTTTTTTAAATTTATTTTTAATATTATTCAGTCAATAAATGTTAAATTGTTAAACTGTAAAGAGCTTTTATTCATTCAGCTGCAGCGTACGAAAATTTTTAAGAACATTTCAGAATTTAGCCAGTTACAACTCGAGGTAAGTTCGGGGGTTGTAACCAACCAGATGAGCTTTTGGATTATCAGGGGTCCGGAAGCTACAATCATCGTGTCCTTGATTGGCGCCCTAACCGATTTTGAGTTTTTACCATTTTATTTCGATTTTATGTCAATCTCGTTTCCAAGTTATCACGGAATTTTTAAAATATAACCCACCCCGTCTCCACTGAGCAGCGGCACACATCATTTGTGTTACCTCATTTCAGGCAGTGACATAGTTCCATCTTTGGCATGTAACAATCAAACAGATTTAGAGCCATTTTAGTTTATTACATTTTTAGTTGTTTGATTTTATTTTTAGCTGTAGCTGTTTGACTAATGCTCTGCCTTTCATTATTTTTCCTTATTTATATATGCGTATCTTTTTTTTACCGGATTGGTATTAACCTAGAAGCGAGGATAAGCCATAAGGCAGGTGCCTCGCAAAACCACGTGTTCTCATAGCACGCATAAATACTTAGCCCATGCTACTGGTTTTGTAAAACTATCTTATCTACTTGCAACATTTCCTTATTTAACCTATCCTTTTTGTGGCGTACTTGTATCAATCAAGTTAGGGTGCTATAGCAAGTCCAGTTTTTCCTCATCTTTCTCCTTCTCCTCCTTCTTGTTTTTCATGAAGATATAGGATTTTAAGATTATGAAGTAGTTTAGTGGAAAGAGATTGATTAACTTGTACAGCAGTTCAATAAACCATACCTTATCAAAGACTTAAGTTATGTCAAAAAATGCTACTGAGTAATACTGTTTAGATTTATATGTTACGTTGAATTTTTTCACTACTCGAGCAAAGTTATTGCTGTAGAACACATTTGACGGAATCCAAACTGATGATTGGGTATTGCCCTATTATTCTAGAGAATTAAAAGCAGTCTCTTAAGGATGAGTTTTTCAAACAGTTTAGATAAGAAGAGTAAGAGACTTATAGGACTATAAGATTTTAATTATGCAGAGAGTTTTTCTGGTTTTAAAATTAGTATAATTTGTGCCATTTTTTATTGTATCCGAAAATATCTTGTACAGTAGACTGATTCAAACACTCTTGCGATAACTTAGTTCGGCCAGGCGTTCGGTTGAAAGGGCTAAACAATTACACAGAATTAACATAAACATACTAAAAATTATTTACTACAATGAACGTAATAATTTTAATAATTTTAATTGAATGCTGTCTTAGCATCAAGTCTTAACGTTCAAATGTTTAAATTAATTAGATAACTTTGTAGCAACTGCAAAGATAAATGTTCTTTTTACAAGTCATTGAGGTTCACAGTTTAGTACACGTGTGCTATCAGATTAACTAAATTTAAATTAAAAACTTATTGAAATTTATTCCCAATAATTATGTATACAAAAAAATTGCGGTATAGTTAGTTTACGGTGGCGGCAATGTACGTGATATTGCAAAACTGGTTTTAATGATGAATTTTTCACTAAATTTAATTAAAGTGATTAATTTAGAAATAAATTTTGTAACTAAATTGTTAATAATAAAAAACACGTTTAGAAAGAAAATCAGTTCGTAGCGGTGTCAAACGTCTTAATCAATGTTTACGTTTTAACAAATTCTATATTATCATGGCTTGAGCAATTCATTAAGTAATTTACTAATTCAAGCTCGATTGATGCAAATGTCACTTGACAATTTAGAAACTGGTTAGCACGATAGAAGGGTTTTTGACATATTAAATTTTTTTATTCTCAGTAGTTATTGTTATTGGAAAAAACAATTTTAAAGTTTAGAACTTTAAACACTTTAGAATGAAAAACCTTTATTTTCGGTCACCTTTCACAACAGTATTTAAATTTACAAAACTAATAATACGATAGTATCAGTAAAAATGACTCGTAATAGCGGCCGTCTCCGTATAAGAATCACAGACACTTTAACAAAAATTTTATTTAAAAAATACACTAAATTTTATCTCTTAATACCGGTCAAGTTTAATAATTTTATTTGAACGCTGTCTTGACGTTCAAATGTTTAAATCAATTAGATAACTTTGTAGCAACTGCAAAGATAAATGATTTTTTTCAAAGTCATTGAAGTTCACAGGTTAATACAGTGTGCTATCAGATTAATTAAAGTTAAATTAAAAATTTACTGAAATTTATTTACAATAAATATGTATACAAAAAAATTACGGTAGAGTTTATTTACGGTGGCGGCAATGTACGTGGTGTTGCAAAACTGTTTTAATGATAGAGTCAAGCTTCCACTGAGTTCAATTAAAATGATTAATCTAGAAGTAAATTTTGTAACTAAATTATTAATAAAAAACACGTTCAGAAAGAAAATTAGTTCGTAGCGGCGTCAAACGTCTTAATCAATATTAAGCCATTTTGGCTTGAGCAATCAATTCCTCCGTCGATTTATTACGTTCGGGGTTTAAAATATATATAGTATATATAGGTGTATCAAGTCCACGTTTTAACAGATTTTAAGTCAATTGGTTAAGTTGGTGCGAATAGCTCCAGACGATTTAAAAACTGGTGGTCAATGCAATAGAATGGTTTTGGAGGTTACGATAATTTTACACAGGAGGTTGAATTAAGATAGGTAAGTGAGAATAACCGGCGTACAGCGGGTAGTCATTATTAGGTTCAAAAGGAACATAGCAGGGTACAATAGCGGTTGTCTGGTTTTAAAAGCAAAAATAGTTACAAAAAGAGTTAACCAAGTCACAGAATATGATTATTTATTATTATTATTATTATTTATTGATAATTGTTGAGCCATTTGGCCTTACAATGGATTACGTTACCCTTACACCTTTTCCCTTTACATACTAATATAATACATATAATACATACAAAAATTTATAAAACTAAAATAACTTTCTCCCATAAATTATTCCCATCACCATCTTACTATTCTATATCGTTAGCCTAACCCTTCCCTCTTAGCCTTCTTTCCTTTACTGCTTTCATCCAATCCAATCCCTCCTCCTCCTCTCCAAGAAAAACCTTCCTCCCCCACATTTATTCCCTTAGCTCGTCACACTCCTCACTCAAGTGCTCTATGTCCTCCCATCCCTCCCCACATAATCTACATCTCCTCATTACATCCTCCTTCCAATACTTATTTAAATTCTCCTCATTTCTACATCTAAACCTGGCTATAAGCCGTTTCTCTCCTAAGCTTCTCCTTTCCATCAGGTACTTAGGAACCCCCCTGGACACTATATTCCCATACCTTACGTTATACTTTCCTTCTCTTATCTTTCCTTCCCTCTCTTGCATCTGTGAGTCTTTATCTCTTCTTACTATCTCCTCCGTATTTAACCTCCTTTCCTCTCTCCTTCTTTTTACCTCTTCTTTTGCGAAACCTCCTCGTTGGTAGTACAGTTTCTTTTCCTTCTGCTCATATATATTTTTGCTATCTTTTACCGTCCTCCAGCAACATTGCAAAATTTTACATTCTCTCCTACCCTTCATTGTAGCTTCATAACCTATCGCCCTTTTTCCTGCTTCTGTTCTAATCTTCTCTAACTTCCCCTCTTCCTCTATTATGTACCCCGGTGTCTCCCTGTCTAAACCTAGTATCCATTTCCAACATTTTATTTGCACCCTTTCCAATAGGTTCCATTCTTTCCAACCCCATACCTCTACCCCGTACATCATCACATTTTTAATCAATTTTTCGAACCGCCATCTTCTCTTCTCGATCTTCTTTCCAAACACTCTTTGCCCTAAACTCCATACCTGCCCTAATACCCTGTTACCCTTCTTTACTAACTCCCTTATATGCGCATCATCTTTATTATCATACCTTAGTCTATATCCCAAATATGTCACGTCATTCACTGCCTCTATCTTCTGTTCTCCCCAGCTTAACTCCTCCTTTTTCTTCCCTCCTCTCCCTTTTTGAAAAACTACCGTCTTAGACTTTCTCACATTTAAACCCAAATCTTTCCTTTCTAGGTACCTCTTTATCGTATTTATCATACCTTTCATCTCCAACTCATTTTTTGCCACCATGACCATATCGTCTGTATATGCCAACACCCACACTTCAACCCTTTCCTCCATGACCACCCCACCACACTGTCCTCCCTTCAACACTTCCTCTATGTCCCCTATATACAGTGCAAATAAAATAGGGCTAAGAGAACACCCCTGCCTTAACCCCTTACTCGTCCAAAACACTTCACTAACACTATCCCCTATTTTTACCCTATTCTTAGTCTCTTTATATATCCCTTCCAGTTTCCTTACTAGTTGTTCCTCTATTCCCTTTTTCCTTAACACCCTCCATAGTTTTTCCCTATTCACATTATCAAACGCAGCTTCTATGTCCATAAAGAACGCATATACCTTACCCCTTTTCTTATCTAGCTCTCCATTCACCAACTGTTATATATATATTATATATATAAACATTGTCTATTGCCCTTCTTCCCACTCTAAATCACATCTGCCAATCTGGTAATAGACTTTTTTCTTCCATTTTCTTTTCCAACCTCCTTTGTATAATCATGGCTTACAATTTATAGCTTACATTAGTGACACTAATCCCTCTATAATTCTTTACCTCCTTCCTATCCTCTCCCTTATAAACCGGAAGAATTAAACTTTCTTTCCAACTCCCTGGCAATACCTCCCCTTTCCATATTATATTAAAAAAAATTCTTATATTTCCTCTCACTGTCTCCCCTATATATTTCTTTTGCTCTCCTTGCGTACCGTCCGTTCCTGCCGTCTTTCTTAATTTTATTCTATTTAATGCTTCCTCCATTTCCTCTTTTGTTATCTCCCACCCCTCCTGTATTGTATTTACCCCTTGCAATATCACCTGCCTTGGTCCTTCTATTGTTCCCTCCAAACGCTCCATACAATAACCCAACCACACCTTAAATCCATTAAACCTCCTCTCTTCTTACCTCTTCTTCTCTCCTTGTTTAGAAATTCCCACACTTCTCCTTCTTTCTTTATTTCTTTTACTTGTTTCTCCATTTTCTCTTTATAAGACACCTTTCTCTTAAAACATACTATTTTGAAATTCACTTTCTTTCCTTGGTACTCCTGTACATCTATTATACCTTTCTTCCATCTTCTTCTAGCATTTCTCATCTCTGTTTTTGCCTCTCTAAATTCTCTATTCCACCACCTATTTTCGTTCTTCTTTTTTCCTTGTCTTCTCTCAAACCTTTTCTTTTCTACTGCCTTCTCCATTTCTACAGTCAACTCCTTTAATCTTTCTTCCCCCCCTACATCTCCCCAATTCACTTGCTCCAACTTCATCTTATATCTTTCTATGCTTTCCTCAATCCACACCTTTTTCACTTTTCATCCTCTCTGTTCCTCCTTATTTCCTTGCTCATTTCCTTTTAAAATCACTTCCAGTGGCTGATGATCCGATTCTTCTTCATTCCCCACTTTAAACCTTTCTATGTCCTCCCACATTTCCCCACTCACTATCACGTAATCGATCACCGATTCCCCTCTCCCTCCCATGTAAGTGTAGTTACCTCTGTCCTCCTTCTCTATATTTCTATTAAGAATTAACCACCCTTTTTCCTTACATATTTCACAGTCACAGAATATGATTTACGATTAAGCACAGGTACGGGGTATTAGGAAAATGTTCTACTAAGAACAAGTCGTGGAAAAAAGAGAATTATTTGATTATTTTTATATTTTTATTTTTTATGCTTGTTGAGCAGGAGAGACGCACTTTCGAAGTGGTAGAAGAAGGCTGCATCCGACAATTTAAAACTCGCGTATAATTGACGAAAATTTATAATCCATTGTGTGGCTATCTTTGCCGTTTCAATGCATACTACCATTTCTTGGACACAGACACAAACACGGGAAATTGCTGGATGAGATCTCTACTGCAGTAACCTGCAGCAGTTTAAATACGGGTGCGTTTACCAAAGACATCTTTGTGAATACCTGTCGATGTATCTTTTAGCGAAAAAAACAACTCTGGGTGGCGGTTATTATTGAATTACTTATTGTAACGTCTGGTAGCAAGATTTATTCTATTGACGGTACTATCAAACAGCACTCTCCTGGTTTAGAGTTCGATGGAAGAAGGATTAATTAAGAATTAAGAATGGTCGAAATTAAGTTAAACAAACGTGCACTCTGTACGAGCGGGAAAAGTAATTCAAGTTCACAGGCTAGTGCACGTTGCTGTTATCAGGTTAATTGAATTTTAACCAAAAGTTAATAGCGTGTGCTGACTACTCGTATTTATTCGCAATGTCAACTTTTACAAAGAAATTACGTCAAAATTTAATCACGGTGGCGGCAATATACAAGGTGTTGAAAAACTGGTTCTAATGACAGTCAAGCTTGCCCTGAGGTAAAAATGACTCTTAATAGCGGCCGTCTTCGTATAAGAGCCACAGACACTTTAACAAAAATTTTATTTGAAAAATACACTTAATCTTACCGCTTAATATCGGTCAAGTTGCAATTTAGTTTTTTTACTTATTAACGTTTCAAATGTAAATTAAATGCTAAATTTATAAACAATTTAACAAAACTAGCGACTTACTTACTTATACTAACTTAAATAATGCCGTGTAATAGATCCCTCTGACTTAATATGTGAGCCAAAACAAAGAGATCAATTTGGTCTTTGCGGTTTTTTCGTTTGTAAATCTAAACAAACTGACGTTTTGCAAGACATTACAGCTTGCATCTTCAAAACGTTAATTTGCACTGATAAAAAAAAGTATTAATGACATACGTTCTACGCGTATTCGGCTACTGCTGATTTTGTTACTGTACGGTGTTTGTAATCACTGTTTTTTTTCAAACTTCAACTGTCTTATATAACTAGATCCACAGAAACAAGAATGCGTTGCGATGTTGAGCGAGTTTTATCACAACACAAAACATTCTTACAGACGTAAATTTACATTTAAATATTTATTGCGCCATGTAATTATCACATATTTAAACGCATATTTCAAGTGTTTTCATTGCATAATTATCCGTGTCCTAATTATAAGACTCAATACGTTTTTACTACAGTTTAGTGCTAGGATACAATGCAAAAACAGATTTCGGCTGTTTCTTTTTTAATTTTTCATTGGCAAAGAAAAGTAGTAGGTTTGCATCAAGTATCTAATCTACGAATCAACTCGTTTTACATCTTTATTTGTCTCTGTATCGCTCTATATAGACTATTCCACCTATAGTTTAGCTGTTCTAGGCAATATTCTTTCCAAAAGGTTTTGTACTCTAATATTTGTACAAAAACAAAGTTTTGCATGCGTCGATATAAGTTATCATCAGTACTTTAAATTGGTAATTTACAGTAAATGAGTTTAAATACTTCGATTAAAAAGTTTGTTCACCTTTCAATTTTAACTTGAAGAATTTCTATGACTAATCAAGTTTTAAGTAAGTTGTTAAAAATAAAAAAAAACAACATAAATTAGTAAAGATATGAAAACGATCGAACACATAACAAATTACGTCTTTTACTTCCCGTTATTACACGGTCATGATGTGCCCGAAACGAAAATTGGCAACGATTTTGAGCTCAGTCATCTATAAGTGAAACTGGTATGTCAAATTTTTAAATGTTCACGATTAATATTCAATTTTTTTAATAGTATTTCTACAAACCACATGGCGACTTCAACATTAATATTATTAATTTGCCGGCTTGTTTAGGTGTTTAGATTTTTTCGTAGACTCGCGTTTCATTAACATTATTAATTACGATTTATTTTGGGTGAACATTCTTGGGTGTAACAACGCAAAATCGTCTTAGGTAACCACCGTAGGTGACGGGCGTTGCTCGGAAAAACTGAACTTGAACATCGAAGTCGAGGAAGCTAGTACGACCGAGTCTTAAATGATTTACGTCTTTTTTTTATTTTCGAACAATGGGAAAACAATCGATAAATTTATGTAACGCAGAATGTAAAGTATAAATCATAAAACCTTATAAGTAGTTAAGTTTGTGATTCATTTTTTGATTGATCGTATCTGAAGACTTAGGCCATTGATATCTATAGTTAATCTAATGCAGTTTAATTTAAAGGAACAATGCGAACGACCGTTAATAATAAATTACGAGACGCCACATAATGCATTTGATCTCGAAAAATCACCTACACCAAGATATTTGTGTTGATGAGTAAGTTTAGTCAAGAATGCGTCTATTCTGACGATTTCTTCAGAATCAATGAAATTTTTGTGCACGTATTTGTTGGCTCGATTGAATATTAAGAGGTTCTCATGATAAATCTCTTATTTATTCTGTGGTAACGTTGTTTGGTAACACGTACGGTTAATTTTGCACATATTTTAGTTGGATCACGTATTTCCTTGATTTTTTATTGATTTTCGTCTCTAACTGACGTTTGGTTTCTGGAAAACGCTCGTCCTTGCAAAACGTTGATTTAAATCGTCTTTTCCCACAATACTATTTTTATATATCTGTAAAATAAAAAATTAAAAGCTTTAGAAAATATAAAATTTTGATAAAATCAAAATTTGAAAAAACCCAACATTTTTCTAAAAATAATATTTTTAGTGTTGCCAACATCCCAAACTTCAATATTGGTTTGTTAGTGTAATTAAGTAATGGGCAAAAAAAAGCTCTAGAGCGGCAAAATAAAAAGTAGAAATCCACATTAAACTAAGTATTCAAAGTCAATTATTATATTAGAACGAGTATGCGACAGGTAGAAAAATCATTTATAAAATCTTAACTTTTAGTTAAAATTTAAAAAAAAATAATGTTGAAGCCAACCAACATTATATCTTTGGCGATTTAGATTTTTTTAAATTTTTTCAAAAAAGATTTTACAAATAAAAAATAATGTATATTACTCTCGTCAAAAATTTCATAACTAACTCATATGCGATGTGAGGCCGCACGTTAACAGGCAAAGAAACTTGACAGGTATTGAGGGATAAAATTGAGTACTTTTACAGTAAAATTTTTGTTTAAGTATTGGTTTTGTGAGTTTACAGACTGACCGTTATGAGAGATGAGTAAAAATAGAAGTTTTAATATGTAATCTTTAATCTCATAGTTTTTAAAGTTCTAAACTTCAAAATTGTTATTTAATAACAATAACTCAATAACTAAATAATTAACTCCTGGAATTCAAGAACCTTCCCATCGTGTCGATCATCTTCTGAATTCTCTGCTGCTATTCGCGACAATCAGAATTAAGTAGGTGAATTAATTAATAAATTGCCATGATGGTTTAGGATTTGTTTAAACTTAATACACTAGCTGGTTTTTAAATCATATTTTGAACACCAAACGTGGTGAGCTGACAGATTAATAGATTGCTCGAATGGCTTAACATTGGTTGATAAGTTCTACACATTTACAAATTGACTTTGTTTCTGAACGTGTCTATAATTAATAATTTAGTCACATAATTCTGTTGGTATTATAATTCACATTTAAGTTTGTTTGTTTTGTTACTTTCGAAAAATTATTACTCTGGCAACACTGTATAAAAATAAATATAAGTAAAAACTAAATGTGTGTTAACATAAAAATTACATAATTAAATTTCCTGTTATATTTTTGTGATCCAACCACTGCTAACAAATTCATTTTTGGATCACTCACCTTAATATAACTCAATAAAAGCTTGACTTTGTATTAAGAATCAGTTTTGCAACACCCCGTATATTGCCGCTACCGTAATTAAATTTTACCGTAATTTCTTTGTAAAAATTGTCATTGTGAATAAATACTAGTGGTCAACACACGCCGTAAACTTTTGATTAAAATTTAATTAACCCAATAGCAGACGTGTACTAATTTGTAAAAAATCTTCCTTTGAGTGCGTGTCCGGATGACAAAAAATATGGTTTACAATTTTCTCGAGCTTCTTATAATTGTCTGTTCATTAAGCATTAGACAGTGTAAGCATAAAGAAATAAATTTTAATCAGGTTAAAAATTTAAATAAAACACCCAACTGGTACGTGGTTCTGTTTCTAATGCGTACGATACAGTTTGGAGAAGCGTAGTCTTTGCTTTAAGCAACAAATTTTATAGGATTGCAATTTTTGTAATTAAAAAACGAGATATATACTTAATCAGATTTTGGTAACCTTGTTTTCGTTGTACTTTCATCTTGTTTTTATGTTATTTAAGTATTTGGTGAGTTGTTGTAAGTCAGAAGTGTGTTGAGGTAATCGTATTTAGACCGACTGATCTTTCTACATTATTTTGGTAAACCCAGACGTTTAGTACAACTTTTCTAGTTTTGTTGCTTTGAGAAGAATAGTTATTTTTATCTGGGTTTGCTATTCAGATATTTAAACTTGTGCAAGAAGGCAAACAATTAACTCTTCTAGCCGTGGTTAAGAATTGTAAATAAAGAAGCATTAAATTCAAATTATTAGAAAAATTTCTTTCAAAAACAAATTCGTTACACTTTCATTTCAAGGTGTTTACCAAATTCCTTGTTATTGCGATTTAGTCTACATTGGTAAAACTGGTCGCTCTGTCATCACACGCATTTTAGATGTTATAAAAGAAAAAAAAACATATTTCTAAGTCTGCAGTTGCACAATATAGATTTTGATGCCGCTTACGTGATTGCAAAACTTTTATTTTTATAAACCTAATAATGCGTAGAAATTAAACAGTCTAATAACTTAAATCGTGATTATTGTTTTGATATACATCCCCATTTCGCGAACACGAAAGGAGTTTCTAGAAACATTGGCTTAAACTTGTGGTTTTCTACCACTCTTGGAATATAACCAATAATTATGAGCAATTATAACTGCCACAGAACCAACTGGAGTTACTCTAAAATTGATGACAACGGCCACAAACTTGAAGACTGCACATACTGATAAGACATGCAACTCACACAGAATCCTAAGCTCCTCTCATCTTTCGACAGCGAGAGATGACGTAGAGGATACAATTCTGATATATTTGCTAACCAAGCTATTGCCCTTCAATGTACAAAAAGCGTTGGCCATCTTATACCAAAACGACTCTATTAAACCACACTGATGTAACAATCAATCAGATAGCCACGCAACTGCTCTTGAACAGCAAGACCCAGGAAAAAAATCATCAAACTTAACTGAGTTGCCGGCTCAAACACTCTACAAATAGAGCAAATGACAAACATTAATATATAAGTAAACATTTCAGATATCTTGAAGCATAGAAAAAAACCAAAAAACGCAAAAAAACTACCGCCTCATCTCACTTTTAAGTAAAATAAAGGAGAGGATTTCTGAAGATACATAGATGGTTTTGATATGACAGGAATGTCGGAAACATGGTTGAACGAAAAAGACTGGGAAGTATGGAAGGAAAAATTACCAGAGGGTTATAATTGGAAGGTGGAATTTGCAACAAGAAGAGAAAGTAAAAGTAGAGCAAGGGGAGGGATACTAACGGGCATAAAAAGGAACTGGTCGGTGGAAGAAGAGGAGGGAGACGAGAAGCAAGGGATAGGGATTGTAAAAAATTATGTGGTCAGAGAAAAAAAGGAAAAATATATAGTGTTAACAGTTTATGGGCGGGATATGAGGTTGATAAGTGAACAGATTGAGAAAATGGTGCAGGGGGAGGAAAAGGAAAAGATTATTATAGGAGGCGATTTTAACGCGAGAAGAGGGGAAAAGGGAGGACTGATTATAAGAGGGGAAGTAAAGAGAAGAGTTAGCATGGATAAGACAGTTAATAGGAATGGGAAAATGTTAGTGGAGATATGTGAGGAAAAAGGGTAGTCAATTCTTAATGGAAATATAGAGGAGGGGGACAGAGGTGACTATACTTATATGGGAGGGAGGGGAGAATCGGTGATCGATTACGTGATAGTGAGTGGGGAGATGTGGGAGGACATAAAAAGGTTTAAATTGGGGGGTGAAGAGGAATCGGATCATCAATCACTGGAAGTAATTTTAAAAGGAAAAGAGCAAGGAAATAAGGAAGAAGAGAGGGAATGGGGAGTGAAAAAGGTGTGGACTGAGGAAAGCATAGAAAGATATAAGATGAAGTTGGAGGAAGTGAATTGGGGAGATGTAAGGGGGAAGAAGGACTAAAGGAGTTGACTGCAGAAATGAAGAAGGCAGTAGAAAAGAAAAGGTTTGAGAGAAGACAAGGAAAAAATAGGAACGAAAATACGTGGTGGAATAGAGAATGTAGAGAGGCAAAAACAGAGATGAGAAATGCTAGAGGAAAATGGAAGAAAGGTATAATAGATGTACAAGCGTATAAGGAGAAGAAAGTGAATTTTAAAAATGTGTGTTTTGAGAGAAAGGTGTCGTATAAAGAAGAAATGGAAAAACAAGTAAAGGAAATAAAGAAAGAAGGAGAAATGTGGAAATTTCTAAACAAAGAGAGAAGAAGAGGTAAGAGAAGAGGAGGTTTAACGGATATAAAGGTGTGGTTGGGGTATTGTATGGAGCGTTTGGAGGGAACAATAGAAGGACCAGAGCAGGTGATATTGCAAGGGGTAAATAAAATACAGGAGGGGTGGGTGATAACGAAAGAGGAAATGGAGGAAGCAATAAATAGACTAAAATTAAGAAAGACGGCAGGAACGGACGGTACGCAAGGAGAGCAATGGAAATATGTAGGGGTGAGAGTGAGAGGAAATATAAAATTTTTTTTTAATACAATATGGAAAGGGGAGGAATTGCCAGGGAGTTTAATTCTACCGGTTTATAAGGGAGGGGATAGGAAGTAGGTAAAGAATTATAGAGGGATTAGTGTCACTAATGTAAGTTATAAATTATATGCCATGATTATACAAAGGAGGTTGGAAAAGGAAGTGGAAGAAAAAAGTCTATTACCAGATTGGCAGATAGGATTTAGAGTGGGAAGAAGGGCAATAGACAATGTTTATATATTGAAACAGTTAGTAAATGGAGAGCTAGACAAGAAAAGGGGTAAAGTATACGCGTTCTTTATGGACATAGAAGCCGCGTTTGATAATGTGAATAGGAAAAAGCTATGAAGGGTGTTAAGGAAAAAGAGAATAGAGGAACAGCTAGTGAGGAAACTGGAAGGGATATATAAAAAGACTAAGAATAGGGTAAAAATAGGGGATAGTATTAGTGAAGTGTTTTGGACGAGGAAGGGGCTAAGGCAGCTTAGCCCTATTTTATTTGCATTGTATATAGGGGACATAGAGGAAGTGTTGAAGGGAGGACAGTGTGGTGGGGTGGTCATGGAAGGAGGGATTAAAGTGTGGGTGTTGGCATACGCAGACGATATGGTCATGGTGGCAAAAAATGAGTTGGAAATGAAAGGTATCATAAATACGATAAAGAGGTACCTGGAAAGGAAAGATTTGGGTTTAAATGTGAGAAAGTTTAAGATGGTAGTTTTTCAAAAAGGGAGAAGAGGGAAGAAAAAAGAAGAGTTAAGTTGGGGAGAACAGAAGATAGAGGCAGTGAATGAAGTGACATATTTAAGATATAAGCTAAAGTATGATAATAAAGATGATGCGCATATAACGTAACCCATTGTAAGGCCGAATGGCTTAACAATTATCAATAAATAATAATAATAAATAATAAATCTCACTTTTATGTCATAACTACAAACTCTTATAGATAATCTTTACCAGATTCAGGGACGTCATTAAAAAAAACTTAAACCAAGCTGTTGTTGCTGAACATAATTTTTATCATGTATATGGTAAAACCGCAATGGCTATGATAAGCGGCACCGATCAGATTGTAACCAAAAATTTTCAATAAAATTGCTCTGGGCGTTGTTGTCAGTCCAAGAAACCAATTGATCTTTTTACATTATTTTGTTAATGCATGCAGCTCGTACATGCCCCCAAGCTTCCCTCATTTTTCAACAGCGAGAGTTCGCGTAAAGGATACAATCCTAATATCTTTAACAATCAACTAACTGTTGCCCTGAATGTACAAAGAACGTTGGTTCTCTTATCCCAAAAACGCAACATGACTAAAAGTGTGCTTAGTCAACACGGCTATCAAATCACAATACGTGTCTTTCAGCCGATGGTTTAATTTCAAAAAAGGCAATTTTGCGACCAAAAAACTTATATAGCAACCTCACTGCTCACCGCTACGCAATTGCTCTTGAACAGCAAAACCTAGGGGAAGAAACCCAAAATGAAACTGTTTCGAGACATATTAAATAAAACCAATTGTCTTTTAGATATCGAAGAACTAAAGATTGTCATAAAAACCATCAAACCAAATCGAGTTGTTAGCCCAAATACCTTGCGAATAGAGCAAATAGCAAAGCTTAGCTTGACAACTAAAGCATGGTTTACAGCAATGATGAACACTAACGGAAACAAATTTCAAATATATGGCGGAAAACGAAAGTTTTTAAAGCCTCGAAAAGATTCCAGAAACGAAAAAAGTTACCGCCTCTTCACATTTAGAAAGGATAATCCTCATCAAAATCAGAGACGGCATAATCAAAAAACTTACACCAGATACAACTGGTTGTTGTCCTGGGAAATCCTACTGTAAACAAGTCTCAACAAATATATTAAAAATGGCTACCAGAGAAAGAAAATAATAAGAGTCGCTTTCAAAGATATGTCTGCGGCTTACGATACAGTGATCTAGAATCTTCTCTTCCCCAAAGTGTACAAACTTACCAAAAACTACAAACTTACCACAATGATTGTCTGTCTATTGCGTAATAGAATGTTTTTAGTTTGTCTCAGCAAAAAATTCAGCAAGTGGCGTAAGCATGCAAATGGTTTACCACAAAGCGGAGTTTTAACCCTTCTGATTTTCAACATATATACAGACCAATCCAGTCTAGCAAATCTCAGCCGCTGCATCTACGCCGACTTTCGGCTGCTAAATGCTCTACTTTTGAAAAAGTGGAAAAAACTCAAACTCAATCCGACCAAAACGCAAATGGGCATTTTCCATCTAAAAAACTACCAAGTGTGGAAAAAACTTACAGTGAAATGGAAAAGAGAGAATCTTAAACACTGCAAAACTTTGAAATATCTGGAAGTATTTTTGACCGCTCCCTTTCTTACAAAGAACACTGCCAAAGCACGAAGAAAAGTATGTATCAAAAACAACATTGCCATAAAGCTTATTGGATGTAGCTGGGGAAGCATACTCCGTACTCCCGCTGCGGAGTATGCTTCGTCTGTGTGGAGCGGATCAACATACTCAAATAAGATAAACACGGTAATACATAAAACAGCAGAGAATAATATCCGGGTGTCTCAAACTTACTTTAGTTGGCAAATTCTACCCGCTTGTAGAAATCGCCCTACCAGGAATACGATGTTTTGTTTACCAATAAACAATTGAAACTTTAGTTCCGCTTTGGTTTTTAAAACAAAGCAAATTGCCATTAGATCTTTGAGGTCCATCCGGAAGTTCGATTATACCTTTTGGCGTCGCGTAGTCTGTACGTCGCATGGAATGCGAGCAAGGTCAATGACCATATCCGAGTAACACGCTGCTTCAATTGTCAGAAATACTCGGATCGAGACTCTATATGCGCTAATTGCGTTCGCTTTGGCTATAAAGGAGACACCGTCAAACATTTCAATCTCAAACATCTGCCCAGTTTACCTGAAAAGGCTCGACGAGTTTTAAAGCTATTAGTTTTTCCTCCGACAATGACATTGACATTTTACTAATACAAGAGCCATACGTGTTTGGTTCTGGTTTAGTGTACAAGCTCGCTGGTTCGGCTGCAGTCATGCAACAGGATTTCCGCATCCTGTTTTATTGTGATACTACTCGGTTATTGTTTTTAGTAGTTCGAAACCTGTCGGAGTGGTTACATTCAGCCATTTAACGAATAACTGCACTGTAATATTTATGATTACGGTTTGAAACCTCATTGGCGTTCGTCGGCGTTTCTTGGCCGCAGAGTGAAAACGTACGCATGCATCTCCAACACTTTAATAAAATTCTTGATAAACTAAGAGACGTTCCTATTATAATAGCAGATGACTTCGATTTGAAATTGCCGCTTTAGTGCTTCCCGGTGACCGACGAGCGCAGACAATGCGTGGAAAACCTCATGGCTTAACGTGACTTTTGTGTCGTCAACAAACTTCACCAACCATTCACTTTCTTTAGCCACTTAGGTTCGACTTCGTCCCCTTCTGTTGTTAGAAAAATCTTAAGCTATTGTGTTGTTCCAGAAGTTATTAAAAGTGATCACCGACTGACACTTTGAAGCCCCCCATGTGCAACTTATCCTTAAAAAAATCCTTCTTTATAAACGCATAGATCCTCTTCGCCTAACTATGACAATCGTTCTATTCCTGCCACGATTCTAGATCTGTAGGCGCTGTCATTAATAAGTTGATCAGGATAATCCTCGATTCTTGCCAACGTAGCCTGAAGTTTATACGCATAAGCACTAGAGCTGGTGTACCGTGGTGGAGTCCTAAATTAGACAGGTTGAACTGGCAGTGAAGAAACCAATTTATAGCTCCTGGCAAAGATTCGTTGAAAAAAGCTTGGCGACGAGCTCGTGGGGGTTAATCTACAAATGGTTCTTTATTGAGTTTCTGTTAATCTAACCGTGCCTTAATGTTCGAGACTACACTATCTTAAAATAGAAGACGATTAAAGTTATTGTTTGATTCCTGTTTCTTGACGACGACCCGACGACAGATCCTGCACTGGTGGTCACTAGCGACGATATAGCCGCGGTGGCTAGTAAAATTTCCAAAAACAAGTCTCCCGGATCTGACGGAATATATTGTACAATATTCCTTTCTTCTACGATTATTGATTTAGTTTATTACATTTTTAGTTAAATAATTCTTATTGTTCCTCATCTATATGCAGACCTTTTTCCTTACCGACTTGGTGTTAACCTAAAAGACAAGGATAAGCCGTAAGGCAAGTGCCTTTTGTTGCAAACTTGTACCAAGCGAGTTCGGGTGGTATGGTGGGTCCACTTCCTCGTGACGACTTGGCAAACGTTGAACGACTGAAAGTAATGGAAGACAGAAGACATCCATTACACGGACAGGAACCCGGAAGAAATCGACTTAGGTCGGAAAAACTTTTTCTCGGTGGAACATAACCCTTCCAAGACAGTCGAAGTATACTCTGACAAATGTGACAATGCAAAAAACATAACTGCAAGGTCAAATGGACCATACATCATCTGGCGCAGCTTCAACAGACTAAGAGTAGGAGTGACAAGGTGCCGCGCTAACTTCGTCCGATAGGGCTTTCCCAAAGATTCAACGTGCGACTGTACAGCTTTGCAAGATGACGAGCACCTACTATGGTACCTGTTGTTACCACATCATCAAGGTCTATCTACGTATAGTAAGTTTGGTTGCTAGTTGTTACTCGTTTTTTTAACTGTAACCCAATCAGAGTCAAACTAATCAACCGCGACAATAGTTCACAAGTTAATTACCAAACTTTGTAGTAATTCTTGTTAGATGATACTTTCATCCAGTTCATGAAGCTCTTTACGAAAGTAAGCAAAACGTTCGCAACTATGGTTACAAATTGACACAGTTCAAACCCTAAAAACGGTCGTATCTTAGTATAGACTCCGATCCTAGAAGCCTTCGTTATTACAAACGTCAAACTGTTTGCGATTTTTCACTTCTTTTAGTAATAGCTCTCCTTTTTAGTAACACAAAGTAACTAAAATTTTGTTTTTGTAAAAATATACAAAAAATAAATAAAATGTTTATAATTATATTAAAAAAATTAAAAAAAAAATTTTTTGTTTAATTTTGTATTAATATTAATTAACAAAAAACTGAATATTTTAACAATTATGAATTAAACTTTCAATGACGTTTACGTTACGATAAAATAAAACGAAATCAAAATTTTAAACCGCCAACCACGTTTCCCAATTTACACCGAACCACAATAGCACAAATTTAAGCTAAAAAAATATACACCATAATTAAGCAATAATGTGTGTGCCTATTTAAGCTTCATTCGAATTTGCATTTTATTCACATTTTCCTACGTTGCTCAACTACTAATCGCGGCTACCGTGTAATCGAAAAAATCCTCGTAATCCAAGTAGTTAATGACTGCACGTTACTTTTGACAGGTAGAAAAATAAGAATTAATTTCGATCGTAGAAAACCTACGGTGAGGATTTTTTTCTTAGTTCTTCTATAAGCATTGGTGATCTGAATATTAAGTAGCATAACGCGTCTCCCCATAACGTCGATTTTTTTTGTCGAAAAATACAAAACAGACAAGATGCGTCTTATTCGGCAAATGCATAATAAAAATAGTTGTATTATCGACGTTGTTATTTCACGTAATAAAACTCGGAGGTTAGGGCGATATTCTGGTTCTGGTTGCGCTGGGTAAGTGGTAGAAGCAGCGACCGTGGAGTAAGATGTAGCCATATATTATACATGGTGCAGCGCCACCATGCTGGGACATAAACTCGACAGGCTGCGGTTCCACATAACCCCGCGTCATTTTCTGCGAGTTTTACTTGTCACCGCTATTAGATGCTTTCGTCGCTACGGCGACGGCGTCCATATCTCAACTTTCATAGCAGTAGTTAAAACTACGTTTGCCTTTAACACTTTCACAAAGAAGTTCTCGACGCCCGCTTGTTTAGGAACCGCTGCGTTCACCCAGGGTAACTGTGGCTGCAAGCAATAGCTATAAGCTATTTAGAAATGTCAAAATTACATTATTCAACCCGACATTCCAAACTAAGTGTATTTTATAATGGTAACGAGGATTATTCGGCAGTCACACGTGTGAAAAAGTGGTACTAATTCCATTTGTTATTAATAATTATAATTATTATTAATGCAGATTCTACACGGGCCGGTTTACGATCGTTATTATTTTATATCGTGTTTTGATGTAGGATTATTTAAAGAACGATTGCTGATTGGACACCTTTCGATTAAGTGCCAGTTGAGACGTTAAGTCAACATCCATAACCAGAAAAAGAATGAAACGGAGATGGAAAGAAGCATGTGGTGTTGGAAAAGTCTGACGTTTTCATTAGTTTTAAGCGTTGGATAAACACCGGGCGTAAGAACGATCGTTAAGAGCGATTGTGTTTTTTAAGTAAACAATATACAATGCTAATTGCGTCTCTAAAAACTGGATAAAAAACCATGGTCTGAACTAAGCAGAATTTATGATTGTTTAAACGACTATTCAAAAGCGGATCTTAAAATGACGTAAACAAAAAAAATATAAGAACATATGTTTAGAACGCCAGTGTTATTCAAACACCACATGGACAATGATTTTTGCTTTGATCAAGCTTTAACTGTTTTACTGATTCAGGTGAATTCTATTCATGTCGTTACTAATAACTTCTTCCGGGTTTTGACGTGTACAAAAACTTGCATTCGACGTTTCGCTGTCCATACCGCCAGCTTTTTCAGGATGACTGAGCTGATTTTCTATCGCTCAGCGTACTATTTATTTATGCCTCGTTTGTACCTAACTGCGTTCTCTTCGCTCTATTGACCGTAACGGTGTTGCCTAGTAAGCTTTTTCACGTGTTTCTATCTCTATGGTTTCCCTGATTAGTTTTTTTCTGTAGTTTTTGGTGGTAGCTATCACTTCTACGTTGTCGAAATGCATTATAATATATATATCGTTTCATGTGTGTGTGTTATACCACTGCCGATTGTCAAATTTATTTGAATCTCACGCCTCTCTCGTGTTAATTCGTTTGTTTACTGTTCTTTCTGTTTGTTCGACATAGCATTCTCCGCATTAACATGTTATCTTATAGATACCTTATGTTCTTGTTCTTGCTAGCCTGTTGGTAGATACTGTTAGATTGACCTACTGGTGCCGAAGCGATTCCCGCTATGTACGGTAAACAAACTATCTTTTTCGTTAGTTTTGTAAAGATGAAACATTATCTAACAACCGATACAGCTAAGAAAATCCTGAAAAAAGCACAAACCCTACTCCCAGAACGAGTGCACCAAGTCTACACAAATTTACAACTAATCTCTAAGAAGATCATAGAGTTACATCTGACAGTAGCCAATACGACGAAAAAAAAACGATTGGGAACTCACAGACTAAACAAAACAGTTCGAATTATCTAAACCAACACAAATTCCAATAGAAGAAATCATTACAAAGATCGAAACAGCCATAGAAAGATTACCAATTAATCAAGAAGAAATACGACAAGAAGTGAGCAAATCATTGAAGAAGAAGATATTTCAGAGAAAAAGAAACAGGTTGATATATTTGAAAACTAATGAAAACATTATCATACCTAAAGCAGACAAAGGAAATGCGACAATGCTACTAGATAAAGAAGATTACTACAGCAAGGTAAGAGAACTACTTGACAAAAACACCTACAAAGAAATAAGAATAAGAATCCGGCGTAGAAAATCACAAAAACAGTAAGAAAAAGGCCTTGCACACATTGAACTGCTAACAGACATAATAGGTCAGTATCTACAACGTATTTTTTCTACTACGGTAAAAAATACTACAAACAAAAAAATATAAAATCATTTAAAGAAGAAACCTCGGTGAGCGACGATATCTCGATGATCTATGTAATATGGCAGCACAGAGAAAAGAAACTACAACAATTTCTGGACCACATCAATTCACTAAACAAATTCATCAAGTTCACCATGAAGAAAGGGCAAAATGGTAATCCACCTCTTCTGGATGTAATAGTAAAGAGAACCCACCAACAGATATCTACACGCTAGATCTCCCCATCATCCCATGCAAAAAAGGACAGAAGCAATATTACGGTAACCTAGAAAGAAAAAAGTTACTAACAAAGGAAAAAAAGCGTCCAAGCATCAAAAACTAGAAAGTAAAAAAAAGAAACCAAAAATACAGAAGTGACGGACAGAAAATGATAGTACTCGAAGTAGATGTTTGTTTTGTTTTTCTCTTTGTAGAAAAAAACTAAATGGGTGACCAACTCTACGTGACCAGCCAGCGCACTGAGAGAACTTTCAAGATGACCAAACGCAGAAAGATAAAGTTTAATGTTAATGTCTAATTTGTTCTTCTCCCTGTAAAACAAACGAAAACAAAATTACCTTCGGTTACTCTAACCGCCATTAAAGAAAGAAAACAAAGCACAATTAGAAACGTCCAAACAAGTAAATGTTGAGGCAAGAGAACTAGTCTCTACGACTGTTGAATGAATGGAAGCCTGAGTTAAATTTGCAGAAGGTTTTTGAGATAGGCTAGATTAGATAGACAATAAAAAACTAACTGCAAAACGATCGTGTTGCCGATCTAAAGTTCCTTCTGCGACCGACAAACCGGATAAAAACAAACGTATTCTGTTACATTCAATTTCATATGAAATCAATAAAAATGACGACAAAGAAAAATTAGCGTCTTAGCCACAATACGCCGATCAGAAGTTGAATAAACGTGGTGGTCGTACATAATTGGTATACGTTGATCGTTTGACAAAAATGTTTATCGTTTTGACATACTTGCACTCGTTTACAAAGAAGATCGTAAACTACATACCAATAAAAAAAACGACTAGAGAACGCAAACACTTTAAACACTAATTGGTTATACAACTGGTCTTTGGTAAGACCGATAATTCCTGATCATGCAGACAATCCATTAAACAAATCAGAAAGAGAAGGAACAAAATGTAAGGATTTATCATTTTGAAGACATTAAAACAATTAGTAGAATTAGCAATAGGCACAGAAGACATATGCAGAGGTGTTTATGGAGCATACATGTTTTATACAAACCCTTAGATCTTGAAAATCTTTTAAGTACTTGTCGTTGCCAAAGAAATCAAAAAATAAATCGATTAAGCATAAGAAAAGAAGTAGTAAAGTAAATAAAGGCCTTGCGTTGGGCGCCACGTGTTGTTATTAATCCAAGGAGTTCCGTTGGTAACAACTACATCACCACGGCTAGATGTGATGTCGCTGAGTGAGCGTGGTTAAGAATATGATAATAAAAAAAAATTACGTAGGCGTCATTGAGCTGCAACAGTGACGTGGCAAAAATTATTCAAGTACAAATTCTGAAAAACTAGTTTCCCCTCCTTCCTTCTAGTAAAATTTAAGCTTGTAGAATGGCGAGAAAAAGCTCTAAAGAATACAAAAATGTAGGCATACACTAAGGATAAAACTATAATAACCAAATCAACCTACTTTTATAGAAAAACTAACCCAGACAAAGAGAAAAAACTTACCGACGTAATCAATCGCCAAAGTGCCCATAAGACCTACAGAACATACCCAAGCCACCCAAAGAAAGAAAATGTGAACATCTTGCTCATAAGCATAAACCGGAGATGCCTAAGCACCGAAAACTTTTTAGAGAACACTCATCACTCAATAAACACACGACGTTAAAGGTAAGAAGTAAAAAGTTTAGTGTACAGGAAGAAGACGCAAACAGACAGATATCTACACGCCAGATCTCACCATCATCCAACGCAGAAGAAGACTCGTATAAACACGCTATTATCAAGAGTCGAAACTATCAGTGATTTCTTACATAAAACCAATGAGAATATGTCCTTCAACAAAGCACTCAAGAAGAATGGTTACACAGACATAGACATAAAGAAAGCCACGAGAATGCGGATGAAACAGCCAACAAACGGAGCATAGAAAGAATCCTGACGTTACAAGCACGCTTCGGCAACACCACGTCAATCTAACACATATGTAGCTACCACCAAAAACTATAGAAAGAAACTTTCTTCTTATAGTTTTTGGTGGTAGCTACATGTCCCAGAAGATTTTCTAAAGACTAATGTTATTGTCGCGTACTTTTTGTTCTATTGTTGTCGATGCGTATTATTAGAACTAGAAAAAGGTAATGTTTTCTTTTCTTTGGTCTCTATTGTGAAGTTGATGCTGTTGTAGTGTCGATAAACCATAGCGCATATCGCAAGAAGACACAAACCGACTAATATCTGAACGCTTTCTCGCACCACTATCCACAACAAAAAGATAGCTCATAAATACAATTCTAAGAAGAGCAGAAACACTTAGTGATAAAAAACATAAACCAGAAGAAATCAAGCATATTAAGGACGTTTTCATAAAAAATGGGTACAACAAAAAGTTGATACACAGACCGCAAAAGAAGAAGAAACAAGCCAAGACGCCAAACTGAGATGCACGGACAAACCTGCAGTAGCTGAATATCTACACGATAATAGAGATTACCGTATCATAAAAAACGTCAAGATTGATATAGACTTAACAACAAATGGAGATTTACGATACATGAAAATACACAAGAAGTCACACAACTACAAACGCGGATCAACAAACCAGAGCGAATACGAATCAGCGAAGCGGAATTGAAAAACGGTATACATCGAAAAGTACACGACAATAACATGAAGTGAAAGATTTGTTATGCGACAACATCCGAAAAACAGTAGAAAAAGACTAACCAAGGAAGCTATAAGGATAGAACAAAAAGATCTGTATCACTTCAGCAACACGTAGAAGAGCTTACTACGCAACAGTGTCACGGTTAATGAAACGAAGATGACACTGTATAAGAAGTACGCTAAGCGATAGAGAATCAGTTTAGTCATACTGAAGAAACTGGCAGTATGAACAAAAAAAAACAAATTTTTGAACCATATCAATTCACCACACGAAGCTATCAAATACACCATAGAGAAAAAACAAGATGGTACCTTACTTTTTCTAGATGTAATGAAAAAAAAATTACGGCGTTCAGTGTACAATAAGAAGACGCACATCGACAGATATCTACACACTAGATCTCACCATCATTCGATTTAGAAAAAGACAGAAGCAATGTTACATTAAACGCCAAAGGAAAAGTCATCACGATAGAAAACGTCTAAGCAACAAAAGCTAGAAAGTAAAAAAACAAGAAATACAGAAGTAAAAGAAAAGAAACAAACGAAAAAACCAAACGTAAGGATCTATCATCTTGAGGACGACAGTCAACACAATTAGTAGCAATAACAGAAGACTGAAGTGGAGGTCCTTTTGGAGCAGACATATCTCACACAAACAATTAAATCTTAAAAATCTTTTAAGTACTTGTGGCTGTTGAAGAAATAAAAAAAAATCAAGCTATTGCTAACCTTAAGTACATGCAACAAAAAAAAAACAAATAGTACGATTAATAAGTATCGATGCCAAAAGAAAACAGCAAATAAATTAAGAAACTAAAAAAATACGTGGATAATTACTAATGACTGACGAATACAACTAATCGATTAAGCCTAAGAAAAGAACTAGTAAAGTAAATTAAGGTCCCACGTTGGGCGCCATTTTTGCTTACTAACTCTTTAATTCAGTGGGTTTTGTTAGTAACAACTACATCACTACAGCTAGCTGCGATGTCGCTGAGTGGGCGTGGTCCCTATGATAATAAAAAAAGGCCGCTGTGACTTAACAATTTTATTATGATACAAATTCTGGAAAGCTAATAATTATCTACACGTAAAAATTCTTTTCTTTCCCAGCAAAATTAAAATCTTGGGAATGACGAGAAAAAGCTCCAAAGAACACAATAGTTTAGGCATACGCCTAAAATCAAACTCTAAAAACCAAACTAACCTATTTTCATAGAAAACCTAACCCAGATAAAGAGAAAAACTTACCGACGTGAGGAACAACAAGTAGCGAGTCACCAAAGTGCCTAAAAGACTTACAGAACATACTCAAGTCATCCAAAGAAAGAAAATGTACTTCTAGGAAGTGAAGATTCTGCTCATAAGCATAAAGCAAACATGTAAGCAGAATTATCTGCACGCCAGATCTCACCATGATCGACTGCAGAAGAAGACTCGTACAAACACACTATTATCTAGACCCAAAACTTTTAGTGATTACCTACATACTGCCAGTGAAAACATGCTCCTCATCAAAGCACTTAAGAGGAATGGTTACACAGGCATATCATAAAGAGAGAAAGCGGGTGAAACAGCAAACCCAACAGTATCTACAAACAGCAAATGACAGGTTAACAAAAACAAAGACGGAAGATATTTATAAGATAATATGCCAGTGCGATAGTGCTATGTCGGACAAAATACGAGAGAGACGTGAGATTCAAAAGAATTAGACAATCGGCCGTGATGAAACACGCGCATGAAACGAGGCATAAAATGAATTTCAACAACGTAGAAATGATAGCTACCACTCAGAACTACAGAAAAATACTAATCAGAGAACCATAGAGAACACAAAAGATGGGCATGACCTCAGCAACACGTAGAAGAGCTTACTACGTAACAGTGTCACGGTCAATGGAGCGAGGTTAGGTACACACGTGGCATATATAAGAAGTGCGATAGAGAATCAGTTTAGTGATCCTGAAGAACCTGACGGTATTGACAACGAAACGTCGAACGCAAGTCAGAAAGAAGTTATTAGTAACAAAACGAATAGAATTGTCCTTTTTGTTTTTTTATTTTTTTCTCCGCGCGTTTCTTGTTTACTTTAGCATTAAAATCTCCAAATATTACTGTAGAGAAAAGTTGCTTTCGTCTTATGTTACTTTGCTTATGAGTATAAAATCTTGTACCTAGCTCTACTAGATCATATTTAAGCACTGCGATTAAAATATTTTTCTTTTATTATAGAAACACTTGACTTATTGCGAGGTCAACGTTTTAATCGGCGCCCAAAAAATCTGCAATAGAAGCTCCTACCGAATATACAAAAATGACGTAATTTTCAAGTGAAAATAAAAGCACATCCGCAAGATTAAATCAACGTGGCGTATGACAAAGGAAATGAAATCTGACGTAGTTTTCGTTGGTAAAGGCACCTCTTTCGACAAGGTATAATAGCTGTGGGAGCGAAGCATAAGTATACAATAGTATGTTAGGAATGTACCAGGACCACCGCTAAGAATCCATCACTACATTTTAGATCTACTTGTTTTCTAAACAAAATACCCGTTTCTACACCCATTAAGCTACTTCATTCAGATTTATTTTAATTACAAAATTCGAACGAGCGTCGCCCGCTCGTTCTGTGCTCGTCATAGAAGAAATTAATTAGCAATTGTTCCTGACATACGTGACAGAATCGCATAAAAATCAATGTAGTTGTAGCCGGTAATGTTCCATTGAGTCACACAATCTCATCATTTCACATTGTAGTCTTGTGTCATTCGACACAAACCAATAATAAGTGTCCGACCTGCTGCGAGACCGTCTAGTAAACTTGGGAAACATCTAAAGGTGACCGCCGTCATTTATCATAAGCCAACCTTGATCGTAAACAACTGGAGACATCTCTCTGATTTTGTGTATTCGATAAATATCGGCTTATCTGATTAGGTCTTGATTAATATTATTCTGGTTTTGGCTCATAATTGAGTTATTTTTTTCAATACGGCCCTATCTTCAATTACAGATAGATTTATAAGTAGATTAATTCTGTGGTTACATGACACAACAACCCTTCGCTTTTTTGTTACCAGATTTAGGTAATTAGAAACGTTTTTATTGTTCTTTTACATCTTCATTTGCGTTCTGACGTTATCGTGTTTACAGTGTAATAGTCTCTCATTTGATTACGTCACTGCGTGAAATGTTTATGCGTTAGATGTACCTAATAGATTTGCTGTTTCTTCTACGCGGTTATTTGCATTTTGAACACGTTTTTAGCGTGCTTGGATTTATTGCGCACACTTTAATTTGTCTGATTTCTTTGGTGAGCAGTGATTAGTGATTGGTGCCCGCGACTAACTGGTTCAGATCTTATCTTCTTCTAGTGTCTTCTGCTAGTGTAGATTTTATTTCTTCAACATAATTAATATAGTATAGAAGAGCAGCTTAAAGAAGAATTTTATTTCTTATTCTAAAAAACAGTTTTTGTAGTCTTCAATGTCTAAAGAAACATCTTTTGTTTGTGCGGTGACAATGTTAGAAATTAAGGGAACAATTTTTGAAGAGGGTTTATTAGTAAATTCAGTTCCATATCCGCATATAACAGTACAAAAAAAAATTAAAGAAGAAGCAATAAAAAACTTGAATTGCCAACTGAACACACGTTAGTCAAACAAAAAAGCAAATAGTCAATTAAGTCTGATAAAGCAAAAGAAAGAAGCAACGCCTACAAAAAATAAATACAAAAAACCATGATTGCCCTAAAACCAAAAACACATAAGCTAAAATTAAATAGAAGAAAACGTTTTATTAATTGTATTACTTTTTCTTTTGAATCAACATTTGACAGCAGGCGTACCACGACACCGATCTAATCACACTCAAACTAGCTAACGCACGGAGATACATCGTTCGCTGCAGTACCGCCGACGCCAAGACGGAAAATCTCGGACTATAAAATCCGATATGTTTATTATTATTATTATTAGAAGTAGGGCGAGTGTTATAATAACCTCCTGCACTGCGACCACATTAGATCTTTTGTGCCCCTCTCGCGTTGAACTCAGGAGAGATCTATGTCTTTGACGAATTCGATCAGGCTCTTGGTCGGAAGGCTTAGTAATTCTTCTTCTGCTTGGAAAATGGTGGCTTCAGCACTGAGGGATACGTGTTTTTTGATCCTAGATCTCATCACTCCTGCCCCTACACCACCGTTTTCTATTTTGGATCCATCTGTGAACCATTTTTGGGAAGACCCCGGCACGCAGTCCGTGCCTCTCACCCAGTCTTACTTAATGGGGAACCTGACTTTGTATTTGTGATCAAAGATTATTTTTGAGTTCATCTGATTACTCACTGCAGCCATGTCCAACAGAAGAGTGGCTTTGAGAATTCTTAGATGACTTTTGAGGTTGCCTTCTTTGGAATGGTGTACCTCATGTAGTTTGAGAGCCTGATTCATAACTTCCTCTTCAATTGCCACTAGTAGGGGATCTAAGCTGAGAAGGATCTCTATCGCAGCGGTGGGTGTTGATTTCATGGCGCCTATGGTGGTTAGACGTGCTAACCTCTACACCTTTGCCTTGCCCGGTATTTTGGTCTACTTTTCTCCACTAAACTGCAGACGCCTAGAGAACTCCAGGTCTAACGACTTGCTTGTAGATCCAATTGGTTATGCTGGGGTTTAAACCCCACGTTTTGCCAAGCATTTGGCGGCAAGACCATAAAGTTTTTATTGGTCGTTTTGGACAGTTGACTTTTTCACGTTAGTTTTTAGTCCATTGTCACTCTTAGGTATTTAACCTTCTTGGAGAGGGGAATAGTAGTTCCATTTAACTGAATACTGGAGATATTTAAATTCCTTCGTTTAGTAAAAGGAACGATGATGGTTTTATTTGGGTTTATGTTCATGCCCTCTTTTAAGCACCAGTTACATGTTAGCTTGATGGTATTTTGTATTCTCTCCCCTACGATAGAGTCATGCTTGCCCCTCACTGTTATGCTTATGCCGTCAGCATAGCCTAAAACGATATACCCCTCTCTACTCAGGTCGTTTAGTAGTTCATCCACTACCAACGACCACAGCAGTAGGGATATGACTCTCCACTATGGGCAGCTTTTTGTGGTGCTATCAATGTTAGTGATTATCTGTCTACCCATCAGCATGTTGTTTATCCATTGAATGATAAAGTCATTTATCCCTCTCTTTCTGAGAGACTGTCATTGAACCAAAAGCAGCGTTGTCAAAGGCGCCTTCTATGTTCATAAAGACTGATAGGGCAATTTTTTTTTACTCATGTGCATTTTCTATGGCTTTTACAATTTGGTGTAAAACTGATATCGTTAATTTGCTTTTCTGATAAGCAAATTGGTATTTATGAAGAGGTTTGACTGTTAAAATCTTCATTCTAATATATTGGTCTACCAGCTTCTCTATTGTTTTGAGCATAAACGATGAGAGACGATATGACTTTGGATCATCTAGGGGTTTTAGACCTCCCTTATGTAGGAATACGACCTTTACTTTCCTCCATGCTTGAGAAACATGACCATATAACAAACTGGATCTAAATGTTTTGATCAATGTCTCTAGCAAGATGTCATCGTTGAATGAGTGCCGGAAATACTCCATCGGGACCAGGAACCTTGAAAAGTTTAAAGGTTTTTATGGCGCATTTAATCCTTTCGGACGATGTAATTTTATTGACAAAAGGATGTTCCCTTTGACTAGAGTTGTACACTCTTGTTTCTCCATCTGCTATACACCCTAAAAAATGATTTTTTAATCAAAACCCCCACAGTTACCTGAAAGGTTGACGTTAAGGTGTCATCTTCACGTTTGAGTGCATCTATGGTTGCCTTTTGATAGAGTCTTCTGCACTCTGCTTGCGACAGGTGCTTTATCAAGCTTCTCACAGAAGGTCTTCCAAAAACTTCTCTTTGATTTACGAAGTGTCACATTGAACGCAGTAAGAGCCTTTCGGTACTCTTTCTAGTTATGTGTTTCCTGTGATTTGTTAAACTCTCTTCTGGCTTTTACTTTGTTTTTATTCCTTTTGGTTTTGAGAAGACAGTTTACCTCAAATCCCTTCGTTATGGTCTTCGTTGTGAGGTTAACTGTTTTCTCCAAGTTGTTATTGACCTTATTTTGTTTGGTATTTCTTTCATGCCATCATGTAGGATATTTTGGTATCCTTCCCAATTGGTCTTTCTAAGAACTTTGTATGTTTGGTTGGTCATGCAACAAACCCCCATCTTGAACTTGATCAAACAGTAATCGGAAAGGGACGCTTCCCTAAACACTTTCCAATCACTTAGGTTAAGGTTAAATCTAGAACCTCTTGCCTTATAACGTTTATAAAGGTTAAGCGATTGCCCTTATTGGCCACCACCATATTAGTAGTTAGAAATACTCATAAAGTGTCTCACCTCGGTCTTTTTTCCTCCAGGAAAACTTAGCTCTGCTATTATGGTGGTTGTATCAGCATCTGTGAATTCTGATAGAGTGTATTAATGGTCTTATTGATCAGAATAGCTACCCTCGGTACCAGGGCAGATCTATCATAAATCAGCTTACCGTTCTTAGTGCCTAGTCCACAAACTCGTCTCACATTCATTCAGGGCTCGTGGACTAGACCAACTATTTTAGTGCCTTAGGCAAACATGTGGCATAAGGCGGCCGAAACAGTCTTCGCGTGGTGGAGGTTCACCTGCTTGCGCTCAATGGTTGGAGTGGAGTGGAGTACCACTCTCCTCCACCACTTTCATGGTGATTGCATCCTGTGGATTTACTGATTTTTCTTCCTCCAGTGGTTCATGAGGTTTTCTTACTTTGATAGGCACCTCTTTGAATCCGTAGAAAAGTTTATTTCTTACGGATTTAACCTGAATTTTGGTCGATAGAAAGGATTAGAAGTGCTAATGTACCCCTCGCCTCCTTCCTTATTACCCTCCAGGTTGAGGTGTTGACTCCATCGTTCTGTCCTTAGATCCGATGTAATATCCTCTTCGCCGGCATATCAGAGGAGCTGAAGAAAAATCCCAGTAAGGTACTACTCTAAGGTATATCTGTCTCTTTGGTAGCCCACAGCTCTGAACCTTTCCAAAAGTGTAGATTACTTGCCACCGCCTTGAGCCATTCAACTGTGATGTTGTTTTTGCATGAAAGCATGAAGACTGCGCTACACAACCTTATCTACATAACCTACATTTAGGCGGACGGTCTCTTTGACCCACTTTCTGGTTCTGAGGCGCTGCATTTGCCATTCATCCTTGGCGTATGCTGATCCACCGTAGATTGGGGGATGTTTATTGACTTCCCAGTCTAGATCCGCCGTGTTTGATAAAAGCAGAATGCAGTTCTTCACTGCGCACGGACGGTTTTGCAGCAAGCATCATATGAAAACTAGGGGTTACCTCAGTTATGCGCCTGAGGCTCAGTACTCCCTAAGAAAATACCTCATTGCCCCTTGACCCCACCCGATATGTTTTGTTAACTCGTAATAATTACGAAAGTGTACAAACAATACGTGCCTACTTAGATCTTAAAATACGATGACGAAACCACAAAAAATTCCCCACAAAACAAAATACAATAAATCCAAGTGCAAATTCTACTTTTCTATTCAGAATTATGGTTTGCACAAATCGAAAACCAGTTCAGCGTAAGCGATATTACCGTCAATAGAACGATTTAACAAAAATTTAACCAAAAAATAAAAACCGAATTGATACAAAAATTTAGCAACAGTCAAAAATAAAAAAACAAAACAGCGTCTGGAATGAGAACAAATAGGGGAGCTCCATATAAGAAAAAACTCTTCCATGCTCAGTCTCTCTACCGTTCTTTCCGATCTAAATGCTTAAGTATCTTCGTTTGTCTGTATCTGGCCAACATAACTAATTCGAATTTATCTGAAGCTAGACATAGGCCGTAATCCTTCTACCAATTCTCCATCTTATAAATTCCCTCTTTTGCCCTCCTTTCCACTAGTTCTGCGGTTTTACTCTCGACTAACACAGCTAAGCCGCTTGCCTGTCCCAACAACATGAGCCCATTTGGCATCGTAGTAGAGGTTTCACAGATGCGGTTTTAAGATCGACCCCTACGGGATCTCTGCTGTGAGCTTTAGTCTACTACTTTCCCCGATGTGCAACTACCTCTTTCTAAAATAATCTTTTACAATGCTTAACAAATACATCGGTGCACCTTTGTTTTCCATTGCTCTGGCGATACCAGACCATGACCCGTTGTTGGACGCGTTCTGAACGTTGAGCGTCACCAGAATGCAGCATTCTCTGTTCTGGTGCCTTACCTTATTTACTTTATCTACAATTTCAACCTCTCCTTCTCAATTGCGTTTAGATGGACTTGCTTTTCTTAAAGCCAAATGAGTTTTGGTTTAATTTATTTTCCGTCTCAATCCACTCCTTTATTGTTTCTTCTACTATTAGTTCTAACAATTTTCCTAAGACCGAAAAGAAGCATATTGGTCTAAAACCATTCGCTTCTTTATTAGGTTTAGTAGACTTTGGAACCAGTGTCACTCTCCCAGTCTGTCATTATCACGGACAAGAACGGCTTCCAAGGCATTTATTTGATAACGCAAGGCATCAGATCATCTCTGATTACTAGAGTAGACTATCTCATTGAGCCCCGAGGCTTTCTTACTCTTATGGCATTTTCCAACTCTTTTCTCGTTGCCACCGGTACCTCGTTAGTCAGCACTTTTCTTCAGTCTATCTTATCGTGTCTTCTAAACAATTTCCTCGGCAGACACACTCTTTCGTCTACTCCCATACTCACCATATTTCTCATACATCCTTCTCAATGACTTTCTTTTCCATTATTCTTGTCATTCTTCTTCTAGTTTTCACGCATTCACTTCAACTCACGCTATGTTCATCGTTCACCTACAGTTTCCATTTTTTCCTTTGATTCTCATCTTTCTTTTGCAAAGTACTCTTCTATTCTTCCACAATCATGCTTGTCAGCTTGCTTGCTTCCCGCTTATCTTCTACCACCTTCTATCTTAATACTATCATGTTTTCTTACAGCTTTCTCATTCGTTCACTTTCTTATGCTACATTTACCGTAACTTTTTTTATCCTTATTCCATACTCAGCGTAAGCATCATCTATTTACGAAAGTTGTTGCACGTCTTCGGTTCGTTACGGCAAGTCCAAGAGACGCTGTCAAATTCACAGCGATTTCTCCCATCCAATTCGTAAAAGTCGATCTATTTCTGCTGCCAAATTTATTAAAAAAAACTAGTAGAAAAACAACTACAGTATACTTACTTAGAGACTTAAAATGAGTGGACCTAATCTTGAACTTGATATCGAGCTGGTTAAACTAGTGTCAACGTCTTTATGTCCTCAAAAACCTACAATAGAAAGATCAATAGATGTCATTAATTCATTTTTTTTAAATAACAATCTAAATAATATCAAATTTAGAAAATTAGCTTAATAAAAAAAAGCTTCTGATCCTGATGACGTTTCTTCAGAGGCACTGCTAGAGATCACAGAAAGTTTCGTAAGATTTTGATATTCTCGTTAAAGTTATTATCTAAAAACAATTTTCTGCTATTTAGAATGAAGTCCTCCTATATAAAAGCAAAAATTCTTTTAAAAACCAAAGCTCGTACAGGTTCTTATGTCTGCTGAATTTGATGATCAAACTGCATGATCATATCATACTTAATCAGTTAAAACAAAACACCAAGAGATTCAAAAGGTCAAACTGATAAAAGTTGGTTAGGCATTGAAGAGTTGGTCGCTCTCTTTCGTTTCTTCTAAAAAGAGAAGAAAGTAACAGACTCCGTCTTTCTTACTTTTCATTATCTTATTCTTGTTTGGTTGATCACACATCTCGTTTTTTTTCTGATGGTTTGCTTTTAGGACGGTCTCTCGTTTTGTTGTTTTACGGGGAGAAAAGCGAATTAGTCATTTACAACAAGCCGTCATTCTCTTTTCTTTCACTTCTGTATTTCTTGCTTTCTTTTTCTATTTTCTATCATCTGCTACTTGAACACTTTCTTCTTTGTTTTGGTAACTCTTCTTTTTAGTGTTCAATTTAACATTGCTTCTTCCCTTTTGCTTTTTTTTAAAGCTTCTTATTTCTTTTGCTTAATTTTTGGTTTTGTTTTAAAACCTAGAATAGACGTCGCTTCTTGTACTCTACGAACTCCCTCTTAGTTGGCATTTTTGATGTTGTTGGTCACTGTTAAAATATTTTTTTATCTTTGAGTTTCTTTTGCTCTTGAAGTATTTTAATCCGTTTCTTGGCTTTTAGGTTTTAGTGACATTCCACACTACAAACAGGGGCTGCCAATATACGGTTAGCAGCTACAGTTTTGTCAATTTCTTATTTACTCTTACTTTTTTTTGTCAGTTTGTTTGGTGCACTCAGGCAGTGTTTAGCTTCTTGAACTTTTTGTTGCGACTTTTAGATTACTGATTGGTTTCTTTGCCGTTTTAGTAGCCTAGCTAGTGTCGATTATCTACTGTAATCTTTTTGAGATTTCTATCTTGTTTTTTTTGAAGCTTTGCGATCTGCTTCGTTGCTTTGGTAGGATGAATATCAAACTTTTTGACACAATTAACATCGTTTCTTTTCTTAATTTTTTCTTTTTGATTCCGCATACCCACATTCAACTTCCGATGTAGAATTGATCTTCATCTTCTTTTCTTTAGGTTTTTTAGTTTAAGGGATTATATTCAGAGTAGGGTTTTGATCATTAAAGGTTGGGGTTTTATTCCTTTTTTAAAGGCTTTGGTCCTTGGCGCTTGCCAAAACTTCTTACTTCTTACCCTTATCGTCGTGGGTTTATTGAGCGATGAGTATTCTCCGGAGAGGACTCTTTTCTCGTTTTCTGGTGCTTATGTATCTTTTTTAAGAAGAATGTTTACTTCTCAGAAGTACGTTTCTCTTTTGGGATTTTTTCTTTCTCTTCATATAAGTTGGGTTTTCGTATGAGCATGAGTATGGTTGTAGTTTTTAAGATTTGATTTTTGGCGTTTGTCAAAACTTTTGTCTTCTTTTAATTTTTTTTGTCGTCTCTAAGTTTTAATTTTGCTGAAGGTATTAATTGTCAGTAATTTATATTCTAAAAGTTGTAGTTGTAATTACATTTTTCTACTCCGCTGGTTTGCAGACCTCACTGAATGTGATAAGTTCAGATTATTTTGCGGCGGTGGCTATTTGTACTTTGATTTTTATATTCTGAGTTGCTGTTAATCTTAATTGTAAATAATTCTTCTTTTTATTTTGATCATGTTGTTTTTAATAATTCAAAATTCTTATAGCAAACTTAGTGTAGTCGTGGTAACCTTTTTTAGTACGCTGACTGTATTTCATTCAAGTTTCTTTAATTGTTTTAAACGTAGTCAAACTCAGATTTTGGCAAACCCATGTTGTTTTTTAATTTGTACTTATATCCTATAATTTATTAAATTGTTAACAAAAGAAGCGGCAATAGTAAGTGCTATTGTTTGAGAGAATTATATACGCTTGTTACGTTTTCTTGTTCTATTCTAAAAAGTTCAGACATACCCTTGATGTTTTCAAGCCGAGGATCTTGCCAGTACAAGAAGTGATGTCTATTTTTTTATTATAGTTTTCTCAACCACGCTCACATTGTAGCTAGCCGTGGTGATGTGGTTGTTACCAACAGGAATCACTATAGTAAAACGTCGATAACCCAAATGTACATCCAAAAAACGTTGCTACAAAAACATTAAAGGTGAGTTATGCCATTTTATTAAAAAAAACTAGTAAAGAAGAAACTACAATATATCCATTAAAGGACTTGAAGTGGGTTGACTTCATGTCAACATAGAACTAGTTAAATTAATGGCAACGTCTTTACGTTCCCACAAGCCTTTCAACACCTAAGCTTGTACAGATTCCTATGTCTGCAGAATTTGACGGTCAAAATGTAGTACGAGCGTATCATGCTTAATCGGCTACGACAAAACATCAAAGGATTCAAGAAAGTGAAATCGATATTGGGTGCCATAGAGATGATCTACCAGTGAGCGAGAAAAACATGGGAAAGCTCTTCGAAAACTATAAAGTTGTGTACTATGGTGACTCTGTACGCAAAAAAAAGTTTTAAATTAACTAGCATGGCCTGTGATCATCGTCGCTCTAGAATGTAAAAAAAGTCGTAGAAATTACTTGGAAAACTAATATTACGCGAGCAAATCAACACAAAAACAAGACAGATTTTAAGTGGGGTGTCACAAGGATCAGTGCTGGGACCAACTTTCTGGAATTATAGCCTTCGATACCATCCTTGACCATTACTTCAAGGAGGAATCCAGGTCGTTGCGTTTGCGGACGACCTTGACGTAATGTTCATTGCTAGTGCAAAAAGGTGCTTGTTTTTTTGTAGTAAAAAAAGTTGATAAGACGAGTCTTTGATTTTACCAGAAAGTAAAATATTTACTAATGTTTCTTTTGTTACTTTTACATCATGAAGGTTTTTTTAAATCTGCGTTTATACTTTTCTTCTTCGGTTCGTTAATTAATTCTTGAAGAACTCTTCTTTAACATAGTTTTCTTATGCAGAACAATGCTAATCGACTTGAATTCAAAAAACATTTAAATTTATGAACTTTTAATCACGGCGACAAAAACGTTAACAAAGTTTCTACTCTCGAAGAGCTACAAATAAAGCAGTAGAAGACAGTCGAGTTCATAAAAGTGATCCCTTGCGGTGATTTTTTGAACCACGTTATGCGTATGCAAATTCAAAATCAATAAATATCATAAACATGTTTTATGGTGATTGTGCTTTGAACGATTGACAGTGCAATTTGAATTAAAGAATAAACGCAACAAGAGCGAGCTCGCGTACTCGAGAACGCTGTTCAATTTTGTAGTTAAAGTGTAATAATACGAAATCGACCTTAAATGTCACAAGATGTAAAGATAAAATAAATTAAATCAATTAATTACAATAAAACGGGCTCTAAATTAAAAAAAAAGTTATATATTATCTTACAACTGTCATATTCAATTAGAATATAAAGAGAAACAAATTATAACCTGTTGTACATCCTCTTAAAAGTTATAGTAACTTGCAAGTTTATACATGATTATAAATTTTACGACTAAAAGTCGCACTGTTTTTTTTTTCATCGTGCGATTACCCATAACTTTTTTTTATGTCGAAATTTGTTGACCCCGAGCAAGACGAATTTTATTTGGACATCTGTCTTGACAAAATGGCGTCGCTGCCAACTTCCTGTTGGTTCCCGAAATGGGAAATAAATAATGCGTAACTACCGAAAAAGACAAAAGCATGTCGAAGGGGAGGTACTTTTTTCTTTACATATTTTCTGTTAATCTACCGTTTAGATAAAGCTCGAGGCATAGATGGGTAACAAGATAAGCAATATGACAAAGTTAAAATATGAAGCGCTTGGGATTTTCTTTGAAGAATAAAGTTACGTCAGGAGCTTGTTTCATTGTCCTCTCTCTAATGCTTCGCATTCCGGATTTGCCTGGTAGGCTATGAGTAAATGGCGAAACGAAAGAAAAGACTAAATCACTTACAACTTTTTCAAATTTGGGATTTATGACTTGTGACAGCCGCTATTTTCTATTGATATATTTAGGTATGTTGTCGTTGTGGACATAACGACATTGTTTGGGTGGTTTATATAATAGCTGAAGGGGTGAGGCGATTCCAACTCAGTGGGCTAAGACATCATGCTGGGTATTGTCGTTATTAATCGACTACCTTTAAGACTTGTCTTTTGAACAACATTTCTACATCGCACTAAAAATAATACACAACAACGAGTAAATGCTACGCGTATCTAAAATTTACAAACGTTTAAAAGGTATTAAAGCATCACGCTCACGCTTGTCTTTTGCGAAATGAAGAGGAAAAAACTCGTTTGTAATAATTGTTTCTTTTTTTAGTTCTGACGTCGGTAATTTAATATTGCCTATCAAAATTGATGGTCGTCTATATTTTACTCTTCGAGTTGTGCATTTGAACTGTGTAGTAATTTATCCGGATCAAAAGACCAAATGTTAAATATGAATAATAAAATCTGGTATTTGCATAAACTATTTGTTGCGACGCCGATGTGTCAAATTAACTATTGTTTATGTTGGTACCATCTAGTGGGCGCAACCTTCTGTTTTGTCTTGATCTAAGAGACTGACAATTTAAGAGTATTAGATTAAACACAAACGCAATTATTTAAAAAAAAATATAAACATTTAAATTAATTCTAAAACTGCTTTTTTAGCAAAGCTATATACTACAGTTAACGCCATCTACAGTTCAATAAGCAAAAGATTAACTACTTAAAACAATAAAATATAATAAAAAAAACATCAAGCAGATTCTATCGAAATACGATCATGCAGCAAATAAAAGATAAGAGGGGTTTAAGTTTTGGTGTTTTTTATACAAATTCTTACACTACTACCAGTTTGTCCGATATGTACATACAGTACAACTAAATCAACGAACACCATTAACACCTTTGAAATAAAAAATAATAACACAGGGAACAGTAGAAAACCAAGTGACAATGTTGTGTTTTGATCTATAGTATTTTTAGCATTGTAACGACGCGTCTAAGTTAATTAGTCACTTTTTGAAAGAACCACTTTTTCAAATAAGAGAAATTGTAATAACAATTTAATTGATACAAAATCTTAAGCTTTCGCGGTTGTTATGTTTATGATAATAAGCGACTTTCGGCTTAGACTGCGTCGTCCAGACTTAGACTTGGCCTTTTCTTGAAAGCCAAAACTGGAAGTAGAATTTGGCCTTTGCCGTATTGTCGTTCGTGAACCCAAACAAACTGACGTTTCGCAAGACATTGCAGCTTACATCTTCAGAGTGGTAAATGTCACTGAAAAAAAACTGTAAATGACGATATTTATACCAATAGCGATTAGCGTGATTAACGGACCTTATCTTTCCGTTACCGCTTGACTGACGTTGTTTGCAGTCAGCCATATGTTCTTTTACTCTAACTTCAATAGAGTGCTCCGTCTGTCCTATATAACTTCATCTACAGAAACAAGGAATTTTGTAAACTCCGGAATGTTTTAGAGCCCTTTGTTTGTCTTTCGCAGATGTAAACCAGGTGTTTAGGGTATCCTTAGTGGTAAAGATAATAATAATATTATGTTTCTTTAGCACCCTGCTTATTTTTTTTGTCCAACCCATACAGTATGGTAAATAAGCGGTGCTAATAGGAGGTGATAAGTCTTTTTTGACTTTTGGATTTATTGCTCTTTTCTATGCGTTTTGGATCTCTTTGAAACCGTATTCATTTTGTTGTAGGGACTCCAACAGTGTTTCCTATTCGTTTTGTAGATTTTCATTATTTGACACACGTATAGCTCTTTTGACTAAAGTATGCAAAACAGTATTCTTCTGTACTGGATGGTGGTGAGATTCGGTGTTTAAGTATCTAGTATCCGTTTTCTTTCTATAAACGGAATGCCCCAATGTTTCGTTATTTTTCCTTATCACCAGTACATCAAGAAATGCTAGACTGCTGTTATGTTCTAACTCCATAGTAAATTTAATGCTGTTATGTGCAGAGTTTAGATGTTGAAAGAACTGATTTAGTTTATCTTTGCCATGAGGCTATACAACAAACGTATCATGAACATATCTGAACCAAGTTTTTGGTTTTAACTCAACATTTTTCATAATTGCAGTTTTAAAATATTCCATGTAAATATTGGCTATAACTGGAGAGAGCGGTGAACCCATGGCCGCTCCTTTTACTTGTTTAAGCAAGTTGTCGTTATAACTGAAATAAGTGTGTTTAAGACAGAGTTCGATGAGCAGAACTTCTTCTTCAGTAATTTTTTCCCTGAGCAAAAACAACACTTTGTCGACCGAGACTTTAGTAAAAAGAGATACCACGTCAAAGCTGACTATGATATCTTCTCTTGTTATACGCAAGTTCTTAATTTTCTCTACAAAGTCTGTAGAATCTTTAATGTGAGTTTTTGTATTTCCTGTCAACGGCAAGAGTTTTTCAGCTAGATAACGTGCTAACGATTGGATTGGTGAATTGATGGTTCTTACTATCGGTAGAAAAGGGACTCTTTCTTTGTGTATCTTGGGCATAACTGGATACGCTGAACACCTGGTTTACATCTGCTAAAAACAAACAAGGGGCTCTAAAACATCCCGGAGTTTACAAAATTCCTTGTTTACGTGTGGAACCAAGGACACACGCTGAACTTTGACCAAACTAAAATGTTGGCTAGAACTCCTTTCTACTTTCCCAGACTAATCCGCGAAGCTGTGGCAATAGAAAAACATCCATGTAATATGAATCGAGAAGACAGTTTAAGACTCGGCAAATCTTGGCTACCAGTATTATATCTTCTAAGACAAAGATGAACCTTCTTAGAAAAGACACAAACACTTACACTGAGTAATAACGAAGTCAGTCAAGCGGTAACAGAAAGATAATAGTCCGTTACTCATGCTAATCGCTAATGGTATAAATGTCGTCATTTACAATTTTTTTTAGTGACATTTACCACCAATGTCTTGCGAAACGTCAGTTTGTTTGGGTTTACAAACGACAATACGGCAACGGCCAAGTTCTACTTCTTGTATTGGCTCTCTAGAAGAGACTAGGACCAAGCCTAAGTCTCGGTGTTTAACTACGACGCGGTCTAAGCAAAAAGTCGCTTATAATAATAAATTTAATTGATATTTTGCAGATCTTCTTTTTGAAAGCATAATGTGAGAAAAGTTGCAAGCAAGGTTCTAACACTAACGCGGTGTCGAAAACTTTTAACTTTGATAAACGTCAAAAAAATATTAAAACTTATCAAAATATTGTGGACTTAAATCTAATTTGTACGAACATTCCGCAAAAAAATTATCTTAAAACATTATAATGAGAAAAAAACACAAAGGCATACGTTTTACAGCAAAGGGTGTGTCTCGATGATTTGCAAAAACAAACAAGATATGAAATGTAGAAAAAGTATAAAGACGATGACCCACTCGAACTTGCTTGGTACAAGTTCGCCACAAAAAGAATAGGTTAAGTAAGAAAATTCTGCGAGTATATAAGATAGTCTTACTAGACTAGTAGAATGGGCTAAGTATTTGTGTGTGCTATGATCGCACGTGGTTCCGTGGTGGGGGTATGATAGTGGCTAACACGTCACCCCGAACGTCGTCAAATTTGCGACAAGCGAGAATCCGATGTGGTGGGGTGTCAGGTACGTCACACAACAGACAGCTGTCCTCATCCAAATACCAACGCGTTTTAAACGACAACAAAATCTGCCGCGTGAAGAAAGGATTCGGACTCCAAGGTGTACTTAGTCTTGTTCGTTGAGCCCGTCAGTTTGTTGCTGCCAGCTCATTGTTGCTATGTTTAGATACGTGTTGGATTTTGCTTCTAATTGTCGTCTAGAAATTGTGAACACCATGATAGTAATAACGTCCGAATGCGATAATGTCGCAGTCTGCTGGTAGTTCCACAAGGTCGGCTCAAAAACAGAGCCTTGTGAACACCCCTTTCTCAGTCGTTTGGCATAAACAAAACGGGATACTTTCGAAAAAAGTTGTTGAACGTTCCAGGTATGTCAATAAAAATTGCAAGTCTTTACTTGGAGACATTCGGACGTACATTGGTCATTAATCTACGGGCGGTGTTAGTTATCGTTTTGGTTGGAGCTAAGTCATAATGACTAGGATAAAAAAGAATTTATGAAGAAATGTCATAAAGGACAACCTGTAAACGTTTCGTCACCAACCTATTTTTAACGAATATTTACTAGGAGTTATACTTTGCTGTCTTATATGCTAGTTTGTACCGGTAAAGCGAGTTTTTATAAGAAGCAAGCCATTGAGGTTTTAAGTTGGCTAGGGCTTTTTGTCCTGTCTAACTTAGAACTCCTCCACGATACACCGGCTCTAGAGCTTATGCGTATCAATGATCACCTTAGTCAACTTACCAATTACTGCTTCTAAAGCTGTAGGATTGTGGCACAATGCACTACGTGACAGATAAACACACACAGAACTTACGATTCCTATATTTAGACGAACGGAATTTATGCATTTATAATCAAAGATTTTCTTAGGGACCGGTTTCAGATAGGAGGCTTTAACGGTTAACTTAAACGGTATCAGTAGGTAGTTAGTTTTAATAACTTCTAGAACAACGCGCCAGTATAGGGTTTTTCTGGCACAGAAAAGTGACATCGATGTTTGTCGAGCTTAAGTGGCTAGAGAAGGTGAAAGGTTGGTAAAGTTCGTTTGTCACCGAGGAGTGCCAAAGAAGCGATTTCAAATTGAAGTCACCTGCTATTATGATAGGAACGTCTCTTAGTTCATCAAGAATTTTATAGGTGTTGGGATGAATACGTACATTACCAAGTAGGTGTTTACAATCGTAATCATAGATATTACAGTGCAGTTATTTGTTAAATGGCTGACTTCAAACTATTGAACACAATAGCCAAGTACTACCGCATAGAAGAGGATACGAAAATCTTGTTAAAGAGTGCAACCGCACCAGCGAGCTTGTACCCTGAACCAAAACTAAACGCGTATGGCTTTTGTGTCAATAAGATATCAATGACATTGTCGGAGAAGACACTCACAGCTTCCAATGTCGCAAATCGTTAATTGCAAAAATTTACTTGCGTTAACCTTAAAGTTAATTGAGTGTCATTATTGTCGAGCCGTTTCATATATGCTGGGCAGGTAGTGGATGACGTCTTGTGTCTAATGACTTCATCTTTATGGACAAAACGAGCGCAATTTGCACAGGAAGAGTCTCGCTCCGTGTTAGCGCATGTCATGGTTTCGTGCGTTTCAGCACAATAGCCGCACTGTATTTTACTTTTACAGTCGTTCGAATGATGGCCAAACTTATAGCAATTAAAGCAACGCGTAACACAGTTATGCTCATTGACATTCCAGGCGACATAAACGCGACATGATGCCAAGAAGAATTTTCGGGCGACTGGTGGAATTTCTAGAATCTAGTAACCGTTCGCCCTGTCCCAAGGACCAAAGCGGTAAAGAACTTTTATTTGCTTATTGGCAAACTTGTAGGATCTCTTTTATCTACTCAAGGGAAAGGTTTGTAGAAACGTCAAAGATTGAAACACGAAGTAAGAATTTACCTTGCGGTTTGATGATCAGATCGGTTTTATGAAGAACGACCGTGGAAATTTTTGTTAAGTCCGTTCGCTCAGCTTTAAGTTTTATAGAGTTTTTGTCCGTCTTAGTTACTCTGTTCAGTCGTAGGTCATGGGTTTGCGGGTTTAGGACTTTCATCAGAATCGTTTTAGTTTTGTCTAACGTTTTTAAAGAAGAGTACGGTTTAGGCACGATAACGAGAGTAGAACGAGGAGCAGTGGCGACTGTTTTACACAAAAGAACTATGACCCTCTCTATTTTAGGTCACGCAGCTTGGGTGTAGGAAAAAGGAGTAGGGACTGCAGCAGGGGTGCTGGAAAATTTGGCGGTAACATTTTGTATGCTTTCTAAAGCATTGAAAAGGTCAGCAGTTTGCTGCGTTAAGCGACAAGAAATTATGATTTTACGAAAAGCCAGTTGAATTCTGCTGAGTAAATATATTATTTTTGATTGCTTTGAAAGGGTCAATTTTCAGATAGATATTAGTTTTGTAAGGCGCGTGTTGTCAGTATCGAAGAACTCTTTGATGCTGCCAGGTTTATCAGGGACGAGGACAACGTCGTCGTCTTTACGACGACTCTTGGACGTTGCGGATTCAACCTCCATGAAAGAGGCTGATAGAGTAGGCAAAGTAGAGCGCGACGGCGATAGAGTGTCGGCTGGAAAAAAACTGTGCTTGACGCTACTTTTTTAACCGTACACAGGATCTTATTACCAAAACGGTGGACTCTGGGTGCAAGGACTGTGGCAATGGCATGCCTAGATGGAAATCTCTGGGAAAGCTGCATTTGCGCAATTGAACTAATAGAGGGCGACTTGTTTGAAAAAGGATTACTCGTTGGCAGAAGATTAGTACAAGTGAAAAACACGATGCCAGTAAAGACCTTAAATAACAATTCAGATCCAATAACCTTGAAAAAGGAGACCATGAGATGCGTGAATTTTAGCGAAGTTTTGTTTCCGAAGAAGTGTCTACAACATATATTCCTACATTCTTACCTCTAAGTAAAAAACCTTCAGCCGAAACTAGCTGACTAAAGTTAAAGTGTTGATTCAGCAGTATCGAAAGTGGTTCCAAAGGAAGAACTAACGTAGTAAAGCATAAATTAATACTGGAAACGCTCGGCCGATAACAAGATCCACGCCGATTTTCTTTAGCAAAACGAGAAGAGGCTGAAAAAATAATTACGGGTAAGCACAGAGAAGGTGTAATTGAACATTCAAATTGTCCATAGACATCCTTAGCGGTACTAGTAAAGAAGAAAAATGGATCAAGATCAAGAGGTTTTGCGTAGACTATAGACAACTTAACGACGTGACCAAAAAGGACAGCTATCCTTTACCAAAAATTGATTTAGACACGTTGTCCCAGTGGCTTTCTACGTTGGATTTAAAGAGTAGTTATTGACAGGTAGAATTGCAACCCAGAGATCGTAAAAAGACGGCTTTTACGATTAGGTCTAATTTGTGGCATTTCACTGTAATGGTCTGCGGCCTGTGTAACGCTTCTGCAGTGTTCAAACGTTTGATGAAAACTGTCTTGTGAGAATTGTCTTGGAAAACGTGCATGGTTTATCAATATTTCCAAGTTATTGACACAACTGACCAAAGAAAGAGCATAATTTAAATAGAATAAAGACTGCGACTGCGTAAAATGCATTTATCACCTAAAATACTGTGCCGGAAACAGTGATCGGAACGCTAATGTCTTGTCCAGAAGAGCATATCCAACAGATTGTAACCATTGTTCGCGACTTGAAAAAAAGATCGAATGTCTCCGAAAAACTACTATGGTCGATGACAAATGGAAACTTGATCAGTTGCATCGCAAACCAGAAAACGAACCCAAGATAAAAGTACTTCTAAACTAACTTAGGAAGAAGTGAGTGCTACCAGCAGAAACATTAAAGCATAATGGGCGCAGTAAAACTTTTAGAAAGTGTCAAAAGCACGCAAAACAGACTGCAGTTGATAGTGCCGAAGAGCCGAGTGTCAATAGTCTTGCAGCATTATATAATAGTCACCTTTCTTAATACGCGTTGCTGACGTTGTTAGTTTCGTTTTTATTATCACTTTTTAAATTGTCGTTTTCTCGTGTCGCATAGATACTACATATGTTGTTACATGATTTTTCTCGTAACTCAAAAGAGCGACAACTAACTCAGTTGTTCCGGTGATTGAATTGTAAATTTTGTGGTGCTAAATTATAAATTAGATTTTAAAAATGCGCCAAAACGATTAAAGGCAAAGGTTGTAGACACTGTTTAAATCTATCTGAAGCTGAAATAAAACAAATGACAAAGCGGTAACACAAAGTATATGTATTTTATCACAGACAACAGTTCACGTTAGAAAAAGATAAAAAATTAGATGTATATAAATTTGATCAAACACTATCACGTCGGTCGGTATCACAAACAAAATACTAAATAAGTCATTGACTAGGCAGCACGTCGTATAACTTTGTCGGTCTAACTTTCACATTTAGAATAGAAACGAGTTTATTTTGTAAATTAAAATACAACAATTCGAATCTCGAAGATCTACAGAATTAACGCGCACCGTATAATAACATATGACAGAACAATACGATTGTATAATTAATTGTGTTAACAACCTAACATTTAGGTTGACCACCAAAATACTAAGATTTAAAATAAGAAGTATAATACTTACAATTAGGTTTTCTCAAAGCATGCGACTAGCACCTTACTAGTATTTCCTAAAACTTAATTAAAATCTAACAAAAACGTACATATGGTGTTATCACAAATAAACCCATTTAATTTATACGATCACTGAAAACAACCGAATGCGCTGAGTTTCCTTCAAATTAACTTATTATTATTAACTAAACTAATAATAGCATTCAACCTTTCGAAGGTGTAGATAGTGTTAGTTACAGTGACGTGACGTCATCGTTGAAATTTTCCTGATTACCACATCTGCTTATTATCTCCACAAACAAAAAACACGTGTGGAGGTATGGAAACCCGCTACAGACAATTACGGAAGAATTAAATTAAGCCACAAACATAAGAAACAAATGCTTACCCCAAATACAGACTTTCACTCAAATCGCAACGATATTCTATTCCATATTCGCATGGATGTGAATAATGAACAATGAAAGCCTTGTTGGGCGTACACAACGCTAGATGATGTCCACGTTATTCAAATACTACCAGAAGAATAAAACGTGTTCAAATTTGACGTTTATGTGGGCGTTCCAAGAATAAATTTTATACAAGGGACAAACATCATACTAAAGCACTTTAAACATAACAATGATCTACTGCACATTTATAAAAAAAATACCAAAATAAAAAATGTTAGGAAATACGACCGCTGTTACTGTATTATGATAGTTTATGCTAATAAGCGTCAGTGACGCTATTAGTTTTGTTACGTAAAATTTTTGCGATTGGACGTTGGAGAGTACCAATCTCTTGTAGAACGCTGCTGAAAGATATGCAGTTTCTCTTGCAACCGTTTAACCGTTCTTAGTCGCTGTCGTGACCACAATATCATTCCTGCATTCTTTAGAATCAAGTTCCACATTCATACACGTTCTTCTAAAAACCTCCTACACCGTGCTAGTCTAGCGTTGATACGCGAACGGATTAAGCAAACTAGGCGAAAGTTAGACACCATTTCGAAACAACTCTCTTATCTTCATCTTGAGTTGGCCAACACTCTATCCCCGGATGATTGGAAACTCTTCGACAACATTACTTACCAGCAGTCTGATACCACTCTACGACTAACCACTGAAGGTCATCTCAAAAAGTTGCAATTATTGGAATTTAAGAATCGTAAAGTTTCATCTACTACTAACTCCTTAAAGACGGTTGTCAATTTATCTAGTTTGGTTCTCACTTCAGAACAGGAATCGGTGCTATCTAAGAGTTTGAATTTTGCGGTTGCTCCCAAATGTATTCCTAAAGAAGATATTTTATGTGCTGTTGAGTCTTCTATAAGATATCTTCCTCGCCACATCTCAGATCTCATTCGTATTAACACTGGCAAAATCCTTGAATCATCTAAACTTCCTAAATCCAACATTTCTAAGTCGGAAGAGTCAGCTCTAAAAAGTCTTCGTAAGAACCCTGATATTATTGTTCTTTCAGTCGACAAAGGCAACGCCACTGTAGTTTTGAACCAAATTGATTATGTTACGAAAATCAATTCTATTTTGTCTGAGGAAACTTACGCTCTTCTAACCCACAATCCCACTTCGAGGATTGAACGTGAGGTCAGCCAAATACATTCACAAGGTTACAGATCAAATAGGGAAACTCCTTCGTAAGAATAGTATTAAACCCATATTCAACTCGACAGGCAAAATCTCTCAGATTCTTCTTTCTCCCAAAGACAAATTTCCTACACTTTCATCTCAAGGTGTATACCAAATTCCGTGTTCATGTGGTTTAGTCTACATTGGTGAAACCGGCCGTTCCGTCATTACTCGCATTTCAGAACATGATCGTTGTATAAGGAAAAGGTATATTTCCAAGTCTGCGGTCGCTGAACATCATTTTACTACAGGTCACAAGATAGATTTTGATAATGTTTCGTTGATTGCCAAATCTCCATTCTTTTTCAACAGGAAATTCCGAGAAAGCATAGAAATCATCAAACACCCAAATAACTTCAATCGCGATTATGGTTTCGAACTATCCTCTCTTTGGTTCCCGGTTATTAGTCATTTATCGAAAACACGCCCCCTAGCAACCGTAACCCAATCAGGGTCAAGCTTAACCATCAGGTAACGATGCTTTTTTTTTAAATACGGAGACTATTTCTTTTTAAGTCACATACGTTCTCGGGAAACCGAAAACGGCCATGAAAGCACGAAACATCAGATTTAATATAATAGTAAGATTTTACTGAAATATTAATGCCATTTAAGTCCAATGTCCAATGTTTTAAGTCACTTCTACGGAGTTTAAAATCTGGCTTGGTTCACAAGTTGATTACCTAACTCGGTAGTGGTTCTTTGTTAGATTTTCGGACACGGTCCAAACCTAGAAGACATTCTAATGTTAGTATATATTCCGGCCGTGGAAGCCTTCGCTATTATATTTTATAGTTTGTTGATTTTCTAAAATCTTTGCAATGGCATTGGAAAGCGTCGCTGCGCCTAATAGCTCTAAACGAGGTAATGAAATAGTTTTTATAGGATCACTTTTAGCTATAGCGCAGATCAAAAATATTTTTGTATGATGTGAATTGAAAATAATGTAAACATACACAGCGGCACCATAGTCAATTTGGCAAGCGCCTGAAAATCTATGTAGTTCCATTTGTAAAAAGCAAAGGTAATGACTCTATTTTTTAAAACTGTTTTTATATGCGACTGTAGAAACGCCACATAGCATTGTGTGCTTTGGAGAAACTGATTACGTTGCTTTTTCTTGGAGAACCCAACCAAATACTGTTTTATACGTCAATGGTTGATCTTTAGACCTTTGTATGCAATCTTCTTCTAAAATGTGAGGTCACAGTTCTGCACCTAATAGATCAATCGGGCCTGGTACTAAGCAATTTAAATCAGCAAATTTTATGTCTTTTGTATGAGATCATTGCGAATATTGAATAACTTTTGATTAAATTGAGCAAGTATGACAAAAAAAATAAAAAAAGTGGCTTTTATCCGGCTCGAAGGACCAAAGAAACGGCGCGTTTGTTTCAACGGCGTCTAGATAAATTGGATGTTAGTCGGAAGGCAAATTGTAGTAACACTTTCTTGACATCTGGCAGATCTTCTTTGGCTGGCCAGCCGAAGTTCGATTTTGATTTTCATGGGAGGTTCTGGCGGTAACGCGGTGTCGAAAACTCTCACCTCAACTTACTTCGATAAACGCCAAACACATACTAAAACTTATGAACAAGGATAGAGTAAATAAGTAATTGCGAACGGTTTTGATGGTATCCTTAGTTTGAAAAACCTAAACTTTGAAATACGTTATGAAATATTTTTTTGTTTTAGTTGTTTACGATTAAAACATTTTTTTCCGACAACGTCAAAATCTCCGCCAATATGCTTTGTCCTACTAATTTTGCCAATTTAAATTTGTAAACAGATTTAAAGAAAATATATTTTTTAGACGTAATAGTTTCTGAAATTATCATATCAAATAATCGTTCAAAAGATACGCTGAATCTGAACTAAAATATAAGCTATGTAATTGGTGTTTAGACTACTCCTACTTGACTTCCGGAAGGTTTTGATTTATGTGTTTTTTCCTTTTTTTTACAAAAGAACAAAACATCATTTCTATAATTCAATTTTTATGTTAATGACTTCCTAACTAATGCAAAAGTCGCTTTAGCGGCCGCTTGAACCAAACGAATTTACCACGCACGAAGCGTAACGCCAAACAATCGGCGTTAAAAGTGCATTAAAAAAACTACACCCCCGCCACTCGATCGTTTTTAAAAAAAGGAATTAATTTTAAGCCGACACGGCGATAGTATTTCGAAATGAATGAACTTTTCAACCTATTCAAAATCGAAAAACGGTTTTGGCACTTGAAAAGTAAATCTTTTCTAAAAGTAGCAAAACGAAGGGTCTCAACTATTGTTGGTGCGTCTTTTGTTAATGCTCATATTTCCGGTGGCACGGTGTGAAAACGCATTGTATTGAGATTCTTTCGTTCTATTCTCGTCCTTTTAAAAATTTACAATGCGAAATGTCTGCTCTGGTGCATTCAGACGTGCTTAATATAACTGCACAGGTTGTGTAAAAAAAAAAGACTTTCTAAAATGGCGTTTTTGTCGGATGACGCGATTGACGAGAATGGGAAAAAAATTTTTTTTGGTTGCAGATGAAATAGTTAACATAGTCTGATTCTGAGTTTAACTAATAGAAATCTACTTAGTTCTTTAAATTTGTTTAATCTTAAAGAAAACATATCAAGAGACAATAAAACTATTTCTAACATTTTCATGTAGCAATTATTTTTATTTGATTAAATTAACTGTGAATGTAGCAAATTAGCAAAATTAATATGTTCTAAATATCAATTTTCTGAACGAAGAGACACTATATAACAGTATTTCCCTACAATTTGGTATGGTAAAATCAAAATAAAGTGCTTTTATCATACTTTATCACAGCCAGCTAACAATGTTTCTTTCAGAACATTAAGTCAAAACAAGTATTGTCAAATGTTTACATACCATAAATATTAATATTTTATCAGAGTTTTAACAAAGTCACTTGTTGATAGACTAGTCGGTTCAAGACGCTTTAAGAATTGTCAAAATATCAACGAAAAATAAAAATGTAAGTTTACAAAGTAGCCACGACAGCCAGAAGTTTAGCTAATTCAATGCTTGGTTTTGATGATGTGTTTAGACATATAACGATTATAAAAAGACAGAACACAGCAGACACACAGTCGTTTTTAGAACTTTTTTTACGTCTGAATGTTTAACTTTACGACCACTTTTTTTACGTATACTTTTTAAATCATAAATTCGTTCGACTTTAACGTATTGTTGACGAGTTTAAAAACGCAAAAAATACTATTTAAAAGACACATATTATGCTCGTAAACTAACATTTGGTTGTTGCGTAAAATTTTTGACACGTGGGAACGGATATTGTACATCATAACGTTTCTTTATTCTCAGTCAGATACGTCAGTATTAGATTAAATTAAAACGTATTATTCTTGTAGTTTCAATAACCATTTTGGCATAATATTAATCTTTAATTAAATTTTGATATTTACCTTACACATCCAAACAAATATTTTACGTTTTTTCGAGGACTAATTTTCTTAGGGTCGTCAATATTGTGTTTAATATTAACGTATTGTTTACGTAGTTATAAAACAATAAAAAAATCTAGACTTATAGCGGCAGTTACACTTAAGTTCATATTTATGCCCAGTAATTAACACTTGGTTGTTACGTTAAATTTATGAAACGTGTAAACGAATATCGTACATCATAACGTTTTCTAATCTTCAGTAGGTTTGATTATAACGTATTAGTGACGTGTTTAAAAAACTTAATAACTTTAAAACATGAATCTTTAATAATATTTTGGTTTTTATCTTACACATCCAAACAAATCTTTTACGTTTTTTTGAGAACTCAAGCAATTTTTTTAGACTCGTCAATATCGCGTTTGATTTAAACGTATTGTTTACGTAATCATACAAATATAAAAGAATTTAGTCTTTTAGCGACAGCTACACTTAAGTAAACGGATATTGTACATAATATCGTTTTCTTATACATAGTCAGATACGTCAGTATTAAGTTTATTTTAAAAAAATTAATAATTTTGATTTACTATAAATCTTTAATTTAAATTTAATTTTTACTTTACTCATTTATACAAAAATTTTATTTTTTCTTTAAAGAGTTAATAGGTTTTTTAAGGTTTGTCAAAATTATGTTTGATTTTAACCTATTGTTTACGTAGTTACAAAAATACAAAAAAATTGGATTTCTACCTGCAGTTACAGTTAAGTTCATTTTTGTGATCACAAATTAACGTTTGGTTGTTGTGTATAAACGAATATTGTAAATTATATCGCTTTCTTATCCTTAGTCAGATACGTCAATATTAGGTGTAATTATAATGTATTGTTTGCGTGTTTTAAAAAACTTAATGATTTAAACCTATTATGAATCTTTAATTAAAATTTAATTTTTACTTTACACCTCTCAACAAAAATTTTAGTATTTCTTTTAAAAATTGTTAGGTTTTTTTAAGTTCGTTAAAATGGTGTTTGATTTTAACATTTGGTTGTTGCATTAAATTTATGACACGTGTAGACGGATACGTTTCTTTATCCTCTGTTCGATACGTCAATATTAGGTTTGATTATAACGTATTATTTGCGTGTTTTAAAAAGCTAATAATTTAAAAGTATTATGAATTGTTAAGTAAAATTTTATTTTTATCTTACATTTCCGACCAAATATTTTACGTTTTTTAAGGATTTAACTGATTTTTTTATGCTCGTCTATATTGCGTTTGATGTAAACGTATTGTTTACGTAGTTATAAAAAGAATCTAATTTTTTAGCGAAAGTTACACTTAAGCTCATGCACTTTGATGCTCGTAAATTAACAATTAGTTGTTGCGTTAAATTTATGACACGTGTAAACGGATATTGTACATTATAACGTTTTCTTATCTTAAATCAAGTACGTCAGTATTAGGTATAATTATAATGTATTATTCACGTGTTTTAAAAACCTAATGATTTAAATGTATTATGATTCAAACAAATAATTTAGTTTTTTTTTAATTTAACCGACTTTTTTAAGCTCGACAATATTGCATTTGATTTGAACGTAATATTTACGTAAGTATAATAATATAAAAGAATCTAGATTTCTATCGGCAGTTTGTTATGCTAAAAATGTTTGTCTTTTGTATAAAATTTATTTTTAAGATGCCCACTTTTCGTCGTTTGAGTAGGGATAGAATGTCAAATTTTAAACACAATTAAATTTCTTCGGGCAAAGTTTTGAAAAACACAGACATGATCTAGCGTAGTGTACACCCAACAAGGCTTTTATTGTTAAGTGTTTTACGTATTTATATAAATTTGAATTAGAATATTGTTGTGATCTGAGTGAAAGTCTTTATTAGGGGTAAGCAATTCTTCTGTTTGTGGTTTAATTTAATTATTCCGTAATTGTCTGTAGCGCGTTTTTATATCCCCACACCTTTCCATTGTCTGTGGTGATACCAGCAGATGCTGTATTTGGAAAAAAATTTTATGACGTCGTCACGTCATCGAAGTTAATACTATCTATACTACCTTTGTTATTGCATTAGAGAAAACAATTACCAAACTTATGAAATTTATTTAAGGAAATTTCGCCTTGATTTTAAAAATCTTCCAGTTTTGTATTTTTGTATTTTAATTTACAAATATAAATTCACTTTGCTTCCGAATACCAAAGTTAGGTCGACTAGGTCACTTGATTGTAAGACGTGTTGCCCAGTCAAAGGCGTAGTTCATCTTTTATTTGTGATAAGTGTCAGCGTTTGATAAAACTGATATAAAGATATTTATGCACATACCTTCCTCTACGTGAACTGTTGTATGTGATAAAATAAATATATTCTTTTCTTTTCTCTTGTCATTTGTGCTCTTTCAGTTGCGGGTAAATTTAATCGGTGTCTCCCACCGCAGTCGTTCATCGTTTTAACGCTTTTTTAAATTTATTTATTTTATAATTTAACACTACAAAGCTTACAACTCTATCGCCGGTACAACTAAGTTGGTTGTTGCTCTTTTGAACTACGTAAAAAACAACGTAACCAGTTACACTTAAATTTACCTTTATGCTCATAAATTAACATTTAGTTGTTACGTTAAATTTATAACACGATTAAACGGATATTGTACGTTTTAACGATTCATGTGTCAAAGCGTCAACAATACGTTTCACTATAACGTGTTATTGACGTGTTTTAGAAAAATTAATAACATAAAATCATTATGAATCTTTAATTAAAATTTGATTTTTACTTTACACAGTTAAACAAATATTTTACGTTTTTTTAAGGACTACACCGATTTTCTTAGGTTTATCAATATTGCGTTAAGTATGAACGTATTGTTTACTTAGTTATAAAAATACAAGAACTAGACTTCTAGCGGCAGTTACATTTAAGTTTATTTTTAAGCTCGTAAACTAACATTTGGTTGTTGTGTTAAATTTATAGATCTTGTACATTATAACGTTTTTTCTTTTTAGTCAAATACGTCAATATTAGGTTTGACTATAACGTATTATTTGCGTGTTTTAATTTTATGAATAAATCTTTAATTAATATTTGATTTTTACCTTACACATTCAAACAAATATTTTACGTTTTTTTCAGAACTCAACCGATTTTCTTAGACTCGTCAACATTGCGTTTGATTTGAACGTATTGTTTACGTAATTATACAAATCTAATAGAATCTAACGTTTCTAGTGCTTAAATTTACCTTACTTAAATTACACTAAGTTATCCAACAATAACCAAGATATTTTGTCATAATTTAGTGCTGTAAGCTTTGTATTAATAAAATAAACCTTTGTTTTTGTTTATTGTTTAAATGGATTGTTTGTTAATGTTAAAGTTTAAATTATAGTTTAAAATTTTGATTACGTTTTTAGATTTTAAATCTTTATTGTTAAGTTTAATTTGGATAGTAAACTCAGTGCTGGTAATTTAAAGAGTGACCAAAACGCAATATAACTGACGTAATGAATACATTCAGTGTATACACAAACTTGTTTTAACGTGTTCTATACGTTACAAATTAAATAAAAGTTACGTACATAGGTACGTAAGTAACACGTTTGTGTGTTTATTGAAAAAAGCTTAGAAGATCTTTAGTTGACTACAACTGCAAAAAACGATTATAAATTAAACTAATGTTTTTTGCTTTGTTAGTTTAAGTTGCGTGTTAGTTTTGATTTATTATAACCGATTTTTCATCGTTTCTTAAATTCGTCAAAATTGCGTTTGATTTAACGTAATGTTAACGTATTTATAAAACCTGCAGTTGCGCTCAAACTTACTTAAGTTACACTGATTTATGCAAAAAAAAGTCACAAACTGTAAACAAGGTAAAAATTTGAATTATAAACAAGAAAAATATCATTTTTATTACAAAAAAAGTTTAGGATTGTAAGATTTAAATACCTAGTATACGTCTACGTTTTTGTTCTTTGGTGCAAAAGAAGTGACCTACAAAAGTAAAAAACGCTATTTACAAGATTTGTACTGATTTTAACGGATACTGTAAATTATATTTAAAACTCAAATATTTTTTAATTCAATTTGATAGTTTTATTTAATCATCAACGTTTTATTATTTTTATTTAAAACGGTTAATATTGCGTTTCCTTATAACGTATTATTTGCGTATTAATAAACGTAAAAAACACCTTAAAAAAACGTGATGATTTTTAAATATTATTAATGTTTAAATAACATTTAATATTTACGTTATAAAACCGAACAAATATTTTGCATATTTTGGGAGCTCAAAAATTTTTTAACAAAAACGTGCCAGCTGTAATTTATTATAATCGATTTTTTATCGTATTTTAGACTCGTCAGTATTACGTTTGATTTTAACGTAATGTTAACGTATTTATAAAACGGCAGTTGCGCTCAAATTTATTTAAGTTACACTGATTTGTTTTAAATTAACACAAACTGTTTTATGCAAAGAAAAGTCATGAATTGTAATGAGATAAAAATTTAAATTATAAATAAGAAAAATGTCATTTTTATAAAAAAAAAGTTTAAAACTGTGAGATTTAAATAGCAAGAATACGTTTACGTTTTTGTACTTTGACCTCAAAGAAGTTATGTACAAAAATAAAAAACACTATTTAAAACATTTGTACTAATTTTAACGGATATTGTAAATTATAATTAAAACTCAAATATTTTTCAACTGAATTTATTAGTTTTAATTAATCATCAACGTTATATTATTTTTATTTAAATAAGTTTATATTGCGTTTGCTTATAACGTATTATTTCCGCATTAATAAACGTAAAAAACACCTTAAAAACGTGATAATTTTTAAATATTATTATTGTTTAATTAACATTTAATGTTTACGTTACAAATCCAAACAAATATTTTGCATATTTTGGGAGCTCAAAGAACTTTTAACAAAAACGTGCTAGCTGTAATTTATTATAATCGATTTATTTATCGTATTTTAGACTCGTCAGTATTACGTTTGATTTTAACGTAATGTTAACGTATTTATAAAACGGCAGTTGCGCACAAATTTATTTAAGTTACACTGATTTGTTTTAAATTAACACAAACTGTTTTATGCAAAGAAAAGTCACGAATTGTAACGAGGTAAAAATTTTAATTATAAACAAAAAAAAATGTGATTCTTATTTAAAAAAAAGTGTATGCTTGTAAGATTTAAATAGCTAGAATACGCCTACGTTTTTGTTCTTTTGCGTAAAAGAAGTTATGTACAAAAGTAAGAAACAGTATTTAAAAAATTTGTACTAATTTTAACGGATACTATAAATTATATTTAAAACTCAAATATTTTTTAATCGAATTAGTTAGTTTGAATTAATCATCAACGTTTAATAATGTTTGTTAAAATAAGTTAATATAGTATTTGCTTATAACGTATTATTTGCGTATTAATAAACGTAAAAAACACCTTAAAAGAACGTGATAATTTTTAAATATTATTAATGTTTAATTAACATTTAATGTTTACTTTACAAATCCAAACAAATGTTTTGCATTATTTGAGAACTCAATTAACACAAACTGTAATAGTTTGAATTATAAATAAGAAAGCTATCACTTCTATTAAAAAAAGTTTAAGATTGTGAGATTTAAATAGCTAAAAAAAGTTTACGTTTTTGTTCTTTGACGTAAGAAAAGAAAAAATGTAAAAAACACTTAAAAAACGTGATCATTTTCACATATTATAAATGTTTAATTAACGTTTGACTTTTACGTTACACATCCAAACAAATAATTTACGTTTTTTGAGGAAACAACTCTTAAACACAAACATGCTAGTTTTGATTTATTACAAACAATTTTTTATGGTTTTTTAAACTGCGTTTGTTTTTAACGTAACATTTACGTATTTTTAAAACGGCAAACTTAGATTATACTAATTTCTTGAAAAATAACAAACTGTATTATGCAAAAAAAATGACGAATTTTAACGAGATAAAAGTAAAAAACACTATTTAAAAAATTTTAACAGATTCTGTAGAATATTTTTAAAACTCAGATAATTTTTAATTAGCGTTTGTTTGTTTTAATTAATTATCAATGTTTTATTATATTTATTTAAAGACGTCAATATTACGTTTTATATTAACGTATTATTTGCTTATTAATAAACGTAAAAAACACTTAAAAACGTTATAATTTTTGGATATTCTAATGTTTAATTAACCTTTGATTTTTACATTACAAATCCATACGAATAGTTTAGGTTTTTTGAGAATAGAAAACAACTCTTAATATAAACGTGCTAGTTTTGATTTATTATAAACGATTTTTTATTGTTTCTTAAACTTGTCAATATTGCGTTTGATTTTAACGTAATGTTTAAGTATTTATAAAACTGCAGTTCGAATTTTACCTCACTTATTAAAAATTTTAAATAATTTTACCGAATACTGTAGGTTATTTCTAAAACTTAATATATTATAATTTTTAACTAAAATTTGTTCGATTTAATTAATTATCAACGTATTATTATTTTTATTCAAAGACGTTAATATTGCGTTTGTTTATAACGTTTTATTTACGTATTAATAAACGTAAAATACACTTAAAAAAGCGTGATAATTTTTATATATTATTATGTTTAATTAACATTTTTTTTGGTTACACATTTAACCAATCTTTTGTTTCTTGGACTCGTCAATATTGCGTTTGATTTTAACGTATTTATAAAACTTACTTTGCTTAGATTACACTAATTTATTTTAAATTGTCATTTTACAACAAACAAAGAACTTTATTCAATTATTGTTGCATTATTCTCTAATAATAATAAAGTAAATTTAATAAATACATACTACAATTTCTATATTTCAGAATTTAATAGAGAAAGGAAAAGATCTTATTTTGTTGAGTGCAACTGAGCAAAGCAACTTTAAATTAAAGTAATGTTTAGCAAACTGCGAGAGGCGAGAAACTTGTAATTCGAGCAATTTTTAAAAAAGTTTCTTTAACAAAGACAATAAAATTTCCAAGGTGTGTGGGTATGTTTTGTGATGTGTTATTCAATTTAAAGACAAATAGCGTACCCCATTTAATCACGAGCACTATCTTCGTATGAGTTTGAGTATGTGAACCTCAACGTCAATTTGATATATAAATTTTTAGTGTGATTTAAAACGATAGTAACACAAAATGGCGTACACTTTTTGCAACTGTGTAAATGTTCGGTTTAATAAAGCGCCAGAAATTGCTTTCAGGAAATTACAGTTACGGTTATTTAACGTCGTTACTTATGGTAGCGTTCAATCTGTGCTAATATTTTTGATAATGATTTTTGGTGTAGGTTTTTACCATGTTTTCATCTCGGTTTGGAAAAATATGATAAAACCGGCAAAAAATGCTGCAATAAAACAGAATGTCACAATGTTATCTTTTTCTGTAGTTTAGGTACCAATCAGTTAAAGCAGTTTTTTTAGATTGATTTTTACAAATTAAAACAAATCAATTCTCTTAAACTTCACATGTTGACTGATGGAATGCTTGGTTTTGCACTTGTTTCTAAAACTTCGAATCGTAACAATATTCTTATTTAGTTTGGTTATTAACTCCTGAAGATGATTCGAAAGTCGTTTTTCTAAGTAGATAATTTATTTACACATTTACAATAAATTGCGCACAATTAAACTTAAAAAAAACCAACTACCTGAACCATATCGACAGGTGCATTAATGCATGCTTTTAGACTATTTCAAACAGACCATAAAAACGCGCTTATGCAGCTAATACGGATTAACGTCAATTTGGCCATTTCAAGGTGTAGATTCTTTGTTGTAAATTTTAATACTAATACCAAGTGTGAAATGCATTTAAGATATTGCAAGACACCTACCGAAGAAGACATGGCCCGTTTTTGTTTTGTTTCTCCTCAAGAACATTAAAGAATCCGAAACTTCTCGCTTGGTCCTCGTAAGAAAAACGCAAATACAAATAAATAATCGTCAGTATTTATTCAAGTTAGACCAATACTTACATTTTAATTACACGCCTGTTACTTTCCTAAGCTCGTAATCGGTTTAATATGAAAATAAAACTTATTGATTCATTTTACGGTAAATGGGCGGTAATTGTTCAATTAGTACTAATAACACGAATTACAGCAGCAGAAGGCGGTAATAACATGTTTGCGTTAAACGAGAACATGGCTAGCTTAAGTGGCAGCAACGTCTTGATAGGAAATTACGAAGCTCCTCACTCACGATGATTACAGGTTTGGCCAAATTAAGTAACTCCCAACTTGTCATTACATTCTGGTTTTTTCTTCGGCAACCACCGTCGCCGCCGCCGCCGCTACGAGCGTATTAATTTAAAAACAAACTAGATGATTAGTAGTTTATCCACATACTTAATTAACACTTACCTCTTTCTAACACCTCTTGGGATCGTAAATTACCCAACGATGGAAAGAAAAAAAAACCCCATCGGATTTGATCTATTTATCAATAAGAGCGGCGCACTAAGGAATTAAGTCTTTCGAATGCCACCTGCTGGTAATGCGTACGTAGTTATGATTTTCCTACATTCCTTTCAATGAGGTCAAAAACCGGTTAATAATTCAATCTTTTGCAATCGACTACGTTTTCTAAAATTGTAAGTAACATACTTTTTTTTGTTGAAGATGCGGAAGCATGCATAGTAACGATCTCACGATATTGTTGTAGTTAACGATAAGAAATAAACAATATCAATTGCATAAAACCTATCAAAATACGAGATAAGAACATATAATGAAAGAATGAAAAAAAACTAAAAATTTTCACTGTTATACATGTCCAGACTATGTTTGATTTTACCATATTCCTGCGTTAATAAATATCAAAAAATATTTTTAATAAAATGTAATAATTTTGATATATTATGAACGTTTAATTAACATTTCATATTTACTTTAAATTTATGACACATATAAACGGATATCGTATGTTATTTCTAATACGTTTAATTGATATTTGGTTTTTACGCTAAATTTATGGCATGTTTAAACGGATATTTTACGTTCTTAGAGGGTTTAAAATAATTCTAAATCTAAGTGATTATAGCCAATTTTTTTATTTTCTTTGAACTTATTTACTAAAATATAAAGGATTTTAGTGGTAGTTACGTTAAATTACAGAGTGTTACCTTAAATAATTGCAAATGTTTATACTCAATCTTCTTTGCAACCGATTACGTTTTTTAAAATAGTAATTAACTCACTTTTTTGAAGAGGTGGAAACATAACGATCTCACAATCTGGTTTTAGTTAACGATAAGAAATAAACATTTACATAATTTACATAAAATCCATTTAAATACAATATAAGAACACCGTATGAAAGAGTAAAAACAAAAAAACTAAAAGCTTTCGTTGGCACACACGTCAATATTGCGTTTGATTCTAACGTATTTCTGCGTTAATAATATTTTTTTAAAGAAACGTAATTATTTGACATATTATAAACATTTAATTAACATTTGGTATTTACGTTAAATGTATAGCACATCTAAACGTATATTTAACGTTTTTTCAAAGCTTTAAAATAACTTTCAACTTACATTGAACATAATGATTACTAGCATTTATGACTTTGGTAACACACAATCGTCATAATAAATACTTGTAATAATATAAGTAACTATATTATACACGTTTAATTGACGTTTGATTCTTCCGTTAAATTTGTGTCTCATGTAAACAAATATAGTAGAAGAGACACATGTGGACAGGGGCACAAGTAGACAGTTGTTTTTTTCCAGTGTTTTTTTCAAACATTCTGATTTCCTGTCACACTATTGGTATTTATGACAATAAGTTAATAATACTTTTTCCTCTGATAATTTTGTTAGAACTTCATCTTTAAAATAAAATAAGAGAAAAAGAGAAAAAACCAAAACGACGTGGACAAGAAACACAGAAAAAAAGCCAAATCTCATATTCGAAAACTTCTGGGTGAGGAAACCTCAGAAAGCGAAAATGAAAATTATTGCAAAGAATCAGATGATAGCCTAATGGAAGTCGAAATCTAAGATAGTGAAGATTTTAACTAACAAATATCCAGAAAGGAAAATTTGTTTCGTTAAATTTGCATGTGGACAAATTGCATCCACTTGGAACATAATGCATGTGCCTTGAATAATTTCATAATTGAATAATTTAAATGCGCCTAGAGACTGCAAAACATATGAGTCTTACATTGATGAACTCATCACTGTGCAAGGAATCCTATTTTGTGACAGAAAAAAATTAATGAAATTTGTCCACATGTGCCCCTCTCTCCTTTACGTTATTTCTAAGACTTAACATATTTTAGAATTTAAACGAGGTTAGTTTAATAATTTATTAACGTTTTGTTGCCCTTTGTCAAACATGTCTATATTGCGTTTAAATTTAACGTATTTAAATATTAATTTTACATTTTTACCAAAAACATAATAATTCTAAGCTATTATAAACGCTTAATTAACATTTGATTTTTATGTTAAATTTTAGGTATAAAAAAATGTAATAATTTTGACATATTATAAATATTTTATCACCATATACGAGGTTGTTTTAAGAAATTATTAGCGTTTTGTTATCTTTTGTCAAACATCATTATTGCGTTTAATTTTAACGTATTTGCGTATTAATGAACGTAAAACACTTTTTTTAAAGACATATTGACATATTATAACGTTTAACTGACATTTGATTTTTACGTTAAATTTATGGCATATTGAAACGAATATTTCACGTTACAAGGTTTAAGCTTGATTTAATATAACTAATTATTCATTTTTTTTAAACATATTTACTAAAATGTAATGAATTCTAGCAAAAGTTACGTTAAATTACAGAGTTTTTATTTATACAAATGTAAATGTTAGTATTAGAAAACATTTTAATATTTTTTGCAATTGATTACGTTTTTTTAAAATGTAAACAATTTACTTTTTTTAAAGATGCGAAAGCATAATTATTAACAATCTCACAATCTGGTTGTCGTTAACAATAAGAAATAAATAACATCAACAAAACAATAAACACAGAAAGCTTAAACATTTTCTCTGGCAGACACGTCAATATTGCGTTTTATTTAACATATTTCCATGTTAATAAACTTAAAAAATACTTAAAAAAAAACGTAAGGATTTTACTAATTATAAACGTTAAATTAATTGTATTAAGAAATGCGTAATGGTTAGTCGCAATTAAGACTTTGGTAACACACAGTCGTTTTTTTGACGTGTATTTTATGTGTCTAGATTCATAAAACATGGTTTAAAATACAAATAATATAAACATGATATGCACGTTAAAAATTAAGATTTGGTTGATGTGTTAAATTTATGTGTCCTGTAAACGGATAGTGTACGTTATTTCTAAGACTCAACATATCTTTTAATTAAAACGAAATTGTTACAATCAATTATTAACATTTTGTTATTCTTTGTCAGACACGTTAATATTGCGTTTAATTTTAATATACTCGCATATTGACAAACGCAAAAAACGTTTTTTTTTATAGAGATGTAATAATTTTGACATATTATAAACGATTAATTAACATTTGATATTTGCGTTACATTTATGTCACGTCTAAACGGATATTTAACGTATTTTGATAAGTTTTTATATTTTTTTGATTTGTTGAAAAATATTTAAAAAAACTTGGTAACAGTTAAATTACACAAATTTTATATAATTGCAAATGTCCGTATTAAGAAAAGCGTTTTTAAAGTTAAACATAATGGTTACTATCGATTAAGACTTTGGCAACACACATTTTGATGTGTTTTTATGTGTACCCAAATACGAGATGTCTGTGTTACGTTTCTTTTGAGTAACAAGATATCATTATAAATACTTGTAGTGATATAAATATATTATCACGTTTAAATAACGTTTTGTGCTTGCGTTAAATGTATGTGTCATGTAAACGGATATTGTACGTTATTTTTAAGACTCAAAGTTATTCTTTTTTAATTGAAACAAGGTTGTTTTAATAAATTAATAACGGTTTGTTATGCTTGGTCAAACACATCAATATTGCGTTAAATTTTAACGTATTTTCGTATAAATGAACGTCAAGAAACGTAAGAATTGCAACTTATTATAAACGTTAAATTAAGATTTAGTTTTTACGTTAAATTTATAGCATGTTTAAACAGATATTTAACGTTTTTTCCAAACTTCAAGATAACTCTCAATTTCTTTAACTGATTTTTTTATGTTTTTCTATCTTATTTACAAAAACATAATAGACTCTAGCAATAGTCAAAATGCATAAAAAATTACTAGCAATTAAGACTTCGGCAACATAGTCGTCATTTTGACATGTTACCTTTTTTCTTGAGTAAAAAACAACGTTATAAATATATATAATAAAATAAATTTGTTTTACGCCTTAGGTTATTGCGTTAAATTGACGTAAACGTAATAACTTTAAACATATTTGAAACTTTTAATTTCTATTGATATTTACGTTAAACTTATGACACATCTAAACGAATATTTAACGTGTTATATTAAAAACATTTTGGTATAGTTTGCGTGATGTATGAATTTTGTCCCGAAACATAATTGTCATTTTTACGTATAAAAAAATAAAATAAATTATATAACGTTTTGTTTTTTTTTTAGTTTAAATTTAAACGTATTTGCGTATTAATAACCGTAAAACACATTTTTTAAGAAATGTAATAATTCAGATGTATTTTAAACGTTAAATAGACATTTTGTTTTTACGTTAAATTTATGGCTTATTTAAACAGACATTTTACGTTTTTCCTATTAGTGTGTTTTTAAAATGATGCTTTTGTTACATAATTGAAGCTAAACTGTTACAAAATATGTTCAGTTAAGTTTAGTGCAGCTAAGTCTGTTAAAGGTTTTTAGTTTTTTGTTTAAATTCCATTAAGTTGTCACACACAAAAACTTTTTTTGATATTTATTTCTCTTATTTGTATTTAGTGCCTATTTTCTTCCTTTTTGTAATGAGTTCTACTTTAGTTTTTCCGGAGAGTAATTGTAAACCCCATCAGTTCTAGCCATAACTCTATTAATTTAATTGGTTTAGTAACTTCCATTAACTTTCTTCACAAACTATCAGTTTAATCCCTGTTTTTATCGCAGGAAGATTGTATTCTAGGGCAATGGATCTATAAGCAAGTTTTTAGGCACTTTACGAATCGTTTTGGTACCGATTATAGTACAACCTGGCAGCTTTTGGTTTACGTTGGTCTGACGTGAGAAAACTTTCCGCGGCCAGATAAAACTTTTTGCTATATGTCTTCTTTAGCTATTTTACAATGAAAACAATTAATTTTAAAGTTGTTATAGCATTTTTGTTTTTTATAAACCAAAGTTAGTTTTACGAAATGGTGATCTCATTACTCATTTTCTTTGTCACAACTTTCTTAGCTGATCTGGTGTTCTAACGGTGATTGTTTGGGTATGAACACTTTTTTGAATTGCTGAGAAAAGCGAATTTTCTTTAAGTATCTGTTGAAGTTCTGGGTTGAGCTACTTCTCGTGGGTTGAGCTACCTATCGGGCGCGTCTCCAGGTGGTAGATAAAAAGGTAGATAGGATGTAACGGTACACAGCTTCACTAGCTAAGCCGGGACAATCTTGTTTATCTTGGCAGGTGTTAGAGTCACCGCTTAAAATCCGTACGTACTCCAATACTACTTTCACGCGAACGAGCTCTATCAGCTCAAACTGTAGTGTCATGGCAAGAGCCAACACTGAAATAACAATGCCTGTCGCTGCTTTGCTAACTTTGATCAGCTGGCACGGCAGCCAAACCCAAACTTCTTGCTGCTGTGGACATGTCTCACGGGAAAGCAGTGCTTGGGTCTTAGTTTAATTGTCTGAACCCAGAGGAGAGTTTATCAAAAACCTAAATCTAAGGTGGAGAGAACCAAACCGATAGATGCGTGACTGGATAGAAAACCAGTGGTCACTGATTCCAACGTCGGAGCACCAGACGAACCTGGTTGTATATAGGCTTCCGTGCGTATTGCGGCATTGCGCACGGTGACCTTCTTTTTCTCCGAACTTGTGAAAACATATAAGAAACCACCGGCACATAATTTCAAAAAAATGGAGACTCTAAGCAGAACCCAAAAATATTAGCTGATCCTAAGCACTAAACCGAAAAGCCTAAAAAGCTTTCAGGGCGGCAAAGGAAAAACTTAAAAAAAAGGAAATCGAGAAGTCAGGCAACCGGTTCCACTCTAATGGTGGAGGCGCGAAAGCAAAACCCTCCTATACAGAAAGAAAAAGCAGACACGTCAGGAACGCAACAGCGACACCCTACGGCGCACGCAATTGTACCAACTGCTGGAACAACAAGGGCGCAAAAACGCAAGCTTTCTAGCAGTAGCACACCGGCGTCAACCCAAAAAAAGACATTTAAGGACATTCATCCACAGATGACACTATTGGTATTTATAACAATAAGGTATTAATATATTTATTTTCCTCTGATAATTCTGTTGAAGCTGCTGAAGTTACGCAAGTCACCGATGTATCGCACCAAGATAATACAAGGGATATTTGTCCAAATGATTTTACTTTGTCTTATTACAAAATGTCTTTTACTTCATTACGAGTCAAGAGTCCATCAGTTTTAACTTCTGAAAAACAAAGTTTCAAAATTGTAATTATTTCCGATGTAAAGTTTAGTCCGGAACAGGTCCGTCCATATCCAAAGGTTGTGGGAGTAAATAAGAAAAAAAGAGAAAAAACAAAAACTGCTTGGACAAGAAATACAGAAAAAAAAGCCAAATCTCATATTCGAAAACTTTTGGACTAGGAAACCTCAGAAATCAAAAATGAGAATTATTGCAAAGAATCAGATGATAGTCTAATGGAAGTTGAGACCAAAGATAGTGAAGATTTTATTTGAGATCTAACAGATATTCAGAAACGAGAATTTGCATGTGAACAAATTGCATCCACCTGGAACATAATCCATGTGCCTTGAATAATTTCATAATCGGATAATTTAAATGCGCATAGAGACTGAATAATATATGAGTCTTACATTGATGAACTCAACACTTTGCAAGGAATCCTATTTTGTGATAGAAAGAAATTAATTAAATTTGTCCACATATTTTAGAATTTAAACGAGGTTAATTTAATAATTTATTAACGTTTTGTTACCTTTTGTCAAACACGTCTATATTGCGTTTAAATTTAACGTATTTAAATATTATTTTTACATTTTTACAAACGCTTAATTAACATTTGATTTTTATGTTAAATTTTAGGCATATTTAAACGAATACTTTACGTATTTAAAAAGTTTAAAATAACTCTAAACCGGTATTATATAACCAATTTTTAATTTTTTTAAATGTACCCAGTAAACACGGATTGAAACTGTTACAGTCACAAAATTAAAACAATTGTTTCAATACGTTGTTTCGTGTTAGTTCCATTTTTATATCATTTACATGTAACTGACAGTGAATAAATTGAAAGAGTTCCAATTTTTCACAATCAGTCTTAAACCGTTTCAGTACTTGCAATTTTTTTTCTATAATCAGCAACCGTCTACAAACTGATTAATTAAAACCGAATATTTTTTGAATAACTAGAATTGCTTGAAGATCGATTAAATAAGATTGAATTATTTTCAAAACAGTAGAATCGTTCTAGGAAAAACGAATACTTTGTAATTAGTCAGCATTAGTCGTTGCTATACTTTTGATTACTGTCGTCAACGCTTGCGCTGCAAATTGATATCTTTTCACTTGTTCGGTTGCAGTTTGATAAGTGATGCTGTGTGTACAATTACGAAATGGAACAATAAACGGTAAGTCGAAACATTTTATTATAATCCATAAATGTAATCAATATTATTATCATTTCTGTTCTTTATGTATCATGTTTTAATTTGTATGAAAAAAATATAAATTAACACACATGGTTGCGTTAAGGTAGATTATTGCGTAAATCTGATACTATACTTTAGGATTTATAATTACAGTTCAATTCTTCAAGTTTTCTATACGATTATGTACAGCTAAAGGTATTCACAGTGTTTTTATAACTTTCTTATAATTGCTAAAGTGATATTTATATTAAGTTTGTGTTGTTTTTTATTTAAAAAATGTAATTAATTTTGTGTAACTCTATGATTATGTATGTATATAAATGAAATATTTATTTCTATGTTACAGATGCGGTTAAAAGTTGCTATCCAACAGTAACTGATGCAGTTTTCGAGGCTTCCGTGAAAAGACCACATCAAAGAAATTTGCAATATGTAAAAAACTCAATGTGATAATGTATTTAAAAATATTTATTGTGCAATAAATTTTGAAACGTGCATTCGAAAATGTATTATTATATTATTGAAATAATTGTTTTAGTTGATTATTGAAACAAAAAAATCATACATGTATCGATCATTTAGTATCAGTTCAAGAACGAAGCTTTTAAAACGTAAACCGAATGCAACATTTAGTTTGCAACAGATTTGAATTTAAAATACCGAAACTATACTGATTCAAATAAGTGCAACAGCGATGGACTTATAGCTATTTTATTGCAGTTAGGTTTCTTTTATGTTTGAAACAAGAGTGAATCATAATTTTTTTGTTTTGAAACTGTTACTAAACATTATCAATTTTGTGTTTACTGGGTACGTTGTATTATGCACGTTTAATTGACGTTTGGTTCTTACGTGTAAGCGGATATTGTACGTTATTTCAAGACTCGTTTTGTTATCTTCTGTCAGACACGTCTATATTGCGTTTAATTTTAACGTATTTGCGTATTAATGAACGTAAAACACATTGTAATAACTGTGACATATTAGAAACGTTTAATTAACATTTAGATTTTACTTTAAATGAATGGAATGTTTAAACAGTTATTTAGCGTTTTTAGAAGGTTTAAAACAACTTTAAACCTGATTATAACCAATTTTACATTTTTTTAGAATTGTTTACAAAAATATAAAAGATTTTAGCATCAGTTACGTTGAATTACAGAATATTTTTTAAACAATTGCAAATGTTTGTATTAGGGAATATTTCAATCTTTGTTGCAATTGACCACGTTTTAAAAAATTGTTAATAATTTACTTCTTACTTTTACTTTAGTAAACAAAAATATTAAAAAAATGTAATAATTTTGACATATTATAAATGTTTTATTATCATGAACGAGGTTGTTTTAAGAAATTATTTGCGTTTTGTTATCTTTTGTCAGACTCATCAATATTGGGTTTAAAATAACGTATTTGTGTATTAATGAATGTAAAACACTTTTTTTTAAAAAAACGTAATGTTTTTGACATATTATAACGTTTAATTGACATTTGATTTTTACGTTAAGTTTATGGCATATTGAAACGAATATTTTACGTTCCAAGGTTTAAGTTTGATTTAATATAACCAATGATTTATTTTTTTTTAATATATTTACAAAAATGTAACGAATTCCAGCAGCAGTTACGTTAAATTACAGTTTTTTTTATACAAATGCAAATGTTAGTATTAGAAAATATTGTAATATTTTTTGCGATTGATTACGTTTTAAAAAAATGTAAACAATTTACTTTTTTTAAAGATGCGAAAGCATAATTATCAACGATCTCACAATCTGGTTGTCGTTAACGAAAAAAAGTCAATAATATCAATAAAACAATAAAAACAGAAAGCTTAAACATTTTTGCTGGCAGACACGTCAATATTGCGTTTTATTTAACATAATCCCATGTTAATAAACTTAAAAAATACTTAAAAAAAACGTAAAGATTTTACTGATTATAAACGTAAAATTAACATTTGATTTTTGTTTTACTGTTAAATTTATGCCACGTCTAAACGGATATTTAACGTTTTTTCAAAAGTTCAAAATAACTTTTAACGTATAATGTCCGGCAAATTTTTGTATTAAGAAATGCGTTTTTAAAAATAAACGTAACGGTTAGTCGCAAATAAGACTTTGGTAACACACAGTCGTCATTTTGATGTGTTTTTTATGTGTCTAGATTCATAAAACATGATTTAAAGTACAAATAATATAAACATGATATGCATGTTTAATTAACATTTGGTTGTTGCGTTAAATTTATGTGTCCTGTAAACGGATTGTGTACGTCATTTCTAAGACTTAACATACCTTTTAATTAAAAGGAAATTGTTATAATAAATTATTAACATTTTGTTATTCTTTGTCAGACACGTTAATATTGCGTTTAATTTTAATATACTTGCGTATTACCAAACGCAAAAAACATTTTTTTAAAGAAACGTAATGATTTTGACATATTGTAAACGATTAATTAACATTTGATATTTGCGTTAAATTTATGTCACGTTTAAACGGATATTTGACGTATTCTTAAAAGTTTTTTAGATTTTCTGAATAATACATAAAAAACTTGGTAACAGTTAAATTACACAAATTTTATATAATTGCAAATGTACGTATTAAGAAAAGCGTATTTAAAATTAAACATAATGGTTACTATCAACATAAACATAAACGAGGTTGTTTTAAGAAATTATTAGCGTTTTGTTATCTTTTGTCAGACACGTCAATATTGAGTTTAATTTTAACGTATTTACGTATTAATGAACGTAAAACACTTTTTTTAAAGAAACGTAATGTTTTTGACATGTTATAACGTTTAATTGACATTTGATATTTACGTTAAATTTATGGCATATTTAAACGAATATTTTACGTTATAAGATTTAAGCTTAATTTAATATAACCAATTATTCATTTTTTAACATATTTACAAAAATGTAAAAAATTCTAGCAGCAATTAGGTTAAATTACAGAGTGTTTCTTTATACAAATCCAAATCTTAGTATTAGAGAATATTCTAATATTTTTTGCGATTGATTACGTTCAAGTGTAAACAACTTGCTTTTTTTAAAGATGCGAAAGCATAATTACCAACGATCTCACAATCTAGTTGTCGTTAACGATAAAAAATAAACAATACCAATTTCATAAAACTCGTAAAAATACTAGTTAAAAACACAAAACAAAAAATACACAAAGCTCAAACATTTTCTCTGACAGACACGTCAATATTGCGTTTTATTTAACATATGTTAACATGTTTCTTAAAAGTTCAAAATAACTCTTAACGTGTAATTGCAAATGTTCGTATTAAAGAATGCATTTAAAAAAATAAACGTAATGGTTAGTCGCAATTAAGATTTTGGTAACACACAGTTTTCATTTTGACGTTTTTTTAATGTGTGTCTATATTCATAAAACATGATTAAAAATAAAAATAAAATAAACATGATATGGGCGTTTAATTCACATTTGGTTCTTGTGTTAAATTTATGTCTCCAGTAAACGGATATTGTACGTTATTTCTAAGATTTAACATACCTTTTAATTAAAAAGAGACTGTTATAGTAAATTATTAACATTTTCTTATTCTTTGTCAGACACGTTAATATTGCGTTTAATTTTAACATATTTTGCGTATTAATAAACGCAAGAAACGTAATAATTTTGACATATTGTAAACGATTTATTAACATTTGATATTTGCGTTAGATTTATGTCACGTCTAAACGGATATTTAACGTATTTTTAATGGTTTTTTATATTTTTTAAGTTGGTTCAAAAATACGTAAAAATACAGTTAAATTACACTAATTTTATATAATTGCAATGTCCGTATTAAGAAAAGCGTTTTGAGAATTAAACATAATGGTTACTAGCGATTAAGACTTTGGTACACACATTTTGACATGTTTCTTATGTGTACCCAAATACGAGATACAAACACTAATTGAAATAGCAAATTAACACAACTAAGAGTTTCTTCTGTTAGACACATCAAGATTCTGTTTGACCGTAATGTATTCCCGAGTTAATAAACATAAAAAAATATTTTTTTAAAGAATCAAAATAATTTTTATCTTATATAACTTTTGTTAAATTTGTTTACAAAAACATAAAAAGTTTTAACGACAGTGCAATTACACTAATTGTATATAACTGAAAAAAGGATTTCGTCTGTAAAATTAAACATAATGGTTACAACCACGGCTTCGGTAAGACACTATCGTTATTTTGACGTGTTTTTTGTGTGTTACGTTTCTTTTTGAGTAATAAGACACCATTATAAATGCTTGTAGTAATATAAATATATTATTAGGTTTAATTAACGTTTCGTGCTTGCGTTAAATGTATGTGTCATGTAAACGGATATTGTACGTTAGTAGTAGTACAAAGCTCAAAATATTTTTTAATTAAAACGAATTTGTTTTAATAAATTAATAACAATTTGTTAGACTGGGTCAGACACGTCAGTATAGTGTTAAATTTTAATTTATCTGCATATAAATGAACGTAAAACACATTTTTTCAAGAAACGTAAGAATTGTAACTTATTATATACGTTTAATTAGGAATTTCGTTAAATTTATGGCATATTTAAACAGTAGATATATAACTTTTTGTCAAGGTTCAAAATAACTGTCAATTTATTTACCTGGTTTTTTTATCTTTTTCGACCTTATTTACAAAAACATGATCAACTATAACAATACTCAAAATTCTTTAATTGTGCATAATTGTATTCATGAATGCGTCTTTAAAAGTAAACATAACAGTTACTAGCAATTAAGATTTCGGTAACACAGTAGTCATTTTGACGTGTTTTTTATGTGTGTTACGTTTATTCTTGAGTAAGAAAACAACATAAATATATGTAATAAACATGTTTAAAGCATTTAATTAACATTAGGTTCTTGCGTTAAATTTATGTCTTATGTAAACGAATATTGTACGTTATTCATAAGACTCAAAATAATTTTTATTTAAAATAATTTTGTTATCGTCTACCAGACACGTTAATATTGCGTTTAATTTTAACGTATTTGCATATTAATGAACATAAAACACATCTTTGTAAAGAAAAGTAATTAATGTTTTATCTTTTTTTTGATAAGATAAGATAAGAACACGAAATCAAACAAAAAACTGAAAATACAAAATAAAATTGGGAAAAAGTAATAACTTTTTTTTTATATTTATTCTTTTTATTTGTGTTTGGTGTTCATTTTCCTCTTTGTTGTAATCGATTCTACTTTGGTTTTGACCAGAGAGTAATTGTAATTTCATCTGTTCCAGCTATAGCTCTATTTATTTAATTCGTTTTAATTTAACTCCCGTTTTTTTTGCAGGAAAATTTTTTTCCAGAACAATATACCTAGAAGAAAATCGTTTGGCATTTCACTACTAATTTTGATATAGATCACACAAAAACTAACAATGGTATCTGTTAGACACGTCATGTCAAAATTTAATGTAAACAATTTTTTTATGAAACGTAATAATTTTGACATATTATAAACGTTTAATTAACATTTGATATTTACGTTAAATTTGTAGTAAACCTAAACGGATATTTAACGTGTTATGTTAAAAACATTTTGGTATAGTTCGCTTTTACTCCCAGAATATAATTGTCATTTTTAAGTATGGAAAAATATTATCTTTCATTTCCGCCCAGTGAGATCTTCATTTTTAAATATCGTATACCACCGTGGTTGTAAATAGGTAAATTACCTTCGATTCGTGTGTGTTACGTGTAAAAGTTTGCTGGGGTAAAAATTGACTTATATTTTGTCGGCGCGATTTAATTTTCTAGTATTATCGTAGCGAGTTGGGTCACCGCCACGTGTTTGCCGTTTTAGAATTGTTAACTGTTTTTTAAGTACATCTCTTTTAAGTCGATAACGTAAAGAACGTATAAAATGCAAGCATTAAATACAAACATCATTTTCAAGAACTAATATGAAATCAAGTCGATGAGGTGGATGATTAATCTCAAAAACTGTTAAATACTTGCGATTGTATTAGTGAAAAAGTCAGTTGGAAGCTTAGACCATTCTGTTTAGAATAATTATTGGATGAACTATACGTCACATTACTTGTGATATCATTATATAACTGTTTATTACACTTTTAGCAATTTTAGGGCATTGGTTTAGATCTGCCATTAGCTAGTTGCATGTCAGAAAAAATCGTAGTAATTTTATTTTATTATCTCATAATTTGTGTTGGCGTTAAACGTGGTTACAAGCGGCTTGGATATACAAGGTGTCCCACGAGGTACTGTACATACTGAAATGGTATGTTCCTTAAGTCAATTTAAGTAGAAAACGTCCTATAAACATAGGTCCCATTCGCCATAGTTACACAGATACAAGCGTTCAAAGTTTATAAATGCTTACACATTTTTTGAAAATTATTATTATTGAAAACAGAAAATCGAACTACAAAACAAACATAAAAAGAACAAACAAAAAAAATCACATCAAATGCTCAAAATGACCTCCTTCGGCATTAATACAACGACGGCTGCGATCTAAAATGGACCGAGTAGCCGCTCGAAGCACCTGCTGGTTTTTTCGTGTTTGTTGACACACATCTAGGATACGCTGTATTAGTTCAGCTCTGGTATTAACTTTTACCTCGTATACTAAACTTTTCACATGACTCCACAGATAGAAGTCCAAAGGTGTGAGATCGGGCGATCTCGATGGCTAAGCATGCGGGTCTCCTCGCCCAATCCACCTATTGGGCTAAGCAACATTTAGATATTCGGTCACATGCCGACTAAAATGTGGAGGAGCTCCATCATGTTGCAGAAACATTTGTTGTCTTGTTAGTAAAGGTACTTCTTCCAAAAACGGTAGCAATTCATTCGGTAAAAAGTTAGCATATGCTTATCCTGTCAGACGTTCCTCAAAGAAAAAAGATCCAATGAGTTGATCGTCAATCATGCCACACCATACGTTTACAGAAAATCTGCGCTGAAAGTTAGTTTCTGTTGTGCCATGTAGATTTTGATATGACCACAAATGAGAATTACGTGTATTGTTCACTCCATCTCTAGAATTGCGCCTCGTCGCTAAATAAAATGAATGGAACTAATTGTGGATTTACCTGTAGCCAGTGGCAGAAATTCAACCGGGCAGCAAAACCTCCAGGTTCCAGATGCTGAACCTGTTGTATGTGATAGGGATACAAAATCCCATCATGTAATGTTCGCCATACCGACATACGGGGGAGTCCCGTTCGAGAAGAAATTCTTCTAGTACTCAACCTTGGACTCCGATCAACCATCTGTAGAATGTTTTCCTGCTCATTCACATTTAACTGCACAGGACAGTCAGATTTTGTTGAAACTGATAGAAATGAACGTACATGTTGAAACACAGAAGAAAAGGTTTGGTAATTTGGCACCCTCCTGTTGGGAAATCTTTGTTCATATTCCCTAACGGCAGATCTCGCATTTCCATCACAAAGTCCATAAATGTAAATGATATCAGCATACTCTTCGTTAGAAAAATGAGAAGGCATCTTACATTTAAATTACACTTCATTTAATAAAATCGACTCTGACATTAGTAGAAAAGAAAGCAATAAATGACATATTGTTCGGCTTTTGTTTCCCAGTTGACTAAGAATAATTAATTTTCAAAAAATGGGTGATCAGTTGTAAACTTTGAACGCTTGTATCTGTGTAACTATGGCGAATTGGACCTATGTTTGTAGGACGTTTTCTACTTAAATTGGCCTAAGGAACATACCTCGTGGGACACCCTGTATACATTGTCACGATTAATTCATGCAGATTTGTTTATTTTGCAACAAAGACAATTGATTTTAAAGTTTATATACCATTTTTGTTTTTTTTAAACCAAAATTAGTTAAACGAAATGATAATTTGATTACTCATTTTCTTAGTCCGACTTTCTCAGCTGGTCTGGTGTTCTAACAGTAATTGTTTGGGTATGAACATTTTTTTGAATTGCCGAGAAAAACGACTTTCCTTCAAGTATCTTTAAAATTTTTTTTTAATAATGTTTCTTTTTTTTGCTATAATTTTTATAAGCTCACCGGAAAGCCCGTCCGGCCTGTTTTTTTCATTGCTATAGTCTATTCAATTTCAAGTGACAGTTGACGTAAATAATGATTAGTGCGTGTTGTTCATGTGTAAAACAACTATCATTGCTGCAATTGATTATTGTACTATTGTAAACTGCAGTGAGTATTAAGTTTAATTCTGTTTTAGCAGTAAAATACGATTCCGTTTATTTAAGTACCGCTCACATCACGTGTAAATGTTTATGTGCATTTTCTCTTAAAATCCAATAGACTATGGGCAATGTTTTGCTCAGTGATTTAATCTCTAAAATACTTATCTACTCATAATAGGTAATTTTGACGATTGTACGTGTTAATTATTGTTTAAAAAAAAAAGCTTTTGCTGACTGTAAATTTATTCATTTTTAAACAATGTGTACTAAACTACGCACAAAAAGTTATTACAGTTTAGATAAACACGCTTTTAGAAAATTAAAAATTAGAAAAAAAATATACTTATAGACAAGCTTTTTTTGGTCATATTTTTGCAACGACGATTACTATTTGATGCCACCAACATCTTAAGACGTCATACAGAATTGACAGTTCGGCATAAAACCATAAAAAGATCAATAATACCAATCTTTATGCTTATAGTAGTCTAAGAATTTTCATCAAACGCAAGTATTATTTATAGAGAAGCAGACAAACGGGTAGACTGCCTTGAGTAAAAGATTTCACGCCACGTTCAAGAAAAATGACGTGGAGATGACATTTAATGGTTCTGCATAATATTATAACGAACCCACGTCGACGATGTGGGATTTTAACTGCTTTTCTTATTTATTCAAACTTTACCATTAGTAACGTAAATTGTGGAAAATAAATTATGACAAACACGAAAATTGAACTGCGGTGGACTTCGATATGGACCACTGTACCAAATATTTGTCAAATCTTAAATTTGTGAAACTTAAAAAGGTAAATTTAATTCTAAAGATTACTCGGAAGCAGTAAAAACACGAATCTTATTTGATAAGAGCTTTTGGTAGTAAATTTTCCTGGTAGTGCCAAAACAGTCAAAGTTGCTGGTGTTTTGCTTACTTAATTTATAAAGTAAAGCTGAAAGAAAGCTCATTGGTACAAACAGATTTTTGCCAATCAAATTTTTGTCTTTTTAAGGTGACCGAGAACACGCCACAAACCTACAAACGTCCCATAAATCACATTATCCACAGCCCACTAATGCATAAAACATAAATTGCAATCATATGATTGCAATAAAAGTACAGTTAGCGTGTATTTTCGCAAAATTCTAAAACACAAGAAATAGTAATTTCAAGAAGCAAATGTCGAAGAGGAAGAATCGAAAAAAAATTAAGGCGCGACTTTTCGTGTATAAATTAAACGGTCTTAATGCCTTTTTACCGAATAACAACACTGATGGTCTTTTGTGTTACAACACAATCGTAGAAAAAAAACATTTTCATCCCACCCCACAAGCATCAACAAGCTGTGTATAACAATGTACTTAATTGTTGAGAGTTACTAATGTCCACATCAAACTTTAAGAGCTAAAAAAATATTGTCTCTCGCACAAAGTTGAATTAGTACACAACGGATAAAAATCAAAATATTCGAGGCTTGTGTAAATAAATAGTTTGAAATTCCAAGTCATCTTTCGTAGGAGGAGCGGTAGCAACTTTAAGTACAGTCCCTGAAAAAAAATCTATGCTTTGAATTAAGTCGGTTATTGTTCACAACCTTTTTGTTTGTATTCTTTCTATTATTTCATTAGCACGTACTATTGTCAGCATCAAACGTCCTTGTGGCAAATTTTTATACATTTAAGCATCGTGTATATAGTAGAAAATTAATTACAGCATTTAATGTAAAAAATCTGTTTGCCTCAAGCAGTATAGTTTTTAAATCAAAGTTACAAATAGCTAACCAAAAATTAACAACTTAAAAGCACTTGGACAAAAAAGCTGAGAGCGCGTCTTTCTCTAGGAATTGAAATAACAATTGTACTTAACTCAAAGCAACAAAAACCCTCAAGAAGCCACAATTTTGTAGATTCTTACATTTGTTGGATCTTGTGAATAAAATGTATAAAGCAATGGCGTTAGACAGACTATGAACAGAAGTAAAAGAGAAAGCAACTTCCGAAACATCGATATAAATTTATACGTTAAAATCAAACGCAATATTGACGTATCTGACAAAGGAAAACGACACGTTAATAATATACTTAAACAAACATGTTTTAGTAAAAAGATGTTTTGGATTTTAGAAATTACGTATAATTCCCGTTTACATAAACCATAAATTTAACGCAAGAACCAAATGTCAATTAAACGTGCATAAAATGTTAATATTACAACATGTGTTTCATTACTTGGGGTAACACATTAAAAAAACGTTAAAATGACGACAATGTGTTACCAAAGTTTTAATTGCTACTAACTAATATGATCATTTTTAAAGACGCATCTTCTTATACCGACGTTTTCAGTTGTTTAGGAAAACACTTTATAATTATTTATGTTTTTGTAAACAAATCTAAGAAAAAATGAATCATTGATTATAGTAAACAAGGTTAAAGTTTATTTTGAATTATTGAAAAACCGTAAAATATCCGTTTAGATGAGCTATAATTTTAACGTAAAGATCCCACGCTAATTCAACGTTTATATCAAGTAACATCATTACGTTTCTTTCAAAAAATATTTTTTATACGTTAAAACCAAACGACGAACGAAACGTTAATTATATATTCAAACAAACGTGTTTTAGTTAACAGATGTTTTAGAAATAACGTACAGTTTGTTTACATAAGTCATAAATTTAAAGCAAGAACCAAATGTCAATTAACTGTGCGTAAAATGTTAATATCAAAACGTTCCCAAACTTGTCAGCTAAGAGAACGCTCACGAAGTTAATTATCTACTTCCAGAACATTTGGGAAGGATGTAAAAATTTTTGGGATAGATAACAGAAATATATAAAAACGATTCAAAGCGAGTCAGTTATTCAAAGTCAGAAGTATTATGAAAACGTTTAAATGAATAAGTGATTAACGCGTGTGTTACAAATAATTATAACGGAGTTTAAACGTACGTTTCTTTAATGTAAACAAGTATCAGTTTTAGATAAATAGAAGTTATCCGCGGACATTATTTTTCAAGTAATTGTAATATATAAATTAGTGTAAGTGTTTTACTTAAATATTGTTAGATTTAATTAGTTCGTCTAATTATAAACGTGTAAATATTTCGTGTACAAATAAATTAGATTTAAAATTTCTTACATTAGTGTCAGTGTTGAGTTCGCGAATTTAGTGTAAATATTAGTAATTTAATATAGCTCCCGTAATAAAAACATTGATATTGTGTAAACAATCAACTGTTTAGTTCGCGATTCGCGTGTTTGTTTATAGCGTGTAATTCTAGTTGTTCCAGTTCTTTAAGCTAGCATCGGGCGTTATTAAAATTCAGTGTTGCTAGACTTTTTATCCATGTTATAACTTATGCCGATAACTCGTTATCAATCCAAAATCGATGCAAAACTATTAGAGTTTCTCGAATCAATAAAAATAGTTAAGATCGATAAATAAAAAGTGGACGAAACTAATAGAAAAATGAAAAAAAAATCCAAAAAAATTTAAGAAAAAATTTGCGATAACTTTCAGAAAATGGAAAAATGCATGCTACTATTAAAAATCAAATAAAAACTATAGAAGAACATATACAAATTAGTGTAAAAAAAACAGATTAAAACTGTTCAAGAAGAAATGCAAAACGGTATTTTAAATTTAAGAGAAGCTGTAGAAGACAAATTAGAACAGAAGTTAGAAGAAAATTCAAAAACTATAGAAGACAAACTAGAGCGAAAATTAAGAGAAAGAATACAACTGTTTAAAGAAAGAATGAACTAAATGAATTGTTTTGCTGGGAGAAGTGTCACAAGCAAAGATTTAATGAACCATTAGGAAGAAACCACTTACAAGTTTAAAGTTGTACCTCCAAATTTTGATGGTAAAGTTCTATGGTCAACCTACTACAAGTAGTTGCAAGCCGCAGCTACAACCAATGGTTGGAGCAACAAACAGAAACCGACGTTTTTAATAGTGTCCTTGCGTGGAGAACCGCTTGGAATTTTACAGACTGTTTATGACCACTTGCAAAACCGCAAATTACAAACTCTTAATTTTACGTTTAGAAATGAGATATGGAGATGCTAATCTTCAACAAGTGTACTAAGCTCAAATTAAAAACCGGGTTAAGAAAGCTGCCGAAAGTCTTCAAGAGTTTGAAACTGACTTCGCTAGACTAACACGGCCTCGTTAACGGCTTCCAACACAGCAAAACGCAGCAGATTTTGCGGTAGCTTGACCGAAAACGGTGGATGATGCGGTCATAAAGTTCACTGTGCTGCAGAAATACCCGCGCAGACACTAGAAAATATCGAGGTGATAGCGCCACGAATACTTCGGGAAAAAGGAGTGACGACTTTGAACTGCGATGAAATAGGCTATGTACGACGACATTGTACTAAAGCCAAGAAGAAGACAAGAAGAAAAAATTTGGAACGCGTTGACTAAAAGAGACAAAAGTTAGTCTTATCTAGTCATGTTCCGATTACCATTCAAATGGCATCACCTATGAAGCAATTGCATAGCATTTATTTCAATGGCAAGATTAATGGAAAAAGTGTTTAGTTACTGGTTGACACAAGAGCGACAAAGACCATCATTCGTCCTGACATGTTATTGGAAACGAGAAGACTTCGAAAGGCGACAGACAAAGAAAGTAACCATTCGTTTGGGAAACGGAACACTCATCATCATCATCAAGTACTGGTAGCCGACATCACAGATGAAGTTATCTTGGGAATTGACGTTAAAAGAAGTATGGGTTCCATTTGGATATGAAGAACGTTGTCATGAAGATCAAAAGTAAAAAAAAATCTTTTTCACTCGTAAGGGAAGGCAGCCGAGCAAGTCTTGAGTAAAGACGTGACTCTGCTTGCAAGGACTGAAAGTGTGGTGATGTCACGCCTGGATGGAAATGTCGAGAAAGGCTACATTTGCGCGATTAACCTAATGGAGGGCGACTTAGTTGAAAAAGGACTACTCGTTAGCAAAACTTTACACGATGCCAGTAACGATCTTAAATGTCAGCTCAAATCCAGTAACGTTGAAAAAGAAGATTGTCGTAAGCCAATGCACACTAGTATCTCAAACTGTAAGATGTGTGAATAGAGAATAGAGATACGTCGCCAAAAAAGTGCCCACAACAGCTATTAGACATTCTTATCTCCAAATGCCAAAACCTCAGCTAAAACCAGCTGGCTAAAGTTAAAGTGTTGATCCAACAGCATCAAGATGTGTTTTCGCTGGAGAGTGGTTACAAAAGAAGAATTAACGTGGCGAAACTTAAAATTAATACAGGAAGCGCTCGGCTGATACGACAACATCTACGCCGACTTCCTTTCGCAAAAAGAAAAGAAACTGAATCAAATAATTACGGATATGAAGAGAAAAGGCGTAATTAAACTTTTAAACAGCCCATGGGCTTCCCCAGTGGCACTCGTAAAGAACAACGATGAATCAACGTAGACTACAGACAGCTAAACGACGTCATTAAAAAGGACAGCTACTCTTTACCAAAAATTGACGATACGTTAGACACTCTGTCAGTATTCTAGTGATTTCCACGTTAGATTTAAAGAGTAGTTACTGGCAGGTAGAATTGAATCCCAAGAATCGTAAAAAAGCAGCTTTTACGATTGAAATTGGTTTGTGGCAATTCACTGTGATGCCCTTTGGCCTGTGAAACGCTTCTCCAACGTTTGAGCGTTTGATGGAAACCATCTTGCGCGAACTGTCTTGAAAGACGTGCTTAGTTTTCCTAGACGACTTGATCGTGATTGGAAGGTCGTTTGAAGAACATTTAAACAGGCTAGAAGAAGTCTTTTAACGACTACGTAAGGCAAATCTAAAACTAAGCTCAAAGAAGTGCCATGTATTTAAAAAAGAACAGCAATACCTTAGCCACGTCGTATCTATAGGTGCAGTAAAAGCTAACCCAGACAAAATCCGAGCAGTGCAAGCTTCGCCAAGACCAATCGACAAACATCAGGTCCAAACTTTTCTTGGGTTATGCACCTATTATAGATGATTTGTAACCGGATTTGCCAATATTGCCAAACCTTTGACGAAGTTGACCGAATAAAAAACGGAATTTAGATGGAATGAAAACTGCGAAAATGCTTTCCATTGTTGTCTTAGAGAAGAGAAAAAATTTGATTTGGATACTGAGGCAAACAATCTGGCTACAGGCGCGGTCTTTTTGCAGAAGCAAGATAAACAAAAAAGTCATCGCGTATTTTAGTAAAGTCTAACAGTCGTCAAGTCCATAGAACACTTATACAAATATTTGTATGAACAAAAAGTTTTACTGAGGACGGATTACGCTACTTTGAAATGGCTATTGCAGTTCCGTAACCCTGAAAGACAAGTAGCAAGATGGATCAAGAGAGTGTAGCCATTCTTTGCGACTTAAAAAAAAATCAAATGCCTCCTAAGAACTGGTATGGTTGATGACGAGTGGGAACCTGAGCAGTTGCGTCGCGAACAAGAAAACAGTCCCGAAATACGACTACTCTTAAACGGGAAAGAAAACAGTTAACGACTCACCTGGGAAAAAGTGAGTGCTTTGGGCAGAAATATCAAAGCGTACTGAGCACAGTGGAACTCTTCGATAGTAGAAGAAGTTTTTCTTAAGCGATACTTAGAGAGTACCAAAGGCACGGAAAACAGAAACAGTGTTGAAGCATCTCCACGATGGTACATCAAGAAGACACTTTGGTATAAAGAAGATATAAGAAAAAGTTTAAAAAAGATTCTACTAGGTGAATTGCAAAGAGAACGTTATGAAATGGTGTCGTAAATGCAGGACCTGCGCATTAAAGAATGGTTCAGCGAGGAAGCACTCAGCACCGATGAAGCTATATGACATAGGAAGTTCTCAAAATCTGATTAGAGAATCAAATACATCCTGGTAGCGATGGATTATACCACGAAATAGACGGAGGATTACGCCATACCCAATCAAAAAGCAGCTACAATCGTAGACGTATTACTGAAAAAGTTTTTCTGTCGGTTTAGTTTAGAGTTCCGTTGAAATTACACTTTGACCAAGGCCGCAACTTTGACTCTGGGCGGTTTTAAGAAGTTTGCCGATAGTTGGAAATTAAGAAAACTAGAACGACGCCTCTCTATCCTCAATCTAATTGCATAGTTGAGCGGATGAATCGGACAATGTGAAAATACTTAGCCAAAATGTTGTCCGAACCCCAAAGAGACTGGGATCAGTACTTGCACCTTTTTCTAGTGGCATACCGCTCATCCGTTCACAAAAGCATCGGGCCAAACACCATCCTGTGCTATTCTCAGTGGCAAAATATGACTGCCACTGGACAAAAATCGGAAGAAGAAGTTGCTGGAGAAGACTACGTCAGCAATCTAATAAAGAAGCTAGACGAATTACATGAAGCGGTCTGTAAAAACACACAAATTGTCAGATATGGTGTGGTTGTGTAATTCTCAAAAAACGTGGATTTGTAATAGCGAAGACTTCTACGGCCGGAGTCTATACTAAAATAAGAATGTCTTCCGGGTTTGGACCGTGTCATTGTTGTAACCGAAATTGCCAACTCAAATCTAGTAACGTTGAAAAAGAAGACCGTGGTAGGCCAATGCACGCCAGTATTGTGAAAATCGTGAAAAAACAGTTTTTACGATTGGAACTGGTTTGTGGCAATTCACTGCGATGCCCTTCCGCTTGTGAAGCGCTCCTGCAACGTTCGAGCGTTTGATAGAAACTATCTTGCGCAGACTGTCTTGGAAAACGTGCTTGGTTTACCTAGACGACGTGATTGTGGTTGGAAAGTCGTCTGAACAACCTGCAAGAAGTGTTTCAACGACTACGTAAGGCAAATCTAAAACCGAGCTTAAAAAAAATGCTATGTATTTAAGAAAAAAGTGCAATACCTTGACCACGTCGTATCTAGAACTGGAGTAAAGGCTGATCCAGACAAAATACGAGCAGTGCAAGTTTCGCCAAGACCAATCGACAAACATCAGGTCCAAAGTTTATTTGGGTTGTGCACCTATTATAGATGATTTGTACCTAGATTTGACAATATTGCTATATCTTTGAAGAAATTTACCAAAGAAAGAACAGAATTTAGATATAATGAAAATTGAAAATCCTAGAGAAGAGAAAAAATTTGATTTAGATATCGACGCAAGCAATCTGGCTATAGGCGCGGTCCTTTCGCAGATGCAAGATGGACAAAAAAAGTCATCGAGTATTTTAGAAAAAGTCTAGTAGTCGTCAAGTCCATAGAACACCTAGAAATATGTGTATGGAGAAAAATTTTTACTGAGGATAGATCACGTCGCTTTGAAATCGGTATTGCAAACAAACAAGTAGCAAGATGGATCGAGCGACTGCAAGAGTATAACTATGACAAAGCACCGTGCCAGAAGCACTCATCGGAGCGCTGGTGCCTTGTTTAGAAGACCATGTCCGGCGGATTGCAGTCAATGTTTACGACTGGAAAAAAATCAAATCTCTCCTAAGAACTGCTATGGTTGATGACGAGTGGGAATCTGAACAGTTGCGTAGCGAACAAAAAAACGATCCCAAAATACGACTACTCCTGAACTGGAAAAAAACAGCCGACGACCCATTTGGGAAAAAGTGAGTTCTTTGGGCAGAAACGCCAAAGCGGACTGGGCACAGTGGAACTCTTTGATAGTAGAAGAATGTTTTAAGCGATCCCTAAAGAGTATCTAAGACACGGAGAACAGATTAGAGTGGGTAGTGCCAAAAAGCCGACTGTCAAAAGTGTTGAAACACTTCCACGATGGTACACTTTGGCATAAGGAAGACATTGGAGAAAGTTCGAAAAAGATTCTACTGGATGAACTGCAAAAAAGACGATATAAAATGGTCACGTAAATGGACGGTCTGCGCTTCAAGAAATGGTCTAGCAAGGAAGCGCACAGCACCGATGAAGTAATACAACGTAGGAAGTTTTTTAGAAACAGCAGCGATTGATATCGCAGGGCCGTTCCCAGAATCTGATTCAAGAAACAAATACATCCTGAGGGCAATAGAATATTTTACGAAATGGACGGAGGCTTACGCCATACCCAATCAAGAAGCAGCTACAGTTGCAGACGTATTAGTGAAAAAGTATTTCTGTTGGTTTGGAGTTCCGTTGAAATTACATTCTGCCCAAGGACGCAACTTTGAATCTGGGCTGTTTCAAGAAGTTTGCCGACTAGGACGACGCTTTTCCATCTTCAATGTGATGGCATGGTTAAGCGGACGAATCGAACAATGGAAAAGTAGTCAAAGTATTGTCCAAACACCAAAGAGACTGGAATTAGAACTAGCACCTTTTTCTAATGGTATACCGATCATCCGTTCACAAAAGCACAGGCTCGGTCACAAAATACGACTGCCATGCGACTTCCAATTTAGACGAAAACCGGAAGAAGAAGTGGCTGGAGAAGACTACGTTAGCAATCTAATCAAGACGACTAGACGAATTACATGGGGCAATCCGTAAAAACACACAAATTGCCAGCGACAGAATGAGGACTAGATACGTCGTCAAGGCACAAAATGGTGGGTTTTAACATGGCGACATGGTGTGGTTGAATAATTCCTAAAGAAGACGTGGTTTGTCGCCGAAGCTGCAGAGGCAATGGTAGGGCTTTTATAAAGTCGTGCAGCGTATTAATGACGTCACATCCGAGAACCACCCAGAAGTAAGTCAAAAGTTGTCTACATCGATCGTTTAGCCCCGTTTGCTAGCGATAACCACGTCACGTAAATTTAGATCCAAACCAGAGTAATAACTAGCAGAACCAGAAATCAAGTAGAAGGAATAGTCTTTGATAAGTTTATTAGCATCTATAGAGGTTCTGGAAAGGCTAGGTTAGGAGTTACAATCGAGAAACCACAAGACCTGTTCTAAATACGAAAATATTACGCCATCGCATATCGCGTGAGCGAGGATTTTGACATGTCCAGAGAGGTTGCAGTCGTATTTAAAAAGAAAATTGAACGGCTAGATGAACTACGAAGACAGCAATAGACGGTCGGAAAAGTTTTAAAACTACGTACCGAAAGACGCTTCAGTTTCTATTTGGTCACCAAGACATACTCACGTACAAAACCATTATACGAAACTTGGTGGCGAGCGTTATGGAGTCTAAAGATAGATAAGGAGTTCCACAATATTAAGAAATTGGCTTGGTTGTGGCTTAGATCAACTAAATTGGAGAACAATTCGAAATATGTCTTTCGAGGAATAAGCGTTCGAGTGTTAGTCAGCAGTTACCAACCAAAGTGAATATCAGGTTGGAAAAAGTTCATTGACTGCTACTTTTATACTCAAGAAAGTTGTCGAAATGACGAGAGCTGTCGTTTTCGCTACGATCTTTTCTACCGGTGTCACATCCAGTTTCTTGGACAAAACAGTTTTAAGAAGGGACAGTAAAACCTTCCCGAAGTTGTTGTCTGTTTCGAGAGCGTTCACGAAGTTTTTATCCACGTTCAGAACGTTTGGAAAGGATGTAGAAAGTTTTTAGTATAGATAACAGAAATATATAAAAACGATGCAAAGTGAGAATATGTCGGTTATTCGAAGTCGGAAGTATTAAGTTTAAATAAGTAAGTGATTAACGCGTGTGTTTGAGATAAATATAACGGAGTCAAGCGTACGTGCCTTTAATGTAAACAAGTGTCAGTTTTAAATAAACAGAAATTATTTGCGGACATTATTTTTCAAATAATTGTAATACATAAATTAGTGTAAATGTTTTTCTTAAATATCGTTACATTTAATTCTTTCGTGTAGTTATAAACGTAAAAATATTTCGTTATATATAAATTAGTTTTAAAATTCGTTACATTAACGTTCTATGTACATTTAATTGGCATTTGATTTCTTGCGTTAGTGTATGACTCATGTAAACAAAAATTTTATGTTAATTCTAAGACTCAAAACATAATTTAGCTAAAACGTTTTTGTTGTAATATATCATTAACGTAGTATCGTTATGTTTTGTGAGATACGTCAATATTGCGTTTGATCTTAACGTATCCGCTCAACGTATAAAACACTTGATAATTTTGACACATTCTAAACGTTTAATTAACGTTTATGAGGTTTATATTAAATTTATGGTACATCTAAACGTATATTAATATATAATATGTTATAATATTAACGTTTTATGCACGTTTCATTGACATTTGATTTTTACGTTAAATAAATGACTGATGTAAACAATTTTTTACGTTATTTTCTAAGACTTAAACAAAAGTTAAAATTTAGATTAAATTTGACAAACGTTTGTGTGTTTACTGGATACAGTTATTCAAATGAATCGAGTGGTTCAAACAAGTTTTTTTTATCTTGTACTGCAAAATAAGTTGTAAATTTGTAAAGAGAATAGAAAATACAGTGTTTATTTTTAGGTTGACGATAATTACAGTTTCTAAAATTGAAATTAAAGCAAACCCGTATGACTGAAATTGTTCCAATTTTGAAATCTTTAGACTTGACATTTGATTGAGTCACCAAAACAGATAAAAACTTAATTTGACTTGACGAAACTAGTTGACATAGGCTTGACCTAGAAATCTAAAGATGAGTTGCATGAAAAATTACAGTGCAACTAAAATCATAAACAGAAGATGTTGATTAAGCAGATACAGAATTTGTAAATAGTTTCGCGTTTTGAGAACCGCTGATGGTTTCTCATTGCTTTCAATAACTAATAAAACTTACCAAGTAGAATGAAAATTTCAACGAAAGGAGACTACGAGTTATGTTCGCGTTTAAATTACGCCTTCATTCATCGGCGATAGAACGAGTTATACCAAAGACCTAAAAATAAAATGTTCTTCAGCTGGTGTCGTTACATGTGTGTACATTCGCATCTGTTTGTCGTAACACGTCGTGCCTTTTACCTGAACTTATAGTTAGACACGCTTGGCTTTACTTGACAAAGCAGAGCCTTTTTAAAGACCAAAACAATCAGCATATTTTTTTACTGGTTCTTTTGCGGCGAGCGAATATTCTACAAATTTATTAACCTATTCATATATTATCTACTGAAACCGCAGTGACATTATTGTTATTGTTACTTTTACTTGTTTTTTTAAAGGTGTGTTGGACATTAAACCAGAATGGCTATAAAGAGTTGGCAAAATAAGAAATTCAGACAATTACGCGTTTAAAATTGAAATTCTTAAAGTAACAAGTGTGGTACAAGGGCCGCTGCGTTAATCTCAAAAAAACTTTATAGCGTCGATCGAATATCTCATAATCTTCAATTAAAATCATCGATTAATTTGACGCCTCATTAGTAAATACTTCATTAAGGATAGAAAACTGTGTCTATGAAGAATGAATTTTGTTGTCGAGCTGAATGTGATTGCTTATTTACAAAAAAAATTAATTGAAGAGAAGTGGGTAATTACAAAAACATAAAGTGCGCGGCTCGAAGGACCAATTTTTTTGTAATACGTAATAAAAATCTGAGAAGAACGACCGCTATAATTATTAGTATTAACGAGTAACGTATGATGTTTGTCGTACGATTGAATAAACTGAAAAAGGAGCAACACAATCTTAACAATTAGAAATGGCATAACAAAAAAGGTTTGAAAGCAACGGCTATTGTTGAAAAGTTCTTTAACTGTAGTTTGTAAAGTACTTGTCAAGCTTAAGAGGTTCTTCGTGAATGTGCTTCGATGAAGCATATAATCGGAAAATTTATTAAGTCTTTTATTCGCAACTGATGCAACAGTTAAATTATTCGCGCCGCCATTATGTTGCGTTCGTGTAATGCAAGGATAATTTGATTAAAGGTTGTTACGATCGGTAGCCCAGAAATTCTTAACACCCACGATTGCGCGATTTCGTGCAACAAGCAAGCTGCGGGCATAACGGATGTCTCGTTATTACAAATACAAAGATATTTAGTTAATGTATTCTGTAAACAAATAAATGAGCGACAAATTTCACACATTGATGTGAAGAATCCCTTAAATAGAAATGTCAATATTTTTCTTGGTCACAAACCGATGTGCTTAAAGACATAATTTTGTTATGAAGTATTATGTCAACACGCATCGTGACCGTCTTTCTTCATTAACTATTCGTGCGCATAGTTTTATTGTTTTTCTAACATCTAGTTAACGGTAATCTTTTGTTTTCAAAAAAATAAGTCGGATTTTTCTAATTATGCAAAAGTATGATGAAGATTTTTTATATTTACCAATAGAGGACGTGGTGCTGAATATGCATGCACACGTACGCATATATTTATTTACAATAACCAACGATTTACTTTTGTCAGTCATTCTTAGAACTTTAAAGTTTAACGAGTGTTGAGCGTTAGCCACATAATAATAGCCATATCGTTTACTCTAATAAAAAGAATGGCGATTAAACTTGCTATTCTAAATTCAGATGTGGTGGTATTTAGTTGATCAAACATAAAACGACACATCTAAAGCAGAAGATTTCAATGCAGCGTCAGGCGAGAAACCTAGCAAGAATTGTTTCAGTTACTATGGTTAGGCACCGACTTAGATTATAAAACATTTGACAAAAGTGAAATAAGATCAATGCTCAAGCTAGGAGAAACAAGCCAGAATGAATTTTACACCACAAAGAGAAACGAAGTAATTATTTTTATGTAATCTCGATGATAAAATAATTTTTTTTTATTACTATGTACGTGTTTCTAACTCATTTTAAAACTCGTCAATATTTCGTCTAACTTTAACGTATTGTTTACGGGTTACGGGATAAATTTCAAGTTTTAATCACGTTGAATTGACGTATTTATAAGACTCAAAATATGTTTCAACTAAAATGTGTTTGTTGTAATTATTTTTAACGTTTAACGTTAGTATTGCGTTTAAATTTAACGTATTATTTACGTGCTAATAAAGATAAAAAACACTTTTTGAAATTAACGTTATAATTTTGACACATAAAGATTTAATTAACATTCGAAATTCATGTTAAATTTGTTATGACACATCTAAACGAATGTTTTACGTCTGTTTAAAAAACTTTTAATTCAAACAGTCTAATAAAATAATAAATAATTTGGTATTGTAAGCGCTGTTGTGTATTAATACAGTAATCGTGTTGTCCTTTTTATGGTTACATGCATTATACGCGTTTTACTATTTTGTATGTTAATGTAAACATTATATTACAGCACAAAATAAACGTTTTCTAACTAATTATTAAACTCGTCGATAATACGTTTGATTTTAACGTATTGTTTACGTGTTTGCAAACGTAAAAGACGCTGTTTAAAAACTGGTGATAAGTTTAACGTTTTATTCACATTTAAATGGCATCACTAATAATTGATTGATTTATTTTGGCATTATTCATTTTTCACTATCGCGCATACGATAACGTAAAGGTCAGTAAACTGCACTCGCGCTGACTACACAATCAATCCCATCGTTTGTTGCAGGTTCTATTTATATCCGGAACGTTATCTTCTTTCCGCTTCTAAGAGTCTTTTTTATTTTTTTAACCTTTGAACACTTTTTGGAAAGAAAACGTAACACTGCCCTTTCTTTAGATCCGTTCTGTCTCATAACAAGTTCAAACCTATGGCATGAGTCATGACGGTAAGCACAATTTTGCCCATTTCTGCATCGTCCTTGTTGATAGAAATAAGAGTCCACGGTCTTGTCGTTCCCGGTCGTGTTTCTCAAGTTATAGCTGCAAACCAACATTTGAGTTCGAGTACCCCGAATTATTACTTCTGCATCATCTTCGAATCCAGTTAGTCTAAACCGCAGCCAGGCTTGGAAACTGCCAGTTTTCTGCTGTTGTTTCTATAAATTTCTGTATTCGGGCTTCTGAGGGTGGCTTTTTGATAATTACTAGTAGTAATCTTCATCGTCGTCCGTGTTGTTTCCGGCGTAGGAGGTCAACCGATTGATGTGCACTACCTTCCGTTTGCCTATTGGTAACTTTCGGGCGCGGTAGGTGATGTCATTTATTTTTGCCAAAATGGAGTAAAGGCTTTTTCATTGTCTTTATAACTTTGGAGACAACTCTTGTTGATGTTGTGGGTTGTACAAGCAAACCAGGTCACCAGGTTGAAACTCTCATTCTCTGGTCCTTACGTCATATTGGTCTGCCATTTGATCACTAGCAATTTGGATGTACTTTCGGACGTTATCGTGGATGATTTGCATTCTCTTCTTGCGTTGGCTGACGTAGTCATCCCTAACAATTTCTTCTCCAGGCTTGCATCAAACCTGAAGATCGCATGGTAATCTTATCTTACGTTCAAACATCATACAAGCAGGAGTTTGCCCGGTAGTCTCGTAAACAGATGATCGATACGCCATTAAGAACAATTGCAAATATTGGTCCCAGTCTCGTTGGTGTTTGAAGACAACTTTAGCAAGATATTCCTCTGTCGTTCTATTCATCCGTTCCCCCCTGCCATCTGATTGAGGATGAAGAAGTGTAGTCCTAGTCTTTTTGATTCCTACCATTCCACAGACGTTTTGAAACAAAGTTACGCCCCTGATCTGAATCAAATTCTAACGGAACGCCAAAGCGGCAGAACAGCTCTTTCACCAACACATTTGCAACAGTTGTGGCTTTTTGATTCAGTATCGCGTACGCCTCCGTCCGTTTGGTGAAATAATCCATGGGCACCAAAATAGTCCTGCGATATCAATTCTTACGTTTTTGAATGGACTTCCGACGTTATACTGTCTCATAAGAGCTTAGCGTTTACCAATTGGTCCGTTTCCAGACGCGCATAAATTACATCTTCTTTGCAGTTCATCCAATAGAACCTGTTTCTAACATTTTTAAGCGTTTTTTTCACACCAAAATGTCTTCTAAAAGTTTCGTCATGCAAATGCTGCAATACTTCTTGGTTCCACTTGTTGCAGCACCGAGACGGTGCCATCGTCGCTCTCCAGAGATCGCTTTAAAAAACTATTTTTAATTTCAAGGAGTCTCACTGTGCCCAATGTGCTTTCCCCGTTTTACTTTTGCGCGCTGATTTCTTCTCAAGTTGGTCTTTGTTCATTCGCTTTGTAATTTATTATCAACTGTAGTTCCAGATCACTCTCTTGTTCTTGACGTAGTTGAGCTGGTTGCCAATTATCGTTAATCGCCGTTGTTCTGCAAAGCATGTTAGTTTTCTTTTCTAGTCGAGAACAATAACCACATTTAACCCGGCATGGTCGTTTAGATAGAGCGTTTGCGTTGCGATGACTAGTTCTGTATCAAAATCGTACTCCTGCAATCTTTCAACCCATCTCGCAACTTGTCCTTTTGGGTTTCAAATTTGAAGAAGCACAGCATGGTCAGTCCGCAGAAGAAATTTCCGTCCATATAAGTATTTGTAGAAGTGTTCAACGGACTTTGCAACAGCTAACAGTTACACAATAATTCCTCTCAGGTTCGACATGACTATATTGAAGTATCCGATCACTTTTTCTTCTCTATCCTGGATTTTAGAAAGTACGTTTCATATTGCGAGATTGATAGTATCAGTATCCCACTTCCTTCCGCTCAAGGACAGCTCAATATTGGTGTCATAACTAAAGACTGCTTCAACTTTTGAAAGACTGTATTACAGTTGTCGTTCCAAGTAAAATTGCGTCTTTCTTTGGTAAATCTTGTCAGCGGTTTTGAAATGTTGGCAAATCCCAGCTTGAATCTGCGATAATACGTGCACAATCCGAGAAAACTGCGAAGTTCGTGTTTATCCCTTGGTATTGGCCAATCTTGGACTGCCATAATTTTATCAGGGTCAGCCATCACTCCCGTTCTGGATACAATGTGTCCTAAATACTTCACTTTTTTCTGAAGATATAGCACTTCTTTGACTTAATTTCAGGTTTGCATCTAGCAATAGTTGAAAACACTTTTTTCAAATTTTTCATTTCTTCTTCGAACGATTTTTCAAACACAATCACGTCGTCTAAATACACCAAGCACGTTTTCCAAGACAGTCCTCGCAAGATCGTCTCTATCAAACGCTCGACAGAGCGCTGCACAATCCAAAGGGCATAACCGTAAATTGCAATAAACCGGTTCAAATCATAAACACAGTTTTCTTTCGGTTCTTTAGTTCCAAGTACACTTGCCAGTAGCCACTTTTTAAATCCAAAGTGGAAAACTATTGGGAACCAGATATGGCATCTAAAGTACCGTTAATTTGAGATAACAAGTAATTTCTTGTGATCTCATTGAGTTGTCTATAATCAACACAAAATCTCGAAGCCCAATACTTTTTCTTCATCACTGAAGATGTTCACGGACTGTTAGATGGTTCAATCACGCCCTGAGTTTCTATTTCGGCAACACGTAGTGGTACTACTGGATTAGTTTCTTGACTTTACGTTGCTGTCTTTAGTTGTATCGTGATTGGTGTTATTCTTACATATTCTTAAACTACATCTGGGCGCACTAATGTTCTCGTCGCTTCTGTGAGTTCAACTCTTCGTCTATTGATGGTTCCATCAATATAAATGCTGTTCAGGGCGTTAGTTGGCAATGCAACGTGGATGACAATCTCCGGAGAATGGTTCTTGGAGGTCGACTTTTGCCTCTTTTGGTCGACTTACAGGTTTTCCGATGGCTTTCGTGTTCTTGGTTTGCGACAGCTGCGCCGAATGTGACCCGGTTTACCAGAATTCCGACATTTAGAGCCTCAACGTACAAGACTTATTTGGTCACGTAATACGCGTCGAAGTAGCTCTTCAATGCTTTCCTGGCTTTTTACTTGATTCTCTACCATATTACGAACACAATGATTACCTCGATGAGGCGCCTGCTTTGCTACTTCAAACTCTAACGTATGTGTCAGCGCATCGTCGAGCGTCTTAGGTCGAGCTAATCTCCGCGTTTGTTGTGTATCGCTGTCCCTTAAACTGCCAGTTGTCCCAAAAAACTACATAGAGCTGTAGAGTAAGCTAGTCTCACCAAACGCGCAATATCCGCTTCAAACTCTTGAATGTTTTCTGTCAACTTTTGACAACGGTTGTCTACTGTTGTGTAGTAATTTAGCAAATCTTTGGTTTTTTTCATGCCTAAATGCATTATATTGATATAACGTTAAATAATTGTATTTATGTAGTTTCGACAGTAAGATAAAATATTTTTGCTGTTATGTACTCATTTTTAAACTTGTCGATATTACGTTTGACTTTAACGTATTGTTTGCGTTATTTAAAAACTGGTAATAAATTTAACGTTTTATTTACGTTTAAATGGCAGTTGGCTTTTGCGTTAAATTTATAATACATGTATGTATGTTATTTCTAAAACTCTTTAAAAATATCTTTAAACTGTGTTTGTTTTAATTTATTATTAACGTTTTGTCAAACACGTTAATATTTAGTTTGATTTTAACGTATTATTTACGTGCTAATAACCGTAAAAAATACCATTCAAAATCAACGTGATAACTTTGAATTTATTACAAACGTTTAATTTACATTTGAAATATATGTTAAATTTATTATAACACATCTAAACGAATGATTTACGCATGTTTAATGCTTAAGAAGATCTTTAATTAAAACGTGCTAATTGTGGTGTTTTATAATCTTTTTTTTACTTTTTTTCGGTTTGTCAATATTGTCTATGTTTTTAACGTACTATTATGTGTTTATAGAAATAAATAAATAAAAGTTTACACTCAATTTTACATTAGCTAATCTATGATGTCATGCAGAAACGAGGTAACTTTTACCTTATACGTATTTTGTATGTTAATGTAAAAATTAACAAATGTTACTGCACCAACAAACACCAAATGATTGTTTTTACGTAATTTTGATGGTAAGACAAATATTTTTTTTTAATATGTACGGTTTTCTAACTTATTTTTAAGCTTGTCGATGTTTCGTTTGTCTTTAACGTATTGTTTACGTATTTGCAAACGTAAAAAACTGCTTATAGATTTAACGTGTTATTTACGTTTAATTAATACTTGGTTTTAGCGTTAAATTATAACTAAAACGTGTTGGTTTTTTTCTATTAACGTATCGTTATTTTGTCAGACACGTTAATGTTACGTTTGATTTTAACGTATTATTTGCGTGCTAATGAACGTAACTATTATAAAAAATAGTAAGCTTATTGGTTATGCTAATTAACTAAAAAATACTAACTAATTTCAGTATTCTCTTAAATTTACAGTGGAATGTAGATATGCAAAATATTTACTTTTGGTAGTCGAGAAACCACATACCACTAATATGTCTAAAAAAATTACTCCGATATGAAAATATGTAGCCGTAAAAGTGTAAAAATTGGGAATAGATTTAACCTGTGTGAGTCAAACCGGAAGAAGTTGGGTTAACAAATGCAGAAATGCGGTTTTAGATTTTCTTGCATAAAATAATACTTTACTATATACATTCTTCTTGTCAATTAATATTTTAGTTTTAGAATACAATGCAAAAGTATACAAGTTAATAGAAACCAAAAACAAAGAGCATATTGGAATGTACGATATGAAATGTATAAATTTAGTTAACAAGCTAAAGAGATGGTCGAAAGTCCACAGCTATAAGAACATTCTTGTGCTAGTCGATATCGAAATTCAACTTAATAGTGTTCGTACTTTACCATTAAAACATAGTCACGTAGCTTAGTTTGACAAATTTTACATAAAACTAAAACAGGAAGAAACGAATTAATAATACACGTCAGGTAAATTAAGCTCAATGGCGTGTCGCAAGGTTTGCGTCCTGGTCCAGTCTTATTCCAGCGTTTTTTCGTCGCTAGGAAATTTTCTCTTGTTTCGGTAGCAACGAAACCAGTTTGTCAAATATAATTAACTAAGCACGGCATACTAATTACCCAAATACTAATTGTGGAGGTCGAGTTCTTATACGTGAAAATATTAGTTCAGCCATCAACTTAAGGCGTTCCTGTAATTAATTATAAAAATAAAATATGGCCACCACCGAAACGGGACCGCCCTTTATTATTTCGGTTTTACCCAAAAAAAAAACAAAAAAAAACCGACAATGCGGTAATTAGTCCTTGGTCCAATTTAAACCAACACCACGTTGGCTCGAGCAATGGCCGCCGCCAAAAATTTTAATACCCGTCTTGCACCAACTCATTTCGCAATCAGCCCTAAATAATCTCGCAATCAAAAGTAAACGTTGCTGAAGAGACAGAGACGAAACGATGCGTCGTGAATTCGTTTAATGCCCAACTAATTATGTGACCAAAAACTGACATATCAGTGTCTACACAATGTAAAAGGATTTCTTCGTTTTTTAATTACTTAAATCGAATGTTTGAGATGCTCAGGCGAGTCTTCTAAGAAATTCGGTGATAGTCGAGACAGGAAGAATCCGTTCGACTAGTCAAGAAGAGATTGCCTTTTTCTCTTTAGGTATTGTTATTATTAGTATTTATTGCATTGGAATTTCAGATTACGCGCTCTAATTAGTATGCGTCAATTAATTAACGTTTAAATTAATTAAGCCACTCTTATCTTGTATTTAGATTACAGAAACAAGATAGCCACTAATCGCGGCACAAAAAAGTCGAAGACACCGAAAGCTATTAAAATGTTTGCGGTGCTTTTAAATTCAAAAACTATGTCAAGAACGACTAAGCAATGCCATTATATTGATCAAAACGTTAAATTTTGTACGGTTTCAGAAACTTTATTAATTGCGAATTGAAACGACGCTACAAAGAACAATAACACACCAATTACGTTTTTTTTTATACAGTTTAGCAAGAACCTAAGTATGTGACCCAATAACTTTAGAGGTGGTCTATTGCCATTGTGTAGAAGGTTCACTGAGTTTGCATGGTCGATAAAGTACGTGAATCATTATGTTTAAAATGTAATAATTGATAGTTTGTCTTTGTTTATCTGCACAGTAATAATCAAGCTATTGTGTGATTATAGCATTAGTTTATGATAACTAGCTAGAGTATGAAAATATTTGCTGAAGTAGCTGCAGACAAACGAAGATAAAATGACTCAAAGAAACGATTACAATTAGAACGACTATTAGCACAAAAATTCACATGGCAGAAGACAAAGGGAAGCTATGAAATCACCTTGCTACATTTTAGACAAGCAGACCGTATATAAGATGAGTAGCGCAAGAAATCAAGATCTAATATTGACGGCAGTAACTAAATAATGGAACAGAACTTGTTGGTTTAAGAAGGTACAAGCTGCAAATTTAACAGTGAAAAACGAAAAAGAAGAGATGAAGGAAAACTAGTGCATAAATGTCTAAGGTCGTTACGTTTACTTATAACGGATACGTAATTTTTAACGTGAAAAAGACATAAAACCAACTGCACATAAATAATTTTGATATAATTTTTTATTAACGTACAACTAATGCGTACATCAATTATATTACATGAAAAACAAAAAAATTGAAGATGTAAGAAAATCAGTGTTGGTATATTATTAAACATCTAGGTCGTACGTACTTAGTAAATCCAAAAACATTTTAAACGCGTAAAGTTATAAACAAAAATTATGCACCTACAATAGGTAAAGCTATGCAGTAATATTTACTATAAATCTTTGCAGTGATTCATATAGTTTTACCTAAAAAGTACGAATTATTGACGTTAAAACAAGAAGCAATTATTTCCAAAACCGTAGTGTTACATTTTGTAAGAGTTAAAACTTTAAATATACATAAAAACCACACTTTTTCATTACTTACATTGTTAAGATAAATTTACGTATAACAAGTACGTAATTTTTAACGTGAAAAAGGAATTAAACCAACTGCACATACAAAATTTTGTTATAACGTCTTATTAACGTAGGACTAATGTGTACATCAATTACATAAAAAACAAATATTAAAAATGTAAGGAAATCAGCCTATATTGTATGTAATTAGTAAACACACAAACGTTTTAAATAGGTAAAAATATAAACATAAATTATGTGCGTATAATAGTAAAATCTGTGGAGGAATATTTATTATAACATTATATAGTTTTACGTAAAAAGTAAAAATTATTGACGTTAAAACAAGATGTAATTTCTATCAAAATATTGTTTGTTACATTTTTTCAAAATTAAAACTTTAAATATAACAACACTTTTTTATTACGTACTTTGTTAAGTTAAATAAACGTATAACGAATACGTAATTGTTAACGGAAAAAGACAAGAAACTAATTATATATATTTAATTTTGTGATAACGTTTTAAAAATGTAAGAAAACCAATGTCACATACGTTTTAAATACGTATAATAGATAAAACTATGTAGTAATATTCATACATTTAATTCATATAGTTTTACCTTAAAAAATACGTATTATTAACGTTAAAATAAGATACAATTACCAAAATTATGTTGTTACCTTTTCTAAGAATTGGAACTTGAAATATACATGAAAACAACAATTTTCAATACTTATTTTGTTAAGATAAATTTACGTATAACGAATACCTAATTTTTAACGTGAAAAAAAAACATGAAACAAATTGTACATATTTAATTACATTGCGTTAAATACATTTTTAATTCAACTTAAAATCAAACCACCAGTTTGCTGTAATAATACACACAACTAAATTATGACAAAATAATGCAACAATAATTGTAAAACATACCTCGTTTACTGTAAGATGGCTTCATCAATTGGTTAGACTGATATTGAATGTTGTGTCTTTTATTTATTTATTTCTATAAACACATAAATAACACGTTAAAATCAAACGCAATATTAACAAACCAAAAAAAATTAAACAAACATATTAGAACAAATCAGAATCAGCACGTTTTCATTAAAGGTTTTCTTTAGCCTTAAAAAAACGAAAATTTTTTTTTAAATGTATCATAGTGAATTTAACATACATTTCAAATGTTAATTAATCATTTATAATTTGTCAAAATCATTACGTGTATTTCAAAAAGTTTTTAAGTTTATTAGTACGTAAATAATACGTTAAAATACAACGCAGTATTAACGTGTTAAATTATCGTATTTAATATGTTAACACGATTACGTAAAACTAGTCAATTTTACCTAACCGTAAAATTTACTGCTCATACGTAAAAGAAACGTTAAAATTACCATTGTGTAATTATTGGGTAAACTTTGGAACAGCTGTACTATTTAAATTGTTTTTTCAAATATAAAACACCTGAAACACATTTTTGTTGACCACTTAAGTAAAATATATGAATTTGTAACATTCAAATGTAATCGTAGAGCGTGTGCGTCAGAAACGAAAAATAGATCCATAACGTGTACGAATTTTTTAAGTTAATAGTTATTTTTTGAAGGTAATCTTATATTTATTGTGCACTGTTAGTTACTACTAAATTCTAATTAAGTGGATGTAAATATTCTAGCAATCAGTTTTATTTAAGTTGTCTAAAATTACACTAAAATAATACCGATATATCTAATGGCGCCCAACGTGGGGGGAACCTTTAAAGGTTACAAATTTAAAAACCTAGAATATCTTTGAAACGTAGTGCGCGAAATATATTTTTAAGAAAAATAAGAAATCATGGACTGTTCTAATGGGCCCTGTTGGCAACAAATACATCAGCACGGCTAGCTGAGATGTCGGTGAGTGAGTGTAGTTAAAAATACTATAATAGAAAAAGATGAAAATACGCACCACTCCTTTGTACTGAAAAAATCCTTGGCTCGGAGACACCGAATTTACATACAAACCTACTGCCCAAAAAGCAGGATAAAAGTAAGCAATTATCAAAGAGATAACGAACAACTTCGTTATATATATTTTTTCAATCAATAATACTTTTGTTTCGATCAATTGTTAAGTCGATGTGTAAACGTATATTTTTCTTTTGGCCATTCTAAGCTTTCTTTTCTGTTTTTTAGGACAACAATACGGTTTGAATGTTGGGAAGCACAACCCTTTGACGATTTCCACACTATTGAGGAGTTTGTTCAATTCTTCGTTGCTCCTTATTGTCACTTGGAGATGGCATAGTAATATGAGAGTCTTTTTGTTATCGCAAACCGCGTTTTCCGCTAAGTCATGCACTTCGGCGGCCAAAATTGATCGCGAAACTCAGATAGACTGGCGTTTTGCCATCTACGCGTGGCGTAATCTTTTTTCCTTAACAGCCTGTGTAGCTACCTGACGGAAAATTGTAAGCTTGTCCTACTCGATCTCGACTTGACTTCCTATAACTTATTGGTTTACTTATTCAATTAATCGACTATAACGTAAATTAAAAACCGTTACACAACGATTTGTATCGTATGACGATCAAACATTAACATTAACATTTATTATAAAACGAAAGACTTCTTAGTACAGTAGTAAAAAAAAGGTGTTACTATCGTAATATTACTATTGATAATTTTGAGGAATGTAAGCTTACATTCGACGATTTAAACTTAGGCATCACTGTTCTGAATACGAACAAATTACTAAGGTATTTGAACGACATACCTTAACGTAACTAATAATGCACAACTATACAAGCCACTAACAGCTGAATTATAAATTTGGCTAAAAGTAAATTATTAATAATGACCTTAAAATAGACTAAAACTAACTGCGGGCTTAATACAAATAATAACGCAACAAAAGTAATAACGTTTAAAGTCTAATAAATAATATAAAAGTAGATAAATTACACAAGTAGGAAGTTATGAAGATGTTATAATACAACAACGAATTTCGAAAAATGTAGGTATTTGAATTCTACGTGACATAATATTCCTAACTGTACTACGTAAGTGCAAAAATTTGTTTATATATTTGCAGAAACCATCATTAGAGACCAATGAACAGCTGTTTCGTCTTATTTAGACTCTTTAGCACTGAAATACTCTAATTCAGTTTCGACAAGTATTGCCATAGTTTTATCTTATTCTTGTGTTAAATTCATTAATAAATGTAAGAAACCATGAAGTTGTTAATTAGAGAGTAAATATTACAACAGCAAGTTTCAAAAAATGCATTTGAATTATACACAACATAATATTCTTAACTGTGCTACGCAAATGCACCAATTTGTTTATATAATTGCAGAAACCATCATTAGAGACTAGCAGATAGCTGTTTCGTCCTATTTAGACATTTTTGTTTCAGCAACAAAGTATATAAGTAATAAACCAAGATACTACACAAAGTAAACATTTGATCAAATATTAACATATAGATGCAGTCGCAAACCAAACTTAAGTTCTCATCTAGCAAGACGTAATCATGAATTTATTATAAAACGAAAAGTTTACCTTTAGTTTTTTAGTATGAAAGTTGTTATTACTGTAATATTTAAGAAGTGTAAGCTTACATTTGACGATTTAATCTTAGACACCTAGACTTTGAATACGAAGAAGTTACTAAGGTACTTAAACGGTACAAATTTTCGTCAAATTTGCTATAACAAAATTTTAAATTAGCAAAAGCATAATTGGGTTTGGTAGCCATTTATCTGTGAAAAATAACGTAGCAAAAAAATCGATTTAATTCCTTCCGTACGACAACGTAACCGTGCCGTGTCAAAAAAATCTACTAACATACAAAAATGTGAACTGTTATTACTAACGGCACGTAACAAGTTACTCTCAGCAAAATAAAAACCTAAAGATTGAAAAAAAACTACTAGTTTAGACATACGCCAAAGATCAAACCCTAAAACCACATCAATCTACTATTATAGAAAACCTAACACAGATCAAGAGAAAGAACTTGTCGAGGTGTAGGATATTAAGTAGTCAGGTCTTTAAAAAAAAGAATCGCCAGAACGCTTAGAAGACTTACAGAACCTAACTAAGCCATCCAAGTAGATGTTCTTTTCAACAATTGCAAGTTGCGATGCTTAAGCATCAAAAAACGTAACGGAGTCTTTTTTAGAGAACACTCATCACTCAACAAATCCAAGACGATAAAAACATAAAGTAAAAAGTTTAAGCAAGCGCAAAGAACCAAGAGCCTTAAAAACCAAATAAATAATAATTTTTAAAACTAAAAAACTTAAGCAGAAGAAATAAGAAAACCAAATATATTTTCCCACCAAAGAAAAGAAGCAGACCCTAAAGAACAACTAAGGGCAAAAGAATTCTGATTAAAAATCAACTTCAGTCAAACTACCTAAAAATCAGAGAAATCAGAAAAAGTTTAAAAAGCTAAACACTACATAAGTGTACTAATTTAAGTAAATTCCAATCCGCATAACACAAAACAAAATCATACGAAAAGAAAAGAAAAATATACAAAAGAATGAGAAACTACACTTGCTCACCAAGCATCGCTAGTCTTTGTTCGTTGTGTTGGAATGACACTTAGAACTTAAAATCGCAAGAACGGATTAGAATATTCCAAGAGCGAAAGAAACCCAAAGAAAAACAATACTCTAACAGTGATCAGGTTTCGAAACAAATGACCACCTGCAGAGTGTTAAAACCCTCATAGAAAAAACCATAGAATACAACAGGTCACTAGTACTACTGTTCATAGACTTCCATAAAGCGTTTGACACGATCGAACTAAAAGCCGTATTAGATGCCCTACGAGAATGCCGTGTGGACCATAGATATTCTGAGCTGATTCGTAACATATACAAAAACGCCTATATGCTAGTCAAAATGCACAAAGCTAGCAGCTGTATCAGCAGCGGAAGAAGGGCGAGATAGGGAGATACGATGTCTCCAAAATTATTCAATACCGTCCTGGAATACGCGTTCAAGAGACTGAACTGGGATGCAAGAGGAATAACCATAAAGGGTCAAAAACTCAACCATCTTCCCTTTGGGAACGACATCGTCCTAATAACCGATGACCTGGGTGAGGCAAAATAAATTCTCCACGAACTTAGAGACGTTTGCTGCGAAGTTGGTCTGAAAATGAACTTCGCTAAAACTAGAATCATGCCAAAATTCGTTATGAGCGAGTGCCTGGACGTGGAAAACGCCAAAATTGAATCAGTCAATAAGTACATCTATCTGGGACATGAAATCAAAATTTCGATAGATATTCAGACGTGCGAATTGCAGAGAAGGATCAGCCTCAGGTGGGCGGCCTTAAAGATATCTTTCGAACAAGCTTCAATCTTCCCATCTGTCAAAAACGGAAATTATTTAATCAGTGTGTCTTGCCGGTGCTTACATACGGAGCAGAGACTTTAACACTAACGCTAACATCGGCGATAAAAGTTAAGACCGCACAACGCAAAATGGAGAGGGCAATGCTGGGAATAAAGCTGAAAAGCTACGTAACCAACGAAGATCTTCGACGGCGAACCGGGGTGACAGACGTCATCCAGCGAGTAATTACATTGAAGTGGAATTGGGCCAGACACGTAGCCAGAATGAGTGAAGACAAATGGACGAGAAGGCTACTGAAGTGGAAACCATGCATTGATAAGCGCAGCAAGGGACGACCACCTACACGCTGGACTGACGATATAAAGCGAGTAACAAACACTTGGATTCAGACAGGACAGGAACGACAGAGATGGCGAGCCATGAGGGAGACCTATGTCCAGCAGTAGACAATTAGGGCTGGTTGATGATGATGATGATGATGAATAGTGACGAACTACATCAAAAATACCGACTAAGACAAAAGTACGTAAAGTTGTACGTACGTTGTCAAAGTTCCAACCTAACCATAACAAAACCAAAAACATATTAAGCCCAATCAAGCAAAAGAAAAAAGAAAAAAAAAGAGAAGGAGTAATCTTGCAATAAACACTAAAAAAAGTTACCAAAAATAAAGAAAGATAGCGTCTAAGCAAAAAAACATAGGAAGCAGAAAAAAAGAATGAAATCCAAAAGTGAAAAAAAGAAAACCAAATATATTTTCCCACCAAAGAAAAGAAGCAGAACGAACTTAAAAAACAACTAATGGCAAAAGAATTATGATTAAAAATCAACTTCAGTCAAACTACCTAAAAATTAGAGAAATCAGAAAAAGTTCAAAAAGCTAAACACCACTACTAATTTAAGTAAATTCCAATCCGCATAATACAAAACGAAACCATACGACAAGAAAAGAAAAATATACAGAAAAAAGAATGAGAAACTACACTTGCTCACCATGCATCGCTAGTCTTTGTTCGTTGTGTTGGATGTCACTTAGAATTTAAAATCGCAAGAACGGATTAGAATATTCCAAGAGCAAAAGAAACCCAAAAAAAAACAATACTCTAACAGTGATCAGGCTTCGAAACAAATGACTACCTGCAGAGTGTTAAAACCCTCATAGAAAAAACCATAGAATACAACAGGTCACTAGTACTACTGTTCATAGATTTCCATAAAGCGTTTGAAACGATCGAAGTGAAAGCCGTATTAGATGCCATACGAGAATGCCGTGTGGACCATAGAATTTCTGAGCTGATTCGTCATATATATACAAAAACGCCTATATGCTAGTCAAAATGCACGAAGCTAGCAGTTGTATCAGCAGCGGAAGAAGGGCGAGACAGGGAGATACGATGTCTTCAAAATTATTCATAACCGTCCTGGAATACGCGTTCAAGAGACTGAACTGAGATGCAAGAGGAATAACCATAAAGGGTCAAAAACTCAACCATCTTCCCTTTGCGAACGACATCGTCCTAATAACCGATGAGCTGGGTGATGCGAAATAAATTCTCCACGAACTTAAAGCTGCGATGTTGGTCTGAAAATGAAGTTCGCTAAAACTAAGATCATGCCAAATCTCGTAATGAGCGAGTGCCTGGACGTGAAAAACACCAAAATTTAATTAGTCAATAAGTACATCTATCTGGGACATGAAATCAAAATTTCGATAGATATTCAGACGTGCGAATTGCAGAGAAGGATCAGCCTCAGGTGGGCGACTTACGGTAAGCTTAAAAATATCTTTCAATCTTGAATCTTCCCAACTGTCAAAAACGGAAAGTATTTAATCAGTGCGTCTTGCCGGTGCTTACATACGGAGCAGAGACTTTAACACTAACGTTAACATCGGCGAGGAAACTTAAGATCGCACAATACAAAATGGAGAGGGCAATGCTGGGATTAAGGCTGAAAGGCCACGTCACCAACGAAGATCTTCGACGGAAAACCGGGGTGGCAGACGTCATCCAGCGAAATGGAATTGGGCCGGACACGTAGCCAGAATGAGTTAAGACAAATGGACGAGAAGGCTACTGGGGTGGAGACCACGCATTGATAAAAGCAGCAAGAGACGATCACCTACACGCTGGACTGACGATATAAAGCGAGTTACAAACAATTGAATTCAGGCAGGGCAGGAACGACAGAGATGGCGTGCCATGAGGGAGGCTTATGTCCAGCAGTAGACAACTAGGGCTAGTTGATGATGATGATGAACAGTGACGAACTACATTAAAAATACCGACTAAAACAAGAGTACGTAAAGTTGTACGTACGTTGTCAAAGTTGCAACCTAACCATAACAAAACCAAAAACATATTAAGCCCAATCAAGCAAAAGAAAGAAGAAAAGAAAAAGAGAAGCAGCAATCTTACAATAAACACTAAAAAAAGTTACTAAAAATAAAGAAAGAGAGCGTCCAAGCAAGAAAACATAGGAAGCAAAAAAAAAAAGAATAAAATCCAAAAGTGAAAAAAAGAGACAGACGGTGAAAGATAAGACTGGACGTAAATGTATGTTTTGTTTTTCTCTTCATAGAGTTAACGAATTATATGACCAACTCAACGTCATTAACCAACCGCAACAGATATGGCATGCAGGTGATCAACTAATCAAGAAGAAGACAAAGAAAAAGTAGAAAACACTAGAATGACAGAAAAAGACAAGATGTAGACGTCTTTTCTCCGTGAAAGAACCACCCTACGGTGCTCAACCAATCACCCTAAATGTAGACAAAAAAGAATGGGAGGAGAAAAGACATTATAGTTAATTATAAAACGAAATGCTTAACAATTACTGTCGGAAGTCTACTGCAAGACTTAAATGTTGACATGCAAAATAGGAAAAAAAAACTAAAACTCAAGTGAAAGTCTTACTAATGACTTACCAATCTCAAAATAGCCGACTAAGCAGATATAAGTATATACAGACAAAAATATGTCGACATCATACTCACAGAACCAAATCACAATTCAAAAGACAAGAATTAAGAACTAAAAGAGCAGCCAGGAATCAGAATCCTAAAATCAAAAGCGAACTAACATTTACAACATTAAGAGCGCTGATAAAAGAAAAGAGAACATGTAGAGAAAGATAACCAAGCGCAATTAGAAACGTTCATACGAGTAGATGTTGATGAAGGAGAAGTAGCCTTTACATCTGCAGAATAAATGGGATTCTAAGCTAACCTCGCAAAAGACTAGAACAGATAGATAGAAAAATTAACTGCGACACGATCTAAATCAAGCTTCTTCTGCAACTGACGTATTTTTTTAAAATTTACTTTAACATCGTAGTTATTATTAGGCTTGTGGCGATTTGAATGAAATGAAAATCTTCTATTCGTACGAAAAGAGTTAAATTGATTTTTTTCCTAAGCTGTCTCTCACAAGCTAATGGTTACCAGACGCCATTTTGCTTTTGCATTTTTTATAGAGAATTACAACGTAAACTGAAAACCGTTACACAATGATTTGATTGATAATTTTGAAGAATGTAAGCTTACATTCGACGATTTAACCTTAGGCATCACTGTCTTGAATACAAACAAACGTTTAAAGCTTAGTAGATAATACAAAAGTAGATAAATTACACATGTAGGAAGTTATGCAGTTGATAGTTATATAGTAAATAATACAACAACAAATTTTAAGAAATGTAGGTATTTGAATTCTACGTGACATAATATTCCTAATTGTACTACGCAAGTGCAAAAATTTGTTTATACATCTGCAGAAACCATCATTAGAGATCAGTAGACAGCTGTTTCGTCTTATTTAGACTCTTCAGCACTAGAATACTCTAATGCAGTTTCTACAACTACTGCTATAGTTTTATCTTATTCCTGTGTTAAATTCATTAATAAATGTAAGAAACTATGAATTTGTTAATTAGATAGTAAATATTACAACAGCAAGTTTCAAAAAATGCATTTGAATTATACGCAACATAATATTCTTAACTGTACTACGCAAATGCAAGAATTTGTTTATATAATTGCAGAAACCATCATTGGAGAACAGCAGATAGCTTTTTCGTCCTATTTAGACATTTTTGTTTCAGTAACAAAATATACAAGTAATAAACCAAAATATTACATAAAATAAAAATTCGATCAAATATTAACATATACATGCAGTCGCAAACCAAACTTTAGTTCTCGTCTAGCAAGACGTAATCATGAATTTGTTATAAAACGAAAAGTTTACCTCTAGTTTTTTAGTGCAAAAGTTGGTAAAAGTTGTTATTACTCTAATATTTAAAAAGTGTAAGCTTACATTTGACGATTTAATCTTCATCACCTAGGCTTTGAATAGGAAGAAATTACTAAGGTACTTAAACGGTACAAATTTTCGTCAAATTTGCTATAACAAAATTTTAAATTAGCAAAAGCATAATAGCGTTTGGTAGCCATTTATCTGTGAGAAATAATGTAGCAAAAAAATCGATTTAATTCCTTCCGTACAAATAGAAAATTTTTATTTCATTACGCTACAAGCGTAATAATAACGACGATGTTCAATAAAACTAAAAAAATTACATGCGATTGAACGGACAAAGTTCCTACTAAAGCCAATCTATTCACAACAAATCAAACAGAAAAATGTCCATACACGATATACGATAACGTAACCGTGCCGTATCAAAAAAATCTACTAACATACAAAAATGTGAACTATTATTACTAACGGCACGTAACAAGTTTCTCTCAGCAAAATAAAAACCTAAAGATTGAAAAAAAAACTACTAGTTTAGACATACGCTAAAGATCAAACCCTAAAACCACATCAACCCACTATTATAGAAAACCTAACACAGATGAAGAGAAAGAACTTGTAGAGGTGTGGGATATTAAATAGTCAAGTCTTTAAAAAAAATAATCGCCAAAACGCTTAGAAAACTTACAGAACCTAACTAAGTCATCGAAGTGGACGTTCTTCTCAACAATCGCAAGTTGCGATGTTTAAGCATCAAAAAACGAAACGGAGTCTTTTTTAGAGAACACAACAAACCCATGACGATAAAAACAAGAAGTAAGAAGTTTAAGAAAGCGCAAAGAACCAAGAGCCTTAAAAACCAAATAAACCACAATTCTTAGTGATTAAAACTCATTCCGACTATCTTTAAAACTAAAAAACTTAAGAAGAAATAAGAAAACCAAATATATTTTCCCACCAAAGAAAAGAAGCAGACCCTAAAAAACAACTAAGGACAAAAGAATTCTGATTAAAAATCGACTTAAGTCGAACTACCTAAAAATTAGAGAAATCAGAAAAAGTTCAAAAAGCTAAACACCACTACTAATTTAAGTAAATTCCAATCCGCATAACACAAAACGAAACTATACGAAAAGAAAAGAAAAATATACAGAAACATGAATGAGAAACTGCACTTGCTTACCAAGCATCGCTAGTCTTTGTTCGTTGTGTTGGATGTCACTTAGAACTTAAAATTGCAAGAACGGATTAGAATATTCCAAGAGCAAAAGAAACCCAAAGAAAAACAATACTCTACCAGTGATCAGGTTTCGAAACAAATGACCACCTGCAGAGTGTTAAAACCCTCATAGAAAAAACCATAGAATACAACAGGTCACTAGTACTACTGTTCATAGACTTCCATAAAGCGTTTGACACGATCGAACTAAAAGCCGTATTAGATGCCCTACGAGAATGCCGTGTGGACCATAGATATTCTGAGCTGATTCATAACATATACAAAAACGCCTACATGCTAGTAAAAATGCACGAAGCTAGCAGCTGTATCAGCAGCGGAAGAAGGGCGAGACAGGGAGATACGATGTCTCCAAAATTATTCATAACCGTCTTGGAATACGCGTTCAAGAGACTGAACTGGGATGCAAGAGGAATAACCATAAGGGGTCAAAAACTCAACCATCTTCCCTTTGCGAACGACATCGTCCTAATAACCGTGACCTGGGTGAGGCGAAATAAATTCTCCACGAACTTAGAGACGTGTGCTGCTGAAAATGAACTTCGCTAAAACTAAGATCTTGCCAAATCTCGTTATGAGCGAGTGCCTGGACGTGGAAAACACCAAAATTGAATTAGTCAATAAGTACATCTATCTGGGACATGAAATCAAAATTTTGATAGATATTCATACGTGCGAATTACAGAGAAGGATCAAGGTGGGCGGCTTACGGTAAGCATAAAGATATCTTTCAGAGCAATCTTCAATCTTCCCATTAGTCAAAAACGGAAAGTATTTAGTCAGTGTGTCTTGCCGGTGCTTACATACGGAGCAGAAACTTTAACACTAACGCTAACATCGGCGAGGAAACTTAAGATCGCACAACGCAAAATGGAGATGGCAATGCTGGGAATAAGGCTGAAACGCTACGTAACCAACGAAGATCTTCGACGGCGAACCGGGGTGGCCGACGTCATCCAGCGAGTAATTCCATTGAAGTGGAATTGGGCCGGACACGTAGCCAGGATGAGTGAAGACAAATGGACGAGAAGACTACTGGGGTGGAAACCACGCATTGATAAGCGCAGCAAAGGATGACCACCTACACGCTGGACTGACGTTATAAAGCGGGTCACAAACAATTGGATTCAGGCAGAGCAGTAACGACTGCGATGGCAATCCATGAGGGAGGCCTATGTCCAGCAGTAGACAACTTGGACTAGTTGACGATGATGATGAACAGTGACGAACTACATTAAAAATACCGACTAAAACGTATGTTGTCAAAGTTCCAACCTAACCATAACAAAACCAAAAACATATTAAGCCCAATCAAGCAAAAGAAAGAAGAAAAGGAGCAATCTTGCAATAAACACTAAAAAAAGTTACTAAAAATAAAGAAAGAGAGCGTCTAAGCAAAAAAACATAGGAAGCAGAAAAAAAGAATGAAATCCAAAAGTGAAAAAAAAGAGACAGACGGAGAAAGATAAGACTAGACGTAGATGTATACTTTGTTCTTTTTTCTGTAGAGTTAACAAAATAGATGACCAACTCAACGTCACCAACCGCAACAGATGCAGGTGATCAAATAATCAAGAAGAAGAGGAAGAAAAAGTAGAAAAGTAGAAAACACTAGAAAGACGGAAAAAGAGAAAAAGTAGACGTTTTTTCTCTGTGAAAGAACCACCCTACGGTGCCCAACCAACCGCCCTTAATGTAGACAAAAAAGAATGGGAGGAGAAAATACATTATAGTTAATCATAGAACGAAATGCTTAACAATTACTGTCGGAAGTCTACTGCAAGACTTAAATGTTGACATGCAAAATAGCAAGGAAAAACTAAAACTCAAGTGAAAGTCTTACTAATGACTTACCAATCTCAAAATAGCAGACTAAGCAGATATAAGTATATACAGACAAAAGGAAATCGACAACATACTCACATAACTAAATCACAAATCAAAATACAAGAATTAAAAACTAAAAGAACAGCTAGGAATTAGAATCTCAAAGTCAAAAGCGAACTAACATTTACAATATTAGAGGCGCTGATAAAAGAAAAGAAAACATTTAGAGAAAGATAACCAATCGCAATTAGAAACGTTCATACGAGTAGATGTTGGAGGAGAAGTAGCCTCTACATCTGTAGCATGCGATATCTTTTTGTCTGTATAAACTTATAATAAAACTAAAAAAAAATTATGTACTCACAACAAATCAAACAGATAAATGCCCAAACACGATATGCGATAACTTAACCGTGCCGTGTCAAAAAATGTACTAACATACCAAAATATGAAACGTTATTACTAACAGCACGTAACAAATTTTTTTTAGCAAAATAAAAACCTAAAGATCGACGAGAAAAAACTTCAAAAAAGAACCCACAAGTTTAGCCATACGCTAAAGATCAAACCCTAAAACCACACCAACCCACTATTATAGAAAACTTAACACAGATGAAGAAAACAAACTTGCCGAGGTGTGGAATATTAAGTAATCAGATCTTTGAGAAAAAAATCGCCAAAACGCCTAGAAGACTTACAGAACCTAACTAAGCCATTCAAAGAAAGAAAAAGTACTTTTAAGAAGTGAATATTCTTCTCAACAATCGCATGAAGTTGCGATGCTTAAGCATCAGAAAACAAAAAAAGTTTTTTTAGACACCCATCACTCAACAAACCCAAGACAATAAAAACAACAAGTAAGAAGTTTATGCAAGCGCCAAAAACTAAGAGCCCTGAAAACTAAATGAATCGCAACTGATCAAAACTTATCCCGAATATAATCTCTGAAACTAAAAGACGTAAAAAGAAGAAAACCTAATATGTTTTCCCACTAAAGAAACTTAAGAAGTAGTGAAACCAATCAGTAATCCAAAAGTCATAACAACAAACTCCAAAATGGTAAACACTACATGAGTATATCAATCTCAGTAAAGTTCAATCCGCTTAACACAAAACAAAGCCAATAGAAAAAGAAAGATACCCACAAAAAAGAGTGAGAATTTTCATCTGCTGACCAAGCATGACTAGTCTTTGTTCGTCGTGTTGGAATGTCACTTAGAACATAAAAGCAGAAGAACAGATTAGAATATTCTAAGAGCAAAAGAAGCCCAAAGTAAAACAATACTCTAACAGTAACAAACTACATCAAAAACACCGACTAAACGAAAGTATGAAAAGTTGTACGTACGTTGTTAAAGTTCCAAACTGACCATAGTAAAACCAAAAACATATTAAACCCAATCAAGAAAGAAGAAAAGAAAAAGAGAAGAAGCAATCTTGCAATGAACACTAAAAAAAAAGTTACAGAAAAAAGAAAGAGAGCGTCCAAGCAAGAAAACATAGGAAGCAGAAAAAAAGAATGCAATCCAAAAGTGAAAAAAAAGAGACAGACGGAGAAAGATAAGACTGGACGTAGATGTATGCTTTGTTCTTCTCTCCGTAGAGTTAGCGAAACAGATGACCAACTCAAAGTCATTAACCAACCGCTCTAAAAGCAAACCTTAAGGAAAACCAAGAAACAAAAAAAAAGATATGGATATATAAAGATATATAAGACAAAGAAAAAGTAGAAAAGAAGAAAGGCTAGAATGACAAAAAAAATAAGACAAGATGTAGACGTCTTTTCTCCGTAGAAGAACCACAATACGTTGCCCAACCAACCGTTCTAAGTGTAGAAAAAAAAAGAATGGAAGGAGAAAAGACATTATAGTTAATCATAGAACAAATGCTTAACAATTACTGTCGGAAAGTCTACTGCAAGACTTTAATGTTGACACGCAAAACAGGAAAGAAAAAGCCTAAAACTTAAGTGAAAGTCTTACTAATGACTTAACAATCTCAAAACAGCCGACTAAGCAGATATAAGTATATACAGACAAAAAGATATCGACAACATACTCACTGAACCAAATCACAAAATCAAAAGACAAGAATTAAGAACTAAAAGAGCAGCCAGGAATCAGAATCCCAAAGTCAAAGGCGAACTAACATTTACAACATTAGAGGCGCTGATAAAAGAAAAGAGAACATTTAGAGAAAGATAACCAAGCGCAATTAAAAACGTTCATACGAGTAGATGTTAGAGGAGAAGTAGCCTCTACATCTGTAGAATGCGATATCTTTTTGTCTGTATAAACTTATATCTGCTTAGTCGGCTATTTTGAGATTGGTAAGTCATTAGTAAGACTTTCACTTTAGTTTTAGTTTTTTCCTTCCTATTTTGCATGTAGACTTCTGACAGTAATTGTTAAGCATTTTGTTCTATGATTAACTATAATGTCTTTTCTCCTCCCATTCATTTTTTTTCTACATTTAGGGCGGTTGGTTGGGCACCGTAGGGTGGTTCTTCTACGGAGAAAAAACGTCTACATCTTGTCTTTTTCCGTCATTCTAGAGTTTTCTACTTTTCTACTCTTTATTCGTCTTCTTCTTGATTAGTTGATCACCTGCATGCCATATCTGTTGCGGTTGGTTAATGACGTTGAGTTGGTCATCTATTTCGTTAACTTTACAGAGAAAAGGACAAAACATACATCTACGTCCAGTCTTATCTTTCTCCGTCTGTCTCTTTTTTTTTCACTTTTGGATTTCTTTCTATTTTTCTGCTTCTTATGCTTTCTTGCTTGGACGCTCTCATTCTTTTTTTTTGGTATTTTTTTAGTGTTTATTGCAAGATTGCTTCTTCTCTTTTTCTTTTCTTCTTTGTTTTGCTTGATTGGGCTTAATATGTTTTTGGTTTTGTTATGGTTAGTTTAAAACTTTGACAACGTACGTACAACTTTACGTACTTTTATTTGGTCGTTATTTTTGATATAGTTCGTCACTGTTAGAGTATTGTTTTTCTTTAGTCTTCTTTTGCTCTTGGAATATTCTAATCCGTTTTTGTGCTTTGAAGGTCTAAGTGACATTCCAACACGACGAACAAAGACTAGCGATGCTTGGTGAGCAAATGTACTTTCTCACTTTTTTTTGTGTGTATCTTTGTTTTTCTTTCGTTTGGTTTTGTTTTGTGTTATACGGATTGAACTTTACTGTGATTGGTACACTCATGTAGTGTTTAGCTTTTTAAAATTTGTTGTTATGACTTTTGAATTACTGATTGATTTCACTGCTTTTTAGGTTTCTTTGATGGTAAAATATATTTGGTTTTCTTCTTTCTTCTTTTTAAGTTTTTCAGTTTTAGAGATTATATTCGGGATGAGTTTTGATCACTAGGAGTTAAGATTCATTTAGTTTTCAGGGCTCTTAGTCTTTGGCGCTTGCATAAACTTTTTACTTTTTGTGTTTATTGTCTTAGGTTTGTTGATTGATGGGTGTTCTCTTAAAAAGCTTTTTTTTTCGTTTTTTGTGGCTTAAGCGTCGCAACGTCATGCGATTGTTGAGAAAGATGTCCACTTCTTAGAACTGCCTTTTCTTGCTTTGAATGGCTTAGTTAAGTTATAGTCTTCTAAGCGCTTTGGCTAAATCTTTTCTCAAAGACTTGACTACTTAATATATTACACCTCGCCAAGTTTTTTCTCTTCATCTGTGTTAGGTTTTCTATAATAGTGGGTTGGTGCAGTTTTAGGGTTTGAACTTTGGCGTATGTCTAAACTAGAGGTTTTTTTTAGATTTATTTGGCGATTTTTTTTGCTGAGAGAAACTTGTTACGTGTCGTTAGTACTAACAGTTCACATTTTTGTATGTTAATAGATTTTTTGATACGGCACGGTTACGTTGTCGCATCTTGTGTATAGACATTTTTCTGTTTGATTTGTTGTGAGTAGATTGGTTTTAGTAGAAACTTTGTCCGTTCAATTGTGAGTATTTTTTTTACTTTTCTTTAACATCGTCGTTATTATTACGCTTGTCACGTAATAAAATGAAGATTTTCTATTCGTATCAAAGGAATTAAATCGATTTTTTTGCTACGTCATTTCTTACAGTAAATGGCTACCAGACGCTATTATGCTTTTGCTAATTTTAAATTTTGTTATAGCAAATTTGGCAAAAACTTGTACCTTTCAAGTACTTTAGAAATGTTTGCGTATTCAAAGCCATGGTGTCTAAGATTAAATCATCGAATGTAAGCTTATACTCCTTAAAAGTATCGAGAGTAATATTACACTTTTACTAACTGCTGTACTAAAAAACTAGAGGTAAGTTTTTTGTTTTATAATAAATTCATGATTACGTCTTGCTAAACGAGAACTAAAGTTTGGTTTGCGACTGCATGCATATGTTAATATTTGATCGAATTTTTACTTTATGTAGTATTTTGGTTTATTACCTGTATATTTTGTTACTGAAACAAAAATGTCTAAATAGGACGAAACAGCTGTTTGCTGGTCTCTAATGATGGTTTCTGCAATTATATAAACAAATTCTTGCACTTGCGTAGTACAGTTAAGAATATTATGCTGCGTATAATTTATATGCATTTTTTTGAAACTTGCACTTTACACGTGGATTAACTTGTACGTAGCTTCGTTTCTACGAGATGGCGTTTAGCTTTAGATTTATTAATGAATTTAACACAATAAAACTATGGCAACTGAATTAGAGTATTCCAGTGCTGAAGAGTCTAAATAAGACGAAACAGCTGTCTACTCATCTCTATTACTACTTTTTCTTACTACTGTACTAAGAAGCTAAAAGTAAGTCTTTTGTTTTATAATAAATTCATAATCACGTTACGCTAGACGAGAATAAAGTTTCACAGAACCAAATCACAAATCAAAAGACAAGAATTAAGAACTAAAAGAGCAGTCAGGAATCAGAATCCCAAAGTCAAAAGCGAACTAACATTTACAACATTAGGGACGCTGATAAAAGGAAAGAAAAGATTTAGAGAAAGACAACCAAGCGCAATTAGAAACGTTTATACGAGTAGATGTTGAAAGAGGAGAAGTAGCCTCTACATGTTAAAATGAATGAGATTCTAAGCTAGCCTCGTAAAAGACTAGAATGGATAGACGAAGAAAAATCAACTGCGATACGATCTAAATCAAACTTCTTCTGCAACTGACGTAATTTTTTTAAATTTAATTTAACATTGTAGTTATTATTACGCTTGTGGCCATTTGAATGAAATGAAAATTTTCTATTCGTACGGAAAGAGTTAAATTAATTTTTTTTTCTACTCACAAGTAAATGGCTACCGGACGCCAATTTGCTTTTATTTATTTAAAATTTCGTTATAGTGAATTACTACTAAGGGTGGAAGTAGTATTACCTTGGAATGGTGATGAACACCTAACAGACCGATTCACCCGGAGTAATTAATATGGGATTTATGAACCCATGGTTTTCGCTCGATTTGTAAGATCCCAGCAAGCCAAAGTAACCAATCACTGTCGTAAAAAATGTCAGAAAACGTCAACAGCAAACTGGCTCAGACTACCAAAATCAAGACGCAAAGGTTAGCCCAATTTATTAGTTTTACATAATCAATGTTGTATTCAAAAAACGTTTTTTGCTATTTAAAAATTAAAAGTTAACTACGTGATCATTGTCAAATTATAAGCTACATTTTTGGCGTAATTAACTTTGTCGGAAAATATTGTTTTAGAAATCTATAATTTGCCAAATTTACTATGTCATTTCAATAACGAAAAAAACATATTTAGTTTAATAATCCATTGCAGAGTACATAAATGCTACGAGCAATCTTAACTACTTTGATTTCTACTTTCACTATTATATACATTCATCAATCAATTATATCACCAGTATTGAATTTACACTATTAACGACATCTGCCGAGTAAATATTTACTTCTAAGCGATTATGTAAAAGAAAACTATAATTGTAACAGTTATTCAAATACAATTAATTATAAATTAAACTTTTGTTTATTATTGACCATTGCAGTTAAACCCAAATAAGTACGAAGAATAAAAATGATTTGATAAGTTATCCGAAAACAGCCCTACCTCTCGGCGACTTTTCGAAACGTACTTTTAGAACAAAGAACTGGTAAATCGTAAACAGTTTATAATCAAGTTCGATAAGAATGTAACCTTTGACTTTGCATTTAATAAATAAAGAGAGTGTTTTGGGTCATTATTTTATTTAATTGCGCACAATGTGGTGCTTCATTTTTCTTAGTTTTTTGTTTGTGGCTGTGAATAGTGAGATAGCGTCTTACCAGCCTGAGCAAGTACATATTGCTTACGGCGATAATGTGCATGAAATTGTCATTACTTGGTCAACGTTCTCAGACCCAAAACAATCGATAGTCGAATATGGAATTGGAATTGGGCCACTCAACCAAACTGTTAAGGGACAATCAAAAATCTTCGTCGACGGCGGCCGAAAAAAGCACACACAGTATATTCACAGCGTCAAGTTGAAGAATTTAGCCCCACGTTCCATATACGGTAATAAATGCTGTGAAGCGACGTTGTAATTCACATACATTTTTAGTTTATCACGTCGGTAGCGATTTGGGATGGTCCGACGAGTTTTGGTTTAGAACGCCACCTGTTATCGAGCGTTGGCAACCAACTTTGGCAATTTTTGGCGATATGGGTTTTGAGAATGCTCAATCTTTGGGTAGATTACAAAAAGACACGCATCAAGGAATGTACGATGCTATTTTACACGTAGGAGATTTTGCATATGATATGGATACGGTAGGTACAAGAAAAGCATATGAACAACCGGTAGATGTCAGCAGCTTTTTTGAAATTTTATTTACTTTGCAGAATGACGGAGAAATTGGAGACGCTTTTATGAGACAAATCGAACCAATCGCTGCTTACGTTCCGTACATGACGTGCACTGGCAACCACGAAGAGAAATAGTACGTATTACCTACATTTCTGAAATTCTTAAATAACACTTTATGTGTAGCAACTTCAGCCATTACAAAAGGCGTTTCAACATGCCAGGCGATAGTGAGAGTCTGATGTTTAGCTTCAACATGGGTCCTCTACACATCATCTCCATAACAACCGAAGTCTACTACTTTTTAAACTACGGTTTTAAATCATTAGTGAATCAATACGAATGGTTGGAAAACGACTTGAAAGAAGCAACTGATCCGAAGAATAGGACCGAGCGTCCTTGGATCGTAGTCATGGGTCACCGTCCGATGTATTGCAGCAACTCGGACCCAGCCGATTGTGCCCATAACGAAACACGAACTAGAGTTGGTATACCATTCTTCCACATCTTCGGTTTAGAGAAACTGTTTTATGATCACAAAGTCGACGTTCTTATTTGGGCGCACGAACATTCTTATGAACGTCTTTGGCCCATATACGATTTTAAAATCTTCAACGGAAGTTACCAGCACCCTTACGTTAATCCCGGCGCTCCGATTCATATAGTAACCGGATCGGCTGGTTGCGACGAAAACCATTCGCATTTTGACAATTCGCCGCCTTATTGGTCGGCGTTTAGAAGTACCGATTATGGGTACACGAGGATGAAGGCTTATAATAAGACGCATTTGTATTTCGAGCAAGTTTCTGACGATCAGCAAGGCGCTGTTATAGATCAATTTTGGATTGTGCAAAACAAACGTGTTTAGTTTTAGTAATTTTTTGATTTAATAAAACACTTCTATTAAAGAATTCAGTCATTGGTAAAACCACACATTATTGTTCGTCTTTTTTGCCTACTAATCGACTAACTGTAAACAACTCCACTGGAACCTCCTTGACGTATTCGTAAGTATCGTGCAAAACATCGCCGTTTCTCCTTTCCAAGTTTTCTTCATTAAATTTGCTACGGCTACTAATGCTTGAAGATGGCGATTGGGCGGAAATGGGCGATTCTAAAACGCGACTATGTACTAGGTTTCTTAATCTTATGTTTTACTAACCAGGTTCATCGTGGTCGTTGTTGTGCGACACATCGAATGCTGTGTAGTTTTTTGCTATGGACCAACTGAGCACGTTCTGCATGGTGATGTTATCCGAAGTCAAAACCTCTTCGGGTAAGTCCCCGTTGTTTTGTACGTTCTTTCCCAAGCTGTAAGAACCGCTGCACAACTCTTCGGTTCTACGTGTCAGCGGTATGATGATTCTTTCGTCGGTTGTGTCTAAAGATGGCTCGTACACGTGATGGCCGAAACGCTCAATGGTACTGGCACCAGCAGCACCCGTTATTTCCATAATTCCTATCTGACTGGTTCTAACATGGTATGGAAAGTTTTTGTTGGCGAGTGAAGGTAGAGTTAGCATCTGCAGGATTAGTACTGATTAAGGTTCAATACCAGTTAGCAGTACTTACCAAAAACATCAAGTGACCGCTAAAGATAATAAGGAGTAAAACGGCACACACTACTGATTCTCTCACCCATTTATCTATATACGTATTTGCTGATAAGATAAAAGCTGGTCCCGCTATGAACCACAAAGTACCACAAACGTTAAAAGGATAGTAAAATATTGACTAAAATTTAGATTGTCAATTTCGGCGTTGAACGTTATTAATGTTACCTTTTCTGGGTAGTGCTTAAGAGTAAATACTGTGGAATAGACAAACATCAACCACGCTATTATTCTAAGGACGATTAGGCCATAACCTGCTGGCGACTCGTATAGGTACAACACTTCGCCGGGGTCAAAAACCTTTGCTTCGTAGATGAAGATGCATATGTACGTAACTGAGTATAGACACATAAATATCGTAAGTTTTACGCTGGCGCCTAGAGGTAGCCGTCCACGAGTAACGGTGTAACCTTTCGCAATGAGTAACAACAAGAGTAAGAAGCATGTTTCTGAGCAACCAACCATCATATTACCTACGAAACCACTTTATTTACGTGTTAACATATGCAGTAACTCACCGAATGTTTTTGCAGTTGGTGCTCCTATCCCATTAACGGCAAACTTTAAATACGCCGCCGTTTGCAAGATGATTCCGAAAAATTGTATAATCACTGAAAGGACATATAATTTGTAAGTTGAGTGTAGTAACTGACGCGATTTTAACTCAACCGAACAAATCAGAATTGCTAGTATTAATAGTGAGTATGCGATGCTGTATGCTATTAAAACTGGAAGTATATCTACAAAAACACCTGTAAAAAAGTGGTACTGAAACACTTAAGTACTTGCAAAATTGGTCCGCGGAAAAGTGTTCGTGCCAGTAATCACCCGGAGGCCCATTGGTCATAAGAATTCGATATTTGATATGTATACCTTTAGTACCGTTACAATTGCTAACGGCAATGAACCACCACCGCTCCCTAGAACTCTGAAACCGTCTGGCGTTTTGGCATACAATGACTCTATTTTTTGGTCCATTATTGATGTAGTACTTAGCGTATCGTTTTCGAATTGGTGCTTTAGTTGTGGATGTGCTCTATAAATTGCTGTATTAGAGATGTACAGATAGCAGTTTTATATTTACGTTTAGATCTTCTACTGTATAATTGTATAAAGTACTCTCGGTGGTACCGTCCGTGTCAGTTGGCGCAACCGTAAGTTTGTTTTTCCTCGTTGGGATGTTAATGGTCAAAGTAGGCGACGTAGTTGTTGTTGAGGTTGTGGTGGTACTAGGTGCTATTATACACCCGGCAAAATCTCGGTAGTCTGGTTGTTCTACAGTTAAATTCACAATTTGGTTTTGTTTTACATTTAAAACGCTTTCTTTTTCGTAGCAAGTCTGCAACATTGGTAAGTAATAATTAAACGTCAATAAACAACATACTTTGTTGGTTTTGTAAACCGCCGGCCATTGGTTATCCGCGTCGTAGTACAATAACAAGTTCGGGTACCCGTTTTCTTCGTTAAACTCTATTAAGTACTCGAACTCACCCTCATTGGATAAGAAACAAAACCTGGTTAAAAACGACCAATTCTACAAGCGTGAACGTCAGTCAAATGCTTTTGTAAAATCTATTACTTACGTCGTTTGTTTTTAACACTCCTTCGACGTATTTGCAGTCTGTTAACGCAAGTTGAACTACCGCAATTGTCAAAACTATTAACATAGTTGCCGAAATCTCAGGACAGTAACTCCAAAAGTGTTTATTAAAGTTGGCGTTGGATAATCAATACTTTATGGTTGCCATGGTTCTTTGTCCCACAACAATTTTTTTGAAACTAAATTGCATTAAATTACTCGTGATTATTTATCGAAGGTCTTTTTCAATTTATGCAGACTAAAATAGCTTTGTAGTACTTAAAAAAAACGTAGTTTGCGTTAAAACTATAAAGGATCCAAGCTGCTTTAGACAAAACATTTCAATGTGCTTATGACGTAATTTATCAGATCTGTAGTCCACAGTGTTTGGTTGATCTCAAAATGTTTTTGTTTTTACTGCGCATAGGATAGTGTAATTACCTGTGATTGGTTGGACCGCCATTTTTTGACTCTTCGACTCATACCGCAAGAAACAATGTTGTATTGTTTTAGAGATGGCGACTTTTTTTTTGAAATTTTTCAATTACCTGATTTTAGTATATTTTCGGTTTTGCTTTTGTATGCATTTGAGTTAAAATCTTCAAACGGCAATAATAGATACCTTCGTTTCTTTAAATCAAAACCGCAAGAACAATTTAAATCTCTATATTTAGATTTCTTAAAATAGACAACTACATATATAATTTAAATATAAATACTTAGAGTAGATTTAAAAATGGTAAATACAAGAAGTTCGTGTCGTCATGCAATGTAAAGGTACAAGTGATCCATGGTCATTATTACTATTATCATTAAGAAACTGTAATAATAATAACAACAACGATATTTATTTTTTAACATCCTGTATAAGAATAAGGCAAATATTTAATTCTAACAATTTTTCGTCTAATTACGAATACAAAAAATAGATAATAATATAAAATTTACAATAAGTACAACGGTGTGGTCGTGATTCGGACTATCACTTTTCCTCGTTTTTGTTTTGATAAATTCATTCGTAAAGGTTTTAATTAACAAGTCTCAACTTTGCGGCTCTAAGGCACTCGGTTCAAGCTCGTATTTTTGTTCTTCGTTAATCAAATGATAACCTTTTGTAGTTTAATGGTCCCTCCTTTGACTGTCTTAAGTAATAGTATCTACTATAAATATAAGGTAAAAGTGATGGTACGGTCGCGACGCGCACACGACATTAAGCTACACATTTAAATGTTTAAAAATTTTTTTTAAATAATTTACCCACAGCTACTTGCTTTGTACAGGTTTCGTTTCGTTTTGATCGACTTGTACTACTTCTTGCACAGATTCTAGCGATGGATCGATTCCGATGCATTTGTCTGTAGGTAAACTATACGATCCAGGTGCTGAATTCGAACGCCCAGATTTTCCGATGTGGATGCACTTGTTTGAAACACTCCGAGTTGGTGGTTTGTGGTCGCTTTTGTGAGAAAACGGGTTCTGGAAATCATTAATTTTTGATTATCACTAACACAGATAATAATCATCACAAAATCAATTAAAAAAAAACCAAGAAACAATCTAAAAATATTCATTGAATAAAATCAAAGTCGTGTTGTTTGTAATTTATCAATAGCCCTGAGTAGGACTATCAAAAACAAATCAAAACTTTGTTGATAGATAACAAACACAAATAATGCTAACATAATCGATGTGTCCAAGTATTTTGGTAAAATTACGAGGGTTCTACGTCAAACAACATAAACATTTCTATTTAATTAAACTAAAGACAAAATTTTAATTTTTGAGTAGAACAAAATCAATAAAAATTTGCTAACCTAAGAATTAAAATCTAAAAATTATCGTTAAATAAAATTGAAGCCGATTTATTTGTAAATTCTAAGTATCATTGAGTAAGACTATCAAAAATCAAGTTTTTAAAGTCAAAAAAAACAAAATCGAAGCCATTTTGTTTCTAAATTTATGTAAAATAACGATGGTTTTGTGCCAAAAGATAAAAACACATTTTCTAATTAAACCAAAGACAAAATTTTAATTTCAGAGCAGAATAAAATCAATAAAAAGTTTAATAACCCAAAAATTAATAATCTAAAAACAATCGTTAAATAAAATTGAAGTCATTTTGTTTCTAAATTTCGGTAAAATTACAATTGTTTTGTGCCAAACAACAAAAGCATTCTGTTTTAAGTAACCAAGCACAAAATTTTAATTTTTGCCTAAAATAAAAGCAATAAAAAAATTGCTTACCTAAGAAATAATCGTTGAATAAAATCGACATTGTTTTGTTTGTAAATTTTCAATATCCCTAAGCAATAATGAATAATCGTTGAATAAAATTCAAGCTATTTCGTTAGTAAAATCTCAAAACCCTTGATAATAATAATCGATGAATAAAAACAATCATTTTGTTTCAAAGTATTTTGGTATAATTACAATGGTTCTGTGCCAAACGACAAAAACATTTTTTAATCAAATTAAAAACAAAATTTTAATTTTTGAGTAAAAATTAATAATCTAAAAACAATCGTTGAATAAAACCAAAGCCATTTTTATTCTAAATTTTGGTAAAATTACAATGGTTCTGTGCCAAAAGACAAAAACATTCTGTTTTAAGTAAACCAAACACAAAATTTTAAAAAATTTTTGCCTAGGATAAAAGCAATAAAAAAAATTTCTAACCTATAAGAGTCAACAATCTAAAAATAATCGTTGAATAAAATCGATATTATTTTGTTTGTAAATTTTCAGTATCCCTAAGCAAGACCAAATAAGAAGATTATTGAAGACAAAACTTTGTTGATAATATAAACCTAAAAAGAAAAAAGCAACAAAAAACAAATTAAATAACGCGAACGTAATCAATGAATAAAAACGAAAGCTTTTTTGTTTCAAAGTATTTCCAAACAGTTGGTCTAATTATCAAGGTTCTGCACCTAACGACAATTTTTAATTAATTAGAAAAAAACAAAATGGTAATGGTTGATTAAAATTAAATCAATAAATAGTTGGCTAACCCAATTAACAATTTATAAATAATCGTTGAATAAAATTGAAGCTATTTTGTTAGTAAAATCTCAAAACCCTGGAACAAGACTATTGAAAACTAGATTTTTGCAGACAAATCTTTGTGGATAGATTAATATAAACGTAACAAAAAAAACAGATTATGCAAATGTAATCGATGAATAAAAACAATTATTTTGTATCCAAGTATTTTGGTAAATATACAATGGTTCTGTGCCAAAAGACAAAAACATTTTTTTTTATTAAACCAAAAACAAAATTTTAATTTTTGGCTAGGCTAAAATCAACAAAAAAAAATGATTTGTTTGTACCGCATTTATACTTTTTGGCGAAACGTTCGCGAATGTTCTATATCTTCGGTAAACGTTCTAGAAATGTACAAAAACCTCGCGAAAGTTCTCGGACTTGAAAAGAATTCCTCTTACGTTTCACTGCTCCCTTCTTTAGACTGTTTTGTTCCAGAACAGGAAACTGTATGCGACACCGGTGGAAAATATCGTGGCGATAGCAGCAGCTCTCTCCATTTCGGCAACTTCTTTGACCATAAAAATAACAGTCAATGGACTTTTCTTGACCCGATATTCTCTTTAGTTAATTACTATAGACCAAGACCGTTTTTCGGAAGACCACCTCCAACATGTTTCGAACTGCCCTTCCGTTCTGTTGATCTAAACCACAACCAAGCTTGGATACTGCCAATTGCTTAACATGGTGGAACTCCATTTCTCTCTTGAGATTCCATAATGTCCGCCACAGATTTTCGTATAACGACTTGGTACTTGAGTATTTCTTGGTGATCAGATAGAAAACGAAGCGTCGGTCACCACGTAGTTTTAAAACTTTTCCGACTGCCGGTTGCTGCTTTCGTAGTTCATCTAGCTGCTCAAACTTCTTTCTTTTTAAATACGACTGCAACCGCTTTGGACATGTCAAGATTCTCGCTAACGCAATGTGCAATGGCGTATTCTTTTTGAGCTTGAAACAGGCTTGTTGTTCCTTGGTGATAATTCCAAAGTTAGCTTTTCCAAAACCTCCGTATAAGCTCCTAAACTTATCGAACTCCATTCCTTAGATTAGATTTCTTGTTCTGCTGCTTATTTCGCCAGCAAACGGGGCTAGATGATCCACGTGGGCCACTTTTGGTTTGCCTCTGAGTGGTTTTAGAATGCGATATATGACGTCATTAATATGCTCTCCCATTGGCTTTGCAACTTCGGCGACTTTGTGGATAAATAAAACCACAGACTCAAAGTTGCGACCTTGATCGGAGTGTAATTCCAAGAGAACTCCAAACCGTCAGAAAAACTCTTTTACTAATACGTCTGCAACTGGAGTTTTCTCTTGATTGGGTATGGCGTAAGCCTCCGTCCATTTCGTGAAATAATCCATCACCACCACGATGTATTTATTTCCCAAATCAGATTCTGGGAACGGCCCTGCGATGTCAATCGCTACTCTTTCCAAAGGGCTTCCTACGTTGTATTGCTTCATGGGTGCTTTGCCCTTTCTCTCTAGACCACTTACGGCACCATTTAATGATGTCCTCTTTGCAGTTCACCCAGTAGAATCGTTGTCGAACTTTCCTCAATGTCTTCTTAATACCAAAGTGTCCTCCTGATGTACCATCGTGGAGATGCTTCAACACTTCTGACACCCGGCTTTTTGGCACTACCAACTGTAGTCTGTTTCCCGTGCACTACATTTTCTAGGCATTGCTTAAGAAGACCGTCTTCTACTATCAAAGAATCCTAGTGCGCCCAGTACGCTTTGATGTTTCTGCCCAGAGCACTCACTTCTTCCCAGGTTGGTCGTCGGCCATTTTCTTTCCAGTCTAGGAGTCTTATTTCAGGATCGTTTTTCTGTTCGCGACACAACTGTTCAGGTTCCCACTCATCATCAACCATAGCAGTTCTCCGGAGGCATACGACTTTTTCTTTAAGGCGCGAACAATGGCTGCAGTCCGCTGGACATAGTCTTATGGACAAGGCATCAGCATCCGATTATTGCTTCCGGCACGGTGTTCTGTGTCATAGTCATATTCTTACAGTCTCTCCATCCATCTTGCCACTTGTCCTTCTGGGTTACGGAACTGCAATAGTCATTTTAAAGCGGCGTGGTCCATTTTCAGTACAAATTTTCGTCGATACAACTATTTGTAGAAATGTTCTATAGACTGCTAACAGCTCCCTCCTAGTCACGCAATAATTCCTTTCTGGCTTGGACAAAACCTTGCTAAAATACGCGATAACTTTTTCTTGTCTATCTTGAACCTGCGAAAAGACCGCGCCTATAGCCAGATTGCTTGCGTCGGTATCCAAAACAATTGTTTCATCTTTTTTTGAATAAATCAAAATCGGCAAAGTGACTAGGGTCTGTTTTAGTTGATGGAACGTTTTTTCGCAGTCTTCATTTCATCTAAATTTTGCTTTTTCTTCGGTCAATTTCGTTAAAGGTTTAGCAATATTGGCAAATCCGGGTAGAAATCGTCTATAATAAGTGCACAATCCAAGAAAACTTTGGACTTGATGTTCGTCGATTGGTCTTGGCCATGCTTGCATTGCTAGGATCTTGTCTGGGTCAGTTTTTACTTCATCTCTAGATACGACGTGGCCATGATATTGCACTTCTTTCTTAAATACGTGACACTTCTTTGGGTTCCTTTTGAGGTTTGCCCCACGTACTCGCTGGAACACTTCTTTCAAATTGTTCAAGTGCTCTTCAAACCACCTTCCAACCACGATCACGGCATCCAGGTAAACCAAGCACGTCTTCCAAGACAGTTCGCGCAAGATAGTTTCCATCAAACGCTTAAACGTTGCAGGACCGTTACACAGGCCGAAGGGCATAATGGTGAACTGCCACAAACCAGTTTCGGTCGTAAAAGCTGCTTTTTCACGATACTTAGGTTCCAATTCTACCTGCCAGTAACCACTCTTTAAGTCTAACGTAGAAAATCACTGGGATCCTGACAGGGTACCTAACGTATCGTCAATTTTAGGTAAAGGGTAGCTGTCCTTTTTGGTCACGTCGTTTAACTGTCTGTAGTCTACGCAAAATCTCGTTGATCCATCTTTCTTCTTTACTATTACCACTGGGGACGCCCATAGGCTATTTAAAGGTTCAACCACGCCTTCTCTTTCCATATCCGCAATTATTTGTTCGGCTTCTTATGAATACCAACTGCGATCTGCTTCCATTAACAATAGCACCCCATACTATGGGGTACTCATGCCGCTCAACAGAAAACTGAACATTGCGTCGTTTTCCACGTCTACGTTTAACCATCATGCGACTATCGTACATTTCTAAACAGAATCGAAATTTGTCATTGAAGACCACTTTATAGCATTTCACGCCCCAATCCAGTCGCAAGGTACATCATTTCAAACGTTGATGTTGATCTTCTACTTAAGAATCGGTCTCTTAATGCCATTATTCGAAAATGGCGCCATATTTGTCTGTTTTGGCTGTCCACTTTCCCGTCTACGACGTTCTTAACCTTCTTTCGACCATGCTTGATAACTCTGTACTACAGAAGATTGGTTACGATTGGTTAGCAATTTCTCCGAATGAAAAACCACATTCACGTAAGCCAATAATGCGACCTCTGTCGAATTCACTCAGTTGTCAATAATTTTCACGTTGTCGCACTCTAGGCATAATCCCAGCTTCAAAACGCAATGAAAAACACAAAAACAGTGTCTTAACAAAATTAACCGTTTACAGCGACATTAAGAATGCAAGTGAATGTGCGTCCCGTTCAAGATCTTTTCCCGTAAATGTCAATTAAAATTCAATATTTTACAAACAGTAAATTGAACAAACAAATTAGTGAACGTTACCAATTTGATTAATAAAAGGAACACTAAATATATTTGATTCACAATAACTTACAAACTACAATAATTTGAATACTTGTTGTACACCTGATACTGTATATTCTTACTAGTTTGCTGAATAAAATAATGCGACCCCGCGTTGGGCGCCAATGTAATATTTTTGAAAAATCTAATACTCTTGAAATGAAGTGGATATTTTTATTTACATAAAACAAAAACAAAAACTATATTCACATGTCCGTTTTTTCTTTTTTAAAACTTTCGTTTATTACCTTTTTTATTATTTTTTAGCGGCGTATCAATGACAATTTTTTTTAAATTTTGCTTTTTGAGCGGCAAAATATTTGGGGAAGAGAAATAAATAAATATATACGTTACGAAATTGGTGTAAGGAACTCATGATATAGAAGTTGATGTATGGGTGCTTAACGATTCAAAATTTTGGTACGTGCCGTTAAATATATTTATCTGTTATTATCGTTGGGTAAAACTTTCCGGTAATATGTGTTTTATCGAAGCTGATTCAGTGGTTCAAATTGGTAGCGTCAGATTGTTTTTAATAACAAAAAACAATAATGCGGCCCCACGTTGGGTGCTAAAGTAGCATTTTGAACAAACTTGATACTCTTAAAATAGACTGAATTTTTGATTTACAAGTCTTGATTTAGTGCTCTACCATTTTTGTAAATATCACACTGTCAATTTTTTCGTTGCAATTTACGCGTATACCCAACAAATTTGATGATTTGCATGTTATGAGTGCCAACAGCGAGTTTTAATATAGCGCCATCTTTGCCAAAATTTAGGTTACTATTTTTCAGCATTCTAACTTTACCGAAGTTTTGTTTGTCGTCTGTATCAACGATTTCAAATCCATGCAATTCTGTTGAACGCTTCTCATTGAAATTTTTTCAAATATTATCTTGATTGATCTTGTCATTTCGGGAAGCTCGTTGAAAGTGTTTCTTTCTCAAAATGTTAAGCAAATCTTAAACCATATCAAGCTGAACGGTAGTCTTCATTTAAACACTAACGAAAAATACTAATGATCTCATTTATCAAAAATGTAAATAAGGGTAAATTAAATTAAACAAAATTATTAGAAAGCGTCACTTCTAGTTAAACTTATGCAGTTTATGATGTTTCGTTCTAACACAAAATTGCACAAAATGTTTTTAGTTCTTAAAATTCTTAATTTAGAAAAAAAACATAATATGGCTCTACGTTGGGCGCCAATGTAGCACTTTGTAGAAATCTAATACTCTTAAAATGTGCTGCATTTTTTTACCTGCTCTAAAATCGTTGGTTAAAATTTTGCCGGTAACACGTTTATGTCGCTAAAACTGATTTAATGGTTTGTGGAACTGACAACATTACATTGTGGTTTGGCTGTTTTAGCATTATTATCTTGTAGTATATATTTATTTTGTTGACTTTCAATAAAAAAATAATAACATGGCTCCACGTTGGGCGCCAGTGTATATAATTTTCTTAATAAGGCTGGATTTTTTAATTTACAATAAATAAGATGGTTTTTAATAAATTACAACAGAAACATTAAATTTTATTGGGAAAAAGATACATTGATACGTTTTGTGCAGACATCTTCTGTAAGTACGAGAATTTTACCAAAATTTACAATAGTATTTGGAATCTAAAGAACTTCTAAAAACACTATGTTTTGAAACGCTAATGAAAAACATAGTTGATAAGTGATATAAGTTTATTAAGCAAATCTTACTCAAGGGTAAATTTAGCTGCTCTTAACGTCTGGTAACATGTATCACCAAAGTTGATTTAATGGTTTCTAAAACTTGAAGCAGTAGATTAATACCTGATTGTTCTTAGCACAATTAAGAGTTTCAGTCCTTGCCGGCAGAGTCACGTCTTCACTCAATAAGACTCGCACGGCTGCCGTCTCTGACAAATGAAAAGGAATTTCTTCATTGTCAATCTTCAGGACATCGTTCTTCATATCCAAATGGAAGCCATACTTCTTTATCACGTCCATTCCCAGGATAACTTCTTCCGTGATGTTGGCTACCAGTACTTGATGGTCGAGTACTCCATTTCCCAAACCAATAGTTACTTTGACTTGTCCATGAGTAGGTATTTTCTCGCCCGTCGCCGTTCGAAGTCGTAGTGTTACTGGTGATGTTTACTCGTTTTCCCATAACATGTCAACCAGTAACTGAACACTTCTGCCATTGATCTTACCATCGAGATAAATGCTATGCAATTGCTCCATCGGCGATGCCATTTGAATGACTAGATGAGATTACCTTTTATCTCTTTTGATCACCTCGTTCCAAATTTTCGAGCGCTCTTCTTGTCCTTTTCTTAGGTTTAGTACGATGCCATCGTACGTGGCCTATTTCACCGCAGTTCAAAATCGTCACTCCTCTTTCCCGAACTATTTGTCGCGCTATCTTTTCGATGCTTCCCAATGTCTGCGCGGGTACTTCTGCAGCACAGCAAAGTTTATGACCGACTTGTTACGATGTTTATTTTGCTGCTTCAAACTCCAAAACATGCACCAAAGCGTCATCCAATGTCTTTGGCCGAGTTAACCGGAGAGTCTGCTGCGTTTCGTTGTCTCGGAGGCCGTCTACAAAGGTTTGAATAGTCAACTGCTCTAAGCAGGTATCTGGTGCTGTAGGATACGCAAGCCGTGTTAATCTGGCGATGTCAGTCTCAAACCCTTGAAGACTTTCGGCAGCTTTCTCCATATCTCATTTGTAATCGTGAAATTAAGAGTTCGTAATTTTCTTGTAGGTGGTCAGGAACAGTTTAAAAAATTCCAAGCGCTTCTCCACGTAAGGACGCTATTAAAGACGTCGCTTCCTGCTTGCTGCTCCACCCATTAGCTGTAGTTGCGGCTTCAAACTGCTTGTAGTAAGTGGATCATGAAACTTTACCATTAAAATTTGGAGATACAACTTTAAACTTGTGAGTGGCAATCTTCACTCGTGACGCTTCCTTCGCCGTGACAATTCATTTGGTTTCTTTTTTTTTCAATAATTTTATTACCAGAGCAATATTAAATTACTTAATGATATTTACACTAAAATCGCGAGCTAAGCAATTGTTTATTTATTCGATTCGATACCACGCACATGTCACCAATGTAACGTTTATTATTAAAACTAATTTAATTATACTAAAAATATGTTCACGTTCACTCATTTATATCGCACTATCAGTTAAAAGATAAAGTCCGCGGATAACTTCGTAGATTTATCTCGAACACACGCGTTAATCACTTATTTATTTAAACTTGAATAATCTTTTTAACATTGCAGTCTTAGAATTTTTAGAATAACTGCCTTATGATTTGTTTGTACCGCATTTATACGTTTTGGCAAAACGTTCACAAATGTTTTATAGGTATCTTTCGGTGAGCGTTCTGGAAATGTACAAAAACCTCGCAAAAGTTATCGGACTTGAAAAGAATTCCTCGTACGTATCAATATTTTTCAATTAAACCAAAGATAAAATTTCAATTTTCGAGTAGAATAAAATCAATAAAAAATTTGTTAACCCAAAAATTAATAATCTAAAATCAATTTCTGAATAAAATCGAAGCTATTTTGTTTCTAAATTTGGGTAAAATTACGATTGTTCTGTGCCACAAGACAAAAACATTTTTTTTAATTAAACCGCAATAACAAAATTTTAATTTTTAAGTAAAATGAAATCATTAAAAATTTGCTAACCTAAGAAATAATAATATAAAAACAATCGTTGAACAAAAACGAAACCATTTTGTTTCTAAACTTGGGTAAAATTGCAATGGTTCTGTGCCAAAAAACAAAAACATTTTTTTTTAATTAAACCAAAAACAAAATTTTAATTATTGAGGAGAATAAAATCTATAAAAATGTTGCTAACCCAAGAATTAATAATCTAAAAACAATCGTTGAAAAAAAACGAATCATTTTTTTAAAAATGTTGATTAAAATAAAATCTATAAAAAATTTGTTAACCCAAAAATTTGTATTCTAAGGTCAATTGCTGAATAAAATCGAAACTATTATGTTTCTAAATTTTTAGTATCCCTGAGCTAGACTATCAAAAACAAGGTTTTTAAAGTCAAAACGTTGTTGATACATTGATATATGAATATAAACCTAACTACAAACAAAATGGCAAAAACAAGTAATGTAAACGTAATCGATTGTGCTCTAAGACAAAAACTTTTTTTTTAATTAAACAAAAGAAAAACTATTAATTTTTGACTAAGCTAAAATTAATAAAAAATTAGCAAACCCAATAATAAATAATCTAAAAATAATCGTTGAATAAAATCGAAGTCATTTTGTAGATAAATGCTAAGTATTTTTGAACAAAATTATCAAAAGATACATTGCTATTGATGGATTAATAGAAACGTATCAAATAAATAACAAAAAAAAAACAGATAAGGCTAACGTAATCAATGAATAAAAACGATTTTGTTACAAAGTATTTCTAAGTTGGTAACCTTGTCAAAGCTCTGTGCCTAACGACTAATTTTTTTAATTAATCAAAACAAAATCTTATTGATGGATTTAAATTAAATCAATAAAAAATTAGCAAACCCAATAATTAAGAATCTAAAAATAATCGTTAAAATCTCAATACTCAATAACAAGACTCAAAAACTAGATTTTTGAACAAGTCTTTGGTGATAGATTAATATAAACGTAGCAATAAAAAAACGATGAATAAAATCGAAGAGATTTTTTTGGTAAAAACAAAAATTTTGAAGCCTATTGATACATTCATTTAAATGCAACAAAAAAAAAACAACACAAAATTTGTGAAAACATAATCGTTGAATAAAAACAAAGTCATTTTGTTTCCACGTACATTGAAGTAAAAAAAAAACAACATTTGAAATATTACTTAAGTTGAATTTAGTTTTAAAAAATCATTTAAAAAAATGAATCAAATGATTTATAACGTAAATGTAATCTTTGACTAAAAGTAATTTTGTTCTCAATTACGTTGGCAAAATCACAGCATCCTTGAACGTGACTGTATTGAAAACCATTTTTTTTAATTGCAACAAAGTCACTTTATTGACAAATTAGTTTAAATGTAACATAGAATAAAGTAATAAAAAAACGATTAACGCCAACGTAATCGTTGAATAAAACTGAATTAATTTTATTTTTCAAATATGTTGACAAAATCACGATGAAAATAAAACAATTAAAAATTCTAATTGGTAATTAAATTAATATAAATTTAATTAATAATGTAAAAATATTCCTAGATTAGAATCGAAGTAAATTTGTTCTTGAAAACGTTTTGAAAATTGAATCGAAATTTTGTTTAATAATAAAAAACGAATAATCAAAACATAATCTTTGAATAAAAGCAAAGAAATACACGCTAAAATAATGTTTTTGAACAAAAATAAAAACGAGTTAAAAAAACCTACTTGGAACGAATGCTGCTTGAGCATGTGTTTGATAAGTATCAACGTGTCCAATTTCGGTATCGACGTAATCACTTTGGCAACATCTTCTTCGGTGATTTCGACCAAATGACAGTTTTCTTCTTCGCTCGGAAGAAGGAACGTCCCGTCTTTTGTTATCCAAGAGTGCGCCTATTTTGATCAAAATTCGATTATGACAACGCTCAACGATAACTCTCAACTGTACCTTAATTTCGGGTAAAGTTATCCTCTGTTTTGGATCTTTGACTAGCATTCGACTGATAACGTCTTTTAAAGCTGAGGATATGTATGGAGACGATGGAAATTCTAGCGGGTGATTTTTTATCCGCGTGTATAACGATATTATGTTTTCGTCGTTGAATGGTACGTGGCCGTAGACCAGCGAATATAACGTAATACCCATCGACCATATATCTGCCGCCTGAAAAAGAAAAACACTCAAACCCAAGCAAATGAATTTACTAAATGTAAAAAAATGACGCGCATCATTGTTTTCTAACGTTATTACTCTTGACCTACATTTTCAAGAGCACTTAAGTGCCACTTGTCGCTTCCTTAATTATATAAAGTTCAAGAGCATCTCATTCAGTCGACAAATACAAAACGTTTTAGCAAATTTAACACCATCATAAGTAAAGCGAATTTAGACTCTCAAGTACCTTGCCACTAAACCCGCCCGTCCGCCCTTCTCTCAAAGCCTCAGGTGGCATAAACGCCGGCGTGCCAACAGTCGACGAAAGATAAGCATCCGAACCATCGAATTCGTTGCAAACTCCCAAATCGGCGATCTGCACTCTTCCAGATTCCGTTAATAAAAGATTCGAAGGTTTAATATCTCGATGAATTATCCTTTGGTAATGTACTAGAAAAAAAGACAGTTAGGTATTTAACGCACCCGACGAAACCACCACACTTACAATATTCAATTCCTAGTATCACATCTCGAAAATAATGCCACGCATTGTTTTCCGAAAGAGGTTCTACTGTAGGTATAGCTAATATAGGTTTTTCTAACAATTCGAAAACTAAATACAATTGGTCCTCTTCTGGGTCGTCAAGAACTTCAACTAATTTTACTACGTTCGGGTGATCTAGTTTTTTAAGTACAGCTATCTCTCTATAAACCCTCTGTAAAGGAGTCAGCATTTCTGAATCACTTGATTTGGCTATCCATCTTGGAGGTAAACGTCCAAACATGCCAGCTCTTTTTAACAACTTCTTTTTCGATAGAATCTTCATGGCCTGAAATAACCTAAATCAATGCGAATTTATAAGCATCTGAGACTTACATAGTGGGTATCGTCTTCTTGGTTGTACGCTAATTTGACTATACCGTAAGCACCCTATAACCAAGTCAGAGTTCACAATAAAAAAAATTAGGACACGGCTCAACTCACTTGCCCAATAGAGTCCATGAGTTTATATTGATTAAGTTGTATGTACATTCCTGCCTGTTCCATCGATATCCTTCTAGATTCTCTCAGCGGTTTTTTCTTACCTCTAGGTGAACTAGTGGGACTACCATAAGGTGAATAAGGGCAGTTTGGATAAATAGGACGATTTTCTATAGCTAAGCTTTTTGATTGCACCAAACTTCTTGGGTTCAGCTTGCTTATTATGTTCGCCTTTGGATATTGGGTACTAGTTTTACTAATTTCTGGAAAAGGCACAACAGATGATATCACAGATTTAGGTTCTGAACCAATTTGATTCGGCTCGGATAGGGTTGTTTTTGCTTTGGGACAGTTCGATGATGGTGATAACAAAGGTTTTGGTGATGTTGTAGTCTCGCAGGATTTAGTGCTTTTTACGTCGACATCAACGGCGCTGTACCTAAGAAACGATTTTGTTTTTCAAATCCCCGGTGCATACGAAAATGTAACTTACTTTGGAAGATCACCAATACGCGGCGGTCTTTGTTTTCTACAATTGCGAGCTCCATCCAGCCACGGTAAGCCTACAAACACAACGTAAAATTAATTCCGAAATTCAATTTAACAAAACGCAACAGTTAACTTTATGAAAGAAATTTGTCATTGCGATGTGTCGCGTTATCCGCGTAATGGGAAATTATGCAAAAAAAATAAATTGCTTTGCATAAAGTATCGCACACTTTCATATTTTTATTGTTAAATTATTCTGCAAAAAAATGTCTTGCATTTGCACGTATATTAAGTTACTCGCTTTTATGACATACTTTTTTAATAAGCGCAATCTGGCATTTGTGTATAAATTACTCGGTAGGTGGAAGTGTTATCGCGCAACCTATGTTACGTCATTAATCAAAAGTTTAATTTTAGAGACGCTTCTGATTTTGCACACACTATATCGGTGTAGGTATATGAAGCTTTGAGTGGATAAATTAATGTTTCGGGAAGTAAATGTGATGAATTATCATTTAAAAACAAAAATAAAAATTGCAAGAAATGGTTCAATTAATTTTTTTTAGTGGCTGTTAGAACACTCACTCAAACAACAGTCGATACAGATAAGTTCAATATTACATGGATTTAAAAATGTGTGTACCAAAAATTATATCTGATGTAAAGATATTAATGATACGTTAAGCACAAAACCTGAATCTGCAACATAGCAAAAATAAATGGTACACGGTGTGTGTTTGTGTATCTGACTGTTCATGTTAAAGTTAAAATATAGCAGCATTTGTTTATTAAGATCGTAAGTCCACGTCCTCCTACTCTTCATACACTGTCAGGACGTGTTTGGTAAGAATATAAAGACTACGTTAAAAAGTAAAATAGTAAAAACGGCGAAAGGGATCTAAAACGAAATATTACAAATACATTTGTTTGTATTAAGGATACTGAAACAAATCAAGGACGACAAGTTAACAGTCAAAAACCTAGAGCTGGAAGATGGATTACAATGCAATAACAATTCCTTCAACCTTTCACTTAATTAATTAGTTGAATGATACCTTCAACACTTTCTAAATCACAATACGAATAAATATGATAATAGCCAAGATAAAATTCAGGTTCACGGAAATGACCTACAGCTGACGATAACACGAAACAAAAGATACTTTTACAAAATGTACAAAATTAATTATAACCAAATAAGTTTTACATAGCCTACTAATGCAATTAAAGCGCTTCAATTTATTTACCATAAAACAATTGACGTCAACACATTAAGCCAATATGCAAAACGCATCTAGATCTAGAAAACTAAAAAAATTATCTATAGAACAAGAAAATGTTACAATCTGCATCATTGAAAATTATGAGAATCAAAACTAGTTTTTGTCCGCTTTCAGAAGTGCGTAGTGGACAATACTGTCAGTCACTGAACGACTATTTTTTATTTAGTATACTAATTGATACAAGATGGCCATGAAATAACAGTTCGGTAAGCACAAACAACCAAGAAAATGTACTATGCCAGTAACCACGAAGCCAATAACAAAAAAAATTAAAACATTTTAAGTTACCTTTATGAAAAACAAATCAGCACGTTTACAGTTTAAGTTTATTACGCTAGCATACGCCGTTTTCAAAACACCTAGGTGTATATCATGTATGTATCAATAATAAAATAATAATCAATAACCTAGGGGTGGGTAATAATTATATGTTTATAATAACAGAAGATTCAAGATTTTAATTTATTATATTAGCCCACGTTGTTTTATTAAACGACTAACTGTTTAATATTACATATTCAACATAAAAAAAAACAATAATCATCAATGTGGGGTGGTGTAATAAGTTTTATGCTTGCAGTAGAAGGAATTAAACACAAAAAAAATAAAAATTTGAATTGTTCAAAATTTTAATATACATATTATACTAGCACACGTTGTTGTGTTAAACACCTTAGTGTCTAATATTATATATTCAAAATAAAAAACAATCATCAGTAATGTGGGGTAGTGTAAGAAATGTTACAAATAGTACAAGCACACAAAAAAAATAAAAAATTAGCTTGTTTAAGGCTTTTATGTATTACACTAGCACAACGTCATTCTATTTAACACCCAGGTGTTTAGTATTATATATTCAACATAAAAAAGAGTAATAATTTATGTGGGGTGGTGTAAAAAATTATATACACACAGCATGAGCAGATAACATAACAAAGAATTAAAATTTGGACTGATTTTGATTTTAATTTATTATACTAGCACGCGATGTTCCATTAAACACCTAAGTGTCTAATATTATATATTCAACGTAAAAAAACAATAATCAGTAATGTGGGGTGGTGTAAGAAATGTTATACAAATAGTACAAGCACACAATACAAAAAAAATAAAAATTGATTAGTTTAAGACTTTAATTTATTACACTAACACACGTTTTTCTTTAAAACACCTAGGTGTCTATTATTATATATTTAACATTAGAAAAAAATATAAATTAATGTGGAGCATATTCATTAATTATATGTTTACAGTACAAAGATACAAGAGAAAAAAAGCTCTCTATCTCTGAAAATAAACGAGATCCTTGTACTTAACACGAAATTTGATATAGACTGTATATAACATTAAAAAAAGTAGTACTTAATGTGGAGTAATTTAATAAATTATATGCTTACAGTGCAAAAAGATAATATAAAAAAGAATTTTAAATTGTAATAACTGGTTTTAATTTATTACATTAGCACAACGTAATTTTAAATAATACCTAAGTGTCTAGTATTATATATTCAACGTATAAAAACAATAATTAGTAATGTGGGGTAGTGTAAGAAATGTTATACATATAGTACCAGCACACAATACAAAAAAATAAAAACTGGTTAGTTGAAGGCTTTAATTTATTACACTATCACAACGTCATTCTATTTAACACCCAGGTGTTTAGTATTACATATTTAACATAAAAAAGAATAATAATTTATGTGGGGTGGTGTAAAAAATTATATACCAACAGTTCGAGCAGATAACATAACAAAGAATTATAGTTTCAACTGATTTTGATTTTAATTTATTATACTAGCATGCGATGTTCCATTAAACACCTAAGTGTCTAGTATTATATATTCAACGTATAAAAACAATAATCAGTAATGTGGGGCGGTGAAAGAAATGTTATACATATGGTACAGGCACACAATACAAAAAAAAATTAAAATTGGTTAGTTGAAGGTTTCAATTTATTACACTATTTCAACGTCATTCTATTTAACTCCCAGGTGTTTAGTATTACATATTTAAGATAAAAAAGAGTAATAATTAATGTGGGGTGGTGTAAAAAATTATATACGCGCAGTACGAGCATATAACATAAAAAAAGATTAAAATTTGAACTGATTTTGGTTTTAGTTTATTATGTTAGCACACGATGTCCCATTAAACACCTAAGAGTCTAATATTATATATTCAAAGTAAAAAAACAATAATAAATAATGTGGGGTAGTGTAAGAAATATTATACGTATAGTACAAGTACAGAATACACAAAAATTAAAAATTGATTAGTTTAAGGCTTTAACACGTCTTTCTTTAAAACACCTAGGTGTCTATTATTATATGTTTACCGTTAAAGAAATGAAAATTAATGTGGAGCATATTAATTAATTATATGTTTACAGTACAAAAAGATTAGAAGAAAAAAAAATTAAAATTTAGGCTGGTATTGGCTTTAATTTATTACACCAGCACAACGACATGTTAATAAACACCTAAGTGTCTTGTATTATATATTCAACGTATAAAAACATTTATCAGTAATGTAGGGTAGTGTAAGAAATTTTATGTATATAGTTCGAACACACAATAGATAAAAAATTAAAAATTGGATTGTTTAAGATTTTACGTGATTACAGTAACACAACGTCATTCTATTAAACACCTAGGTGTCTATCCTTATATATTTAACATAAAAAAAATAGTAATTAATGTAGAGTAATGTAATAAATTATATGCTTACAGTGCGAAAAGATAACATAAAAAAGAATTTTAAATTGGAATAACTGGTTTTAATTTATTACACTAGCACAACGTAATTTTAATAAACACCTACGTGTCTAGTATTATATATTTAACGTATAAAAAACAACAATCAGTAATGAAGGATAGTGTAAGAAATTTTATGCACATAGTACAAGCATACAATACAAAAAAAAAACTAAATTAGATTGGTTAAAGTTTTAGTTTATTGCACTAGTGCAACGTCATTCTTACAAACACCTAGGTGTCTATTATTGTATAATTAACATTAAAAAAAAAGTAATTAATGTGGAGTAATGTAATAAATTATATGCTTACAGTACGAAAAGATATCGAAAAAAATTAAATTTGAACTAAAATTGGTTTTAATTTATTACACTAGCACAACGTCATTTAAATTAACCCTTAAGTGTGTAGTATCATACATTCAACATATAAAAACAATAATCACTAATGTGGGGTAGTATAAGAATTTTTATGCATATAGTACAAGCATACAAAAACAGAAAAGACAACCAAAAATTAGGTTGATTAAGGTTATAATTTATTACACTAACACAACGCCGTTCTTTTAAACACCTAGGTGTACATTATTGTGTATTTAACAATAAAAAAAGTAGTAATTAATGTGGGGTAATTTAATAAATTATATGCTTACAGTACGAAAAAATGACATGGAACAAATTAAAATTTGAACTATAAGTGGTTTAAATTTATTACACTAGCACAACGTCATTTTAATAAACACCTAAGTGTCTAGTTTCACATATTCAACGTATAAAAACAATAATCAGTAATGTGGGGTTGCGCGAGAAATTTTATGCTTATAGTTCAGGCACACAATAGGAAAAAGATTTAAAAATTGGATTGCTTAAGGTTTTAATTTATTACACTAGCACGTCATTCTATTCAACACCTAGGTGTCTATTATATATTTAACTAAGAAATTTTATGCATATAGTACAAGCATACAATACAAAAAAAACTAAAAATTAGTTTGGTTAAAGTTTTTTTTATTACACTAGCACAGCCCATTTAGTTTAAACACCTAAGTGTCTATTACTGTATATTTAACATAAAAAAAAATAGTAAGTCATGTGGGGTAATGTATTAAATTATATGCTTGCAGTACGAAAAGATGACATGGAACAAACTAAAATTTGAACTAAAATTGGTTTTAATTTATTACACTTTACGTCACTCTAATAAACACCTAAGTAATGTGGGGTTGTGTGAGAAATTTTATGCTTATAGTTCAAGCACACAATACGCAAAAAACATTAAAAATTAGATTGTTTAAGATTTTAAATTATTGCACTAGTGCAACGCCATTCTTACAAACACCTAGGTGTCTAATATTTTATATTTAACAATAAAAAAAGTAGTGATTAATGTGGAGTAATGTAATCAATTATATTCTTACAGTATGAAAAGAAAATAAGAAAAATAACTAAAATTTGTACTAGTTTTGGTTTTAATTCATCACACTAGCACAACGTCATTTTATTAAACACCTAGGTGTCTAGTATTATATATTCAACGTACAAAAGTAGGAATCACTAATGTGGGGCAGTGTAAAAAATTTTATGCATATAGTACAAGCATACAATACAAAAAAAAACTAAAAATTAGTTTGGTTAAGGTTTTTTTTTATTATACTAGCACAACGCCATTCCTTTAAACACCTAAGTGTTTATTTTTGTATATTTAACATTAAAAAAAGTGGTAATTAATGTGGGGTAATGTAATAACTTATATGCTTACAGTAGGAAAATATCACATGGAACAAATTAAAATTTGAACTGAAATTGGTTTTAAATTATTACACTAGCACAACGTCATTTTAATAAACACCTAAGTGTCTAATATTATATATTCAACGTATCAAAACAATAATCACTAATGTGGGGTAGTGCAAGAAATTTTATGCATATAGTACAAGCATACTATACCAAAAAAAAAACAACTAAAAATTGGTTTGGTGAAGGTTTTTTTTATTATACTAGCACAACGCCATTCCTTTAAACACCTAAGTGTTTATTTTTGTATATTTAACATTAAAAAAAAATTGTAATTAATGTGGGGTAACGTAATAAATTATATGCTTACAGTACGAAAAGATGACATGAAAAAAATTTAATAAACATCTATGTGTTTATTATTATATATTGAACGTATAAAAACAGTAATTAGTAATGTGGGGTTGTGTGATAAATGTTATGCTTATAGTTCAACCACACAATAGGCAAAAAACATTAAAAATTAAATTGTTTAAGATTTTAAATTGTTACACTAGCATGTCATTCAATTAAACACCTAGGTGTTTAATATTATAAATTTAACAATGAAAAAAGTAGTCATTAATATAGAGTAATGTAATCAATCATATGCTTACAGTACCAAAAAAAGATAACTAGAAAAATAATTAAAATCTGGACTAATTTTGATTTTAATTCATTGCACTAGCACAACGTCATTTTAATAAATACCTAGCTGTCTAGAATTATATATTCAACGTATAAAACCAATAAACAGTAATGTGGGGTAGTGTAGGAAATTTTATGCATATAGTACAAGCATACAATACCAAAAAAAACAACCAAAATTTACATTGGTTAAGGTTTTAATTTATTACACTAGCACAACGCCATTCTTTTAAACACTTAGGTGTCTGTTATTGTATATTTAACATTAAAAAAAGTAGTAATCAATGTGGGGTAACGTAATAAATTATATGCTTACAGTACGAAAAGATGACATGAAAAAAATTTAATAAACATCTATGTGTTTATTATTATATATTGAACGTATAAAAACAGTAATTAGTAATGTGGGTTTGTGTGATAAATTTTATGCTTATAGTTCAACCACACAATAGGCAAAAAACATTAAAAATTAAATTGTTTAAGATTTTAAATTGTTACACTAGCACGTCATTCAATTAAACACCTAGGTATTTAATATTATAAATTTAACAATGAAAAAAGTAGTCATTAATATAGAGTAATGTAATCAATTATATGCTTACAGTACCAAAAAAAGATAACTAGAAAAATAATTAAAATCTGGACTAATTTTGATTTTAATTCATTGCACTAGCACAACGTCATTTTAATAAATACCTAGCTGTCTAGAATTATATATTCAACGTATAAAACCAATAAACAGTAATGTGGGGTAGTGTAGGAAATTTTATGCATGTAGTACAAGCATACAATATCAAAAAAAAACAACCAAAATTTAAATTGGTTAAGGTTTTAATTTATTACACTAGCACAACGCCATTCTTTTAAACACTTAGGTGTCTGTTATTGTATATTTAACATTAAAAAAAGTAGTAATCAATGTGGGGTAATGTAATAAATTATATGCTTACAGTAGGAAAATATGACATAGAACAAATTAAAATTTGAACTAAAATTGGTTTTAATTTATTACACTAGCACAACGTTATTATAATAAACACCTAGGTGTTTAGTATTATATATTCAACGTATAAGAACAATAATCACTAATGTGGGGTAGTGCAAGAAATTTTATGCATATAGTACAAGCATACAATACCAAAAAAAAAACTAAAAATTAGATTGGTTATGGTTTTAATTTATTACACTAACACAACCCTATTATTATAAACACCTAGGTGTTTATTACTTATATTTAACATTAAAAAAAGTGGTAATTAATGTGGGGTAATGTAATAAATTATATGCTTACAGTACGAAAAGATGACATGGAACAAATTAAAATTTGAACTAATATTGATTTTAATTTATTACACTAGCACAACGCCATATTAATAAACACCTAAGTGTCTAGTATTATATAATCAAAGGATAAGAACAATAATCAGTAATTTGGGGTGGTATAAAAAGTTTATGCATATAGTACTATATTTTATCTTGTTCGCTTGCTTTTCCTAATTTGATTCTTATTATAAATTTTTTCAGTTTTTCTGTATTAGATTTTCTAATGTTTCTTTCTTTTTATATATTTTTACGTCCTTTGTTGTGTTTCTAATGATCTCTATGTGTTTCTTGACCTTCTAAATTTCTTAGAGAACAATTCTGTCTAATCTTCTAGGATGCTTTTTATATTCGATTTTACTTTATCATTTGTCTTTTTCATTCTTTCTGTCATTTTTTGTTTTTAACTTGTTTTCTTACTTTTTTATTTCACCATAATGTTTTTTTTCTATTTTTTCTTGGTATTCTCTTCTTGTTCATTTCTAGGTATTTGTATTTGCATTCTTTAAGATTATTATCGCTATTAGTTATTTGTGTTAATTTCGGCTTCTGGTATTCTTTTAATTTGTTTTAAATTTTTTGTGTCCTATATACTATGTAGACTGCCATTTTTCTCTCTTCCAATATAAAAGTGTATCGATCTTTTAGAAGTTGTTCCCATTAAATGTTTCATATTTTATGATTAAATTTAAAAATTAAAAATATTTTTTAATTAACAATTAAAAAAAAGTGTTTTGTGAAAAAAATAATGATTTTTTTTTCAGTAAATTCAGAATTGAACCGGTTTTTGACATTGCTGTAATTAAGCCCTGTGTTTTACGTTTTGCATTTTCATTACTCACGTGTTTTCCAGTATTCAAATGCTGAATCACTTTTAGTTGTAGTCTATGGCAAACTAGTTTAAAGTTCTATTTTGGCATATTAGAGGATTTTAAGATTCAATTAATTGCAGTCAGTTACTGCTTATTGATTAACTTGTTTACGCAATAAAATTAAAAACTGTTTAATAATTGTCATTTACTCATTCACCGTTATTCTCTACTAATTACAAGATCGTATTTAAATTTCTAATGTAACAATGATTACTAATACCACAAAATGCCCACTAGTAGTAAAAAATTGATAAAAAAGACCTTGTTTTTAAAAAACTGGTAACCCAGTTACAACGAGATAGTACTGCACAACAATCACGACACATGTCTGGTTTTGATAACACTAACCCGATACAAATTTGAGTTCATGCATAATTTCAGCAATTACGAAACTAAAAAACCTTGATTTCACACAAGATTGTTAAAACAATGCATTTTCCACGAACAAAAACAAGAATTAGAAAACCACCATTGCGCATCATATCGAAGGACGAGCATTTTACCAAACGAGGATGACTTAAAAGGTATTGATTTTTAATTCAGCTTAATCGTATTAAATAAAAACACTCACTGTTTACATCGCATTCGGAAGCGTTCAAGGAAGTCGTCATGATCAACTCTAATCACTCACTGTTAAAAATTCAAACCACAAGCTATTCATCTTTGACAAACATGCGTCAAAAGTGTTTATCGTCCGCGATAAAAACAATCACAACAACAAAAAAAAACTAAACCAGTATTTATTCGAAACGAAATTATTAAACAATTAAAATAACACGAATAATTAATGTTCAATGGCGCTAATGATCGGTTTAGTTGAAATTGCGCCCTTCGGCGTGGCGAGTGCGACAAAGCGGCACGAAATCCCTTAAAGGCCAAAACGTAACATCAACGAAAAAAATATTTATTAATCTATCAATAACGAGACTCATTGAGTTAGAACGAAATGTCGACTAATAACCGTTTATCAACAAATTTTCCATTATAGAGAATTACGACCGATGTTGGAAAGCTTTCATCATTTAATCAAGCTTCGATGCATAGAATTGCACGTCCACGTACAATTTGACCACGAAATGGACGAATCCTTGGCGAGAAGCCTTATTAAGACTCATCTTCTTGTCAAGGATGGAATCTTAAAGTTTAAGATGAAATCATTCTCATTTGCATTAGTAAGGACTTCTGCTTGAGTAAAATACTATGAGTAACTTAAACTGACATCAAAATGAGCTTCTTTTTCTTCCTCGCCCAAATTTTCTTTCTCTGACTTTTTTTCTAAGATTGTTACACAGTCATTATAATGCGTTCACTCGTCTTATTATTATAGAGCAAGTGTAGTAGGCTAAGACCAATTTTTAAAAATAATTCAAAAACTTTGACTGTGCTAGTAGTTGCATTCTATTTAAAATAAACAAATTCTGCTATGTAAAGCAAACTATACCAGAGGCGATTGTTTTGAACACACGTAGTTAACAAGGTCGAATAATAAAGGTTCCAAAATCCAAACAGTTCTAAAATATAATAAAAAATGAAACTCACCTTGCTGAAGAGTAGTCATCATAGCATACTTTGAACAAAAAAATTGGAAATCAGCATTGGCACTCCAATAACAGGCTGCTCAATACCATCTCTTCCGTTTCAAAAAAGACCTAAAAAAAAACAAAAACATTTAATTTCGTTCGAAACAAAAACAAGACGTTTAAAAGTTAATTACACGATATAAATCTTTTTTTGTATTAAAATAGTAACAATTACGTCAGATGTGCGTGTAAGATGAAAGTTAAATCTGACCTTTAATATCTGGAATAAACTTTAACTACGTCATCTAAATGAACATTGTACTTGTCTTTGTCTTAGTTTTTCTAAAAATTGCATCTACCCACGCTATTTGAAAATTTTCCTTGGTCACACTTCAATGATGTAACTTTGAATAAATGTTTAAGCGCCTTGATGACTAGCAAAATAAAGATACAAGGTGATTACGATTGCAAGTCGGACTTCGAGAAATTTGAAAATCAAAATAGTGACCTCGGAATAATTGGCTTTTGATGTGACGACTAAACTTATTTCCAAATATCCTAAGCTTGTAAAAATTCATAATTTATAAATAGATTTTGAAATCGCGTATTTGTTTAAAATGATGACACGAACGACCTGCTAAAATCGATGTTTCAGGTTTAGCTGATATCAACACAAATATTTAATTATAAACGAAAAGTTTGTATAATTTCGTTTGCTTTTACATATACTTGCAATGACCTTTTCGAAGATTAAATATTAAAATTCGTTTTTCATTAGCCGCTTTTCACGCTAATTAAAGAATTTAATGCGCGTCCGCCTTTTGCTCGAACAAATTCGATTCAATATTTATGAACTTTTTGACTAATCTAACTTTTTCGATTTCTGTTTAACTTTTGAGGACGTCGAGTACTTAACATCGATCGCGAACGCAAATTAGTAGGTACAAGGCAACACCGATAAGTGCGTGTGAAAAATTGAAAAATCAAAGCTTCGGAAATGGATTGAAAATAAAATTTTTTAATTGGTTAATCGATTTCGTTATGTGACACCAAATTTACACGCTTTGGATTAATTAAAATTCAAATCCCAAGGTTCGATTTATTGTTTTTTTAGACTTTTCATCTATTAATTGAATTTGCATTTGAATCAAAAACCTTAGAACTAATATCTATAAGTTACATCAAAATACCGATTTCCGATACTCAAGTGAGTTTTATTTTAGTGTTAGAGAATTGAGTCAGTAATTATATATCATTACAGACTCTTTTTATAGCACTTTCTAATCTATATGCACGCCTTAAACCACGCACTTCATAAAAAATTCACAACAATTAAGTTGCTTATATTTTGTGTAAACATTGAGCTGCGTTCTCCATAGGCCAAACGAGACAAAATTGGTAGATAAATTCAATATTTAACTATTTCTAAAAAAACCAAAAATAATTTATTTAGTAGCTAATGCCAACTGTACATTCTCGCTGAGCGTGCTTGCAAGCAGATCTCACCGAGAAACGTCACTTTGCCGGCGCACGTGGTATACACAAAGTTACGGGCTAAAATTATACTAATGGATCCTATCCAAACAACTAGAACCTTACCGGTGCGGTAGCAGAAGAGCTAAACTTTTATCAGCATTGAAGACGGTGCGTTTTTCTCTTTTTGAGTTGTAATCTGGAATCGCAAAATTTCAAATGACCTTCATGTGTGTAGTTGGTTTGCACGTGTACGAGGACTTGTTAATTACTTTCACAGTAATAAAGTTAAGTCAACAATAGGCAATACAAATTGGTGTATTGAAAGTGGTATACAATTTGGGGAAAATCGTATCCGCAACTACAATTGAATCCCTCTTGTTTGACAGCTGTGGTTAAGAGCAAAACTGTGTGAAAAAGATAAATCAGAAAAGAGCGTGGGCAGCACAATATAACAAAAAAACCATAAAAAACGCAAGAACTTAAGACAAACAGAGAAGCTAAGAAGTAGACGATAAAGTAAAAGCTGCGATGTTTATGCAGACTAGAAAGAAAGAAATTGGCAATAGGCCAAAGACCTACAGCACAGGGCAGCTTAGAAAATGCGTAAAAAACAAAAAAAGTAGTAGTAGAAAGAAAAAAAAATAACAACACCAACTAGGAAAGAAGAAAAGAAATGGACAAAGACACCATAAAGAGTACAATGGAAAAAATACTAAAAGCCATAGAAAAAACAAAACAAATAAAGAAATATGGAAAAACAACATTTACAAGACAAATTGGAAAACTAAAAAATATGTTGAGACAAGAAAAACAAAAAAAGAGGAACAACATTTGCTATGTTAAAACTATTCTGATATAGGTTGCGTACTGTATAAGTTTTGTTCTGGAACGCCTTCTTGCTACGTTCAGAGTGTTGGTTGTCAGGTTTTTGTTTTTTTCTTGACGTATGGAAATAATCAACAGAAAAATTGACATTTCAGGAGAATGTAAGAAAGATTGTACGTGAAAATCAAACGTGCGCGTCTAGTAAGTGTTCAAACATGAACAATCATTTTTAATCATAACATTTAAATTTAATCTGATACCTCTTAAATTGTACTTCCTTTACTTCGACGGTTTAAAGTATCAGTGGACAAAGCCATAATTACTGCATGAGGCTGTGCAGGACTGATACCTCTTAAATCATATCTCCTGCATTACTGACTATCCAAGCCACAATTTACCTACATGAGGCTGTGTAGGGGTCAGTAATAATTATACATTTACTTGTTACTTTAACTCTTCATATCAGCACACTAGATCTCTCGCTGACATTTGTCCTTCGAGCAACTGAGTTCTTTGCCCACAACTAACGGTCTTCAATAAAAGCATATCAACGAGCAGATCCATCCAGCACCAGAAACAAAAATCAATTTATCCAAAACCTTTGAGATATGAACCTTCTATTGGAGAGGCGCCAGAATGTTTAAATTACAATTTAAACATTGAAATTTGATTTATATATTTAATAACTTAAAACTTTCAAAAACCAATCCGTCCACAACAATTCAAGTTGGTAAACACACTTTATTATTTTAGAGATGGCAATATGTTCAAACATGAACAATCATTTTTAATCATAACATTTAAATTTAATCTGATACCTCTTAAATTGTACTTCCTTTACTTCGACGGTTTAACGTATCAGTGGACCAAGCCATAATTACCTGCATGAGGCTGTGCAGGACTGATACCTCTTAAATCATATCTACTGCATTACTGACTATCCAAGCCACAATTTAATTAAAAAAAGTATAATACTTCGATTACTTATTAAATTATACGGTCATACTGTACATAAATTATGTACAAACTGTTGCTTATCCTTCAAGACTTGCATCAACGTTATTGATTGTGATATTTATGGACGAACTCTTAATTGTTACTATATATGTAATTTTGCCTTGCTTCCTTTTTTAACTTTCTTTTGCTTCTTAAAATAATTAAATTTGTTGCTATAAACTGTGTTCTGTCATTTGTTATCTTTTAGTGTTGAACAGATTTAAACGAAAAAAAAAAAATAATACAAAATTTAAAAAAATTGAAAAGAGAAATATTGGTAAATACCTGACAACAGAAGAGATAAATATTCAACAAAAAATAAGAAAAATTACCAAGAACAAAAATTAAATATAAATGAAATATAGTATGAATGGGATATTCCAAGTAAAGAATTAAAACGAAAAAACTGAAGGAAGAACGACAAAAAGAGATGACAACATCGACAAAGAAAACGAATACGAAAAAACAAAAGAAACAAATTAAAAAAAACAACATAGAATATAAGGAGCATGCTAAAATCTGACAAAATTCAAGTGATAGCAGAAGAACTACAAAAATATCACATAGATGTAGCAGCAATACAGAAAATAATATAGCAAATAAAGAGAAAAATAGTAAAAAGAAACAAAAATAAAAGAGAAATAGAATTCATAGTGAAAAGAAAAGTCCAAAGCAGAATAAGACAATTTATATCTGTGATCGTGAAAATAGCTATGCTAATACTACAAACAGAGGCACAAAAGAAGATGACGTTAGTAGGGGATCTACGCGCCCACAGAAACATGCAAAAAAGGATTTAAAAATTTTTTATGAAAAGCTACAAAATGCGATTGAGAAGATACTAAGAAAAAAAAATTGCGTAAAGAGACTTCAACGCCCAAGTGGGAAGAGTTGGTGTTAGAGGATTTCTTAAAGGAAGTACAATGAAATATAATAGATACAAAATGTGTAAATTAACAGTAACTGTGAATCTAACGATAATTGCTACAATATTCCTACACCTAAGACACAAAAGCAACTTCAAAAAACATTCAAATGGAACAAGAGAAACACAAATTTATCACATTTTGCTGACAACAGAGTGTAAAAAAAGTAACGGACACAAAAACATATAAAAGAGCAAATGGAGACACCATGAAAAACAGAAAAGAGACAAAAAACCAAATTTACAGTAGAATTAGGTGGAATATGGAAATAATGAACAATTAAGAAACAAAAAAGAAACCATAGAAAAAAACGATGATAAAAAGCAAGAGGACCTAGATGTAGAAAAGAAAATAACATCATCACAGCAGCAGAAAAAAACAAATAGTAAAAATGCCGGCCCATAATCAAAAGAAGAAGAGAACAAAAACGAAGAGTCCACGGCTCAATAAAAGAATATCACAAATAAAACAAAAAAACCAATTCAAAAGAAAGAAAAAGACGTGGAAGGACGAGCAAATACAGAAAATAGAAAACGAAATTAAGAATAATTGCATGAGAAACTTCGTCAATAAGAAGAATATGAAATCAAAGAAATATGGAAAGATCATTTACGAAAAATATAAAACAGAGAACAGCGAGAGGAAGAAAAAAAGAAGAGGAAGCAACAACAAACCTACTTTAGAGGGGTAAAGGAAACCACGAAGAACAAAAAACAAAAAATCTCCTGAAAATGATAGTATACCCAACGAATAGAAATAAGATACAAGTTGATTAAGATCTGGAAGAAAAATAATCCTAGAAAAAATATAATAAAAATAATACAGAACAAAGGAATACAAAGAACAAGTTATTGCATAAGCAAACCATGTGACAGTAATCAGGAGCCAAAAAAGAATTGGCAGAATAGACAAAGAAGCAAAGGACGTTGGATTACAAATTAATAAAAAAAAATATACGACCTACAATAAGAACCAAAAACAACAGATGAAGACATTTAAGTACTTAGAAAACTTGATCGCGAGACTAATAGAAGCATCTTAGGGTCGCTAAAAAAAGACAAATACAAGATTAGACAGAAAATAAAGTTTGAACTGTTATTATAAATTGAGAAGACACAAGAACTATAAGGAAAATAACAGAGTGGAAACCAGATGAAAAAAGGTGTAAAGCAAGATCAAAAAGAACTAGTCGGAAAATAGCACTTGAAGACTACAGACTAATAGAAAAAAATTGGAAAGAGATTTTTAACAACAGAAAAAATGGAGAAAACTAGTACATGAAGCCAAAGTGCACTAAAACTTGTAAACACGAGAAGAAATGAAGACTAATCCACCTCGCTAAATGAATTAAAATGAGGGTTTGGATAGTCTCGGTACACCTCGGCGAGAGTGTACAGTCGAGATTTATACATTTTACTAAACAGGACACGGGCTGAGCGTGGTTAGTACACTCTCGCGTTTGGGTAGTCTTGGCACGCCTCGGCGAGAGTGTAGTTACTGTACATTTTCCATAGAAATTTGATGTGACCAGCATTTAGATGAAAATAAACGCCACGTAAAATAATATATTTTTTTACAATTAGATTAGGTCAGTTTCCGAACCGTTGCCATCTTTCTTACAATTTTACTCTAACACTAGTAAAAAATGTTCAAAAAAACAACTGCGCAAAAAGTTACAAATTTTATGTATTCCGTTATCGTACTTGCCGCATCAATACCTTTATTGAAAAATCAGGGTAAAACTGTAGTGGTTAAAAGGATTTTATTGAAATTAATATTGAAAAGGTCGCCATATAATGCAACAAAGCCTGGCCAGACTATCGTATATCATACTTCAATGAAAAACTCCCAATGAGAAATCGATTTTCCTTTTGCTTTTAGTTTGAAAATGTGTACACGCTTTAACTATTTCCTTTTTTATCTGTACAGGCACTGCTTAATCATCAAAGCATGGACTATTCGATTGATGTAAAATTAGAAAAAAAATACATTTTCATCGAATATCCTCATTGTAAACTAAAAATAATTTTATCTAAAGCTACGCCCTCGTACTTTGTTGAACAAAAACATGAAAGAAGCAACCCTTATTTTCTAGTGGAAAATCGCAAAAAAAACGTTTTAAAAAAACGACCCAAAAAGATAACCCAACTGTGATTAAAAAGAACTAAAAACTTAAAATACACAACGCCTTTGCAAACACAAAAACAAAATAAACAAAAATCGAACCTTCTAGAAAAAGAAACGTAATCCAAGAATAATCAAAAAACTATAAAAACTGACATTTGTTTTAATTTACGCCAGTTTAAGTAGATGCAATCTAAATGCGCGACATAAATTATGAACGAACTACCAAGGTGTGGTGGTCTCATGAATACGAATTTCTACTTGGTTAAAAAAAATCTACCTTCTGATATTGTTTTAGAATCACCGATTTAATCCAGAGCAACAACATTCATCGGCATACCGATTTTTAATGATTCAATGTCCAAAATACTAAACGGGTACATCATTTTATCACACGACCAGTAATTTGTCAGAAACCGAGCAATTTAAATTTTATCCTAATTGGCCGTAATATACCCAAAAAAAAGTGAAATGTAAATTAAGCGATTAAAAAATATTTTCGAATACTCGATTAATCGGTTTAACCTTTAATTATATTTGCATAGCTGTTTCTAGTTTGCGTTTATTTATTTGTATCCCGTTATTTTTATTGCAAATTCCGATCCATTGAAATCAAGTAGGTGTATTTATTTTGAGTAAAAACAAAGTCTACAGATTGTTTATTTCAGCGCAATCATTGATGATATATGATTATCTATTCATAGAAATTTAATAAGCTTTGCTTCTAATGCGTGAGCTAGACACATAAATCTATCAATTTTGGAATACAATCAAAATAATAACTGAAAAAAAATTAAATTAAACGCAACAAAGTTTGATAAAAGAAACTAATTAATAAAAAGATCTGCTAGAACAAACAATATACATCATTTTATTATTATTGTTAGAATAACAAAAAAAACAAAAGTAGATAGTGTTAGAACCACATAAAAACACTCGTACTGTCGTGTGATTTAACTACATAAGTTACAAAATTGCAAAAGATTGAAAAAAATGTCTAATAGGTACGTGTAATAAGTACACTCAAGCAAAAAAAAAACGAGATACAATTTTTTCCAAACATTCAAGGTAAATCTGTATAAGACAGATAACGTATAGAAAGTAGAGAAAACGCGATAAACTGCTGAACGAAAGAAGAATATAAAAAAAACAGATAGTAAAAAGAGTTCTACATAGAAGGTATTTGAACAGTATAAACGTGGGAGATTGGAAACTGAAAGCAGAACATAAAAAATGCAACAAAACCTAAAAAAATTATGTCAAAAACATCATATGAACTGAGAAAATATAAAATAAAATAAAAAAAGAAGAAACTTAACAATAACTATACATTTAGAAATTATTTTAGTGACAATTGTCAGCTAACTATGACAGCTAAGTAAGCGCAGTTTTTTTCATTAGCCAAATAATATCTGTAAAAAAAACTATAAAAGAACCATTTAATAAACATTAAAAATCAATCACTGCCATACTTTGGATTGAATTTTTTTTCGTTATCAAAATGAATAGTTTTTTTAATATATTTGTAAAAAATTATCAAAAATAGCATTAAAATCAGAAAAAAAGCACTTTCGATCTATTAGAAAAACTAGTCAGTTGTTTAATTGACAATTTCAGACTATGACAGCTAAAAGAACGTAGTAATTTTTGTTAGCAAAATGATAATTTATTCAAACTTAGCAGTAAAAAGAAATTAAAAAACAAACTTATTAAAAATTAAGAAATAGTTTTCGTGAAATTCTTCTAAAGAAATCTTTTAAAATTGTCAATTCTTTATGTGACAATTGCAGATTAACTATAAAAGCTAGAAGAATGCAGTTAAAAAAAAAGAAAAAAAATATTAATAACAATTAAAACATTGTGTTCAATGCAATCTTTATGAAAACGTGTTTTTTTGGAAAATTTCTCAATTGTTTTAGTGACAATTGGAGTGTAACCATGACAATTAGTTATACGCAGTTTTTTGTTATTAAAATGAATAGTTCTTTTTGAAATATTTTTGTAAAAAATCATCAAAAATAGCATTAAAAACCAGAAAAAACTTTTAATGCAATTTTTCTAAAAATATCTTTTAGAAAAAAAATTCAATTATTTAAAATTTCAGACTAACTATGACAGCTAAAAGAATACATCTTTTAGAAAAGTTTTTTAATTCTTTTAGTGACAATTTTAGTACAACTATGACAGCTAAGTAAGAAAATTTTTTTTATTATCAAAATAATAAGTTGCTTTCAACATTTTTGTAAAAAATTATAAAAGATAACATTAAAAATCAGAAAAAAGGAACGTTTAATGCAATTTTCTTAAAAAATCTTTTAGAAAAATTAGTCAATTGTTTAAGTGACAATTTTAGACTAACTACGACAGCTAAAAGAACGCAGTTATTTTTATTAGCAAAATGATAATTTATTCAAACTTAACTGTTGTAAAAAAACTTAAAAAGCAACTTTAATAACAATTAAAAATAATTAATTGCAATTAACCTAAAAATTTTTTTAAAAATAATTGTCAATTTTTTAAGTGACAATTGCAAATTAACTATGACAGCTAAAAGAATGCGGTTTGTTAGCAAAATAATAATTTATTCAAACTTGAACACTAGAAAAAAATAAAAAACAACTTTATTAACAATTAAAAAATATCTTTCGTGCAATTCTTCTAAAGAAATCTTTTAAAAACATTGTCAATTCTCTATGTGACAATTGCAGATTAACTACGATAGTTAGAAGAGTGCAGTTGGAAAAAAAATTAATAAGAATTAAAAAATTGTGTTCAATGCAATTTTTCTGAAAAATTTTTTTAGAAAAATTTGTCAATTGTTTTAGTGACAATTGCAGTCTCACTATGACAGCTAAGTAAGCACATTTTTTTAATTATCAGAATAATAAGTTTCTTTTAACATTTTTGATAAAAATAATAAAAGATAGCATTAAAAACCAGAAAAAAAAGCACTTTCAAAGCAATTTTCTTAAAAAATCTTTTAGAAAATTAGTCAATTGTTTAAGTGACAACTTCAGATTTAATATGACATCTAATAGCAAAATGATAATTTATTCACACTTAACTGATGTAAAAAAACTTAAAAAACAACTTGAATAACAATTAAATAATATTTTTAATGCACTTTACCTAAAGAAATTTTTTAAAATAATTGTCAATTTTTTAAGTGACAATTATAAATTAACTATGACAGCTAAAAGAATGCAGTTATTTTTGTTAGCAAAATAACAATTTATTCAAACTTAAAAGTAGAAAAAAATAAAAAACAACTTTATTAACAACTAAAAAATATCTTTCGTGCAATTCTTCTAATGAAATCTTTTAAAAATATTGTCAATTCTCTATGCGACAATTGCAGATTAACTACGACAGCTAAAAAAATGCAGTTAAAAAAAATTAATAAAAATTAAAAAATTGCGTTCAAAGCAATTTTTCTGAAAAAGTCTTTTAGAAAAATTTGTCAATTGTTTTAGTGACAATAGGAGTCTAACCATGACAATTAAGTATATGCAGTTTTTCTGTTATCAAAATGAATAGTTTTTTGTAATTTTTTTTGTAAAAAAACATAAAAAATAGCATTAAAAACCAGAAAAAAGTTTTTATCCAATTTTTAAAAAAAATATTTTTAGAAAAATGTGTCAATTGTGACAATTGCAGTCTCACTATGGCAGCTAAGTAAGCAAATTTATGTTTGTTGTCAAAATAATAATTTTTTTTAACATTTTTGTAAAAAATTAGAAAAGATAGCTTTAAAAACCAGAAAAAAGCACTTTTAATGCAATGTTCTTAAAAACTCTTTTAGAAAAATTAGTCTATTGTTTAAGTGACAATTTCAGACTTAATATGACAGCTAAAAAAATGCAATTTTCTTAAAAAATCTTTTAGAAAAATTAGTCAATTGTTTAAGTGACAACTTCAGATTTAATATGACAGCTAAAAAAACGCAGTTATTTTTACTAGCAAAATGATACTTTATTCAAATTTAACTGATGTAAAAAAACTTAAAAAACAACTTGAATAACAATTAAATGATATTTCTAATGCAATTTAGCTAAACAAATTTTTTAAAACAATTGTCAATTTGTTAAGTGATAATTGCAAATTTACTATGACAGCTAAAAGAATGCGGTTATTTTTGTTAGCAAAATAATAATTCATTCAAACTTGAACAGTAGAAAAAAATAAAAAAAAACTTTATTAACAATTAAAAAACATCTTTCGTGCAATTCTTCTAAAGAATTATTTTAAAAACATTGTCAATTCTCTAAGTGACAATTGCAGATTAACTACGATAGCTAGAAGAGTGCAGTTAAAAAAAAAAATTAATAAGATTAAAAAAATTGTATTCAATGCAATTTTTCTGAAAAAATCTATTAGAAAAATTGGACAATTGTTTTAGTGAGGATTGGAGTCTAACCATGACAATTAAGTATATGCAGTTTTTTTGTTATCAAAATGAATAGTTTTTTGTAAATATTTTTGTAAAAAATCATAAAAAATAGCATTAAAAACCAGAAAAAAGCTTTTCATGCAATTTTTCTGAAAATATTTTTAGAAAAATTTGTCAATTGTTTTAGTGACAATTGCAGTCTCACTATGACAGCTAAGTAAGCACATTTATTTTTGTTATCAAAATAATAAGAAATTTTTTTTAACATTTTTGTAAAAAATTATAAAAAGTAGCATTAAAAACCAGAAAAAAAAACACTTTCAATGCAATTTCTTTAAAAAATCTTTTACAAAAATTAGTCTATTGTTTAAGTGACAATTTCAGACTAACTAGGACAGCTAAAAGAACAGTTATTTTTATTAGCAAAATGATAATTTATTCAAACTTAACTGTTATAAAAAAACTTAAAAAGCAACTTTAATAACAATTAAAAATAATTTTTATTGCAATTAACCTAAAGAAATATTTTAAACAATTGTCAATTTTTTAAGTGACAATTGTAAATTAACTATGACAGCTAAAAGAATGCAGTTATTTTTGTTAGCAAAATAATAATTTATTCAAACTTAACAGTAGAAAAAAATTAAAAAAAACTTTATTTACTACTAAAAAATATCTTTCGTGCAATTCTTCTGATGAAATCTTAAAAATATTGTCAATTCTCTATGCGACAATTGCAGATTAACTACAACAGCTAAAAGAATGCAGTTAAAAAAAAATTAATAAAAATTAAAAAATTGTGTTCAAAGCAATTTTTCTGAAAAAGTCTTTTAGAAAAGTTTGTCACTTGTTTTAGTGACAATAGGAGTCTAACCATGACAATTAAGTATATGCAGTTTTTTAGTTATCAAAATGAATAGTTTTTTGTAAATATTTTTGTAAAAAATCATAAACCATAGCATTAAAAACCAGAAAAAAGTTTTTATCCAATTTTTTTTAAAAATATTTTTAGAAAAATGTGTCAATTGTGGTCTCACTATGGCAGCTAAGTAAGCAAATCTATTTTTGTTGTTAAAATAATAATTTTTTTTAACATTTTTGTAAAAAATTAAAAACCAGAAAAAAGCACTTTCAATGCAATGTTCTTAAAAAATCTTTTAGCAAAATTAGTCTATTGTTTAAGTGACAATTTCAGACTTAATATGACAGCTAAAAAAACGCAGTTGTTTTTATTAGCAAAATGATAATTTATTCAAGCTTAACTGATGTAAAAAAACTTAAATAACAATTAAATAATATTTTTAATGCAATTTACCTAATGAAATCTTTTAAAACAATTGTCAATTTTTTAAGTGACAATTGCAAATTAACTATGACAGCTAAAAGAATGCAGTTATTTTTAATAGCAAAATAATAATTTATTCAAACTTAACAGTAGAAAAAAATAAAAAAAACACTTTATTAACAATTAAAAAATATCTTTCGTGCAATTTTCTAAAGAAATCTTTTAAAAACATTGTCAATTCTCTGTGTGACAATTGTAGATTAACTACAACTGCTAGAAGAGTGCAGTTAAAAAAAAAAATTAATAACAATTAAAAAATTGTGTTCAATGCAATTTTTCTGAAAAATGTGTCTTTTGTTTTAGTGACGATTGCAGTCTAACCATGACAATTAAGTATACGCAGTTTTTTCGTTATGAAAATGGATAGTTTTTTAAAAAATATTTTTGTAAAAAATTATAAAAAATAGCACTTTTTTGCTATTTTTCTGTAAACATCTTTTAGAAAAAAATTTCAGTTGTTTAAAAGTGACAATTTCAAACTAACTATATGACAGCTAAACGAATAAATTTTTTAGAAAAGTTTGTCAAATCTTTTAGTGATTGTTGTCTAACTATAACAGCAAAGTTATCACAAAAGTTTTGTTATCAAAATTAAGTTTTTATAACTATTTTTTAAAACAAAATTATGTAAAATAGCTTTAAAAATAAATAAAAATTTACAATTCCATATTAATTATGACAGCTAGAAGAGTGCAGTTTTCTTCATTAGCAAAATAAGAAGTTACTCTAACGTTTTTATAAAAAAAATTAGGAATTGTTTCATTAACTATAAAATACTTGATTTTAATGCAGTTTTTTTGAATAAATCTTTTAAAAAAGTTTTTAAATTGTTGTAGTGACAATTGTTGTCTAACTATCACAGTTAAGTAAGCACAGTCTTTTTTTAACAAAAAAAATTATAAAAAAAAGCTTTAGAAACCATAAAAAAAGCAGTATCAAAGCATTTTTTTCTGAAACAATTATTATAAAAAAATGTCAATTTATTAAGTGACAATTTCAGACTAACTATAACAGTTAGAACAATATAATTTTTTTGGTTAAGAAAATGATAATTTATTGAGAGTTAGCTGTAAAAAAAATCAACAACAATTAAATATTTCTAATGCAATTTTTCTGAAAAAATCTTTTAGAAAACTTTGTCAATTGTTTTAGTGACAATTGCAGTCTAATTATGACAATTAATTAAGCGCAGTTTTTTCGTTATCAAAATGAATAGTTTCTTTTTCAACTTCTGTACAGAAATTTTTTAAAACTATCTTTAAAAACTATTGAAAAATTTATTGCATTTTTTCTATAAAAATTTGTTAACAGTTTAAGTGACAATTCAGGCTAACTATGACAGGTATAACAACGCAGTTTTTTTAATTAGCAAAATAATCATTTATTCTAACTTAACTATAGAAAAAAAATTATAAAAAATAGTTTTAAAGATAAAAAAAACACTTTCAAGCCAATTTTTCTGAAAAATCTTTTAGAAAAAATAATAAAAAACTAACTATGACAGCTAGAAAAAGCAGCTATTTTCATTAATAGAATGATAATTTATTAAAACTTAACTGTAAAAAAATTAAAAAACAACTTTAGTAACAATTAAGAAATATCTTTAACTTAAAAATTTTTTTAAAAAAATTGTCAATTTTAAGTGAAAATTCAGGCTAACAATGACAGGTATAACAACGCAGTTTTTTTAATTAGCCGAATAATAATTTATTCTAACTTAGCTATAAAAAAAAATTAAAAACAACCTTAATAACAATTTTAAAATTATCTTTAATGGAACTTTTCTGAATAAATATTTTAGAAAAGTTTGTCAATTGTTTTAGTGACAATTGTAGTATAACTATGACAGCTAAATAAGCTCAGTTTTTTTGTGATCAAAATAAAGTTTTTGTAAACATTTGAAAAAAATTATAAAAAACGGTTTTAAAGATAAAAAAAAAACAATTTCAAGGAAATTTTTCTGAAAAATCTTAGAAAAAAATGTCAATTGTTTAATTGACAATTTCAGACTATGACAGCTAGAAAAGCGCAGGTATTTTTATTAATAGAATGATAATTTATTTAAACGTAACTGTAAAAAAAATTAAAAAACAACTTTAATAACAATCTTATCTTTAATTTAAAAAATCTTTTGAAAGAATTGTCAATTTTAAATAAAAATTTCAGGCTAATTATGACAGCTAGAAAAGTGTAGTATTTTTGGTTAGCAAAATAAGAAGTTTTTTTAACGTCCCTGTAAAAAAAATTAAAAATAATTTTAAGAACCATCATTTTTGTAAAAATAATTTAGAAAAATAGCTTCAATAACCATAAAAAGGCTCTTTTAATGCAATTTTTGTGATAAAAATTTTTAGAAAAAAATGTCAGTTGTTTAAGTGACAATTTCAGACTAACTATGACAGCTAAAAGAACGCAGTTATTTTTATTAGCAAAATCATAATTTAGTCAAAGTTAGCTGCAAAAAAATTTAAAAACAATTTTGATAACAATTAAAAAATATTTTGTATGCAATTTTTCTAAAGCAATGTTGTAAAAAAATTGTCAGTTCTTTTAAGTGACAATTGAGTATAACATCTAGAAGAACGCAGTTTTTTTCATTACTAAAATAATGTTAATTTAGCGTTCGTATTAAAAAAATAAAAAATACTTATTAAAAAAATTAGACAAATTAACTTTAAAAACCATAAAAAGCACTTTCAAAGCAATTTTTCTGAAAAAATCATTTAGAAAAAATGTCAATGGTTTAAGTGACAATTTCAAAATAACCATGACAACTAGATAAACGCAGTTTTTTAATTAGCAAAATAAATAGTTTTCCTAAGATATTGATATGAAAAATTTCTACAAAATAGTTTTCAATTTTATTTTTTTAAAGAAGAAATTTTTTGAAACGTGTATGTCAATGTCAAATTGTTTCAGTGACAATTGTCGACTAACAATGACTACTAAGCAATTTTAGTTTTTTTCATTAGCAAGGTAATAAGTTGTTCTAATGTTTCTGTAAAAAAATATAAAAAAAGATTTAATAACCATTAAAAAATGACTTTTAATGCAATTCTGCTGAAGAAATCCTTTAGAAAAAAAATCTTTAAACAAAATTGTGAAATTGGTGACAATTTTAGACTAACTATGACAACAAAAAAATAATTTATTTTAACTTATCTGTAAAAATAAAATTAAACACCAACTTAAAAACAAAAAAGTTTTGAATCCAATTTTTTTTTAAACTCTTTAAAAACATATCCAACTCTTTAAGTAACTATGACAGCTAGAAGAGTGCTGCTTTTTAAATAAGAAAATAATAAATTATTCTAACGTTTCTGTAAAAAAAAATTTTTTAAATAACCTAAATAACAATTTTAAAAAAATTTCACGCAATTTTTGTAAAGGAATCTTTTCAAAAAATTTGTCAATTTTTTAAGTACTTGCAATTTTTCTGAATAAATCCCTTTTGCTTTAAAAACCATAAAAAGGCAATTGCAATTTTGTTTATTAGCAAAATAATAAGTTTTTCTAACGTTTTTGTAGAAAAAAAATAAAATAAGAAATAGTTTTAATACCTTACCATAAAAAATTGATTTTAATGTAATTTTTTCAAAAAAATGTTTAGATTAATTTGTAAATTGTTTAACTGACAATTTTAGAGTAACTATGACAGCTAAAACTGCACAATTTTTTAAATTAACAAAATCATAAGTTATTTTAACGTTTCTGAAAAAAGAAAAATAAATAATTTTAATAATCATAAAAAAATTATCTGTAACGTCATTTTTCTAAATAAATCTTTTAGTAAAGTTTGTCAATTATTTTATAATTAGTAAGTAAGCACAGTCTTTTTGATATAAAAATAAATGGTTTTTCTAACATTTTGGCAAAAAAATAACTTTAAAAACCACAAAAAAGCACTTTCAATGTAATATTTCGGAAATGTCAGTTGTGACAAATTCAGGCTATTTATGACTATGAGCTAGAAGAGCGCAGTTTTTTTATTAGCAAAATAATAATATATTCTAACTTAGCTGAAAAAAAAATTAAAAAACAACTTTAATAACGATTAAAAAATATTTTAATGCATTTTTTTTAAACAAATCTTTTAAAAAAATTGTCAGTTCTTTAAGTGACAATTGAAGATTAAGTATGACAGATAAAAGAACGCAGTTTTTTTTATTAGTAAAATAAGAAGTTATTCTAAACTTTCTGCAAAAAAAATATTTTAATAAGAATTAAAAAATTATGTTCAATGCAATTTCTCTGAGAAAAAATATTTTAGGTTAACTATTACAGCTAGAAGCGTGCAGTTTTTATTAGCAAGATAAGAAGTTTTTTTAACGTTTCTATAAAAAAAAATGTTTACCTTTTAGAAAAAATATCAGTTATTCAAGTGACAATATGAGAGCTAGAATAAAGCAGTTTTTTGATTCGCAAAATAATAAATTATTCTAATTTAACTGTAAAAAAAGTTAAAAAAAGCTTTAATAACAATTAAAAAATATTTTTAATGCTACTACTAAAAATAAAAAATACTAAAACCTATCAAAAAAGTATATGAACTATTTGAAAAAAAGAAATATAGCAAATGCGATAGAAAAAGATATCGTAAATTGCATAGACGGATAGTGGCAACAACAACAAAAAAAAGTATTCTACAAAAAAACTAAAATAACAGTTTGTAAAAAAACAGAAAATGTAAAAAAAGGAATGGAACAAACAAATCTAGCAGAAACTAAAGTACACAAAAACCAAACAAGTTTAAGAGTGACAAAGACACTGAAACGCATACACATACATAGTAAGAAAAAAAGTAAAAATATAGAGAAAATTGAAGTGAAAACAAAGTTTCATTTTGATTAATTCAACTATGTCGTCACGGTTTCGAACTATCTTCGTATTGGTCACTCCTGTTTTAATCCACGCCTTCGTTTCGTTTGTTACCAATCAGAGTCGCATTTATTAGCCATGCAACAATTTGTTATTTGTTCAATTGCACAATTGCTTTCAAGAGCGCCCTAATAAAGTTGCCAATCTTTTACAAATTGTTCTTTTAAAAACAGGACCGGAGAAGCACCAAAAAAAATGTAAACGCATTAGTTTTAAATATTTTTTAAAGGACGCTGATTAGGATGTTTTGTATCAGGAGGTCAAAGACCTTTTCTCCCGCACTGATCAAAAATTAAGAAAAATCCTAGACAGGAAACGGAAAAAGCAGTTTTCAATAAAAAGGTAAAAGCGATAAGTGAATCAAATACACTGTAACAAAGCGAAGGAGTAGAAACTAATGTAATTACGTCGTCTAATTATCGAAAAATGATGAAGCAGAAGAGCTCATATAAGTGCGGATGAAATTTAAATTAGTAACAATTAAATTGAAGACACAAGAAGGGAGAAAAGATAGTGTTTTGGTTAGGAAAAAAATAAGACAAGCGGAAGACGAGCAACTTCCAGTAACAGATGATGGCACCAGATGTTGGTGTTTGTAATCCGGATGAAAGTCGATAAAAAGCGTTGACACGCTGGAGAAGATCAATATAGTTACCGGTGATTAAACGAAATCATCCGTATGTCGGTGCAACGCCTTCGAGATCGGCAATTTAATCCAGCATCCTCTAACCGAAGAACAAGGAGGAAAACTTTCACTTTCCGCTTGTGTTAATCCTGCCCGGTAATTAATTAGGAAATACAGAACGGCAAGGTTAAGGCATTGAACTATAGGCCACTGGGTACAGAACGGATCGATTTTTTTGCTTGAGCGGGCACGATCGAAAACCCTAAGAGTTAATTAGTTTTTTTTCCATCGTGCCGGGTAAAAACAAGGGGCCGACGAAAAACTAATCGCCATTTCCGCCGAATCAATAATATCGCCCCCATTAAGACACGCGCAATTATCGAATCAATTCTTGTGCGTAAAATCGACTTACATTTAATTGTCCATTTCGTCTAAAAAAATGTTCATAGTCTTTCGATAAAAACAAAACTACAAACAATCGCGTTTAATTGAGGCCGACTGCATTTCGCCTCGGCATCGACAACACAACTGAGCCTTTTTCTTTAAACGCTACATTCCGACAGCGTTGCCAGACGTTTTCCCCCTACTTCTGCACCGCCATTCTTTCAAAGATAAAATATTTAAACGGCCTTAAAAATTTCATTATTTAAATAATTAGATCGTCGAAATTCTTGCCGAGAAAGAATTTTCTCATTTGAATTCTCGGCACGTCTCAATTTCGTACAATTACAGTTTGTTCAGTAAAATTTATCAAAATTCAAAAACTGAAACGCAATAACAAATCGATACAACAAAAAACAAATGCATTATAATTTTAGTGCGACGTTGCCGTTAACGTTATAATTTTAATCAAATTAATCTTAACCACGTTTTCAAAATAATTTTTATTAATTTTAAATTTACAATCATGTACTATTTTGGTATTAAATAATTAAAAAACAAAAACGTTCATTTATTTTAGTTTCTAGTTAATGAAAAGAATGAAAGATTAAGTGTGTTGCTTCCGGTTGATATCTTTTAGCTAACACCAAAGAACGCACCAACTTTAAGGTAAAATAAGCGATTTGTACCGTGATGGTGGTGGTTTTATTAGAATAACAGTCACTTCTAATAAGCATAAAAATCAACGCCGTTACATTTGTAAAATCAAGGTTGTAGAGAGAAAATTCGGGCCTGGGGACCACAGGACTAGAGAAAATATGACTCGGAAAACTGCACTTTGCTTAAAATCCGGATTCTTAAAAAAAAACTCGAGCCTGAGAGAAAACGCTTTGGCAACTCATCGTTTTTGTCAGAACTGGGTAGAATAAAGCAAGTAAACACTAATTTGTCCAAATGTTGCCTCGCTGTTTTAAATAAAAAATGGCTATTTTATAGATGAATTATAAACCTTTGATGCAAAACCTATTAGCGATTAACAGAAACGGACAAAGACTATCACTCTGAAAATTGCAGAACAAATACAACGAACTCAACTTGACGAAGAACACTTCAAAATATTGTAGCATCTCATAATAATCCTAGAAACCCGAAATTGTTCTGGAACGTTCTACGAGATACAGGAAAACATTTCAGAAGACGATAACAGAAAGTAAAACAGAAAAATCGTAATGTATCAAAGAAACCGCCGGCCCTAAGGACCAGAAGACTAAAAATTTATATATTTCCAATTTTAATCTACCTTCCACTCTGTTTAAAATCAGGGTTTTTAAGAAAAATCCGAGTCTGAGAGAAAACCTATCTGCAATCCCTTGTTCTTGTTAGAGCTAAGTAGAATAAATCAGGCAAACTCTAACTCGTCCAAAAGTTGCCCCACTTCAATGTATAACCTATTAGCAATAAACACGAACGGTCAAACACTATCACTCTAAAAATTGCAGAAAAACAAATACGAAGAACTCACCTTGACAAAAAACTAACATGACAATCCAAAAATATTGTAACATCTTAGAATAATACCAGAAACTCTATATTGTTTTAGAACGTTCTACGAGATCTAGAAAAACATTAAAATCATTTCAGAAACGATAATAGAAAATTTTAAAAAAATCGTAAAACAAAAAGAAAACCGCTGGAAGACTAGAGAAAAGCTTCTAAATTTCCAATTTCAATCAACCTTCTACTGCATTTTGCTTAAAATTCGTGTTCTTAAAAAAAGTTCGTGCTTGAGAAAAAACACCTTCGCTACTGATCGTTCTTGTTAAAGCTGGGTAGAATAAACCAGACAAACTCTAACTTGTCCAAAACTTGTCTTGCTGTTTTAAGTAAAAAAAAATGGCTATTTTATAGATCAAGTAAAAACCTTTGATGGAAAACCTATTAGTGATAAACACGATGGGTCAAAGATTATCACCCTAAAAATTGCAGAAAAAAAACAAATACGAAGAACTCAACTTGACGAAGAACTAACTTGACCCTTCAAAATATTGTAACATCTCAAAATAATCTCAGAAACTCGATTTTGTTCTAGAACGTTCAACGAAATACAGGAAAAAATTTCAGACAACGATAACAGAAAATCAAAAAGAAAAATCGCAAAGTATCGAAGAAACCGCCAGAAGACGAAGGAAAATCCGGTCTTGGGGACAAGAAAACTCAAAGCTTCTACATCTCCAATTTCAATTTACCTTCCACTGCACTTCGCTCAACTTCTAACTTGACACTTCAAAAATATTGTAACATCTCAGAATAAGTCCAGAAACTCTATATTGTTTTGGAACGTTCTACGAGATCTAGAAAAATTTAAGAGCCGATAATAGAAAATTAAAAAAAAATTGCAAAATTAAAAAAAAACGCTGGAAGACTAAAGAAAAGCTTCTAAATCTCAAATTTCAGTCAACCTTCTACTGATTTTGCTTAAAATTCGTGTTCTTGAAAAAAGTTCGTGTTTGAGAAAAAACACCTCCGCAACTCATCGTTCTTGTCAGAGCTAGGTAGAATAAACCAGACAAACTATAACTCGTCCAAAAGTAGCCTCGCTGTTTTAAGTAAGAAAATGACTATTTTATAGATCAAGTAAAAAGCTTTGATGCAAAACCTATTGGTGATAAACCCGATGGGTCAAAGACTATCACTCAAATAATTGCAGAAAAAAAAACAAATACGAAGAACTCAACTTGACGAAGAACTAACTTGACACTTCAGCAATATTGTAACGTCTCAAAATAATCTCAAAAACTCGATTTTGTTCTAGAACGTTCAACGAAATACAGGAAAAAATTTCAGACAACGATAACAGAAAATCAAAAAGAAAAATCGCAAAGTATCGAAGAAACCGCCAGAAGACGAAGGAAAATCCGGTCTTGGGGACAAGAAAACTCAAAGCTTCTACATCTCCAATTTCAATTTACCTTCCACTGCACTTCGCTTAACTTCTAACTTGACACTTCAAAAATATTGTAACATCTAAGAATAATCCCAGAAACTCTATATTGTTCTGGCACGTTCTACGAGATCTAGAAAAACATTAAAATCATTTCAAAGACGATAATAGAAAATTAAAAAAAAATCGTAAAATAAAAAGAAAACCGCTGGAAGACTAGAGAAAAGCTTCTAAATTTCCAATTTCAATCAACCTTCTACTGCATTTTGCTTAAAATTCGTGTTCTTAAAAAAAGTTCGTGCTTGAGAAAAAACACCTTCGCTACTGATCGTTCTTGTTAAAGCTGGGTAGAATAAACCAGACAAACTCTAACTTGTCCAAAACTTGTCTTGCTGTTTTAAGTAAAAAAAAATGGCTATTTTATAGATCAAGTAAAAACATTTGATGGAAAACCTATTAGTGATAAACACGATAAGTCAAAGATTATCACCATAAAAATTGCTGAAAAAAAAAACAAATGTGAAGAACTCAACTTGACGAAGAACTAACTTGACACTTCAAAAATATTGTAACATCTCAGAATATTCCCAGAAACTCTATATTGTTCTGGAACGTTCTACGAGATCTAGAAAAACATTGAAAACATTTCAGGGACGATAATAAAAAATTTTAAAAAAAATCGCAAAATTGAAAGAAACCGCTGGAAGACTAGAGAAAAGCTTCTAAATCTCCAATTTGAATCAACCTTTTACTGCATTTTGCTTAAATGTCGTGTTCTTAAAAAAAGTTTATGCCTGAGGAAAAACGCCTCCGCAACTCATCGTTGTTGTCAGAGCTGGGTAGAATGAAGCAGACAAACTCTAACTCGCCCAAAAGTTGCCTTGAGATTTTAAGTAAAAAATAATGGCTATTTTATAGATCAAGTAAAAACCTTCGATGCAAAACCTATTAGTGATAAACATTAAGGTTCAAAGATTATCACCCTAAAAATTGCAGGAAAAAAAACAAATACGAAGAACTCAACTTGACGAAGAACTCACTTGACACTTCAAAAATATTGTAACATCTCAGAATAATCTCAAAAACTCTATATTGCTCTAGAACGTTCTACGAGATCTAGAAAAACATTAAAAACATTTCAAACATGATAATAAAAAATTTAAAAAATCGCAAAATTAAAAAAAACCGCTGGAAGACTAGAGAAAAGCTTCTAAATCTCCAATTTCAATCAACCTTCCACTGCATTTTGCTTAAAATTCGTGTTCTTAAAAAAAGTTCGTGCTTGAGAAAAAACACCTCCGCTACTGATCGTTCTTCTTAAAGCTGGGTAGAATAAACCAGACAAACTCTAACTCGTTCAAAAGTTGCCTCGCTGTTTTAAGTGAAAAAACTGGTTGCTTTATAGATCAAGTAAAAACCTTCGATGCAAAACCTATTAGTGATAAACACGATGGGTCAAAGATTATCACCCTAAAAATTGCAGAAAAAAAACAATTGCGAAGAACTCAAATTGACGAACAACTAACTTGACACTTCAATACTGTAACATCTCAAAATACTCCCAGAAACTCTATATTGTTTTGGAACGTTCTACGAAATCTAGAAAAACATTAAAAACATTTCAGAAACGATAATAGAAAATTAAAAAAAAAAAATCGCAAAATTAAGAGGAAACCGCTGGAACACTAGAGAAAAGCTTCTAAATCTCCAATTTCAATCAACCTTCCACTGAATTTTGCTTAAATTCGTGTTTTTAAAAAAAGTTCGGGCTTGAAAAAAAAACACCTCCGCTACTAATCGTTCTTGTTAGAGCTGGGTAGAATAAACCAGACAAACTCTAACTCGTCCAGAAGTTGCTTAGCTGTTTTAATTGAAAAAAATGGCTATTTTATAGAGCAAGTAAAAAAATTCGATGGAAGAGCTATTAGTGATGAACACGAAGGATCAAAGATTATTACCCTAAAAAACAAATACGAAGAACTCAACTTGACTAAAAACTAAGTTGACTCTTTAAAAATATTGTAACATCTCAGAATAATCCCTGAAACTCTATAATATTTTGGAACGTTTTACGAGATCTAGAAAAAAATTAAAAACATTTCCGAGACGATAATAGAAAATTTAAAAAAAAATTGCAAAGTTAAAAGAAACCGCTGGAAGACTAGAGAAAAGCTTTTAAATCTCCAATTTCAATCTACCTTCCACTGCATTTTGATTAAAATCCGGGTTTTTAAAAAAGTTTGTGCCTGAAAGAAAACACCTCTGCAACTCATCGTTTTTGTCAGAGCTGGGTAGAATAAACCAGGCAAACTCTAATTTGTCCAAAAGTTGTCTCGCTGTTTTAAGTTAAAAAAAAGCTATTTTATAGATCAAGTAAAAACCTTCGATGCAAAACCTATTAGTGATAAACACGATGGGTCAAAGATTATCACCCTAAAAATTGCAGAAAAAAAAAACAAATACGAAGAACTCAACTTGACAAAGGACTAACTTGACACTTCAAAAATATTGTAACATCTTAGAATAATCCCAGAAAGTCTATTTTGTTCTGGCACGTTCTACGAGATCTAGAAAAACATTTAAACATTTCAGAGACGATAATAAAAAATTTTAAAAAAAATTCCAAAATGAAAAGAAAACCACTGGAAGACTAGAGAAAAGAAATTTCCAATTTCAATCAACCTTCTACTGTATTTTGCTTAAAATTCGTGTTCCTAAAAAAAGTTCGTGTTTGAGAAAAAGCACCTTCGCTACTAATCGTTCTTGTTAAAGCTGGGTAGAATAAACCAGACAAACTCTAACTGGCCCAAAAGTTGCCTCGCTGTTTTAAGTGAAAAAAATTACTATTTTATAGATCAAGTAAAAACCTTCGATGGAAAACCTATTAGTGATGAACACGAAGGATCAAAGATTATTACCCTAAAAATTGCAGAAAAAAAAACAAATACGAAGAACTCAACTTGACAAAGAACTAACTTGACACTTCAAAAATATTGTAACATCTCAGAATAATCCCAGAAACTCTATATTGTTCTGGAACGTTCTACGAGATCTAGAAAAACATTAAAAGCATTTCAAAAACGATAATAGAAAATTTAAAAAAAAATCTGCTATTTTATAAATGAAATAAAAACCTTCGATGCAAAATCTATTAGTGATAAACATGATGGGCCAAAGATTATCACCCTAAAAATTGCAGAAAAAAAAAGAAGAAGAACTCAACTTGACGAAGAACTAACTTGACACTTTAAAAATATTGTAACATCTCAGAATAATCCCAGAAACTCTATATTGTTCTGGAACGTTCCACGAGATCTAGAAAAACATTAAAGTCATTTCAGAGACGATAATAGAAAATTTAAAAAAAATCGCAAAATTAAAAGAAAACCGCTGGAAGACTAGAGAAAAGCTTCTAAATTTCCAATTTCAATCAACCTTCCACTGCATTTTGCTTAAAATTCGTGTTCTTAAAAAAAGTTCGTGCTTGAGAAAAAACACCTCCGCTACTGATCGTTCTTGTTAAAGCTGGGTAGAATAAACCAGACAAACTCTAACTCGTTCAAAAGTTGCCTCGCTGTTTTAAGTGAAAAAAATGGTTACTTTATAGATCAAGTAAAAACCTTCGATGCAAAACCTATTAGTGATAAACACGATGGGTCAAAGATTATCACCCTAAAAATTGCAGAAAAAAAAACAAATACGAAGAACTCAACTTGACGAAGAACTAACTTGACACTTCAAAAATATTGTAACATCTCAGAATAATCCCAGAAACTCTATATTGTTCTGGAACGTTCTACGAGATCTAGAAAAACATTAAAAACATTTTCAGACGATAATCAAAAATTTTAAAAAAATTTGCAAAATTAAAAGAAACCGCTGGAAGACTAGAGAAAAGCTTCTAAATCTCCAATTTCAATCAACCTTTTACTGCATTTTGGTTAAATGTCGTGTTCTTAAAAAAAATTCGTGCTTGAGAAAAAACGCCTCCGCAATCAATCGTTTTTTTCAGGCCTGGGTAGAATAAACCAGGCAAACTGTAACTTGCCCAAAACTTGTCTTGCTGTTTTAAGTAAAAAAATGGCTATTTTAGAGATCAAGTAAAAACCTTTGATGGAAAACCTATAAGTGATAAACACGATAAGTCAAAGATTATCACCCTAAAAATTGCAGGAAAAAAAACAAATACGAAAAACTCAACTTGACGAAGAACTAATTTGACACTTCAAAAATATTGTAACATCTCAGAATAATCCCAGGAACTCTATATTGTTCTGGAACGTTCCACGAGATCAAGAAAAACATTAAAAACGTTTCAGAGGACTATAATAAAAAATTTTAAAAAAAATCGCAAAATTAGAAGAAAACCGCTGGAAGACTAGAGAAAAGCTTTTAAATCTCCAATTTCAATCTACCTCGACTTCATTTTAATTAAAATCCGGGTTTTTAAAAAAGTTTGTGCCTGAGAGAAAACGCCTCCGCAATTCATCGTTTTTGCCAGAGCTGGGTAGAATAAACCAGGCAAACTCTAATTTGTCCAAAAGTTGCCTCGCTATTTTAAGTAAAAAAAATCTATTTTATAGATCAAGTAAAAACCTTTGATGCAAAACCTATTAGTGATAACACAAAGAGTCAAAGACTATAAACCTAAAAATTGCAGAAGACTAAAAATTTCTATATTTCCAAATTCAATCTACCTTCCACTTTGTTTAAAATCAGGGTTTTTAAGAAAAATCCGAGTCTGAGAGAAAACCTATTTGCAATCCCTTGTTCTTGTCAGAGCTAAGTAGAATAAATCAGGCAAACTCTAACTCGTCGAAAAGTTGCCCCGCTTCAATGTATAACCTATTAGCAATAAACACGAACGGTCAAACACTATCACTCTAAAAATTGCAGAAAAACAAATACGAAGAACTCACTTTAACAAAAAACTAACATGACACTTCAAAATATTGTAACATCTCAGAATAATCTCAAAAACTCGATATTGTTCTAGAACGTTCTACGAAATACAGGAAAACATTTCAGACGACGATAACAAAAAATCAAAAAGAAAAATCGCAAAGTATCGAAGAAACCGCCAGAAGATTAAAGAAAATCGAGCCTTGGGAACAAGAAAACTCAAAACTTCTACATCTCTAATTTCAATCTACCTTCCACTGCACTTCGCTTAACTTCTAACTTGACACTTCAAAAATATTGTAACATCTCAAAATAATCCCAGAAACTCTATATTGTTCTGGAACTAAGTAAAAAAAAGCTATTTTATAGATCAAGTAAAAACCTTCGATGCAAAACCTATAGTGATAAACATGAAGGGTAAAAGATTATTACCCTAAAAATTGCAGAAAAAAAAAAACAAATACGAAGAACTCAACTTGAGAAAGAACTATTTTGACACTTCACAAATATTGTAACATCTCAGAATAATTCCAGAAACTCTTAATTGTTCTGAAACGTTCTACGAGACACAGAAAACCATTAAAAACATTTCAGAGACGATAATAAAAAATAAAAAAAAGAAATCGCAAAATTTAAAAACTTTCGATGCAAAACCTATTAGTGGTAAACACGAAAGGTCAAAAATTATCACTCTAAAAATTGTAGAAAAAAAAACAAATGTGAAGAGATCAACTTGATGAAAAACTAACTTGACAACGAGACAACTTTTAAACGAGTTAGAGTTTGCTTGGTTTATTTTACCCAGCCCTGACATCTCAGGCTCGAGTTTTTTTAATAACTTGGATTTTAAGCAAAGTTCAGTAGAAGCTAGATTTAAATTAGAGATGCAAAAGTTTTTAGTCTTCCGGCTCCCAGAGCGGATTTTCTCTAGTCTTTGGGCAATTTGTTTAAAAATTTTTATTATCGTCTGAAATGTTTCAATGCTTTCCTGAATCTTGTTCCAGAACAATGTCGGGATTATTTTGAGATGTTACAATACACAATGGTGTCAAAAATTTGAAGATGGTCGAACTGATGTGTATGATAAAGAAGCTTAAAAACAACAGTTTGTTGCTACAGACAACCTAGTTCAAGGAGTTGACCAAGTGGTTGATGAATATTGTCGGTTCATCCTAAGTCATTTAGTCCATGAAATTTCCAGAAGTTTCAGGATCTTCCTTGCAGTCTATTGTTACTAAACAGTTACGTTATAGAAAACTTTGCCTTTGTTGTGTTCCAAAGATAACCACAAAAATTGCCGAATGGTTTTAGCTTTAGCGTTTCTTGACAGAGGTGTAGTTACATATTCTGCGCCCTGGAACAAATAAGGTCTGTGCGCCTACTTTTTTTCTCACATGCTTCGACAAAAAACTAGATTTTCTAGTTTTTATTTTTACTTTCCTATATAGGGAGTATAGAGATCGCAATTTTTTTTGCAAAAAATTTTTTTGCAGAATTTTACGTTTTATGGTCTTCTGAATCAGAAAAATGTATTTTGACAAAAAAATTTGAGTGTTTGTGTGTAACGATGGAGCTACGATAACTCTCTAACTAAAAAACCTAGTAACTTGAAATTTTGAATGGAGCTGGCTTTTCATATTTTCTAGGTTCTATCAAAAGATGAGCCTGATAAAGAAACCGGAAATGGGTGTATCCGCCATTTTTAACAGTTTTTCTTATATAATTTTGTACGTATTATTTAAATTATTTTTACAGTTTCTTATAGAGATAATTCTTCCTAACGATTTATTCAAATAAAAAAAATTGCTAACAATAACAGCTAGTTATTATATATTTGATTTATAATTTAAAATGAATTCAAAATATTATCTAGGTTCGAATCCTTCCTAAGACGATTTTTTTAGAAATAAAAATTGATTTACTAATACAAATATAGAGGTTAGTCGATATGACAACATAACCTCAATTTATCATATTTCGGTTATATCCAATGAAATCAAGGAAAAAAAATTTACAAAAATTCTAGCATGCTAGGAAGTCAATACAAACGTGTAAATATCACTTCAAAATAGGTAGAATAAAAAAAATTAAGTAAAAATTGTCTGTGTAATACTTAGTACTTTTACTATTATTTCTTTTAAGCAAATAAAATTATAAACCTAAGGTTTCTGAATTCTTTATATTCTTTTGACTTGAATGTTTCTCTTCAATTTGGAAATAAAAAATATGTGGAAATTCGTTATAAGAAAGTCGTGTGGTAACCACCCAAGTTTTTTTAAACCGCTTATCGCCGCGCTTATATTTTTTTCAAACCAAAGTGCATTTGCAAAGTTGGAAGTGGCTGTAAAACTAATACTAGAAGTACGATTGCAATACATTTCAGCTTTTAAGCAGTCGCACAGCGCACACAGCATTCATTAAGTGTTGTAAAATTGAATGCATATATTGGTTAAACCTCTTTTATCGCCTGATAAAACTATTTAGTAAAATAACACTAGCTGTTTTAAAATTTGCGCTCTTTGGGTCGTGCGCCCTCAAAATTCGAGCGCTCGGAGCAGTTTGCTCCAACTGCTCCAGGGTAGCGACGCTCATTTTTTTTGACCGTTACGACACTTATGCAATGACACCCAAAACAAAACGACAATCGCAACACTGAGTCCACACAAATTTTCCAAACCAAAAAAATTCAAATAAACGTTCAGCAACTGTAAGGCTACAGCTACTGTTTTTTGGAAACAACAATTGTGGTGTTTGTAGGGTTTATGCGACCGAGGACCACAATTAGTGCAGCTGTTTATTGTGAAACTTTGTAAGTTTATGGATATTTGATTTAAACTACGTATTGAAACGTTCGAGAAGTTATTCTCAACTTTGAGAGCCTTCGCGAGGTTTTTGTACGTTTCCAGAACGTATACCGAAAGATATGGAACATTCGAGAAGGATTTCCAAAATGTATAAATGCGGCACAAACAAAACAGAGGTCAGTTATTTCCCGTAATTTGAAGACGGCAGAGTTAAGAAGGTTATTCAAGTCTAAATAAATAAATAATTAAATCTAAACCTTGTGCGTGACTTTAGTGTAAACAAACAATAAGTGTTAAATAGTTATCCGCGAACTTATCTTCGTGTAAGTGATAGTGTTATACATAAATTATAGTATAAGTGTTTTTATTAAATTTTCTTAGATTTAATTAGTTCGGTTAGTTTAAACGTGTACATATTTTTAGTATAAGTAAAAATGAATTAGTTTTAATCATAATAAAAAAAACGTTACAGTATGTTCTGATACGTGATCATTTCCGTCCGCACGGTGCTGGTGTAATTCAACGGTTCCGTTAGCAGTTTCAATGCGACATTTTCAAACACTCGCCTCACCTTCTTCGTCTTTTTTCATAGCTTTTGGGAGATTAAAAAAACAACCTATATAGATAAACACCAAAAGAAGAAGTTGTTGGAAAAGACTAACTCAGCAACTTAATAAAAAAAACTAGAAAAAATACATTGTTACGTGTCGTTAGTAATTACATTTTACATTTTCCTATGCTAATAAACTTTTTTGAAACGGCACTAGTAGCCAGCGACCCTGGTTGTATATTTTGGTATAGTTTAAGATCCGCGGTGGGGTTACGTTGTCGCGTTCCGTGTTTGGGCATTTTCTGATTTAACTTATCTAATTTTATACTATCTACTAAGCCTTAATCGTTATTAATTTTGTTATGCGTTATTACTTTTTAAAAGCTGCATCTAGTCTATTTTAAGATTATTCATTATTAATAATTTACTTTCAGTCAAATCTATAAACCATTGTGGCTTATTGGTTACGTTGACTTGTACTGTTCCAGTACCTTAGTAATTTGTTCGTGTTTAAGATAACGGTCCCTAAAATTAAATCGCCGAATGTAAACTTACACTCCTCGAAAGTATCAATAGTGATATTACGGTAGTAAATACTTTTACCAATTACTGTACTAAGGAACTCTATGGTTGCGTGTTAATCTTTGATCAAATTTGTACCTTATGTAGTATCTTGGCTTATTACTTGTATATTTTTTTGGAGAAACAAAAACGTTATCTTGTTATCTATTGAGAAAATAAATAACAAAGTAGATCAATCTCGGTCGGTCGTCGGCAGGCTCTTTAGTACCGGAGACGCACGCTGGAACCCAAGAGATGGTAAACTATGTCCAATAAAGATGAAGTCAGGAAACACCCGAACAAAGGTTTGCAATGATTCTGACGTGCAAATCGATTGTCAAAACTGGGTATAGGGGCAAAAGACAAATCGAACCGTCTAGTAGCCGGTTCCTTCAAAATAGCTGGCGCTCGCATTAAGAGAGTCTCGTGCGGTAAAGCGGTTCTACAAAATCTGGGTTTAGTTGCCGAGATAATTCGACTAGATTGCAAAGCTTCTAAGAATATTTATTCTAAATATTTAAAAAAACTCGCGGAAGTTATATTTAGAGAGGCTGTGAAGTCTTATGCCGAGTTCCTGAAAGACGTTAAAAACGTTAAAAGACAAGACTGAATGCAAGTCGCTAAAAGCAATCAAGAAAACCAAAGATGGCAATCGCCTTTTAGTTACTAAAAATAAAACCAGGGCGCATTCGATTAATGGGAATATTGCGACCGAAATGTCTAAGACCAATACCAGCATTGCAGTGTTTAATATGCCATAGGCAACTTTCTAGATAAATGGAAATAGACCACCCTGATCTCGAAACTCGGTAAAAGAAACACCTCAATTAGATCTTTTTGCCCTATCTGCCTCATAAATAGCACTGCAAAGGTCTACGTCTGTCGTCCTAGAGAAACCACTACAAGACTATAAAAAAGGATTTGTCGCCAGTCCAATTTGGTTTTAGAAAAAGGAAATCAACAACAGATGCCCTGATGAGGCTCACTAGGTTAGTAAAAGAAGCAAAAGCAGGAACTTGGCGGACTAGGAAGATGGGAGCGCTGGTTTCCTTTGATATCCAAAACGGATCTAACTCGGCGCCGTAGTCTAAGATTATCGAGAAGATGGATTCTAAAAGGTTGAACGCTCTTCTAGTCAACATCATCGCCAGTTACCTAACTAATAGAAACGTAACAAATGTGGATAAACTCAAAGTTTGCACTATAAAGTCACCTGCGGTGTTCCACAAGAGTTTATCTTAGGTCCCATCTTGTGGAATATTTTCTATGATGTCATTCTCTCTATCCGGCTACCCACACTAATTGAACCAACAGCGTACGCGAACGACCTCACGATATTTAGACAGAGAAACACGCCTGAGGCCTTAGAGAACGTCATAAATCAGGCAATTGTAATAGTCGACAACTGGATGCAGACGAATCAACTTAAATAGGCGGAAAAAACACAGATTATGAGGAAGGAAGGAGGAGCCTTAGACCTATTACGTTTACGCACGACATAGTTCCGGTCACTTCTAAAAACTATATGAAATATCTTAAGGTGACAACAGTGGCAGGTCGAGAGAACGGCACTGGTAAGCAAATATAATCTATGCAAGAAAGAATTGGTGGCAATCGTGATGTTTTGCGTCAAACCCTGGAGTGAGATTAATGCTTTCCTGACGTCGACCATGCGTCAGGAGATAGAGTGGAACAAATGGTGCGGACATGATCACTTTTAACTGTTCTTTACAAACAGTCGCCAGATTTGCAGCGTAGTTTTTCTTAAAACATGCCAGCGTTATAGGGCGCTCCTGTACTTTTACATAAAAAACGTTAAAAAAAGTGTCCAATCGTAACAAAATAGTTATTCACAATAAGAACAAAGACGAGATGGCTACTCTAGATGAGGTCGACAAAACCATACGCTCTAAAGTCAACACGTACGGTGTAATCTCAATAAGGATAAGGAATCTAAAACCAAATTACGGTGATAAATAAGCATCTACTCAGTTTGAAAATCAATAAAATAGGCGTCACTCCCAGCCGAATAATCCAACACAAGCCAGATAATAACTTTCTTAGTTGGGAAAGTGAGCATGTAGAGTAGAACTGCCGTAAACCTAATAAAAAGCACTGTAGCTTTAATTGCGGAAAAAAAGACCACAACAGAAGAGACTGCAAGAAACTCAAAAGATGTTCACACTGTAAGACAATAAATCACGTTATGTAAGTTTTACAGTGGCGGCAACGGCAAGAAAGATAGCCGAATTAGGCAAGCACGCTCGCAAAAGACCTGAGTTTCCAGCAGAATAAAGATGTTGTGACAGTCTCCAAACCCAACGTTATCAAAACCAGAACTGCTAATAAACCTTAAGAAGAATCCAGCGACCGCCGTTCTTAACAGATCTATGAGACAAATACAACAGTGTTTGCACAGTACAGTAGCAGTTGAATTAGAAGGTTGATGGATGTACTCCTGCTACATTTTGCCGAATAACTCTATCGAGTATTTCTTTTTTAAAATAATCAAGATCTGAATATACTCGCACAACAAACCTGCCATAGTTTCTGAAGACTTTAACACTAAAACTTTTGAATGAGGAGAGACAAAAGAAACTAAAAGAGGTCGGTTCCTGTCTAAATAGATAAATGAACCTAATAGGAGCGTAACGATTGTGGGCAACTCGGCCACTTTTTCGTCACGAAGAAAAAATTTGATCATGAATGTTACAGGTGCTAGCTCTTAAACAGTCTCCAGTATTAACTGATGGACAGTGTTGGTTGACAAAAGACTAAGTACAAAATACTCAGGAACAACCTGGGAGAAGGAAGTAATGAGGGAAAGAACAAAGAATGACTAAAATTATGCAGAAGCATAGAGCAGGATTCAATATAAAGGAGTTACAAAAACGCTTAAAAAAGCCCAACCTTGCACGTTACCTAATCATCAACAATTATACATGGTTATAAAACAAGTTTTTCTTAAGAAACCATCTAAGAATGTAGACATGACATTTACCTTCTCCCTCTTCTCCCGTTCTCAACGGAAGACAATTATTGCTGCCCAAAAAAGTAAATAAAAAAATGAACCGAATCTTAACAGTATGCCGCCAGAAAATCTGGCAGAGCTTACCGCTAGCAACCCCAATGCGCTGACACACCGCATGAACCATGTGCTTTAGACTCAATCATTTTCCGAGCCATGGAAAAAACAAGCTCATTCTTTTAGATAAGAACGAAAATGCAACAATGCAGCTAATACTTAACAGTACAAAAAGACCGTTGACTGCTGGGCTAGGACAACTCGCGTGAGTGACGAATATGGCAATTACAAGGACCAATAATTAGTTTATCAATCACAATCTGGAGATAACGCCAAGAAAAACTAAATCCATAGTCTCCTTGGGCAAATCTCATTTAGAGTACATAAACACGTCTTCACACTGAAGTACAATATTAAATACCTCGGCGTTTATCTCAAACTGCAGCTACCATGTAGTGATGGCAGCCGCCAAAGCTATTGAAACGGCGTCGGCAATTATAAAAGTATGCTATTTGCAGCGCCCATATGGGCTGTATCACTCAAAATGGGAAAGTATTAAGGCATAGTTTAACAAGTACAATAGAAAGTAAGCATTAGAATTATATTGAACTATAGAACTATAGCAACGGAATCATCTCTTAGCTGGGACTATACCTAGGGACCTACTAACAGAAAAGAGAAAGCAAGTAAATTCAACAAAAAACAAGCAAAATTGGCAGGCAAGAAGACAAAGTGACCAGAAGAGTAAATGGACCCGCCGTTTTATACCCAACATCGAATCATAGTTGGGTAGACGCAAGCAAATGATTAAAGCAAATCGGGGTCGAAACGACATTTACCTATTTTCAAACTTTAAATTTGTGAGATATCCGGTTGGTTCCATTAACGAAACCGCGAGATCGCATCTAGATTGCTAAGTACACTAATTTTGGCAAGCAGAACTGACGCTGTGGGACAAAGCAAACGTAAAATTAATTCTCTTGTTGGTGACTGTTTGCTTTTATCGTGCTTCAAGGTTTTGTATGTACAGTTGGTGTCTCCGAGCCAAGGATTTTTCTAGTACAACGGAATGGCGCCTAATTTTTTAAATTTCTATTATAGTATTTTAAACCAGTCCCACTCACCGACATTTCAGCATTTCATTGGAACAAAAAGGTTGGTAACAACACGAGTTGGTTTAGAAAAATATTGAAATTGTTAACGACAGAACAATGACCCGATATGCCGTCAAAGTTATACAATTTCCAAAAAAGATTTGAATTTTCGTCGAAGCCGAAGAAGTAAAAGAAATGTCTTTGTGAAGTTCCGGAAATCACCTAGAGGCAAGTCAAATACGGTACAACTTTGCTTCCATTGAAGTCCAAACAAAAATAATAACAAACACAACTAAGAATCAAATTAATAGAATAATTTTTGATAGGCTTATGAGCATGTACAGAAGTTGCAAAAAGACTCGGAATTATGACTGAGGTGCACAAAACGTATTCTAAATGCCATTAGATTACGCCATTACTTTTAGATGTTTATAAAGATTATGGTAGCTTTTAAGAAGAAGTTTGGGCGGATGAATAAAGTATAGAACAGCATCCAGGTCGGCGGTTGACAAAGTCTTAAAACTACTAGATGGCCACCAAACGCGCAACTTCAGTTGTTTGTCGTGTCACGTGTCTATCTGTTATACAATAATTTATTGCGAGCATTATTAAATCTCATAAAAAAAAGTTGAGCCCTGTACAGTACATTAGTTTGATTGAATAGTTTGGTTATTATCTAAGTAAAAATCAGGTCAAAACAAGTTTATTGGCTGCTACTTCTATACCGATAACAAAAAAAAGAGAACTGCCTTTTTATCGTTGTTGTGTTCTGGAACACAACCATTTTAAGAAGAAGGCAATGTAGCATCTCAGTTTAATCGTAAAAATTTTGTTCTAGAACATTCTACGAGATATAAAAAAACATCAGAATATTTTAAACAACAATAACAGAAAGTGTGAAAAATAAACGTTTTAAATCGAGCGCATTTATTCAGGGTGACCCGCGTGCCGTGTAAATAAATGTGAGTGCGAACGGTGTTTGTATAAAACGAGAAGTAATAAATATATATAAAAAAAAGAAAAACGTTTACGTTCGACATAAAAACCAAAAAAACAAAGAAAATTGATTAAAAAACAAATCAAAAATAAATAAGAAAAAAAATTAAAAAAGCGTTGATAATGATTAAAAAGGAGTAGGTAAAAAGGAATTGCAGAAGAAAAAAAAACTAACTGTCGAAGAGAATAACTAAGACGTAAAAAGAAAGAAAGCTTTTTGCGTTTTTTTCCAATTTTTATAAGTGAAAATTAGAAAATTTCAATTTATTATTGACTTTACTTATGCATTTTCAGTTACCTACACAATTTGTTCTAATGAATTATTGATTTCGTATTAAACTCTATTAAATAATATCAAAGCCCCTTTTTACTTTTGATTTTTAAATTTAATAAACTGTAGATTGGAAGACGGGTTATCGTCGTTTCATTTGAACCTTTTCATTTTTGAAATCCATTCGAAAAGATTAATACCGAAAAGGGTGGCAACGTTCCAGTATTTAAAAAAAAGCTGTCACAAGTCGATGTAATTTTTTTGAAAAACTAATACAATATAATTTATAGTTTTCATTAATTTTTTTGTGTAATTTTTAAATTGCGTAAATTGAATCGTCCTTCGCAAAAAATTTGCAACAATCTTGTGTTTGTATTTAATTTTCTTGATAAGATAATTACACGTACTTAAGCGACAATTTATCGTTTAGGTAAGCGTGGTAATACGCAATAATTGTTTTTATATATAGTTGCTGACAACACCAATTAAAGAAGGGTCAACGTTCATATAGCAACGAAAGAAAAACGCGTAGAAATTCAAACGTTACCACAGACTTTTATACATAATTACATCGAGCGACAGTCGAATGTGTTTACATAAGTGAAAATTCTAATTCCCTGATTCAATGTAAATGTTTTCTTTTCGAAATGAAGTTTGTAATTGCTAATTTAGTTGTGGGTTTAGAATCTTGTGGATTAATAACGTTGAGAACGAAACGTTATGTACAAAAACGTTAAAAACTCGACAAGTCGATACATTGACGTGACAGTGTCGTCTCTTGTCAAAGATTGATGTTTGACGTACAGTTGAATGGATCTTCTTTTTATACTGTTTTATTTCCTACACCTCAGCAAAGTTTTTTCTTCAAGTTGTCAATAAATCTTAACGTCTAAGTAAAATATGCATTGCGTTGTAAATAATGATTGATTGATTCTCGTTATTATTGTTACCAGAACTCCTAAATGTTTTATTTTATTAAGTTGTTCTCAAGTACAAGTCAAAACATGATCAAAGCATATATTAAAGTTAGCATAATGCACTAAAAACGTTTGAAATGTGCATGCAAATATGCACAAAAAATATGCATATAAGATATGTGTCTTTTCTACGCATTTTGGAGATTTTGTCTTTATATTTTGATGCATTTATAATAACAAATTTGGGATTATACTTGTTTTTTATTTGTTGTATTAATTTTCTTCTTGTTTTACCAAACGCACACATTTTTCTTTATTGCCTCAAAAGATCTCGTGTATCGTCATTTTTTTATATTCATTTGTTCTTTATCTGCTTATGCTTTTAGTTTGTTTTGCTTTAATAATTTTTTTCTTATTAGATTGTTGTCGTTTGTTGTTGTTGTAGTTTTAATTGTCATTACATTTGCTTTATCATCAGCGTGTTATGAGAATTTGCTTGTAGCTTAATTGCTGGCCGCTAGCTCGATATGATTCGGCAAGCAGATCGCAGATCTCAGTGTGCTAATTATTAAATTAATTAAAAAAGCGCCAAAACGGTAGGAAACTAGAATGGAAGACACCGTTTAAATCTGAAAGAGAACACAAAAAAGTAATAGACGTTCAACAACGATATCGCGATCATAACACCTGTAAAATTGATTTGTAAATCCAAAACCAATGCAACCGTAAATTTTAATTTAAAATAAAATTTTTGACAAATACAAAATAACGACATGTAACAAGCCCCCCTCACCAACTAAATTAAAATCTGAAGACGACAAAAATAGCTTAAAAGAAGAAAGAAGATTAGGTATACGCCAAGGATCAAACCCTAATACCCAAAACCCATCCAAGTACAATAACACACAACTCAAAAAGTCACGTAAATGAAAGAGATGTTTCTAGTTTCCTAAGTGTAACCGATCGGATGTGTCCAAAAGTCGCATAAAGCAGAATGATACTTTCAGGTACCAAAGAAACTTCAACAAACACAAAAGAAGATATCAAAAGAAAAACACTCGTAAAGTCGACCGAACTCAAAACGTTAGCAAAACAAGAAAATCAACGCAGTTCCATAGACCTTACCCACCAAAAATTTAGAGCAAACCAAGAAAACAAGAAAAGACACTAAAAAGAAAAGAAGTTTAGACCACAGTTAAGGACAACTAACTAATATCCCATGAAACCCCATCTCACAGATATAAATCTCACCCTGAAGATAAATCCCCAAAACTCAAGAAATACAAAGCAGATCTTTAATCGTGATATGCAAATTGGGAAAAGAAAAACTAAAATGCTCTGATGAAAAGACTACCTAAACGGCAGAGAAAAAAATTAGCAATCCCAAAGTCCTAACTACGAAGTCACGAAAAAACGGAAAAAAGAATAAAAATAAACAAAGAAGAATAAAAAGCTTTACTTGCTAATCGAATATGCGCTCGTCGTATTGGAATGTGACATTGGAACGTAAATACCGAAGAACGGATTAGAATATTTTATGAGCAAAAGAAACTCAAAGAAACGAGAAATACCCTAACAGTAACTGACAACATAAAAAATGCCGACCAAGCAAAATTTCATAGTACAAGAAACGACGTTGCAGTCCACCCCAAGTTTCAACCCAAACACAACTAAAAAAAAACTACTAAACCCGATAAAGCACAAAAAGTAACTGTAAAAAAAAACTTGGGTGCAGTGAAGGCTAAAGAGAGGAAAGTTACTAAAAATAAAGTAAGAAAATGTTCAAACAGCTAATCAAGATTTACAAAAAAAATTTACAGACCGAAAGGTAGTCTCTCTTGAAGTAAGATGGAGAAGAAGAAAACCTAAAGAGGTATAGCAGAAACTTAACCAAAGGGAATACCAGTACAACAATGTGAAAGAAACAATTGAGTAGCATCCAACCTACAACCACTAAGATATCAACGACGTATTTAATGACTTGAATCATCAAAACCAAAAGACAGAACTCCGAGGAATAGAAAAAGTCGAAAGCCCAAAAAGTGAACTAGCACTTACGATGGTTGCAACTCCGATGGAAAAGAAGAGAACTATTAGAAGCAAGAGACAGCAACGAACAATTAGAAGTAACTGAAGAAGTAGATGCAAAATCAATAGCAGTAGCTTTTACATCTGAAGAGACAGCACGATCCTTATGTAAACGTGTAGAAGATCTGGTAGCGACGTTAGCGTGGGATAGCTTCGTCGTACTTGGCAATGCGTGATGTGACCTAATAGGATTGATTGGTTGTGAGATCGAACACGAAGAACATTAGGGTATGAATTTATCAACTTTAGGTTTCATATAAGGCCAGTAGAAGCGAGAATCAAGAGCTAAAGTGATCACAGCTAGATGGAATGTGGTAATCATGAATAAGCTTGTTAGCTGGTCCGACGAAGCAACTAATTAAGTAAGGATCAGAAGAAGTAACACGTACACGTTTACCCAAAAGACCATTCACAACACATCAACGAGAGAAACGACGACGAAAAGCAGTAACTTTAGATATTAGATCTAGAACAACAAAGAACACAAATACTTAAAGTAGGAGTGGATACAGAAGAAGAAAGTAAAGAATCATTAAGAGAGGAAGGAAGACTTAGTTACTGGTCTCTGATGAAAAGCTAAAAGAATTACGAGAGTTGATGTTCGACTCCAAACGCTTGTCTAATGTGATCTCAATCAAGGCTAACGAAAGTTGACAGAACGGCGTTAATTTCCGGCAAATGACCTTGAGCTGCATTTGCTCTGAGACCGGTTCCAATAGCTGAAGCAAGAGGTATCGCATAGCGGTAACGTACGTACCGATGAATTCGTCACCTCTCATTCTCACAAATAGTATTCATTAAGCGCTCATCTTAATCCAAAGGCAAGAACTCAGACTTCAACAGAGCAGCAATTTGATTTCACAATCATAAAGAATGTCGTCCTAAAAACAGGAAGAGTTTTCCCAGACAAAACTTCAAAAACTGAGAGAAAAAGTTGGTGATGTCAAACACGACTCGTCAATACGAATAAGAAGCTCGATAAGTACAAACGGATCTTCACCAGAAAAAGAAACATTCCAATCTCTTAAGTTCGTCTCCGAATCAGAGTCCGAGAAAGTAAGAAGTGGTGGTTCTTCATCTAAAGAATACATGTCTAAAACAATAAAACCTAAAACACCATACTAATCAAAGTAGTAAACCAAAGTAGAAATTCACCAACACCTGTTTGACTAGAAACCCAATCAAAATAAAAGTAACTTGATAACTAAAGCAAAGTCAGTTAAGGTACTACTAAAAGGCAGCGAAAGATAATCAAACAAACTACAAAGTTCGATACTGCAACAACACAACATAAGCGAAGCAAAAACGTGAAAGTTGAATCCACTAATAACAATCAAGAAGTAAAAGAATTAATAAACGTAGAAAGGATTAGAACTGCACACACGATATCGAGCCATGACAGTTGGGCGCCAAATTGTGTTACAAGAATGTTTGCGTAACTTAATTGCTGGCGGTTAGCTCGATATAATTCGGCAAGCGAGATCAGTATGCTAATCATAAAGTAAATGAAAACGGTGCCAAAACGGTTCGAAACTAGAATGGAAGACACCGTTTAAATCTATCCAAGACAGTGAGGTAGAATTACATAGATGCAATCAATTGCTAGTACGTAGGTAAGTGTTACAAGTAATTAGTGTTGATGCAAATCCTCTTGAATTGGTCAGCACGTCGAGTAATTAACCAAATCGCTTAATCTGCTTAATACTTGAATACGTCTTTCCCAACACATCCGATTTAGCGGACTAACTTTGATATGACGTTCAACAGCGATATCGCGCTTATCCCTAACCGTAAAAGTGATTCGTAAACCAGTAGCGGCATGCCAACCAGTGCAACGGTGAATTATTGATTGTGACAGCTAATTAGTTCTGAAAATCCTAATAGTCAAGTTCACTTTTATTTATTACTACGATTTACTAATAATATCTGCACATTAAAGCTTAACTATAAACATATGAGGAAAACTATGAAGTTGTTAATTAGATAGTAAATATTGCAACTACAAATTTCAAAGAATGTATTTGAATTGCACGCGGCATAATATTTCTAACTGTATTACGCAAGTGCAAAAATTTGTTTATTGCAGAAACCATTATTAGAGACAAGTAGACACCTGTTTCGTCCTATTTGGACTCTTCAGCACTGGAATACTCTAATGCAGTTTCTACAACGAGATAAAACAAATTAAATAATTGATAATCATGACGCATTGTTTAAATTTTTGACCTTAGGAACTGTTGGGTTCTAAGCAAAATGCTATTTCAGAAGCTCTGGTTTCTTGGGACACTCCCGTTCTAAATCACATCCTTTATAAATGGAATTTGTGTTGACATGACCTACCAATTTTTAATTCTGCGGTATGCTGTGTGCCCAATCTCAATTTCAATCAAATTACATGGTTTCTTCGATGCATTAATGCATACGTATGCATGGTAGCAACGGTTTAATTTAAAAAAAAGCAATTGGAACGCTTTTCGCAACCAACCTAAAACGTACCATAAGCTACCTGCGCTTTGTGCCGGAAAACTACGAAGCATTTGTAAACTACGTTAAATTTTTTTTTCAAAAAACCATACCAAGAGGGTACTGAGCTGAATACATCTCGGACCTGAGGGAAAAAGCCATACCGATGCTGCTACTATAAAGCGAAGATACTTTCTCTGAAGAAACAATTGCTGCTTGTCATTAACTGTTGGATATCATCTCAGACGTAGCAGAGGAACTGATATGATCGGAAGCCTAGCCATAAAGCAAAGCAGTAAGAAAGTATGGCAAATGTTAACGAACCTTATTGATGACCTCACTGCCGCACCCTGAAACTACACTCATGTAACAGCCCAGCTACGAGGTGATGACTCAGGTACCTTGCAAATGGAACAAATAGCAAACCTTAGCACGACAACCAATGCATGAATTGTAGCAATAATAAACACCTGCATCCAACAAAAACAAATTTTAAAGATGTGACGGAAAACAAAAGTTAGTCATTTTAAAGCCTGGAAAAAAAAACCAAAGAACCCAAAAACTTGTATCTTAAGCTACAAACTTTTAGAGAAGATGATCTTCACTAGAATCAAGGACAACATCGACGAAAAACTTACACTAGAACAAACTAGCTTTCATTCTGGCAAATCCTATGGTATGCAAGTTTTTAACCTTACCAAAGACATTGAAGATGGATACCAGAGAGAGAAAATAAGAAGAGTCGCTTTCATAAATTTTTTGCGGCTTACAATACCGTGATCCATTCTTCCCAAAGTAGACATTCACAAAGAACTACAAACTTACCATGACGATTGACTGTCTATTTTGCAATAAAATGTTTTCAATTTGTCTTAGACGGCGTAGACGAACAAATGGTTTACTACAAAACGGAGCTGCGGCATCCTTGCTTTTCAACATCTATACCAACCCATTATATTAAACCTACGCTGCTTCTTCTACGTCGACGATAACGTCTTGGTTTCTTAATGCTCTTAAACTCTCGAGGCAGAACTTGAAGCTATAGGCCGCTATTATGCTGACGACTACTTCCGACTCAATTCGACCAAAACGCAAGTGCGTGTTTTTCATTTAAAAAACGACCAAGCGCAAGAGAAACCTATAGTGAAATGGAAAGGAAAAAACTTCAAACACTGTGAAGCAGCGAAGTACCTAGAATTGTCTTTAGTTCCTTTTCACCTGCCGCAGTACGAAAGAAAGTGTGTGTCAGAAACAGACGAGAACAGTCAAGAAGTTTACTGGATGCAGCTAAGGAGCAAAACCATCTACACTTTGTACATTAATTTTAAGCTAAGTCTTCTTGTTACGGAGTATGCTGCACCTGTGTGGCGCAAATCAGCATATTCGAAAATAGTGGACACGGCAGTAAATAAAATAGCGAGGATAATATCCAAATGTCTCAAGCCTACTTCAGTCAGCAAATTGTACTCGTTTGTAAGAATTGTCCCACCAAGAATACGACGTGACATCTTGGCAAAGCTGAACGGCTGAAAATGATGCAAGACCTAAAACATCGACTACACGAGCAGAATCCGGAGCGAAATCAAAAAAGCCTTTTTGCAGCTGAACACAACCCCTTTAGGGCAGTCAAAACTCGATCCGCAATACGCAATGAAATGCTCTGACAATTGTAAAATTGCAAAAGAAAATGGCTGCAAAGTCAAATGCATAAAGTTTCACCAAAGAAACGACGTGCGACTGTGGAGCCTTGCAGGATGACGAGTACTTCTTGTTGTGCCCGTTGTTACCGCATCCTATGACGCAACAGAACTTATGGGAGAAAAATGAATGAATTGCAATGACGTTCTATAAGTTCAACTCTAATTAAATCAACACTTCAAGAGTTACAATAGGAAATTACTTGTCTTCTATGATTTCCCATATCAAAATTCTCAAATTTTATTAGATTTATAGGTCTAGCCGCTTATTGCTTACGTTTTTAGCTAAAAAAGTGGTTTAGGTTTCTAACATCGCCCATTCAGCCTCTTTTTAACTAGAGGTAGAAATTAGCACTCTGCACATACTACCAGAGTGCTGTAAAAGTCTCCGTGAAGCATACGCACAAAACCACTTCCTTCCGTTCTTGCTTTTGTATCTCACCCGATAAACCCTTTCGTGTATTATTTCAAGTAAAGAAGGTTTTGCACTCGGCTCTCATCCCTGCTTTCATCTTTCAATTTTTTTTACTTTTTTTATAATTTTCGAAATCCCTCGGCTGAATTCTTTTTATTTATTGGCTCTCAATCTTTTCCCTAATTCTATAGCCAGTACGTCCATCTGTCTACGTTTGCTCTATCTTATCTTACTTGCCACTCTTTCATTATCCTGTCGAGAATGGATAGTGTTCGAAATCTCTCACCACCTTTTTTATGTTTTCTTTAATGAGCGATATCACAGCCACTACTAGGATGGCTTCCGTCGACACCGTTTTATAGACTGCAGAACAACCCTCTTCTGCATCCTCTCTAACCTAATGAGGTGGTGTTTCAACTCTAATCAGGGTCCCCAAATAGGAGCCTCATATAAAGGAACGGAGCGTACTACCTATACATACATTCTTCTCCGTTTGGAGCTTGGTTTTCCACGATGAGCATGAGTCGAACCAAACTCGTTAGGAATTAGGAATACATCTTACGTTTTTTCTGGCTTCCTTCTGACCAATTCTGCGGCTTTACTTTTGATATCTACCTCTAAGTCGTCTGCGTTTCTCAGCAGCGTAATTCCGTCTGGCATTGCCACAAAAGCGGTCCTAAAATCTGTCACCGCTAGACCCTCGCCATAAACTCTATTCTTTTACTTGCTCCAACGTACAGCCACTTCTTTCTGAAGTAATATTTTTCAATGTTTATCAAGTAAACTGGGTTCAACTTTGTCTTCTATTGCTTTTACGATACCAGACTACCGCACTTTGTTGAACACGATCTGAACGTCGAGCGTCACCAAGATGCAAGATTATCTCTTTTGATGCCCTGTCCTTACTTTGTCTACAATTTCAAAACCCCGGAAATTGCGTTTAGAGTGTTCTTGTCTACCCTAAAACCAAGTTGGTTTTGGTTTAATTTATTTTTGTCTCTATCCACTTTTTCTTTCTTTCTCTTGATATTACTTCTAATTTTTCTAAGAGCACAAGAAGGCATACTGGTCTAAAACCTCCTGCTGCTCTACTAGGTTTAGTAAGCTTTGGAACCAGCGCTAAAGTCTCGGCCTACCATTCTCTTGAGAAGAAACCGCTTCCAACACATTTGTTGACGTATGAGAGCAAGTAATTCCCGATTATTTGACAGGACCTGCGCAGAATCTACCATTATCCTTTCCTATTCTTTGTGCGCCTTACAGCATTTTCCAACTCATCTCTTGTTCCCACCGGAATCTTGTTAATCGGGACCCTCTTCTACTCGATCTCACCGTGTCTTAGAAATTTTCTTTCTTTACTTTTACTTTCATACCAAACTTCCTTGTATCTATTTTCCCATACATCTTTTTCAAGGTCTGCTAATAGACTCTTTCATTTCTGTTCTTAATTTTGTTTTATTGTTTCTTTAACTCTGTTCTTTTAACTTTCTACTTTATTTTCCCTCCCATTCTTTCTTCATTTCGTACTCTGCCTTATACTTGTTTTCTTTTTTTCATATTATTTTTGTCACCTTTCTTCTAGCTTTTACGCATTTAGTCTAACTAAATGCGTAAAAGCTAGAAACTTTCTATATAAGTTTAACTTTATTTGTTGCCTAAGCTTACAAATTGGTTCGTGCTTTACAATTACTAGCTTACATTCTATTTACTTTTTAAATACATTTTATTATCCCTTCTCTCCTTTTAACTTTTTCCTTCTTCTCTATACTTCTTCCATCCACTCCGCCCCATTTCCGTTTTCGTCTAAGATTTCCTCTATTTTCATAACCTCTTCTCTTAATTCAGTGTATTTCTCTCTCATGTGGTTAAGATCCTCCGTCTCTTCTCCACATAGATCTGCCCTCTTTTATCCTTGTCCATATTTCTTGTTTTTCGATGTCCCTATCTCTCCTTATTATTTCTTCCCATACTTCTACTCCCTCTTTTCTTAATTTCTCCACTTCTTCTCTTGCGTACCCGTTTCCTTTGAAATACTTTTTTCTGCCATCCTGCCCGTACTTCACTTTTTCTTCCTTTATCTCTTTCCAACATTCTTGCAGTATTTTACATTCTGTTCTTTCCTGCTGTTCTTCCTCGTATTTTATGGCCCTTTTTCCTGCCTTTGCTTTTATTTTTGCTACCTGTACCTCCTCTCTCACAATATACTCCGGTGTATCTATGTCCAGTCCCAAAACCCATCTCCAGTATTTTTCCTGTAGCCCTTCTACTTCCTTCCACTTTTTACAGTCCCATATTTCTGCTTCATATATCACCACCTCCTTTGTTAACTTTTCAAACAACAAATTTCTTTTTTCTGTATCCATCTCGAATACTCTTTCCCCCACACCACACTTGTCCTATTAACCTGTTTATTTTCCTCACTCTTTCCTTTATGTGTTCTCCCTCCTTATTATCCTGCTTCATCGAGTACCCCAGGTATGTAAATTCTTTCACTTGCTGCACTTCCTCATCCCTTCGTTTCCGCTGCTCTCATTTTCTTTTCTCCCTTCTTTTTCTAAATACAATTATTTATGTTTTCTTTGTGTTTACTTCTATTTCTTTTTTTTCATGTATTTTTCCAGCGTTTTCATTCTCTTTCATTTCCTTTTCCTCCTTAGTCATCTGCATACGCCAACGACCATACCTTTGCTTTCTCTACCACTATCTCTCCTGTCTGTTGTTCTCTCATTGTCTCCTCCAGATTCTCCGTATATACTGCGAACAGGTTTAGACTCAGTGGGCATCCCTTTCTCAAGTCTCTCATTGTAATGAAGTTCTCGCTCTCTTCCCCATTCACTTTGATCCTGCTCCTCGTTTCTTCGTAGATTTCCTTTATTCTTTCTATTAATCGTTTATTAATTTTTTTTTCTTCATGTATTCCCACAGTTTTTTCCTGTTCATTTTGTCAAAAGCGCCTTTTAGATCTACGAATACTGCCACTATTTTCTCTCTTTTTTTTCTAGCTCTCTATTCGCCAAGTGTTTCTTTCACTCTTCTTTTTTTTCTGAATCCCGCTTGTCCGTCTGGTACCAAACGTTTTTCTTCTATTTCCTTCTGTAGTCTTCTTTGTAGTACTGTCGCATATAATTTGTATGCCGTGCTTAATAATGTTACCCCTCTGTAAACCTTGACTTTATTTTTTTCTCTTTTTTTATGGATTGGGCATATTATTTCCTCTCTGTATCTCTCCGGGAATCCTTCCTCTTTCCATATTTTGTGTAATATTTCCGTCATCCTTTTTGCTACATTTTCTTATACCCACTCTTGTATCTCATCTTCTACTGCCGCTTTTCCTTTCTTTATCTTCTTTATTGCCTCTATTACTTCGTCTTCATTTATTCTATCCTTATCTTTTTTTTTTCGTCCCCTCCCAGCAGGCTCCTATAATATATCTCTCATTCTTTAATTTGTATTCCTTTTGTCGTCATGTTTTTTTCTTTTTTCTTTAGGTACTTCCATACATCTTCCGTTTTTATTCCTTTGATCTGCTTCTCTTGTTTCTTTTGTTTTCTTCCTTATTTTTCTAGCATGTTTTCTTGTATATTTTTACTGCTTCTTTGTATTCTTCTTTTTCTTTCCTCCCTTTTGTCCGCTGTCTTAATGCCCTTCTTGCATTTTTCTTTGCTTCCTTGCATTCTCTATCCCACCATTTCTTCCATCCTGTTTTCTCCCTTTCCCACTTTCCAAATTTGACTCTCTCTGTTGCTTTCTCCATCATCACTCTCATTTCCTCCACACTCTCTTGTAATCTCTTCCCTACCCATAACGTTTTCCCTATTATTTTTTTATATCTTTGTATACCCTCTTCTGTACACCTTTTTTTGTTATATACTCCTCATCTTCTTCTCTTTCTCTTCTTTCTATTGTTAATTCTAGTGGTTGATGGTCTGACTCTACCCTTTCTCCCATTTTAAATGTCTTCACCTTTTCTCCAGCCTCTTTATTTGTCATTACAAAATTTATTACTGATTCTCCCCTTCCTCCTATTTACGTATATTCTTTCTTCTTCTCTGTTCCCATTCATTATTTCCTACCTTTTTTTGTTGGGCATTTCTAGCAGTTTTTCTCTTTATTTATTTATCACTTGTTCTTTGTTTGTCTCTTTCCCGTCCTTTTTCTTTTTTGCATTCCCTCCTCTTCCCCTACTCTTGCGTTGAAGTCCTCTCCTACTATTATCAATTCCTCCTCCTTGTCTTCCATCATCTCTTCTATGTTTTTCCTTGTTTCTTCTATTCTACTGCTATAAACCCTCACTACTTTTATTTTTGTTTTTCCCCACTGTATGTTTCTTTGTACAACTCCTCTTCTCTGTTGCACTTTCTCTTTCTTTTTCTGACTCAACCATTTTTTTCTTATTCCCGTTATTATACCCTCTTTTGCCCTCTCTTTATTCTTCTCTTTTTCTGCATGTTGCACCACCCACTCAAATTCTTCCGGCAACTCTTTTTCCCACCACTCCCATTCTTTTTCTTTTCTCCATGTCTCCTGTCATTCTACTACATCCTGTTCCTTGATGTACTTCCGGAAATCTTGTTCCTTGTTTTTTATTCTTGCTACGTTCCAAAACAATACTCTCACTCACTCACTTCCCCCTGTGCTTCTTCCTTAGTTTCTTTTTCTTCTTCTTTTCCATCATTCATTATTTCTTTTCTTTGCCATTTCGTCAACGTTTTTTCTTTTATCGCTCCCTTTTCGCTCTTTAGTTTTTTGCCTTTTGGTTACCTATTTTGTCTCCCCTTTCACTGCTCAGACCCCTATCCCTGTCGTTCCATATGTATGTGTCTATTTCCATTTTTCTGTATCTTACCCATACTCTTTTCTCTTCTGCTCTTTTTTCCACCGATATGTTCATTATTTTTCTTTGCACTCTTCTTTCTTCCCATGTCAAAACGTGATTTATATATATTTTTGTATTCCCTAATTTCTTCTTCTCCGCCATCACCTTTTGCTTTTCTTCACATCCTTCCATTTTTGTCTCAACCATCTCATTTTTTTTCTCTTTGTTTATTACTATCACCTTTTGCACTTCTACTTTTACATTTAATTTAAATCTTTTTGTGGTTCTTCACTTCTCCACCCCTTTATCACAATATTATTCTTCCTTTTCCATCTTTCTTCATCTTTCGCTTTTTTCTCCAGTTTTTCTATTCTCTCCACCAGTTCTTTTTCTTTCTTCTACTTCTTTTTCCTTCCTTCTATTTCTTTTTTCATTTCTTTGATTTCTTGCCTTATTTTTTGCATATTTTCTTCCATCTGTTTCATCATTTCTTTTAACTCCCCCATTTCTTTCTTTCGTCCTTCTGCTCTTGAGGTTTTTCCTTCGATTTCCTCCGTTATTTCTTTAATGTCTGGTGATCTTATTGTTTTCCTCTTCCCTACTCTCTCTTTTATTCATTCCTTTTCGTTTTTTTTCCTCTTTACCTTCTTGTCTTCTTTTTTCATGGTTCAAAACGTCCCACTTGTAGTGCTTTTGCTTTAATTTCAATTTAAATGCAATAATTTCTATTAATGTAGGAGGTTATCTTTTATCGCTGACCTTCTCAATTATACTGTTTATTCACCTTAATCTCACTTGTTCGTCACAGTTTTATACTTTTCCACCATGGTTTCTATTTTTCACTTAATTTATTTATTATTTTACATCCCTTTTTCTCTCCTTCTTCCCTCTTACTACCACTACTAACTCCAGTTCCTTCACTAACTATCTTCTCCAACTTCTAAACTTGTATTTCACTTTTACGTTTCCTTAAATGTAAATACGACCTTCTAAATCGAAGAAGAAATCTAAGTTTCTATTTAGTAATTTAAGTGTAGACAACGAGAGCTTATTCACAATTAAAGATAACAAAAATCGTGGCTATAAAACGTCCAACTTTTTTTAATGGCTTTATGGAGATTCGTTCAGAGGTAAACCGTCAAACGTACATTCGAAGAATTTTTCACAACGCTAAATGTGGCGATTTCTGAAGCACACTGTCGTAAAGAAATAGCGTGATTTCTTATTCTTCCCTATTTGCCACATTTTGGTGGTCTGTGGGAGGCTGGTGTTCGGTTAGTCAAACACCATCTTTAGGGAGTTGTCAACAACTTAATTTTAACGTATGAAAAATTGTTCATGTTTTTTGTCAAATAGAAACTATTTTGAATTCTCGTCTTTTAACTCCGTTATCTCCCAAACCCTCAACGCCTGCTTCTTTTCTAATTGAGCGCAGTTCTAAACCTGACTGCACTTTAATTTTTGCTTTACGAATTTTAATGTCTCAAGCTGTGCAGTCTGCTCAGAAGAAAGTCTCAAATCGATAGACTAAAGAATATATCAATTCACACATAGGCTTTGACGGAGTTTTTTGTGTGACTTCTATATAAACTACAAACGGCGTGACTTGTCGGTTCTCAAAAATTTGTTCTTTATTTTTTGCTGATGACCTTTCAGTGATAGTACCAGATAAATTGCTAGATTAAGATTTATGTCAGATCTAAAATTTGTATGCGAATCTTTCAATTAAATTTTAAGTGTATCAAAAGAATTGACGTTTCTGCAAATTTTAAACATTTCGTTTTTTTAATTACTAACTAACTAAATTAGATCATTAAGTGTTAAGCAAATAATGTGGGTGGGTTTCAGTTCAACTTAATCATTAACGTAAATAATATATGTTTATTAAAGGTTTTACAGTTTACAATTCTAATATTATCTTTAAGAGCAATTAAAAAATCCTGATCCCTGAAAATTATGTAGATGAACGGAAATGAGAAAACACGTCATCTGTTAACTGTTAAACAAACAATTAATTTAAATTTTCACAATCATTGGGAAATTCTGATACTTAATCGATTACATTTCCACCAATTGGAAATTTACATTAAAATAAATATTTGAATTGAATCGAGACATTGACATTTCTCAGTTCTAACTAAGCGACTTTGGTGCAATAATGCTGGAGTTTATACCTATATCACTGTTAATTAACTTACCAAAACATACTCTTAGATTTGATAGACTCTTTAGTAAACGATTTTTTCCACGAGCAATAATACCTAAATTATTTTCAAATAAAGTTCGAGTTTCTAAATTCAATTTTGACCATAATAAATAGGCAAAGATAAAGTCTAACAAATCGTTCAAATCTAATTTTAGTGATGCTCGCTGAATCGTATTTTCGAAAATTAAATTTAGAGTGTTTGCTGATGCAAACTTAAAAATCCAAAATTCGATCAACGTGAACGAGACTACAAGATGGCGTTGATATAAATGAAATAATATTATCTCGCAGATATTTTTCCTCATTGAACAATCAGAATCAAATGTTTGAAGAACTCGTTTAAAAACTGAGTGTGCTCGATCGAATCGAATGTTTTGTAAATGAAGAACGGTAACCAGGAGAGATCTCTTCTACCTACACTATTCAAATTTTATTTTTTTAAACGTAAATTTCTTAATAGAGATAAATCAAAGCAATTGCAACTTGTAAAAACTTACTAAATTCTATATCTAACTCAAGTAGAACTATGAAATCATCAGTTAAGTTTAATTTACATCCAGACCAGGATAATTAGACCCTATGCAAATATTCAACGCCAAGCAATTAACTGACCAATTAGTTTATCTACGTCGAAATAACGCTCGTTATTATGAATAATTCCTTAAAAAACATCCATAAAAACGGACCGATATTTTAAACTCTCGAAAATAATGTGCAGATGAACTATTCTCATTTAACTTTGGAATTGCCGCAGAGACCGATTTTCGCTAATAAAATCGGAGGTTGTAAATCATCGAAAGATTCTAACTAAAAGACAATTTATTACTTTTTAAATTCAGTTACTTTAGTATTACCTGTGATTTTCTAAAAATCCGGTTTTAGTTTATTTTTAGAATTTAAAAGTATTTTTTATGGCACTAATGGCTTTAATGTAAAAACTCAATAATTTGGTCAACCAAAACACGTTGTATTCATTGTAGTTAGAAAATATACAGTTGAATTAAAGTGATTACACAATATTAAAACAAAGCACAGCGTTAAAACTTGTTACATAAACACAAACAGGTGGCGTAGTTAGTAGTGATAATAAACATAATATATCAGGCCGTTCGTGCATACGACCGACTTCAAAGCAAATAATTAAATAATAAAAACAAGGTACTTACTAAGCGTTCCTAATATGCGATTAGCTAATGGCATATCCCACACACAATTTTTGCAAATTAAGCTGATACATATATACACAGTTACCACAAATAAGTTGCTAAATTTTACACGATTGATTAAAAGCAAAGTGCGCTGAGTCTCTAAAAGTCAATTAACGTACATCAATAGGTGTGTCTTCCAACTCGTAATACTTTCCACATTAACAAAAATCTAAACGGCGATTTCCATTTCTCCATCTAGATTAGATTAAATTCCAATTGGCATACGCACGTCAGTCACTTCGGTTTTTTGTACTGTCGGACGTTTTTAAATCGATAAGCCTACATCTGTGTCTTTTATTAGATTTGTGATGTTCTTTATTAGCTTGCCGTTGTCAATAGAATTAAGGTTCTTATCTATCTGATGTCTTCTGCGATCTAAGGCCGGGCATCCAAAGAGGATATGCGATATGTTGTTTCATATTCCTGTTAATAAAGACTGCATACCGGTTCAGCTTTATAGATATGTTAATCTTCTGCAGAAATTCTCTAAAAGCTTGAATGCCTTTCGAAAGACTGACAACTTGCTTGACAGTTTTAGTAAGACTTTGGCGGTTTATGGGTTTGGAGTTTTTAGTATTTTTTTGCAAATTGTTGCTTTAATGGTTTTTCCAATTACGTTGATAAGTGGCATTAACCCATACCGGACCTCTCACTGCTTTTTGGGTCGATTCTTTTCCGAATTAGTCCGTTTTTCATTTCTTTATATACTACGGTGAATTGGGATTCACCATAATCTTACAGTGTTTCTTTGGCCTAAAGTTTTAGTTTACATTCATTGACTAGTTTCGACAAGGTACTGAATCTGTTTAGCGCTTTCAGCGCTGCCTGACTGTAAGAATGTGTATTTTTTAGTTATATAAGTCTTTTTCTATATTGATATTTATGCATAAGCTAATTATGCATAGTTTTTTTAGACTGTCTCGTTGGTTCTAGGATTGATGCTCTATACAGTTTAGTGTTTATAGTGTTTCTAGAATGCGTAACTTATCCTGCCAATTTGTCACGTCAGAAATGCAAACATTGATCAAGAAGAAAACTATCGTAAATCTCTACACTAATCAAGGCAGACGGGATGCTGATAGAGTGACAGGCTTCTGGAAACGTTGTAAGCTAAAGATCTCGGACGAGTACCAAAAAAATTTAGAAGAGAAGAAGCATTAAAACATTCAGTGTCGTTTGAAGACATAGTTCCGATGATCGAAGAAGAATGGCCGATGGAAATCTTCGGGGCGCCCAGAACTGAGAGTACAACCTTAAACAATACTGTGCTCCTTAGTACAGCAGAAAACGAAAATATCCCCAAAAAAAGTTACAAGCATCTTAAAAGATCGTACCTTGATGGCTGGAAACATTTTCACCACAAAAAACGTCGACATAATCGAGGATCATTCCGGCATCAAGCAAGAGAAAGGTCTGGCGGCGGACAACAAAACAGCATAGACTGACTCAGTTTTTTAGGCGTTATCTAAAGTGAGGAATAGAGCACAGACTGCGTGATTAAAGCAGCTGAACCTGGAAGTAGTTGGTCAAGAACTGGCGTCGGCGAGAAATCTAGCGGAGTTTGTATTTAGAAAGTCAAACGTCACGCTGTTTATTTTGCTCGCTAAATCACAGACCTAGACTGGAGATCTAAGCAAACTAGCAAGTTTATGTAATAAGACAGGAACGCTTATAATAAAAAATGACGGGAGTTTATATGTAGACTTACTTAGAGAGGTCAAAACGACTGTCAAAACTTCAACAGTCAACACTACTTTGAAAACGGCAAGGAAAACAAAAAACGGTCATCTACTTATTACCTCTGACAACCAAGAGGTTCTAGAAAACATTCGCTCAAAGGTCAACGCTGAGATTTTGGGGTTCATATGTAGTCTGCAAGGACTAGGTCGTACCTTCCATATACACAATCTCGACGAGGTTACGACCGTAAACAAAGTCAGAGAGACCATAGTCGGCCTTATAGACGAGGCGATGATTAGTAAAAGCAGACTGGGAAAGTTTAGATTAGCGAAGTGGGATACTCAGTCTATCACTGTCAATGTTTCAGCAGAAACGGCTGACCAGCTACTAAAAGCTAAGTTTTTAAATGTAGGTCTGAACTCATGCAAAGTTTTAGAACGAGTGGAAGCAGTAAAGTGCACTCGATGCTGGGAAACTGAGCACTTACTAAAAAATTGCAAGAATGAAGATGCTGTGCTTGAATTTCGGCAAGGAAGGCCATATAAAAGCAAATTGTACTGAAGATAAACATTGCATACTATGCGACAGCTACGATCACACACCATGGACGATGGTCTGTCTAAAGTTTAAAAAACATATAAGAGGCACCAGAGCATCGTCGTCAATCAACAACAATCATGAAGAACAACACACCCATTCCAATCAATCTAATCAATTCTCGCCCAGTGAAGAAAATTAAGATCTTGCAAATAAAGATAAGTAGAAGGAGGTATTGATAACCAAACCCAAGATTAAACTATACTATAGCCAAAGATGCCTTTACTATGCTTCAACTCCAAGACATTTCTTTTTTTAACTGTTACGTTTTACTAAATTCAGGCATCCATGATCTTAAATCACTTATAGAAGAAATTCACAAAGAACGAGCTAAAAATAAAGAACCAGCGGTTTTTGGTGGCGATTTCAACGGCAAAGCCACGGAATGGGGATCCGCTAAAAACAACTCCAGAGGCAATATTCTTTTGGAATTGATCGCAGTCGATGATCTAGTAATTCTCAACTCCGGAAATACCCCAACATTCAACTATGGCAATAAAAAGTCACATATAGATATTATGTTCGGCGAAGATAGCTCCTAGAGTTATCTCTTATAAGGTTAGCGCAGAAGAAAGCCTGAGTGATTATTGCTATATTCAATATGAAATACAACTTAAGCTTAAGCTAGAAATTAACTGCTCAAAACGACAAAGACCACGCTGGAACATCATCAAGTTCGAACCACATAAATTCTTAAGTGCAATAGAAGCCAGGTTTGTTCAAGATACCCCCAATAATTTAAAGGCTATGGTTAACTCTATAACCCACGCTTGCCATAAAAGTATGTCTAAAACAAGAACAGGAATAACATATAATGCACTCTACTGGTGGTCCGAAGAATTAGAGCGCCTTAGAAAGATCTGTATCGATAATCGCAGGAAGGCGTCTCGGAGTAGGAAGGTACTGTTTTCGAAACACTCAAACAAACGAAGTCCAATTATAAAGACGCTATCAAAAGAGCCAAAAATAAAGCGTAAGAGGATATTTGAAGAAAACTGTACAACATCTCGTGGAGCAGAGCTTATAATCTCGTTCCCAAAAAATATCAGCTAAGAAAAAATCAGCCTGCTTCATCGGTTACTAAAGTAAAAGAAAATATTGAGAATTTGTTTGCTAGACATCTCAAAATTACATGGCTTTTTAAAGAGACAACACCTCTTTCCTCCTTTAACTTTGAGAAACTACGGGAAGTGCTTTCCAAAATGGGGACCAAAAAGGCTCTCGGAGCAAATGGCATCCTTAACGAAGTCGTCGAGATTGTAGCAACAGTGTACAATAAAACAATCTTAAAACTAATGAATGAAGAACTTTACAAAGGCAACTTTCCAAAAACATGGAAAACGGCATATGTGGTACTGCTCCCCAAAAACAAAATTACAACAAAGTTACAGACCAATATGCTTTATAAACAATATAGAGAAGCCCTACGAAAGGCTTATGTTAAAAAGAATAACAGAGGATATCGAGAGACAGAGCGATCTTTCGACACACCAATTTGGGTTTAGGAAAAATAGATCAACTGTAGATGCACTAAACCGTATACTAGACTTGACCTCGGCAGCAAAGGTAGGCACCTGGAAAACCAAGCAAATAAAGGCACTGGTATCTATATATATATATATATATCAAAAACGCCTTCAACATCGTCTCCTGGGAACCCATAATCAAGGCAATCAAAATAATGAACCTCAATCCACACCTAGTTAATATTGTTGCAGACTATTTGTAAGATAGGTCAATAATTTACTTAGACAACAAAAATCAAAACACACAATCCTTAAAATTAGTCATTAACCATAATTTAGAACTAGTGGACTATTAGCTCGAGAACAACAACTTCACAGTTGCGGCTGACAAAACCAAGGCGATTGTGTTCACAGGCAGATGAATTCACGCATAAAGGAGTCAAAGTACCAACAAGAGATACCATAAAATGCCTGGGGGTAATGGTAGACAAAAACTTGAACTTTGGACCGCATGTCAAGCAAGCTGCTATCAAAGCAAACAGTAGAGTAGTGACCTTGGCCAAACTAATGCTAAATGTGAAAAGACCTCGTGCGGTCAGAACGAGGTTAATAATGTTGACTGTGATGTCAACCTTGCTCTATGCGGCCCCTGTATGGCATTCTGCTCTAAAATCAGGAGTTACAGGACTATGGCAAAGAAAACCCAGCCCTCACAATTACCACCGGTTATAGGACGGGGTCTCTAGAAGTTGCTAGAGTGTTAGCAGTCTGCGTTTCCATAGATTTAGTGTCGGAGCAGAGGAGCAACGCAAGACGAGAAGTTCCAAAGTCAGTTAGGAAGGCGGAGTTCTTACTGAAATAGCAGGCAAGATGGGAATCGTATCCTAAAGCAGTTTGGATCCACACCATCCATGCATGAATAACTCGAACACAGGGATTGCTTCCACAGCACGCAGGCATTCACCGACCATGGTATTTCGGAAATTATATAAATAGTATTAAAAAAAAAGAAACGATTATCGTGCTTCCTGTGTGAAGAATTTAACGATGATGCCAAGAACACAATTTTTGAATGTAGACAATGACATAAAGAAAGGAAGTCTTTAATCGATAAACACAATGGGAACAACATTGTTAAGTCGATGCTAAGTAGCAAATCGACATGGATTGAAATAAACAGCTTCGTCATCGAAACTACAAAGCAAAAAGAAGACTTGTACTGTCTTTTTGTTATCAAATACTTTAATTTTTGCAGATTTCGTCTTAAGCAATATTATAGTCCATCTTATAATGGTATTGCCGATCTGATGGTTACCATAGATTAATAGGAGAAGCAAAGTCTTCTTGTGTATTTAGAAACGCTCCAACGGCATAATTCTTACACTCCATTACTTTATCAAATTTTCCCATCTAGTCTAGTACTGTATTACATGACTTTCCTATTTGGTAAGCATATTAATAACTGTGAATAGAAAATGCTAGTAAAATTACTTTCTTTCAATGCCTGTCTACCAATATTTCCAACGCTTTAAGGAAAAATGACGTTAGATTGATGGGTCTGTAAGATTTAGCTTCTGCGTAGCTGCTCTGCTCGGTTTTGGGATAAATACCACTTTAGTCACTCTCCAGGCTTGCGAGATAAGCTTAGAGTGAGACTTACTTGAAACATATCTCTGAGTGGGTTAAGTAGTATATCCATCCCTCTCTGTGGCATCACGGGTTGTATGCCATCGTTGCCAGTAGATTTGTAGTGATTGGATAGACTCATTACCTACTTTATGACTTTTTGCTGAAAATTGTCTTTGCTTTTTTCCAGTCTTGCTCTTTTGGAATATGGCTGATTTAGATCACATTGGGTTGTTCCAATGCTCCGGGTAAATAATTTTTATAGAAAAAATATTGTTTCATTTTCGGTGTATTGTCTGCTTTCTTTTTTAAGAGTGTCACTGGGTTTGTAGCTTGCTTTAAGATAATTTTTGAAGTGAAACTTCTTTATCGGCGTTGGAAAAAAATTTACCGTCACATTTTACGCGTCACGTCACATTTTTATCGTCACATTTTTTTCTTGCCCCTACCACGGTTGGTTCAGGCGAAGAGTACTTTCAGTTTCTCCAACGCAGTAGGGAGAGCATGTCGCTTATTTCGTTACGCCTCACATTTTTAATTAATACGAGTGCTAATTTAATGAACATCAATTAATTGGCATAGAGTATAAATTCTGAAATATGTTATTAATTTTTGTAAATCAATTAACTAATTTTTTATTATAAAATTCTAAAATATTTTTAAATAAATACAAATTGTACAAGGTGTTCAAAGGTAGTAAAATAAATAAAAAGTTCGCCCCCGGGTGGGCTCGAACCACCAACCTTTCGGTTAACAGCCGAACGCGCTAGTCGATTGCGCCACGGAGGCACATACTATAGGTCACAAAACGGTTGGTTATAAGGTACACGGTCGAAACGTTGCTATAAGATACGATCAATTGTTGTTGTAATACTCCACAAATTCTACAAAATCATCAAATATCAGCCTTCGTGGCGCAATCGGTTATTTGTATTCATGTCTATGATAATAAAATCCTTTTTTTTGTATTCATGTCTATGATAATAAAATCCTTTTGTTTAAACTTTATCTAATTTAACTTTATTTAACCAATTTCTGAAAAGTTGCATGTAGATCATTTTGCGAAAAATAAGGCCATAAAGAAGTTTCACTTCTTACATGTGTACACTAGTACACGCCCTCATTTTTTTTTGATATTTATCTGTGGAATGCGTGGTCTCCACCTTCTGGTAGAATTTTTTTCAAGTTGTTACTTTGACTGCTTTGATCTCATTATAGCTGTATTAGTTTTTAGGGGCTTTAGACTTGACTTCTAGGTATTGCCTACATTAACTACTGCTAGATTGTTAGTCAGGATAAATTCCAACAATAACTCAATACTTATGTTGCATTGCAATCAAGAATGAGGTCTAAATCGTCTTGTAAAAGTGACAATACTGCTTTTTCTAATTTCTTGTTAGATGGCAGTTCCTCGAAATCAGATAAGAAGTAGATTGAGCTTATACTGGCTTGGTCACTACTTTTTTTACTATTCTATTATATTTTAACCGTAGTAATATGAGTAATGAGAAGGGGTAGCATCGTCTGAACGTGTCTTCTTATTCTTCTGGGCAGCTACGACTGTTGTGCTCTTGGATTTTGAAGCTGGGTCTACTGCCTTTTTGCTATAGCTTCTGTTTTCTTTTAAAGTTGGGGTCATATTTAATGTTTTTGGTTATGCAAGATTGCTTAGCGCGTTCTCTGCGTTCCTTGGCTGTAATTTTGGCTTTTTTTAACGATACCTTGCTTAGTTTGGTTGCTATGCCTTTTTCTGTTATGACTTCTTCCTGATCGGCAAATTGTCTTTGATTATCAGTTTGGACTGTCAACTACGCAGAAGAAGTGCTTGTGTTGTAATGGTAATTATTTCAGTCACCGGAGTCTGTTCCACAGAAACCGAAAGCGGTGAAAACTCCATCGATGCGTCGCGTTGAGCCTGTAATAAATTTGTTGTTAGGTTTTCCATGCAAGTGAAAATTTACCGCAATTAGATATAATTGACTTAATACTTTTGAAAAGTACTTGGTATTTAAAAAAAACCGTTTATGGTACATATTATAAGCCCTTCGCCTACTCTTGATAGTGCTCTGTTCTGCACGGGTTGCGTAATATATTCAAAGAAAGTTTAAAATATTTTTTTTTTGCTAGTTAAGCACTCCAGGCAGGTTTTTACGTATTTGAGAATGTACTTTCTCATACCAGTCTAGATATAACGAAAAGCTTACGTTGATATATGTGGTCACCTCTATAGTGTCCAGCTGTTGGGCTTTCATGGTATTCTTTTAGTATGTTATCTATTTCGTTTGTAGGAACCACTTACTGAGGTTCTTTGGTGTTTGTCTCGGGAGTGAATCTATAGAGGATCCGATACCCCTGGTCGGTCCAATAATGATAATCGGTGCCCCCCGAATTTTTGAAGTAATCGATAATTTCTAGATCGCTGAGCTGACTGACGGACGCCACTAGACAACCTTTTAGGTAAATTAATTATTATTGTGCAAATGTTGCAATCAGATTTGTTTTCTGGGGGATAGAGTTACCGCTGTTATGCGCATAGATAATAAGGGCTTATCTAGCAAACCTTCCTGTTTTTTGTGATTTTAGAGTAAGCAACCATTGAAGAAGCTGATAGTCAATCGATAAATGAATAGAGAGGGGCTTCTACATACTCTCTAAGTTTAGCTAAGGTTTAAACGACGGCAAGGACTTCTTTTTCTGTTGTAGAGTAATTTTGTTTTTTGGTGTTGGTTCGTAGGATGAAAGTTAATTTTGGGCTAACTTCCCGTAAAGTAGGTGCTGTTGTGAACAATGTCTTCAACTATAATAGCGAAGGCTTCCACGACCGGAATCTATAGTAACATTAGAATGTCTTCCGGGTTTGGACCGTGACGTTGTTGTTGTAACCGAAGTTGCCAACGTCTTGTGACCTGTAGTAAAATGATGTTCAGCGACCGCAGACTTGGAAGTATACCTTTTCCTTATACAACGATCATGTTCTGAAATGCGAGTAATGACTGAACGACCGGTTTCACCAATGTAGACTAAACCACATGAACAAGGAATTTGTTATACACCTTGAGATGAAAGTGTAGGAAATTTGTCTTTGGGAGAAGGAAGAATCTGAGAGATTTTGCCTGTTGAGTTGAATATGGGTTTAATACCATTCTTACGAAGAAGTTTCCCTATTTGGTCTGTAACCTTGTAAATGTAGGGTAAAAAAGCCAATTTCGGGTTAAATTCGAGAGTAGAAATGTCCTTAGGTAATCGAGTACGTGGATGTATAGACGACGATTAAGTCGGAAGAGTCAGCTCTAAAAAGTCTTCGTAAGAACCCTAATACTATTGTTCTTCCAGTCGACAAAGGCAACGCCACTATAGTTTTGAATCAAATTCATTATGTTACAAAAAGCAATTCTATTTTGTCTGAGGAAACTTACGCTCTTTTAACTCACAACCCCACTTCGAGGATTGAACGTGAGATCAGCTAAATCATCAAATTTTCTAATCTACCTCCAGAAACTAAAAGTCGACTCACCCCATTAGATTCTAAACCACCTCGTCTATACGGACTTCCCAACATTCACAAACAAGGTATTTTTTTTGACTTATCGTCAGTACTATCCAGTCTCCTACCTACAAGCTAGCCAAGTTCTTGTTCAACATTCTTTGCGAGTTTACAGGTAAAACCTCTTCTCACATCCTCAACTCTCAGCATTTTATTCAATGTCTAGAAACTATAAAACTTGAACCCCAAGATCTTCTTATGAGTTTTGATGTTACTTCACTTTTTACTAAAGTTCTTATTAAGGATTCGCTTATTATCATCAAACAGATTCTGTTTCAACATGGCAAGGATTTGAGTTTGGTTCTTCTTATTAATAAGCATCTATCCTCTACTTACTTCCAATTTGATAACAAGTTTTACGAATAAGTTTCTGGTGCTGCTATGGGTTCTCCTCTATCATCTGTTGTAGCTAACATTTTTATGGAATCCTTTGAAACGGTTGCTTTGGAATTATCAATAATAAAACCTAAGGTGTGGTTTAGGTATGTTGACAACACGTTTATTGTTTGGTCTCATGGTCATCTTGAATTATCTAAGTTCCTTGATCATCTTAACAATCAACATTTCGATATCAAATTTACTATGGAAATCAAAAGTAATGGTTTTCTTCCATTTCTTGACGTTCTTGTGACTCGTAAGCCCGACGGACTTCTGGGCCATTCTGTCTAATGCAAACCCACCCACACGGACAGATACTTTTATGCTTTGTCTCATCATCATCCGGCACAGAAACGTTCTGTTATCGAATCTTTGGTTCATTGTTGCCAACCTGAGAATCTAGACTCGGAACTCCGTCATTTTACTAGAACCTTAGTGGACAATGGTTATGCAAAGCGAGATATTCATATAGTTATTAATCGTCGCCTACATTCATGTACTCGATTACCTAAGTACATTTCTACTGCCGAATCCAACCCGAAATTGGCCTTTTTACCCTACATTCACAAGGTTACAGACCAAATAAGGAAACTTCTTCGTAAGAATGGTAATAAACCCATATTCTACTCAACAGGCTAAATCTCTCAGATTCTTCCTTTTCCTAAAGACAAATTTCTTACACTTTCATCTCAAGGTGTTTTTTGTTCATGTGGTTTAGTCTACATTGGTGAAACCAGTCGTTCCGTCATTACTCATATTTTAGAACATGATAGTTGTATAAGAAAAAGATATATTTCAAAGTCTGCGGTTGCTGAACATCATTTTACTACAGGTCACAAGATAGATTTTGATAATGTTTCGTTGATTGCCAAATCTCCATTCTTTTTCAACAGAAAATTCCGGGAAAGCATAAAAATCATCAAACACCCTAATAACTTCAATCGCAATCATGGTTTCGAGCTATCCCCTCTTTGGCTACCGGTCATTAGTCATTAATCGAAACCACGCCTCCTAGCAACCGTAACCCAATCAGAGTCGAGCTTAACCATCCGCAACAATCATTTTCCTTTAAATACGGCGACTATTTCTTTTTAAGTCACTTCTACGGAGTTTAGAATCTGGCTTGGTTCACAAGTTGATTACCTAACTCGGTAGTGGTTCTTTGTTAGATTTGCGTTTGCTTTTTCAAGTTATTGTTTTCTTTCTTACAAGTGGATAACCTAACTTTTGAGAAGTTCTTAGTTAGATTTCGGCTACATGTTTGAGTTTTGCGATTTATCTCACGCCTTGATGAAGCCCTTTACGAAAGTGGGCGAAACGTTGGCAACTTCGGTAACAACAACCCGGAAGACATTCTAATGTTAATGTCTTCAACTGGCCAAACGCTGTTTACTGGTTTTCTGTCTATTCCCATTTAGCATCTTTTCTTAGAAGTTTTGACAGCATGAGTCTGGCAACTTCAGCGAAGTTGGGACAAGTTTTCGATACTAAGAGCGTGTTTCAAAGAAGACATCATTTGTCTAATATTGTGCTGGTAGTTCTTTGATTGCGTATGTTTTTCGTTATTTCTAACTTTTTTGTTGTTAATACGTGACCCAGATACTTAACGCGCTGGAAGACGAAGTGACACTTGGCGCGGCGCGCCCGTAGGGGAAACTGTTTAATTCTGCAAAATACCTTGTTGAAATCTGCATTGTGCTTGTTTAAGTTTCTAGATAAAATGATAATGTCATCTAGATGGCATTACGTAGCCCGAAAGACGTTTTTCTTGAAGCGACACAGACGCTGGGACAATATAAATCTGATTATATTTTACTTGGATGTCTATAGTATGTTGCTTGAGCGGCATGCAGAAAATCGTCAATTCTTGGTAGTGGATAGGTGTCGGCTATCGTAAGAACATTTAGTCGTTGGTAGCGGATACAAACTCGTCTCGTCTGGTTTTGGTACCATCACTACTTCAGCGGCTCATGGTGATTTGCATTCTTCAATGATGTCTTGACATAATATTGTCTCAATCTTAATTTAAAGTATGGCACCATAAGATAGTCTACCTTTTTTGCTTACACCTTTTCTTAGTCCTTTTTTGTTTCTGCATCCATCTTTTGCGTGGCCTGCAATTTTGCAGAAGGCACTGTTTTGTTGTGAGGGTTCAGTATTGAACGACATACATTCAATGGTGTATACTTCTTCCCTTTTTTTTTATTTCGTCGCAAAAATCTTCAAATTAGCTTAATGTGCTTTTAGTGATTTTTTTTTCACACGCAGTGGTAAAGCAGATCGTACGGTTTGTCTACTTGTAGGCGTTTGTCTGGTCAATCGTCTTCCAGAATTTTCACTATTAACGCTACTTTTTGGCTTATAAAGAGTTCCGTATTTTCTCTTTCTTTGTGTTTAATTGTAGAAATATGTCGTAGTATCTGGTTTCTTAGTACCTTGCCACCATGTTGCGTCAAGACCTTAAAAAAACATGATCAACCCTTTAACTGTGTTGTCGTTAGATATACTCTTTAGTTAGATATAATTGTGCACTGCTTGTACAGGTGATTTTGTTGAAGAAGACGTGTACATCACCGATGCCGTTGAACCTAGCGGTGCACTTTGCAAAAGATCCCCCAATTGGCGCTATCGACTAGTTTATGAATTTGATCCGTTCTTGAAGTGCTCCGGGTGTTATTTGATATGTAACATTCTTAATTTTTGTTGTTGTTCTTGCTATGGCCAACGTTTTTCTGTATCTAAGCCTCACGTTGGGCGCCACTTGTCGGTTGATTTAAAACGCTATTTTATTTACATACTTACACCATATATACGAGGGTGAATCAAATATGAACCGACCTTTTGTTTTAAAAATTTTATTGGTACAATCAATTCAAATTTTAATACATATTATTTTTCTACATAGTCTCCTTTCTTATTTACAGGTTTTTCCCACCGAATCGAAAGTTTTTTAATCCTTGTCTCAAAGAATGAAACTGGTCGTGTTGATAACCACGCACAAACGTTTCTACACCTTCGTTGTTCTCAAAGTGGTGACCTCCAAGTTCTTCTTTAAATGGCCCAAACATGTGGTAGTCACATGGCGACAAATCAGGACTGTAAGGCAGGTGTTTAAGGGTTTCCCAATGCATTACGTTCAATTTTCCTTGAGTCAATGCCGAGCGTTGTCATGCAACAGAATCACACTTCGGATAGGCATACCTCGCTTTTTTTGCCGATAAGCAAGTTTCACTTGTTGAAGTAGTTGGCTGTAATACTCAGCATTAATTGTACGGCGTTCGTGCAGATAATCAATCAGCAGTACGCCTTTCAAATCCCAAAAAACTGTTGCAAGAATTTTTCCTGCAGAAAGTCGAGTCTTGGCTTTCTGCGGTGCTGCCTCTCCAGGTTTTTGCCACTATATGCTTGCACGTTTGGACTCCGGGGTATAATGATGCACCCATGTCTCATCACAGGTGACAGTATGTCTCAAAAACTCATCCCCTCTGCTCGATATCTTGCTAACAGCCTTTCACACACGGCAAGACGGTTTGCTTTCTGATCTTTCCTCAGTAGGCGAGAAACCCATCTTGCACACACTTTTGGGTAACCCAACTCATCTGAAATGGTTGATTGAGCACTCCCGTATGATATTCCAACATGTTCAGCAATGGCCAATGCTGTAAGATTTCGGTCACCTTCAATCAGCTCACGAATTGCATGGATATTCGCCTCATTGATGCTTGTCCTGGGACGGCATGCATGATTCTCGTTTTCCACTGTCTCTCGGTCGTTTGAAAACTTTTTGTGCCAGTCGTACACTTGGATCCTCGAAAGTGTTTCATTGCCAAACTGTGCAGATATTTGACGCAAAATTTCAGACGGTCTTACGCCCTCCCGCGCCAAAAATTTGATAATAACACGTTGCGGAACAGACGTATGCACCTCTTGCTCAGACATGATGCTACTAACAGCGCATCGACTGCGCCTCGCCAAACCGACGAACTCTTCTCTTTTTGACATCTCTACCTAACATATATCGAGACGTCACGCCACTCGAATAACCTAGAGGTATTTTACACAATATATTAAGACGGCACAATGTATTACGCAAAAGAGATACAGCTCACGGCACTAAGTTTTACACAAAACAGAAAACTTTTCGTTATGTTTTCTGAGCATTTTGTTGAGGTCAGCCTTCTTTTTCGGTCATTTTCGTGTTTCCGTATGAGGAAACAATTCTTTTTTCTTTCTACCGGTTTTTACGTATAGCGTCGGCAAACATGTTGTTAACCTTTTAATCAATGCCCAGCAACCAGGTTGGGGTACAATTGCGGTTTCCTTTTTTTGTTTCTTCAGCTGCTTGAGCAGGATTGTCATCAAGAAGATTGTTCAAGCATGGATGTGGACTGTTGAGAGGAATCTCTGTTGCGTAAGGACACTGTTGTGTAGGTATCGTCACTTGAGGTTGCATAAAACGTAAGATGAACGCTTAGCAAAAGGTGGTTTTTCGCTTTGAGTAACACTATGAACTCAACCTTTGGATGCTTAATTGCTTTTAATACTTGTTGATACCTAGGTTTTTCATTCGGTGATAATTTCTTAATTCTTGTGTCAACGTATGCACTTTTGATAACATTGTCTATTTGTATGGTGACGATAAGGTGGATGTTTTACAGAAAAATACGCGAGTTTTGGTTGTTGTTTAATTTTTGCCTACGCTTCTTGTTAGTGTCTCACCTACTACTTACGAAGTTGTCCCAATTGGAAAACCTACAAAATTAATAGTTAAGTGCTACTTCTTCGCTCATATTCCATTTGAAGGTATTGAAGAAGATTTACCGATGTTGGATGTTCGCCCAACTAGTTTTTTTTAAGAAATGCAAATCTAGTCGTTCTCACACTACTGATCTATTTGCAAATGCTTTTAGAATCAGGAATTACAATGTAACCCAAACCGGATCTAAAAAAAGCCTCTACTTCTCCGTTTTTAAAAAACGTTTCTACAACAAAACCTGACTACAGCATGGTGACTACTAATAATGATGTTGTTTCTCAGACATAACTACACCTTCCCCACCCCTCTACTTAGTCGGAGGATCCCTCAGTTTTTTTTTTTGAAATTAAGGACCGCATTCGGCTTCACCTATCTTGTAATGAAGCCGTGCAAAAATCTGTTTGTGTATTATTTACAAATGCATAGCTACAAGCGTCGTTTTTGGTTTTTATAATAATTGCCCTTCTCCCCTCCAAAACCAAAAGTCAAAATACACTTTTAAATGATGAATGCATTATATTGTTAATTAGTTGTTTATCTGAAAAAAGTCTTTACCAGAGTAAGCGAAACGTAAGTAACTTTAATTGTTACAAATTTAGACAATGCAATTGTAATCAACAAAAGCAACTTGTAAACATAGTACAATCATAGATAACTTTCATTGTATCAAAAACGAAGTATTAGTCCTTAGTTAAGTATAATTTACAACAGAACGGTGCTCGCACATATTGCAATTGATGCGTTCGCAATCTTTCTTTTAATCCTGTCGCTATATTAAGAAAAACGAGTTCGTACCCTTACAGAATAAGCGAATATAAATTTTATATATTAAAAAGGGGCAATAAAAGTTGATTTAGATCTAATTTATTCTGAGGCAAAAGCGCAGGTACGCCGATAAGAAAAACTTTTAATTATGTTACACATTTCGCGTTATCATCGATTTTATTCTTACGTACTTAATAAATGTGGTTACGGGACGAAATAAGAAAATACGAATCGCCAACATTTTGTTGTCGTCCAAAGCGGCAAACGCAAATTACAATACAATGCATCGATAAATTGTTTGCGTAATTGCATTACCGACTGTGTGGCATTATTCAAATGCAATCACGTATGGAAGTATTTCCATCGCGGGCAACGTCTATTAGTTTCATATGGCAAATATTAATTGTGCTTTAATGAAGGCCAGCGTGAATAATGTCTGTCAATCCTAACCATATTCAGCTATTGTTATCAATTACTACAGTTGGTAGTGAATTAAATTTTAATTAACGTAAGATCTGAGGGTTTTGCGCCTGAAGTGACTATAAAAGGAACATTTTTTTAACACACAAATACACTTGTTATAGAGACCGAACAACAAATAATTGTTAGAATGTTACACAATAAATCTCTTACATAAAAATAAAAAAAACAAAAAAATATTAGTCAAAAAATATTTTGATTATACGGGCGTCACCTTTTTTTGTGTTAAATTTGATTGATTCACAAAAAAACCTTTTAGAATAAACTTTTTTTATTTATGAAAAACTTTTTAGAGTCACTGAAAATTTACTTACTTGTTTTAAGCATCTGTTATAGTAGTACTTGCATAAGCATTTTTTTAAGATCAAACTAAGAAAAAGTTGCAACTGTATAAAATTTATTCTCGACACGCCTACTTTTTGTCGTTGAGCAGGGATACAATATCAAATTTAATTATTCCGTAATTGTCTGTAGCGAGTTTCCATACCTCAACACGTTTTCTTTGTCTTTGTCAAAAGCCATCTGTAGCCTTTGGCTATTAAGGTTTCTAATTTTGTGTCTTCTGGTATTTCTGCTACTTGTTTTCTTAATGCTACTTGTTCTCTTCTTTCTAATTTTTTTTCAGTTTCTAGGATATTAAGCTTACGTGGTCCTTAGGTTTAGCGTCTAAAGTTACTTCTTTTTCTCGTCTGTTTTCTCGTTGGTGTGTTGTAAAAATCTTTTATGTAAACGGGCACGTGTTTTTCTTTCTGATCCTTGCGTGTGGAAATTGGTTGTTTTATCGGACCAGCGCAAGCAACTTATTCAGGATCACTATATTATATCTGGTTGGGATCACCCCAATGTTAGGCGCACTTTAGAAGCGCTTTGCTGTCACTTCTACTGGTCTCATATGAGACCTAAGATTGCTGAGTTCATACACTGCTGTTCTTCGTGTTCAAACTCACAACGAAGCAATCGTATTAGGTTACGTTGCCATGCATTGCCAAATACGAATCTTCGACCAGCGCTACGTTGGCTTTTAAAGGTGATAATCGAATCACCTTACAATAGGACTAGCATCACCCAGTCGCATAGATGCCAGAGATTCGGCCACGCACAGAGATGCTACAGAGCCATTTCCAGATGCGTGAAATATAGTGAGCAAAATTATATGTTTACTTGCAACAAGAAACGAGAAGACGGTTCAGCAACGTGTTGCACCTGTAGAGACGCACACCTCGCCAACTATATAGGATGCCCAACATACCCATAACAACAAATGCATACTCTAGCAAGAAAAATTAAGGAAAGTTTCAGCTAGGCGAAAGTCACTGCACCAGCATCAGCACCAATAGCAACATCAGTTCCTTCAGTTATGCCGACAACATCATCTGAAAAAAAACAGTATAAAAAGAATCTTAAACCAGCTGTAATGTCTGTTAAGATGAATAGATACGCTTCGAACTAAAAATAACACAATTTTTAATATAAACCCGTTACAAATAGCTATTTGGAACGCAAATATCATTAGTATTAAGAAGAACAAGCTACAGAGTTTTGTATACCGACACACCTTGGATATCATTCTGGCATTCGAAACATACCGTTGCGAGTGACAAGAGCTCACAACCCTCAACTACGTGCTGAGCCAATGAAAAAAGTGGTTTATGTCAGGAAGACGTTGTACTATTGTCATTAACCAACGCTACCGCTGCAAAGCTTTGAAACGACACAAGTCCATGTTCAAGCGGTTTTTATAAGCGACGTTATTTGTGCGGCCTACAATCCTCCGTCAGCCCAACTCGGGAAACGGACGTTGACACCAAGACCCCGACGATCATCGGTGGAGACGTCAACGCAAAACATCTATTGTCGAACAGTAGACGCAAACGGTAAGACTCTTTTTAACTACGTTAGTTTACGCCGCAACGTTATTGCAGACGGCCCGATCCAACCGACGCATCACCCATTATAGAAAAATCTCTCCGACGTTCTCGATATTACAGTGTTGCAAAACTCCAAGATAGATAAATTTGGACATTTGCGCAGCTTAGTTTTGACCACGACACAGTCATGGTTCAACTAGTCGAACCCACGACGTTACTTTCGGACACTCGTCATATGGCTGACTTTTTAGTCGTTTGTGCCAGAGCAATTTGCTGCGCTATGAAAGCCACATTTGCAACAAGATTCGCCAGAAGAATTGACAACGACAACAATAGCAGTGCACTCGCAACCCAGTTGACCGCAGAACACTCAACAGAAGGCAAATCGAATAGACAAACACTGAAACCGGCAATAGAAACCGAAGCACGAATCGCTCGGCACTCATAATGGCAGCATCTGCAAGATCATGAAAGCACTGAAAAACTTTGGCTCCAAGCACACACCGTTATTACACGGGCCGGACGGCATAGTTTACTCCAACGACGACAAAGTCGAAGCGTTTGCAAACATATTTGAACTGCAGTTTACAGCCACTTATAAAAACATCAATGTAAAGAGGATATAATACATCCACAGAGCAGTTTGAAACCGATTAAAGCAGATTCGAATCTCTCCAATCAAACACGCCAACTCTAAAAAAATAAGTCAGTTTATTTCTAGATTGATGATCAGGAAAGCAGCAGACCCAAATAAAATCAGCAATCGAGCGTATCGGTCTCTTAGATAGAAGCGTCGAAATACTCAACGCATTTTTAAGACTCTCTCATTTTTCTTTCCAATGGAAACTACCCTACAGCATCCTCATTTCAAAGCCAGAGAAGAACTTATCGATACCGCAAAATTGTTGTCCATTCAAATTGCTATCCACGACTGGTAAGTTAGTTAAACAAATAATCTATTTTCATCACTTCAGAGCAGTTTGGTTTTCGCAAGTGACACTACACGACGCACCAAGTCGTGTGACTGGTCAAGGCGATTACTTACAGGTTTGACTTGCAACAGCACACTGGAACTGTTCTTTTTGACTTCAAGAAGGTGTTCAACAAGGTTTGGCACCACGACCTCTTACTGAAGCTCTTGGACTAGGGCATTTTTTTGCTCATGGATTAACTTCTCCGTTTGTACCTACGTATCCGAACTTTTTAATGTGAAGTTACAAACTTCCAAGTTTAACACACAAAAAATTGAAGCCGGGGTACTGCAAGGATCAGAATTGGAGCCACTGCTGTACAACATCTACTTTCTGAATAACCCATGCAAAGTATGCGTTTTACGAAAATGACACCGCCGTGTTAGTAATTTTACATCTACAAATGGATTTACTTAAACGTTGGTACGCCGACTGTCGTATCCAAATCAATCTGACAAAGAGTGTTGCAGTACTCTGCATTCGTCGCAAACCAATGCTAAACCGTCATCTTATCTTAATGGAGGAGGAGGAGGAAAAGGACGAGGAAAACGTGGACTTAAAAAACCACCCGAATTTGGTTGGTTTAAGTTTTCCACATATAAAAATAGAAAAATTTAGGATATGTTATAAGAAGAAGGAATTCCTAGTTAGACGAGTCGGATGAGCTCTGTATCAGGTTCGTGCTATGTAATCATGAGATTTAGCAAGGCACCTACCTTGCTTATCCTCGCGTGTCAGGCTAAAAACCAAGTAGGCGGAAAAAACGCAATTTTGTAATAAACGGGGATAAGACCAATTAGTCCACACAGCTACAACTAGAAATAAACTGAAAATGTTAGTTAACTAAAAATAAATCAAATAAAATATTTTAAAATAAGCCACATACCGTTAAATAACTAAATAAATACCTTACTTTGCCGTAGCTAACTGTAAAATAAAATCATAATGTCATGCAAAAATAAACAAAATTATACTTTAATTTACGTTTGACTCTGGTCTCTTCTAGCGAATGCAATGAGTACATTGACACTAGTCTAAGGATGGATTCAGGGGAATTGGGATACTGGTTGACTTAGGTTCTTAGGGTATTTTTGTCATTATTGAACTCCGGACAGGAATGAATTTTATGTGACGAAGTATCAGGAAGACCACGACAAGCACCGGTCGTCATCTGCAACGCTAATGCGTTTCAAATGGCAACGGAACCCGGCGTGCGATGTGAGAATTTGGACGGCCGCTCGTCCCGCGTTATGAGACATGTTGATCCAGTCTAGTATATTCGGAATCAAGGAATATGTGTTATGACCTTTATGGGATGTATTCCACTACCGCTGCCATTAATTCAAGATCAAAGTCTTGAGATGGCGCTTGACAGCTAAAAAAGAAGGAAAATCTGCGGGCAAAACTTGCTGGTCCAAGAATGTGCACGAGCCAGCTCTTGCAAAAACTTTAGAGCATTATATTTCTTGCAATGGAAGATGCAAAGCTGGACATTTTGCCACAACACACAAAGAATCGATAGAAACAGTACGATATGCTCCGAGGATCGTACAAAAGAATAAAGAATGTAGGGATCCCAGTTTTTTGACAATGTGGGTATGTCGCAGTCTGTGGTACCAGATGTCTAATCCATATGTGAGATAGGGATGACTGCACCGTTGAAAATGGTCACTAATGATTTTCTATGTAGGTTTTAGTTACGGCGAGAATATTTGTAGAACAGTTTTGCCATTGTCAACTACATAAGAACAATGGTTAACGAAGCTCAGTTTATGATTGAGCAAATGACCAATGTATTTAAACTCGAAAACTCTTTGAACTGAAATGCCGTTGAGTCAAAGTGAGGGATTTCTTTTTAAGGAGGAATCAAAAACCATGTATTTGGTCTTGTCAGCTAAAACATCTAATTTGTTGTTGAGAGCCCAGCGAGTCAGAAAGTCCAGGCTCTGTCGTGATTTTGCATCCAGGTCGCGTTTGTTGTCTGCCAACACTGCGATAGTGATATAGTCCGCGTAAGCGAAAATGTCACAGTTTTTGGGTAAATCTTGTTCTAGTAAAGAACCTATAACTACGTTCCACAAACTCGGCCCAAAAGCCGATCTTTTTAGGCATCCTTTTGTCAGTCGTTTTGTGTAGGAGGAAGCAGGAACGTTTGCAAAATAAGTGATCGAGCGACTCGATAAATAGCTGCGAATAACGCGCACGGCGTTTGCAAGCACTCTGTTAACGACGAGAGATTCAATTATTGATGGCCACAATACGTTATTGAACGCTCCTGAAATATCTATAAAAATACATAGTCTGTACTTGGGGACGTTCGTTTGTACTTTTGTCATTAATTTACGATTGGCGTCTATCGTCGATTTGTCGGGAACGGAACCGTACTGGCTGAAATGGAATAATCTCTGTGGAGAAATGATGTCATGTATTTTCTTTAACAGTACTCGTTCAAATATTCTGCCAATTTTTAAAAGTAGCCTAATCAAACAATACGAATTAGGGTTCGAGATATTTTTCTTACCAGGCTTGAGAATCCTTGTTAACTTCCAAGTTTTCTAACTATTTGGATAACACCCGCATTGAACACAAGAGTTGAGTAAATCAATGAATGTAAAAGAGAGGGAATTTTGTACAACTGATTTTAGTACCTTACAGTGTACTCCGTCGGGTTCTAAGCTTTGTTCTTAGGAATTCTACTGACCACCGACGCTATATCTTCTTATGTAACCACCCCAGTCATGTCGAGACTCAATATTTGCAAAAGAACGTGCTTGGTAAGGATCGTCGTTGGTTGGATCGTCGTCTGGGAACAAGGAACTAGCTTTTGAGTTGATTGTGTTGAGCTCTGTGAGAGTGTATCTGACACCGTTACGGACGTTAAAGCGTGGTTAGATAGTAAGGAACTTTTATGAAGATATCTTATAAACTAATCCTTACGGACTTTTCTCTACAAATCTTTGCCATGAGCTAAATTTAGCGTTCTTCACTGTCACTTTACACCGTTGAAGCGCGGTCTTGTACAAATTCAGCCATTGAGCTTTTAGATCTGCTGGGGTTTTTTGAGTATGTTTTCTTAAGCAACGTACTACTTGCCTTAACTTATCTAGCTTTGGACTCCACTACGGCATAACAACTCTAAAATTTGAGCAAACTTGGTTTAAGCCATATTGGTTAGATTCAAAGATTTGCCTGGTCAACTTATCAATAGAGACGTTTATAGAATCGGAACCGATCGAGGATTTTTGACGATTAAATCAAAACGTATCAGTTGGTGGTCACTTTCAATCACCCTTGGAAAAACTTTCTAGTTAGAAAGCTAAAATTTGTGATGTTAACCGAATGGAAGAAGACATCCTGTGGGAAAAGCAAAGGAAGTACCTAGGCCGCTTTCTGGATCGACAACTAACATCGTGACAGCGAAACCCTTAACCGTTATTACCAAGCTCTACCTGTTGCTAGAAAAAATAGCGTTCTCTTAATTGACAACAAGTTACTCCTTTAAAAAACCGTCATTGAACCTATGCTTCACCCATATAATCATACGCAGCGTAAACTCACCTAGCCAAAATCATTGAAAACTCGCCATGGTTTGTAAAAAATGTTCAGTTACATTGTGATTTACAGGTTTCCACCATGAAGCAACTTCTCCATCAACACGCGGTCAGGATAGAAAAAGAGTTACCTGCTCACCCAAACGAAGAAATCAGAACCTTTTGAAATTACGACGTAGACCACGTGTATGGGTACAAGCGACCGAAGCACGTTCTCCAATAGACTAAGTACCGCGTTTCCGAACTAGCCGAGAACAGTTATTATATACTCTATTGTCAATTACACATAAGATAAAAATATTAATGATGTTAATCAGAAGTATTGTATGCCAATAAATGTTCAATGTTTTTCAGTCACTTCTATAAATTTAGAGCTTGGCTTTGTTTACAAGTTGAATACCTAATTTTGTAGTGATTCTTTGTTATATTATCGTTTATTATTTTAAGTTTTCGACTTTTTTCAGACCCTGATGAAGCTCTCTGATTTCTTTTAGCTCGAGAATAAATCTTTCGCCTTTAGCTAAAGCTTAGGTAATAGATATTTTTTATTTCCTATAAGAAAAGTATAGCGATGGCAATTTATTTCAAAAACTTTTTATTGCATAATTTTACGTTTCAAGGTCTCCTGAATCAGAAAAATGTATTTTTGACCAAAAAATTTTGGGGATCCATGTGTGCGTCTGTGTGTAACGATGTACCCACGATAACTTTCGAACCAAAAGTCCTAGCAATTTAAAATTTGGTATGGAAATGGTTTTTCATATTCTCTCAGTTCATCAGCCATTTTAATAGTTTTTCTTATATAATTTTATACGTATGTAAATTATTTAAATTATTTTTACAGTTTCTTATAGAGTTAATTCTTCCTAACAATTTATTCCAATAAAAATTTGTTCTAACATTAACAGGTTATTTGATATTTGATTTCTAATAGTGTATTTCATATACGTATAATCTTAGGTTCAAATCCTGCCTACGACAATTTTTTTTAGAGAAAAATTCCATATCTTAAAGGGAAATCAAGATACGTTAAAAAATAACATTTTTTTTCTTTATTCTTTTGACTTGTTTATAAACGAAGTGCTGCATCTTATTTAAATTATCTTTGGATGTACCCACGATAACTCTCGAATCAAAAGTCTTAGTAATTTAAAATTTGGAATGGAGCTAGGCCTTTTATTTTCTCTGCCTACATCAAAAGATGAGTTTGATAAAGAAACCGGAAGTGAATCAATCCGCTACTTTTAACAGTTTCTCTTATATAATTTTGTACGCATTTAAAGTATTCGAATTATTTTTACAGTTTCTTATAGAGATAATTCTTTCTAACAATTTATTTAAATAAAAAAATTTCTAACGTCAACAGTTTATCAAATATTTAATTTGTAATTTAAAATGAATTCCAAATATAATATAGTTTCGAATCCTGCCTGTGACGATTTTTTTTACTGATTTACTAAAGAGAGAAGTAATATCAAGGCGCACAAATATAGGAGTTAGTCGATATGATTTTAATGAAATCGAGAAGAAAAATGTCAAAAAAATTATAGCATGCTAGGAAATCAATACAACGTGTACATATCACTTTAAAATGGTTTTATGACAACATAATCTTAAAAAAATATGTAGACATTCTTTTATCTTTCCTTATAGGATAGTCGTGTGGTGACCAGCATATATTTATTTATGTATTAATTTATTCATTATAATGCGATTTTCTATTAGTATGACTTTCTTACCACGGAAAATTTTAGAACCCTACCTTACCGTATTTGAAAGTGTGCAACGAAGCTCAGGTAATAAGACCTATACGACAATAATCTCCTGTGACACGACTAAAATGGTTAAGTTGGCACTAGTCACTGATTCTAATCCTAGAAAGCCGCGATGTGGCGCGCAACTTCTCTTATTCTCTCAACCTCCATTATTGAGGTTGAATCTTGTTCCTCTAAACGTCGTTGTTTAGACGACGACGATACCAATTCCGACATTTTTTTTAACTGCTCTAAAAAAATTCTGTGAAGCAGATGTCTTCGTTATGTCTAAGTTAATATCCAGCAGTGAAGGATCTGTTGCCAAGCGTACAAAGTTAATGGATCTATTGTCTCGCATCCTATCCATATTTTGGAAATCTATTTTGGCTAAAAAAATGTCTACGCAACATTCGGACATTTTTGATGCTTTTCGGAGAGTACAAACGATCCTTTAGTCCGTAACTGACAAGTTGTCAGCTTCTGGCCAGCAGATCACAATTGGTTTTGTTTCGTATGCTTAAGTAGTTCGGTCGAGCAGAATTGCCGACAGAGTAAAAGTACCTTCCTGCAAATCCGTCACGTCTATTCAACAATCCTCAGTTGTGATTGTTTCAAAGCCATATTTCAAAACAGGAGACGAGACTAAAGCGACCCTAATAAAGGTGTTAAATCTTACCACGCTCGGACTTCGACTAGACCGAGTGATAAACGTTGGTCGAAACTCCCGTTGCCTGGACTCTGAAAAGACAGACTTATTTAAAATCCTGACGGATATCCTAAACAAGGCCGGTCTTATGGTTAGACTGCAAGGCAAAGCCCTTCCTAGGATTTTTCTCTGGAATGTTTCAATTAACCTTTCCCCGGAGCAGTTGAAAGAGGCAATTTTCAACTGCCGAGTCTACGTCGCCTGGTCATGCAGGGTCAATGACCACGTGCGCTTCTTAAGATGCTTTAAGTGCCAGAAGTCCGGTCACCAACAAGGTGACTGCAAAAGCGAATTTCAATGCGGAAATTGTGCTGAAAAGCACGATTTAAGAGGTTGTCCAAAAATTTGCAAAAAAACGTAGTAATGTGATACCAAAAATTGTTTCTAATGCGAGAGGACCTTCAATGTTATCATGAAGACACAGATCCATGAGCTACTTCGGAAAATACATCTGCACCTAGTAAAAGCCAATGTTTCCTGGTATTTTCCAACGAGGATCCGTTAGATTATCGTTTAGATACCTAGCACTGCTGTGGATATGAGTATGGAAAAGTTTTGAACAAAGCTTCCAAATGATAACGACATTAAAGCGCACAAAACCTGACGACAAATCCACTGGCCGAATATTGCAATTGGTATTCCCGCGGCTAACTGTAACTAAGGTGTAACCTAAACACGCGATTGAACTTGAGGATTTATTATATGGTATTACAAAGCTGATTTGACTTCCTGGATCACAAAGTGCTCTATATGTTTGAAACTTACCTCAACGATCTTGGATTTCTAAGCAAACTGTAGTCAACAATTTAATGGTAGACATACTAGAATTTGTGGAATTTACTGAGGTGCCAATGATTCAACAGCCGATTGCAAAGACTCTTTGACGGTGCGTGTGTGTCAAGAATTCCGTGAAGAAGTTCTTCCAAAATGCAACAACGAATAATGTCGCTCCGAACAATGTCGACACGAGGATTCTGACTTGCACGCTTTAACTAATTGCTGCTAAGTCAAACAATTTAAACAAACACGACAAGTTTTGACTACTGTATAGCGTTTCTGCGGATTGAGTTTACCAAAGAGAGGACCAGTCAAGAGAAAATGAGGACGCTTGTTGCCCCAACTACTACTACTACTACTACTACTACTATTTTTTATGTACCGAAAAGACCATATCCAGATTTTGCGGAATTTGGCAAACTACTGTTTTTAAAGAGAGCTGCTTCCAAAACACGACATTGATCGCTAAGGAGCTATATTTAAGTCCTTCGAATTTATGATGTGGCTGAGAATGATATAGTTTGAAACGTTGGCGAGTATCTGGATCTAGTTTTTTAAGTAATCAATTAAATAATATAAAACCCCAATAATGGATATCCGTAATCTGATCAATGACATCCAAATTCTCTACAAAAACGTTCAAAAGATCACGTAAGGTTTGAGGAGATTATGTGGTTACGTTCAAAGTGTTTTGACCACACGAAAATCGAACAGCGGACTGTTTTTAATGTTTAAGACGGAAGGAAACTTCCGGTAGCAACCCACCGAATTATTAGTAAACGAACTAGAAAATTACTTACGTAACGTTTCTGGGTCTTCTGGAAAATCGGGAGCTCATAACCAACCAAACCCGTAATAAATCAAGGTCTCGATTCACCCAGAAATGAGCGATTGCTTGACTTACCTTGATCTTACTTTTCCCTGCATGGTGGAGTTAAGTCTATAGCCCGCACAATTTACTCACTAAACAGCACGGTTAACATTTAAGAAAAATTAACAAAATAGAATACAAGAAAGGAGGCGTAAATACTCGGGTCAAAACTAAGTAACGTACTGTCCTATTCTTTTTCAAAAACTTGTATTTACAGCGACAAATAGAAACTTAAAATAGGGGACAGCAAGTCACAAAACCGAAAATGCAACTCGCGGAAAACTTAAATAGAAAAACGCTCGCGCTAACATACCGCCCACCTAAAATGAGCGATGCTCTATTCTAAAATAAAATTAAAAAATATAAAACAATATTAAAATAGAAAAAAAAACAAGGAAAGAAATTCAAACGGGTCTTGGAAGCGGAGCTAACCGCAAAAGCGAGCGAGTGAGATGACCACCTGCTGTTTTAACGGTGGCTATCCGAGAGAGACCATCAGGTCCTGGGTGTAACGCGGTCACTCGAACAAACAACCATGACATTAGCGGTCGGTTGGAATCCTGAACAAGAACTACATCACCCACTTGAAGACCGGGGTAATATTGAAACCATGTTAAGGTATGTAAATATTCAGCAGACCAGCGACGTCAAAAGTACTGTATTATGCTGTTTTGATGACGCCAGCGTTGTTTAGAAGTAAAGTGATTAGTATCTAGAAAGGAAGGAGATCAGGTAACGAAGAATCCAAAACGGTAGGAACAACAAGAGACGGCCACTGCGACAGTGAGGTCGAGAATAGTGATAACACGGTTAGCGACAAAGGTATGAAGACGATGTGGAGGAAGAGAGAGCTATTTGAGCGTCAGTGTAAAGGCGAGCTTCTTTAATAATACTAATGACAAAAACAGGTATAATCGAATGGAAAAGGCGGGCCAGCAAGAGCGCTCTACATAGTTTGAGTCTTGGAATTGACAGAACTTTTAATGAGGCTAACTTTGACTTAGCGATTATGAGGTGGCACGATTGTATTTGTCGAGACTCAGCGGAACTAGAGCAGGCGTAAATAGCAGCAGCACGTCCCTTCTGAGAAGCATCGCAGAATCCAACTACGTGTAAGATTTTATGAAAAGAAAAGGAAATGCATCTTGGTATGTGTATTTGAAAGAGGTACGGCAAGCCTTCGACCAATTTGGTACATTGAGAGGTAAGAGCGGGGCAAAGAACATCATCCCACTCACGCCCTTCGGCCCATATACGTACATATTGTAGAACGAGCTTTATTGTAAAAACCAGAGGGGAAAGAAACCATAGATGATGAAATAGGATCTATCAATATAAAAAAAACTGCTCTTTTGATGCAGTCACCACTAAAGGGCTGAACTTGAAAGGAAAAAGTGTCTAAACAATGATTCCAGCACAGGCCAAGGACCTTGAGAGACTTATCCTCAGTCGAAAACATTAGAGGAGTTTCTAAATGTTTTTCAGAAAGACCTTCTAAAACTTTAGGAACATTACTGGACCATTTACGCAATTCAAAACCTCCTTTTCCTAAAAGACGAGCAAGCTTGGTGCGGAGAATTAGTGCGTCCTCGACGGTGCCGACACTGGTTATCACGTCATCAACATACGTATTCTTCAGGATAGCAACGGAAGCAGTCGGGTAATAAGATCCTTCGTCCTCAAGTAATGTTGAAGACATTGCTGAGCCAGGTAAACTAAAGGAATTAAGTCGTACGTAACCGTATTTAATTCATACTCGACGACAGGATTATGCATGGATTCGCCCCAATAAATGTGTTGTAAACAGCGATCATCACGAAGTAGCAAAATTTGTCTATACAACACATGCGAATGTCACAACATAACGCGATCGGATTAGTTTATCTTATAAATGCACTTGTTAAAAGTTAGTAAAAACAATGATAGTGAGATTTAACACGATTGTAAACTAGTTTAATTAGTTCTTAAGATACCTACGTATTTTATAAATAATTTTCTTAGTTTTTTTGGCTAAGCGAGTTCCAATTTCCTCGCGATTTGATTACTTACTAATTTATAAAACAAGAAAACTGGTGGCGCTCAACTTATATTTATGGTTTTTTTTTATTATACATACATCGCATCATTCAAATTATACATTACATTAATTCTATAACATTGTTTTTGTCTCTCGCTACTTATTAAGAAAAACGAATTCACGCCTAGCCTCCGAATTAAAACACCCGAGTTGCGGGCTACAGCTTGTTTACAATTTAACTATTTAACATTTATTTGAACAGAAATTACTCAAAACAAGAAAATAAAAAAAAAACAAAAAAAAATTTAAATTAACATAATATTAAAACAAAAATGAAGTAAACATAAAAGTAAAAAAAAAATAAAGTAAAGTGAATAATCGTATCAAAACAAATAAAATTTTGTAAGAAATAAAACTAAAGCAAAATCATAAAAAAAACAATTAAAAAACTTAATTAACCAAAGCAGGGCCGTGTGCGCATTAAATAAATATCAATTCAATACAAAATAAAATAAATTATTCTATTTTAAAAACAGCATGAAGATTTTAATAGTAAATTTTCCGGTTAACGTCAAACCAATTTTTAACAAAACGAAATTTTGTCACATAGTTTTAACAAATACGGACATAAATAATTTATTAATTACATTATCGATAAAATCGTTAATTCGCAATACTCATTTTTCGCTTTCAAAACACTTAAACGTGTAAATAAAATTTACAAACTTTAAGTAATTGGTACAAAATAAATCGTCGTCGTCATAAATTTAGGAAAGAACATGTGGTTGATTCTGGGTTGCCAGATGTAATCAGAAAGAAACGTTGAAAGATGCCCCCCCCCCCTCCGCAGAAAACTATGTACCTTCGGAATGTTCTCAATAACCGCCACCACGGTTCCACTCTTTCCAACCCCATACTTCCACCCCGTACATCATCACACTTTTAATCAATTTTTCAAACATCTTCTCTTCTCGATCTCCTTCCCAAATACTCTTTTCCCTAAACTCCATACCCGCCCTAATATCCTGTTACCCTTCTTTGCTAACTCCCTTATATGCGCATCATCTTTATTATCATACCTTAGCCTATATCCCAAATATGTCTCTACATTCACTGCCTCTATCTTCTGTTCTCCCCAACTTAATTCATCCTTTTTCTTCCCTCCTCTCCCTTTTTGAAAAACTACCATCTTAGACTTTCCCACATTTAAACCCAAATCTTTCCTTTCCAGATACCTCTTTATCGTATTTATCATACCTTTCATCTCCAACTCATTTTTTGCCACTATGACCATATCGTCTGCATATGCCAATATCCACACTTTAATCCCTCCCTCCATAACAATCCTACCACACTGACCACCCTTCAACACTTCTTTTATGTCACCTATATACAGTGCAAATCAAATTGGGCTAAGAGGACACCCCTGCCTTAGCCCCTTCCTCGTCCAAAACACTTCACTAACACTATCCCTTATTTTTACCCTATTCTTAGTCTCTTTATATATCTCTTCCAGTTTCCTCACTAGTTGTTCCTCTATTCCCTTTTTTCTTAACACCCTCCATAGCTTTTCCCTATTCACATTATCAAACGCAGCTTCTATGTCTATAAAGAAAGCGTATACCTTAGCGTTTTTCTTATCTAGCTCTCCATTCACTAACTGTTTCAATATATAGACATTGCCTATTGCTCTTCGTCCCACTCTAAATTCCATCTGCCAATCTGGTAATAGTCTTTTTTCTTCCATTTCCTTTTCCAACCTCCTTTGTATAATCATGGCATACAGTTTATAACTTACATTAGTGACACTAATCTCTCTATAATTCTTTACCTCTTTCCTATACCCTCCCTTATAAATCGGCAGAATTAAACTTTCTATCCAACTCCCTGGCAATTCCTTCCCTTTCCATATTGTATTAAAGAATTTTCTTATATTTCCTCTCACTCTCTCCCCTACATATTTTCATTGCTCTCCTTGCGTACCGTCCGTTCCTGTCGTCTTTCTTAATTTTAGTCTATTTATAGCTTCCTCCATTTTCTCTTTCGTTATCTCCCACCCCTCCTGTATTGTATTTACCTCTTGCAATATCACCTGCCCTGGTCCTTCTATTGTTCCCTCCAAACGCTCCATGCAATAATCCAACCACACCTTTATATCTGTTAAACCTCCTCTCCTCTTATCTCTTCTTCTTTCCTTGTTTAGAAATTCCCACACTTCTCCTTCTTTCTTTATTTCCTTTATTTGTTTCTCCATTTCCTCTTTATACGACACCTTTCTATCAAAACATACATTTTTTAAATTCACTTTCTTCTCCTTATACTCCTGTACATCTATTATACCTTTCTTCCATCTTCTTCTAGCATTTCTCATCTCTGTTTTTGCCTCTCTACATTTTCTATTCCACCATCTATTTTCGTTCCGCTTATTTCCTTGTCTTCTCTCAAACCTTATCTTTTCTACTGCTTTCTCCATTTCTGCAGTCAACTCCTTTAGTCCTTCTTCCCCCCTACATTTCCCCAAATCACTTGCTCCAACTTCATCTTATATCTTTCTATCCTTTCCTCATTTCACACCTTTTTCACTTCCCATCCCCTCTGTTCCTCCTTATTTCCTTGCTCTTTTCCTTTTAAAATCACTTCCAGTGGCTGATGATCCGATTCCTCTTCATCCCCCACTTTAAACCTTTCTATGTCCTCCCACATCTCCCCACTCACTATCACGTTATCGATCACCGTTTACTCCCTCCCTCCCAAATAAGTGTAGTCACCTCTGTCCCTCTCCTCGATATTTCGATTAAGAATTGACCTTCTTTTTTCCTCACATATCTCCATTAACATTTTCCCATTCCTATTAACTATCTTATCTATGCTAGCTCTTCTCTTTACTTCCCCTCATATAATTACTCCTCCCTTTCCCCTGTTTTCGCGGTAAAATCATCCCCTATAATAACCTTTTCCTTTTCTTCCCCCTGTACCATTTTCTCAATCTGTTTACTTATCAACTTCATTTCCCGCCCGTACACTGTTAACACTATATATTTTTCCTTTCCTTTTCTGACCATATAATTTTTTACGATCCTTTTCCCTTGCTTCTTGTCTCCCTCCTCTTCTTCCACCGACCAGTTCCTTTTTATACCCGTTAGTATCTCTCCCTTTGCTCTACCTTTACTTTCTTTTCTAGTTGCAAATTCCACCTTCCAATTATACCCCTCTAGTAATTTTTCCTTCCATACTTCCCAGTCTTTTTCCTCCAACCATGTTTCCGACATTCCCATCATATCAAAACTCTCTACGTATCTCCAGAAATCCTCTCCCTTATTTTTTATGCCTGCCACATTCCAAAACAATAATTTCATTTGATTCTGCTTTTCCATCTCTTTTTCCTTAATACTTGCTAAGCCAACAACATTTGATCCATCCTTCACTCCCCCAACTCTTAGTTTTTTGCCCTCTTCTTCACTAGAGTTCCTCTCTTCTCATCTCAAAATCTTTCTTCACTTTCCACCCACACATTTAAGAATCCTATTTTAATCCTTTTCCCCTCTCTCTTCATCTTACTCGCCCCAAATCTTATCTTTTTTTGTATATCTATTTCCCTTCTCGTCATGTCATCGTCTAAATAAATGCTCGTGCCTCTTAAACATCTTTTTTGCTTCCATACATCTAACTTATCCTCAAATGTACCCCTCCTTACTAACATTACACGCTCTGCTAACTTTCTAGTTTCTACCACTGTTTTCTCAATATTTAAATCCTTCTTCATCCAATATTCCACTTGCTCCTTCTTTCCATCTTTCACTTTCATACCTCTTATGATTATGTTTGTTCTGCTTTTTTCTTTTTCCGTTTTTTCCCAGCTTCTCTTTATCTTCTCCAATTTGGCCTCCAACTTTCTATACTTTTCTCCCATTTCTTCAAATTTCCTTTTCTATTCTTCATTTGACTTTCTTAATTCTTCTTTCATCTCCTTTACCTCTTTATTACTCTCTTCCAACTTCTTACCCATCTTAATTTGTTCCTCTCTTATACTCTTTACCTCCTTTAACAGTTCTTTACACATTTCCACTAACTCCCCATCTTTCCTCTCTTTTCCTTCCGCTACAGGTGATTTCCTTACTTTGGTGCTCTTCCTGAACACCTCCTCCACCGTAACTTGCCTTTTTCTTTTTCCTTCTGACCACCCTTCCTCGGAATCCGACATAATTCCCCTTCTCCTCTAAACTTTACACTTAATAACTGTCTGCCTTTTTTGAATAACGAAATGTTAATTATATTAAAATCACCGAAAAAACAAAAACAAAAAAACCACGTATTTTATAACTTAACAAAAAATAATAATTAAATTAAGTTTAAATCACCAAAAATTCCACTATTTTCAATTTATAAATGCAAAATGTAAACGCCGGAAAATCCACGTTGATTATAAAAGTATCTTATAAGCGCGCCGCACCTTACATCGTAATCAAACGACTGCGTTTTAAATACACTGCTGCGTTTATCTACGTTTATAAAAATTTTAACTTTGAATTAACTGCCATTAAAACGTGTTGATCCAGATTTAATAAATTAACGCAACGTAACTGCACAACTTTCCTCTATCACCGCCAAAACGTAACTCTACCAAAATCACTTATGTATATAAGCTTATTTGACTACCATTTCCACAATGGCTGTCTTCAAAACTCCATAAAAGAAAACCATACCACCAAGAAGTGCAAAAAGCATGCAAACAGATTAAATAACGTCACAAAAGTAGTGTTGGGCAACGGTGTTTGTTTCTTCGTAAACATGTCAAATTGACAAAATATTATATTACATTACTGTCTTAAACATTGAACTGTCTAATAAATTAAAAGAAAGATTGCATTCCCACGTAAGTTAATCGATCTATCGCAAAGAAACTAAGCGCTACTGCACTGAGAATGTATTTCAAACAAAGAACTTTTAAACAAACTTAAAATAAACAAACTGCTAAAATATATTTAATTACAATTATATCTCGGTAGGGAAACATAAATAACCACTGGAATTTTGATCGAACAAAGAAAATGTCAAGTCAACACAGATTACGGATAATTCAACAGCGTACTAATTTTGAAATAAATTAATACAAAATTTTATCCACAACTTTGAATTATAAAGTTGCATTTAAAAACGTAAATTAATTTTTTTAAATCAATCTGAAATCCATAAAACAATTCCACAATACAAGAAATGAATAACGGCAATTTAAATACCGGGTCTTTCATGAAAGTAACCAAACAACTTTAAACGACGCTTACAAGTGTCAGACGTTAATGTACTCATTGCATTTTCTAGAAGAGACCACAGTCAAACGTAAATCAAAGACTAATTTAGTTTATTTTTGCATGGCATTATGATTTTATTTTACAGTCAGCTACGGCAATGTAGGGTATTTATTTAATTATTTAACTGTATGTGGCTTATTTTAAAGTGTTTTATTTGATTATTTTTAGTTTTTTTAGTTGTAGCTGTTTTGACTAACTGACCTTCGTCTATTACGCACGAACCTGATACACAGCCTATCTGACTCCTTTAACTAGGGAATTTTTTCTTCTAGTAACATATCCCAAATTGTTCTATCCTGTACAGTATGTGGCAAACTTGAACCAAGAAAGTTTGGGTGGTTTGGTGGGTCCACATCCACCCTTCTTCCACTCCTCGTTGGTGAAACCTTACAAAAGTGAGCGAAACGTTGGCAACTTTGATTACATCAAGCCGATTCAAACCCAAAAAATGTTCTAATCTTAGTATAGACTCCGGACTTGGAAGCCTTCGCAATTACATAAAAAAGGCAAGTTTAAAAATGATGTCTCAATTTATAAAAGAAAATATTTTACTGGGGTGCAAGTTTAATAACAAAATGTTTTAATAAATTAACCTTAAATATTTTAATGGTTAAAATTAAAAATATCTACTAAATTAACAAAAGTTATAACTTTAATTTGATAAAAAACATGTCAGCGATCTGTTTTAAGTAATTATATATAGAATTGGCAAGAACTCCAACTCATTACTTAAAGTTTGTTTTGATGGATGGCGCCACATTAAAATATTGCCTGATGCTAATAAGCAACAATATTCATTTTTATTAAATTTATCGTTTTGTTGGAATACGAAACTATTAAATAAACTTGTAACAAATAGATTAAAACTCTGAAAATTAGAAGTTGTTAATGAATGTCGTTTCCAATTGGTTAATCAAAGCTGGCCAAAACACGAAATACAAAGGATTAAATTTAGAATTTCGAGTTTTAAATAAAATTTATAAAATGAAACTTCAAACGAACATTCTACTAAACAAAATCGAGATTAACTGAAAATACGTTTTGTATATGCACGTACATATGTATAAATGAAAAACTTTTACGCTTAGTAATTGAATAATAATTGTCATTGTTATTAGTTTTTGTTGTTCGTAAATAATTGTGCTTGTCAACAAGTACAATTTGCAATAGCAAAAAAATTAATGTTTGTTTTATATAGAAATATTACTGCAGTTCTTTTATCGTTTATGACTTAATTGACGCAATTTATTTAAATTAATTTTTTATTACTCAACTTTCAGTTTACTGATTTTAAATGTGGGTTAAAACTTTTCAAAACAGAACGAACAAAATAAAATTAGAGACGCAATAAAATTAAGTTAAAAAATTTACTAGTAAAACCCATGGAACTAAACACAAAAAGAAGTATTTTATAACCAAAAACAATCGCCAATATTAATTTCCTTGCATAAACTTGACTTGACATCTACATATATAAAAACCCGCAAAAATTTTATATAAAGTAAATTTTCACCGCCAAATCTTTAAGGAAAACAACGCACGCAGATTGAATTTTCCTTTAATAAATGTAAGTGAAACGGCAGGAAATAAAACAATTCAGAGAAAACAATTTCGTACGGCAAGAGCGTTTTGCATCCGTTTAATTTCCTCCCTAATTATTATTTAAATGTTGAAATCAAATACAAAAGTAACGATTAGTAAGAGATAATAGATAACTGAAATAGATTATGTTGTTATTCGTTTTGTAGGTTTTTGTCTTGCAAAATGCTGTAAATACTTGGTTACGAATGGATTAACGGATAATCCGAGATTTAAATTTAAATTTACAATCCGTGTGTTTTTGTTTTAGAATTGGGCAAAAGTTTCTGGTCTGTTTTAATTTTAGTTATTGTAGAACGCGCTCTAATAAAAGACCACAAAATGCATAATAAATTTTGTGTATGGACGCGAATAATTTGTACGGTTAAGCAATGAGCGATTATTGTTCTAGTAAATAAGATCAAAGAATGTTTTTGTTCTGTTGTTAATTTGCATTGTTGCCTAATGGAAATAATGGGTTTATACATCCATTTACTGTTAATAATCTTTATATAAATTTTATCTATTGTATTACGGGCATTATTTAGAGTTGTTTTAGTCGACAAAATTAATTATTATAAAAACGCCGATCGCATATTCAAAAATTTTAAAAATTGCAATGCAAATTTATTTTGTTTTGTATAGTCAAAAGAAAGGATTAGAAAATGTTGAAACAATCTGCAAAAAAACACACAGAAATACAATCTAAGTTATACACATACCTTAAAAGTAAAAATTAACGCGTCTTATTTTTTCGTATTTTTTACCTGTCTACACAAATAATAGCGTCAAATTTCGTGCCTTTTAACCATAAAAATATGTGAAAAGTTACAAAAATTTGAAAAGATTTTAATTTTAAAGACAATAAACGTTCGCGTACATCGAAAACATTTGTGAATGTGGAATTGCAGAAGTTAATAGACAAAGATCCAACCCAAACTCAAAAACAATTAGAAGAAACGTTAAATGTGACACAAGAAACAATTAGCGACCGCTTACGTGCAATGTGAAAGATGCAAACACTAAAAATCAAAAAATTATTTGTGAATGCTGCTTCAACGGTACGTAAGAAAGTCATTTTTGCATTAGATTGTGACGTGTGATAAAAAATACATTTTTTTCAAAAATCTTAAACGTAAAACATTGTGGTTATCGCCTAGTCCAGCTGGTTTGTCAATTTCAAAGTCAAATCGCGTTGGAAAGAAAATAATGCACGGTGTTTGATGGAACCATAAACTTCTGAAACTTGGCGAAACAATTATTACTGATTTGTACAAATAATTAATTTGAACCATGCGTCGAAAAATGTCACACACAGCAAAATCAGAGAAAAACGCATTGAAATTGTTTGGTTGGGACGTATTATTGCCTCTGCTGTACATTCCAGATCTAGCCCAGACTGATTATTACCTTTTTACTACAATCAACCACGCACTGGCTGAACAGCACTTTGTAAATTTTGAAGAACTGAAAAAATGGCTCGATTAATGGTTTGACCCAACAGATAAAAGTTTTTTTTGGGATAACATTCATAAATTGCTAAAAAATACACAACGTGTGTAGAATCAAACGGCTAATACTTTAAATAAATAACATATTTTAAACTTTTTATCTTTCTTCTTTTTACTTTGTATAATGTACGTGATTATCTTATTGATTTTGTTCCGTTGATCTTCGTTTTTAAGCATATGATTCATTATGTTTTGCGCGTTAATTTCGATTTTATTTTCACCCATCAGTTTCTTTTTTACGTAGTTCCATTTTTTGCATTTGAATATTTCGTGTTCTGTTGTGTCTTTATGTTGGCAGTATGCACAGTTGTCGTCGTCAGTTTTTATGAATTTCTTTAAATAAGCTTCTAGCTATTCTTATTCCCGCTTTCCTTTGGACTCCTTCTATTTTTATCTTGTATTTTTCTGTCAATTCTCTCCATATCTCCTATCCATATAGGACCATAGAGTTTGCCACGCTTGCCAGTAGTTTCCTCTCGTTAGTGTTAGGTCCGTCTATATTAAGCATAATTCTTGCCAACGCTGCAATAGCCTTATCCGTTTTTTTATGGCTTCGTTTATATGCGTTCTCATATTCCAATTTTTTCCTATGTGAACTCCGAGGTACTTTATATTATTCTGGCTTTTGATAACTTTTTCTTCTATTTTGATGTTTATTTCTTTAATTGTATTTCTGCCTTCTAACACTGCCTTTCTGTTTTTTCACTGGCCACTTGCATGTTCTTCTCCTTGATTTTTTTCATAATTATTTGTATGATTTTATGTAGTTTTTCTTCCAGTTCTGTTTTGTTTTTTCCTGTTCCAATTATTGCCAGGTCATCTGCGTAGGTGATTGTTTTGCATCCCATAGGTAGTTTTAGCTGTAACATTTCGTCATAGAATATATTCTACAACGTAGGTCCCAAGACGGAATCTTGTGGCACTCCACAGGTCAGTTGTAGCTTAGTTTTCTTTTCTCCGATGGTTATGATTCTATCTTCTAAGTATTCCTTGATAATTTCTATTAAATATTGTGATATTTTTTTTGTTCCTTTCTTTAATTATTTCTTTCCAGGGTACTTCGTTAAACGCGTTTTTGACGTCTATTGTAACCATAGCTACAAAGTCTCTGTTGTTCTTTGCTTTTCTTCCGAATTTGTTCTAGTGCAGTTATTATTGATTTTCCTTTTCTAAAGCCGTGTTGGCTGCTGGCTATGCTGTTTTTTTCGTTTAACTCGGATACTATTCTGTTATTTATGATTTTTTCATATAGTTTTCCTAAAGTATTTATTAGACATATTGGTCTGTGCGTTTTCTTGTCTGTTTTTTTTATTAGTGTGAGTATTGCTGTTTTCCCGCTTTTTGGGAATTTGGTGTTCTTGATGAGCGCATCTAAAACTGCTTTTATAACATCCGGTTTTTTCGAGCTATGAGTTTAATAACTTCTGGTGGTACACCATCTGAGCCTGATGCTTTTTTGCTTCCGATATTTTTTCCTGCTTCTTGAATTTCTTTAATTGTAATGTCTGGAATCTTTTCTGGTGCTATTCTAGTTTTCTCCCATTTTTCGTTTTTTACTTTTAGGAAGAGTTTTCTCGCGATTTTTTCCTGCTCTGTGTCTGTAATGTCTAATATACTTTTTTTTATTAACTTGTTTATTGCAATTTTGTACGCCATTCCCCATGTATCTCCATCTATCATTCGACATAGCTTTTTCCATGCAACCATCTTAGCTTTTTCTATTTCGGTCTTTAGTATTATTTTATTTTGTTTGTTTGTTGTCTCCATTTCTTGTATTATCTGGTCCGGCAGTTTACTTCTTCTTCCTTTTTGTAATTTTCTTCTTTCTCCTTGGCACTTACTTATTAGTTTTTTTATGTCATTATTCCACCAACAAGCTTGTTTTTTGTTAGTTGTTCCTAGTAGCCTAAGTTTTTCGTTGCAGGCTTTTTTTAATGCCCTATTCAAATTGTCGTCGTCGTGTTTTCCTTTTTTTTGCTCTGTTATAATTTTGATAATGTCCTCCTCTTTCGCTTCTTTTTGTATTTCCATCCTTGTATTTTTCTTTTTGTTTCCGTTGTCGTAGATTCTTCATTTTGTATTTGGATATATATATATTTTTGTGGTCGCTAAGATTTTCCTCGTTGCTGATCTTCCATTTTATTGTTTTTTTTGTTAAGTTTCTGGTGACTAGTGTGATGTCTATATGGGACGTCATACTTCTTTTCTCGAAAGTCGGTGTTTCGTCATTGTTTAAAATGGTTAGTTCATTTGCGATTATCCATTCTACCATTTTTTCTCCTTTTTTATCGGTTAAATCTATGTTTTTTTCGGCGCATTTTTGAACAAGCAGATTCATGGCTGCTTTTCTTCTTCTCACGTTCACTTGAAGTAGTTTAACCTTTGGCTCCATTATCTTTTAATGCGTTTTTAACTGTTTCTTGGTCGGTTAGTATATCTATACCTCTTATTATTATGTTTTTTGTTTTTATTCTTTCCCCTTTTGCTTCCACTGTTGTTCCTTCATTGTCTGTTTCAATTATTTGTTTTAGTTTTGATAGTGTGTCGTTGTCCTTTGCTAGGGTTATTAGTAAATTTCCTTGTTTGGTACTCCTGACCTTTTGTATTTTTTCCGCTTCTTCTCTTCTGCCTAACCTTGTTTTTATATTTTGTAATGTATTTTCATACGATTTTCCATTTTTTTTAACTATTAGTGCATATGTATTTCTCTGCTGTGTTTTATGATCTTCAGTACTTTTTGTTTTTTGTTGCGTAGGTATTACTATTTTTATTTTCTTATGTGTATCTTGAAATATACTGTCGACCATTTTTCTGTATCTGTTTATTTCTATCTTTTTAATTTTTTGTAGTGTTATTTCTCGGTCTTCTTTTGTTTTTTCCTTCAGAGTTTCAAGTTTTTTCCATATGTCTATTTCCTCCTCCTCGTATTTGATTTTAATAATTTTTATTTTTCTTGTTGTTGTTTTCTGCTTGACTGTAGTTTTCCATTCTTTTTCGAGTACTTCTATTTCTCCGTTAGCGTTTTTTAATTCAGGGAAATTAATGGTTATCATTTTTTGCGGTACTATGTTTTCTTCCGCTTTTTTTGTACTAGTCCATACTGTGTTTGTGGATTTTGTTTCTTCCAACGGGTGTCCCTCTTATATTTTTGTTTTTTTGTATACTTTGTAGGTTCATTCTTTATCTGCAATTTGCATCCATTCTTCGTATGTTTTTATATTGTTTATATCGTTTATCTTTTCTTTGCCGTCTGTTGTCCACTGTACCGTTTGGATTTCTTTGTCTATACCGTTTTCTTTATCTTTTTGCGTTTCCGCTTGTGTATCCATTTCGATATTCATTTTTTCTATTTTTTCCCATTTGTTTTCTTCGAGGAATCTTTTGACTATATCCTTATTCAAATTGTTTCAATTTTTTTAGGCTTATTGTTACCATATATCTTTTAACTCCCTTTTGATGTTTGCTGTTCCTTCTGCTTTATTAATCATTTGTTTGTGTAGGTTTTTTTAGAGATTCTACTGTTTCCATTATCTCTAACACTGCCGGATTTGTTTTTCTTTCGTAAATTTCTTCTAGGAAGTGCCTGTCTGCAGCTTTTCTTTTTCTGTTGATGCACTCCAGGAGTTGCATCTTACGTGTTGTGTATAACTTAGCTTACCAGTAGATATACTGTATCTTGAGGCCTGGTTGCCTACCTCAATTACAGGGTCACTTAATGACGACCCGGGGTTTTCCAGTCCCCGTGCCGGCTCTAGGGTATCCCTCCCTTGCGCGGTAAAATTCGAATTCGTCGGGTGTAATTCCATTATTCCATATATTTTTGTATAGAGTTGTCCGTTTATTGAATTGCTTTGTTCGTACATTTAACGTGCCCTGGTGGGAATCTAATACAGGACTATTACATTGCTTTTTTTTTATTAACACGTTTGAAGACCAGGACATTTAATTATACAACAGGTGGGACATCACATACACTAAGCATTACAAAAGTTCTCTTTATATGATTGTTATATAGACTTTTATATTTTTTTGCTTTGTTTTTGGCGTTTTTTCAGCTTTTCTTTTTTATTTCACTTGCCTTCCTTATCATCTATGTTTTTTTTCCGTATTATTTTCTCGCGTAGTTTACTCGTAAAGCGCTCCGTCGTTTTATTTTTTGATTGCATCAGGTAAAATTGTTCAAATTCGTTTAGTATGCAAATTTTATAAAAGCTCTCCTAGTTCTGTTTGTCACCCGATAAGCTTCCATTTTTTTTCTAATGATAGCTGCTAGAATATGTTGTCGTCGAAAAATTTTTTGGCGCTTATCGCTTCATCGGTTTCTGTAATATTGTGTTATCAAATTTTTTACAGATAAGCATTTTGTACCTCTGTAGTTATTTTATTGGGTTTTTTTTCTTTTTGTTACCTTTTCCATCATCTTCGTTTTACCGAGATCTTTCATGTAACACCTCACATGCCTATTTTACGTTCATTTTTAGAGGTTTTTTTTGATCAATTTTAGTTTATTAGAAATTTTGTCTTGTTTTTGCAAAAATTGTTTTTTACCTTTGTTTTTAGTTGTTTTTCTAAACATTTTTGATTATTACCTTATTCCTTGATGTTTTTTCTTTATCGCTTTTTCGTTTGTCCGTGATTAGCTTATCATTCCTTTTCCCGCGTTTTTGTTTGTTATTTAATTATGAGGCTACCGTTTTATCCCCTTCTTTCTGCTTGGTGTAAAATGGTGCTTCTTTTTCTTTTGGTTGCACTTGCATTTTTTAAGTTCACATATACACCTTTCATTTTACGTTTAAACTATTTACTGTCACTTTTAACTGTTTCTGCCTTAATCTACTGGAATTTCACATAAAACTTTGTTTTTTTTCGTAAATTTTTTGCCGCTAGCACTTACTCTCATATTTTTACACTGATTTTTAATATTTTTTACTTCATTTGTTTTTATGGTCGCGCTGCAAGCTTTTGTAAACGCGTCCGTTCGGTACGGAGTGTTCTAATTATACCCACATATTTTAAACTTGCTTTGCAATCAAACTTGCATACTTTTTAGTTTATTAATGTTATAAAACCCCATTTCTATCTTGAGATTCCATAATGCCCGATTTTTGTATAACGGATTTGCATGTGAGTACTTCTTGGTGACTAGGTAGAAAATTGAATATCGGTCATTACGTAGTTTTAACATTTCCCTGACCGCCCGTTGCTGTTTTTGTAGATCCTCTACCCATACAGGAAACCCTAGAATTAGAAAACGGGATCAGACCTGGGCCAGTACTGGGAAACCTAAGTTTGGCGTACCTGTATTGGCCCAGACTTGGCCTAGGACTGGGTAACTCAGCCTCGGCCATTCCATGAGGACCCAAGCTTGGGCCTAGACTGGTTGACCCAGCTTCGGCCATGCAAATTATTAGCCAAGCTTGGCCCAAGCTTGGATAACCCATCCTTGGCCATTCTATGAGAATCTAAATTTGGTCCAAGCCTGGATAACCTAGCCTTGGCCATTCCATGGAGACCCAAGCTTGGTCCTACACTGGTTGACCTATCCTCGGCCATGCTAATTCTTATCCAAGCTTGGCCCAAGCTTGCATAACCCATCCTTAGCTATTCCATGGAAACCTAAGCTTGGACCAAGACTAGTTGACCCAGCTTCGGCCATGCAAATTATTAGCCAAGCTTGGCCCAAGCTTGGATAACCCAGCTTTGGCCATTCCATGGAGACCCAAGCTTGGTCCTACACTGGTTGACCCATCCTCGGCCATGCCAATTCTTACCTAAGCTTGGCCCAAACTTGCATAACCCCTCCTTGGCTATTCCATGGAAACCCAAGCTTGGGCCAAGACTGGTTGACCCAGCTTCAGCCATGCAAATTATTAGCCAAGCTTGGCCCAAGCTTGTATAACCCATCCTTGGCCATTCCATGAGAATCCACGTTTGGCCCGAGCCTGGATAACCCATCCTTCCTATTCCATAGGGACCCAAGCTTAGTTCAAGACTGGTTGACCCAGCCTTGGCCAAGGCTGGATTATCCAAGAAAATAACAATAATAATTTTTTTTCAATGTTAAAAATTTTCAAAATCGGTTAATAAGTTGAGTTATGATAATATCAAAAGTGTAGAATTGAAACTGGAGCCGTTCGGTTACGTATGGCGAGATTCGGGTATTTTCGTTTAGCGCAACCGCCATCCTTGTTTACATCATCTGTTAGTTAAATGTAAGATTATTCTCATTGCTAGAGTAGTAAAAGTGATAAATCAAATCTCCGAGTTTCAGTTATACAGTCATTGAATGTTAGTACTTTTTAACTAGAAGGAAAAAACCTTCAAATATAATTTCTTTTGTTTACTCCGCAATTATCACGAGGCGAGGCTACTAAAAGTAATTATGTCTGATTCTTACCTTAGAGTTTAAAGATGGCGTGCGTTAAATAAACCAAAAAAGTTTTGAATAAAAAAACTAATTTAGATGTTAACCGGCAAAGTTTAAATAATCAAAGTGTAAACATCAGCTGTGTGAGTGACGTTAATGACCCTAGTGATACAGAAAACCAAAAAATATCAAACAAAAGGTGCCAAAATGAGTTGAACTTGAATGTGAACTAGTGATGGAGAATAATAACTGTACTAGCTAAATGTTAATATAATTTAAGACGAGATCTAAATAGTAATTAAAAAACTTTATGTAATTTAATAGTACATAATACAAGTAATAACAATAAAGTGTAAATACGTTCATACAATTATTTATTCCATTGTTTTATTAATGCTTAATTCTTAGCATTTAATTTTGAGATAGTTTTAGCAATTAAGCGTGGCCCAGTACTGGCAACTAAGCATGGCCCAGTTCTGGCAATTAAGCATGTACCAGTCTTGGCAACTAAGCATGGCCCAGTCTTGGCAACCGATCATGGCCTAGTCTTGGCAACTTAGCATGACCCAGAGCTGGCGATCAGGACAGGGTCATTATTATCATTCCAGACTTTTGCCAAGACTGGGTCAAGCTTGGCTTACAGGTTTGGTACAGGCTTTTACAAATTTAGGCTCAGCCTGAGCCAAGCCTGGGCCCATGGTACTTTCTTCTATGGGTAACCGTGCAAATCGTTTCTTAAAACTACCGCAATCTCTCTAGACATCTCATGGTCTTTCCTCACAGAGTGTGTAATAGCGTAATTACTTTGTGTTTGAAACAGGTTTTGTTGTTCTTTGGTCGTAACTCTCAACATTTCATTGACTTGATTCCTAATTCTGCTTATTATTACTCTAGCGCAGATTTGGTCGATTGATGTGGGTTTTGCATACCGTATACGCTTCATAAAAATTTTCCCATTGCTTCTGCAGCTTTGGCGACGAACCACGTTTTTTTAAAGATCATATAATTACACTATGCGGTTTGGTTGGAACCCACCGTTTTGTGCCTGGTCTCCATTTTGTCGCTGACGATTTGTGTGTTTTTACTGACCGCTTCATTAATACGTCAACTTGCTGAAGTTCTCTAGTGACGACCAAACATGACACATGATAGTGTTTGATCTGTGTTTTTGTGGACAAATGATCGGTATGCCATTAAAAACAGATACAAGTACTAGTCTAAGTCTCTTGGATGTTTGGACACGATTTTAGCTATAAGCACATTGTTTGATTCATTCGTTCAACTATTCCATGTTAATAATTTGTTACGTGAGTTTTCCCGTAACTAAAAGAACGACGACTAATTCAGTTGCTCCGGCAATTGAGTCAAAAGCTCTGTGTTAGTAAATTATAAAATAATTTAAAAAAAACGCCAAAACAATAAAAGATTAAGGTGGGAGACACTGTTTAAAACTACCTACAGCAAAAACAAATGACAAAACAGAAGTAGTAACATAAAGTATATTTATTTTATCACATACAGCAGTCACGTTAGAAGAAAGTACATACATAAGTATATTTCTATAAATTTTATCAAACGCTAGCACGTAGGTCGGTATCACAGACAAAATATAAATTACGCCTTTAACTAGACAACCCGTCGTACAACAAAGTGACTTAGTCGGCCTAATTTTACATTCAGAAAAAAAATGACTTTCTTATTCGCAAATTTAAATACAAATATACGAAAATCAAAGATTTAGAGAATCAAAGTACCGTATAATAATATGTAAAACAAAAAAACGATTTTATAATTAATTGTGTTAACAACTTGTACGTACAGTCGTCCTTACAATCGACTAACCACAGAAAATCTAAGAATTACCATAGAAACTAAAATACCTACAATTAGTTTTTTTTCATAGCATGCGGTTAGCTACCGGCACTGTACTAACATTTTCTAAAATTTAATTAAAATCTAACAAAGACGTACATACGGCGTTATCACATGTAAACCTTTCTTATTCATACGATTACTGATAATAAACGACTGCGCAGAGTTGTCCTCAAATTAATTTTGTAATTTTTGGTAAAAGTTTCTTCCAATACGATAATAATTGCATTCAACCTCTCAAAAGTGTAGATAGTGTTAGCTTAGTCTGCTTATCATCTCCACAGACAAAAAAAACGTGTGGGGGTATAGAAACCCACTACAGACAATTACGGAATAATCAAATTAAACCACAAACACAAGAAATAAATTTTTACCCCAAATAACATTATACTAAAGCATTTATAACATCACGAATCGACAAACTTTTTAAAATAAAAAAGACTCGAGACTTAAAGTTACGGATTACGTCGGAAAGTAATTTGTTACGTGTCGGTAATCTTGGTTTTCCAAAATTCGTATTTTGCCACGTCACTGGTACGCGGATACCACTGGTTAAATATTTCAGCGTAATTCGATATTTGCAGTACGAATCTTTTGCTTGATTTCATTTCCCGTTTAAAATTTGTGGTGAATAGTATGGTTTTAGTAGAAACCTTGTTTGTTATTTTACTTTAAATTGAGTCTATAGTTCAGTTTATTTAAATTTGTGTATTTACTATGTACATTGACTTGATTCTAATCAAGTATTCTTAATTTTTATTTGCATTCAAGGCTAGAGTTTGAAAAATATACGTCGACGATTGTAAATTTACACTTCTCCAAAGTAAAAAAAGTAATCTATTTACTATAAAGAACTTCAGGTATGGGGTAAGTTGTATGTTAATACTAATTTAAACGTCCACGTCTTGTTTCTCGAAAACTACTTCTTCGCTACTGCATGTAATTTTTAATGCATGTTCAATTTTGTTTCATATTTTATAGTTTTATTAATAATTGTTAATTAGCTAAATTTATTAAAACATTTATATCTCTTTAGAAAAACATTCATACATAGGTTATGTAGTATTTACTGTTGTTTATTTTGTTGCTTGTTACTTCTTGAAAAACAAAAGTGGTATTTTGATGTTAAGTACAAAATACTAGTATATTAACGTGTTGGTGGTTGTTTACCTTTCTCATAACTTTTTCTATAATGGTTTCATATGAACCCTTGGTGTCTCCGAACCAAGGATTCTACTGTTACAGCGGAGTGGCGCCTATCTTTTTTTTATTACAATATGTTTAAACACGCCCACTCGCCGATATTGCAGCTAGCTGTGGTAATGTGGTTGTTACCAACCGGACACGCTGGATTAAAAGGTTAGTAACAGATTCCAAAGGAACTCCAAACCGACAGAAAACGTCTTTTACTAAAACGTCTGCGACTGTTGCCGCTTTTTGATTTAGTATGGTGTAAATCTTTGTTTATTTTGTTAAGTCATCTATTGCTACTAAAATGTATTTATTTCTTAAATTAGATTTTGTGAACGGAACCGCAAGACACTTTTAGGAGATTAGAGTGGACAAATATGGGTATAAACATCAATGGTGAAAGACTTTCACATCTGAGATTTGCAAATGACATTGTCCTGATTGGCAAGACTAAAAAACATCTAAAGAAGATGCTTACAGAACTAGAAGAAGAATCAGCAAAAATTAAATTAAAAATAAATTTGAACAAAATAAAAATAATGAGCCACATAGAAATACAAATAACTGTTAATGGAAAACAAATAAGAAACGTCGATAAATTTGTGTATCTGAGACAAACGATTATAATAGGAAGACTAAACAAATAAATAGTAGAAATCAAAAAAGGATTTCATATTTGCGGAGTTTACATCTGTATCAATAGAAGAAAGAAGGAAAAAAAGAAATGTTGTAAGGCGCATAAAGAGTGGAAAAGCCCCAAGGCCCGTTGCCATAAAATTCTACGCTCGGCGTGTCGAGTGATCGGAGACGACTTGCTGTCATATGTTGCTGACATGGTTTGAAAATGGTTTCTTCCCGAGAAGATAGAACTTGTAGAACCCAGCAGAAAGGGCGCTGGTATCTATTGACATTGAAAACGCATTTAACTCGGTTCCGTGTAGTAATAGAAAAACTCAGGTATAGAGGAGTAAGCGCCCACTTAATAAAAATAATTGCAAATTATTTGACAGACCAGGAATTTATTTACTACGATAATCAAAACTGTAGCATGGAACAAAACGTAACGTGCGGTGACTTCTTGTTCATCCAGCCCTTTCCATCAGTGGCTCTGACAGCATATGCGGACGATTTGGTAATTTTTGGGAAGAGGTTCTCCTCACAAGCACTGGAAAAAGCTATTGACAGTGTTCTCGTCAAAGTGGATAAATAGATGTGCTGTACAAACTAAAGGTGGCAGCAAATAAAACTGAGGCCATAGCTTTTATGGGTAGAAGAGTGTTTAGTCAAATTAGGTTTAACCATAGAAGGAAAAGTGTAATTTCCAAAGGCAATGATATATCTATGCGTTACTATTGACAAGCATCTATCTTTTGGTCTACATGTAGAGAAGGTGGTTGAGTCGGCCAACAATAGTCATGTGGCACTTGCAAAGCTTATGGTTAACGTCAAAGGACATCACAAGCCATAAGAAAACCTATAACGCCGATATAGAATAAGGCAAAATGGAGAAACGTAGTGCATAAAACACAAAGAAAACTTGCCTTGAGAGTGATATCAGTATATAGGACGGTTTTATTAGAGGCAGCTACGAGCAGATACCATTCTAATAGATCTGTTAGCTAAAGAAAGCAGGAAAGCTAAGAGTGGAATGAGCAAAATGGAGAAGAAAGCCATTACAATACAGAAATGACAAACAAGAAGATCAGAACATACAAAAGCGACCTGAACAAAAACACTCATTCCAAACTATTATGATTGGTGTAATAGGAAATACGGAAACCTGAGCTACCATAGCACTCAAGCGCTAACAGGTCATGGCTGCTTTGGAACATACCTGAATGGCATTAGAAAAAAGGAAAACCTTTCTTGCTTTCTCTGCGGCAACGAAATAATAAAATAAGGCTAAAGCATAGCGAAAACTGTAGACTAAACTACAAATATGTGATATGATAATTTTTTAATATTTAGCTAATATTAACTCATTATAAATTAATTTTTAGACCTTAGAACTCTTGTAATACTAACATTTTTACTGTGTGTTCTTATGGTAAACATTTTGTTGTATTTTACTTACGTTGGTCTTGCACTCTAACATGATAAATTTTATATACAAGTTGTTCTGTGCATGCTTGACTAGCCGAGTATTGGTACATAGGGATGGAAACTGGTTACGGTCTGGTATTAAAGGTTGATTGTTTATTTTCTTGAGGTTATGCAAGGGTGAAGAAAGCATGAATGCGTGCCACCTTGCATAATTAATCGCGTCAAAAGCCACTTGAGTTTGCTGCGGCGGGCTAACGTCCTTATTTTAAAACAAAGCAAAAAAATTAACATATTGAAAAATATCGTGACCTCACACCTGGCGCCAATTGTAACAAATTTTCATTTCATTGGGAATTTTTTTGACTATCGTTTCAAGTAGTATAATTCAGATTTATACGGGTTGCATTATTAATACAATTTTATATTCTGGATAATTCTCGTGTTTTATTATTATTTTCTATATTATATTTACTACTATCAGCAAAAAAATAAGGAATTCATAAAAATAATAAAAAAATTTTAAGCCGAGATTTTAGTTTTCTTTACCGGAGATTTCGAAACCAGTTTTATCGATCGAAGACCAGTCTATAGAAGCAGGTTTTTAAGGTTCAATCAATCAGTTTGTTCCAGGATCTGACGGTGTCTACTCTGACGTGTGACGAAAGTTTCGCTTGTGTAAGAACGACAACACGGGAATTATCCAGAATAAAAAATTGTATTAATCGTCTCAAATGTTATAAATATTTATGCATGTTTCATTGTTTTTTCGCTTTCGCGTTAAATTAAGACACAATTAAACGTAAATTGTACGTTATTAAAGTTACCTGAGTAACAAGGTATTTTACGTTTTTTTAAAAAAATAACTCTTAACCAAAATAGAGTGGTTCTAAATTATTATAACTTTTTTTTTAAAAATTTGTTGTATGCTCGTTAATTTTGCGTTTAATTTTAAGGTATTGCTCACGTCTTTATAAAAACTTTAGCGTTTGTAGTAACAGTTAAGCACACTTGTACTCTACAAAAAACGTTTTTTAACGCAATTTAATTTATGTAGTAAATAGAAATTAAGTGTATGTTAATAAAACGTTATATCAACAATAAAAATATGCACTTGTTTTTAGGTGTCTTTTACGTTAAAAATTAGGTAAAAGTTACGTATTTGTCAAACGTAAACTTATCGTAACAATGTATGTAAAAATAGTATTATTTTCATATATATTTATCGTTCTAGTTATCACAAAACTTTTGGTAAAAATTACATCTTTTTTAACGTAAATTATTGGATATTTTTTACGTAAAATTTACGTAAATTGCTAATACATTTAAACAAAACCTTAAAAAAAGCTTAAAAAAAGAAAACAAAACCAATACGGACTGTATTTAAGCTAATAGCTACGGCATCAGATTTAAAAAAAAAATTTATTAACTGAACGTCAAAAACTAATATTAGATCTAAAAAACATAATATTTAAATTCATTATAATCTCGTTTGTTTATAATAATTTTTGTTTACAGAATAAAGCAGAGAAAATCTTTGGTTAGCGAACAAAGATTGAAATTAAATATTTGACGAAGGTTACAATGTTTATCCTTTTCAGAACGATAGTAAAACCAACAGTATTTTGTTTTTTCAATTTGCTTTTGATAACCGCTTTAAAGCGTTCTTCAGTCAAACAATTTTTATGATTCCTGAGCTTTACTACTTTGCACCAATCACTTAGTATTTGCGGTTACGATAGATTTACGGCGTCTTTATCTCCATTCAATCGCCACGATTCTTTTTTTTTCGGTGCCGAATCGAAGCCTTTTTAGAACAAAGGAAAAAAAAAGCTTTGGCGCCGCCATTAGCGCTTTTCCGAACGAAATTTTAATTGAAACTTTGCGAACGTTCTGTACGCGTCGTAATGCGACTATTAAAGTCTATGCTTACTTGGCTTTCGACTTTATCTTTTGAAGTAATTAAGTGAATAATGTACATTTCAAAGGTAAAGTTTAAATTACACCTTTTAAGATCCAGAAGGGGTCATTAAGTTATTTAGCAAAGGGTTTTGTGCCAAAAGTTTGTGCTTAGAAAACTATCTTATTTATCGTTCGCGTTTTGAATTAATATTTTAAGTAAACGAAGCTTTATATTTATTTTGTTTTTTAGTTTTTGTATGTCAGACGCGGCTTCTATAGGTTCAAACTTGTATAAAAATCGATTTTTTTGTCATATTGGGTTTTTTCCATTGCCTGTTTTGTTGATATTAGTTTGTACAAGCTTAACTTTTATGTTGTAAAAGAATTTTTTTATGTTTTAAGAAAATATAGGATTTTTATTACTGCAACATCAACGCGTACGTGTATAATATAATTGGTTGAAGTACAGCAAGAACTAAATAGTCCAACAAGCAGATCAAAGTTTTTACCCACAATCACAATAACTTCATATGGCGAAGCTAAGAATTTAGCAATGCTGATGATTAGTACATCAGCATCTTCTACAGCTAGTTTGATGGTGATGTTGGAAGTTTCATGTGCAGCCTGAAGAAGTTTTTTGTTTCGGTCATTATACTATATATAACTCCTGCTGAGGTGTTGAGTTGACAGTTATTTTAACAATTCTGACATCAACTGATTTTGTGCAGTATATGCCCACCATATGCAACAACAATCCCGGCCGAAGTTTTAGGTCACCGTTAGCAACCCGGATGAGTTGTTACGATAACCTCCTGCACTGTGACAAGATTAGATCTTTTGTACCTCTCTCTCGTTGGACTCAGGAGAGATCTATGTCTTTGACGAATTCAATCAGGCCCCTGGTCGGAAAATTTAGTAATTCTTCTTCCGAGATGAAGATAAAATCTAGATATGTTTGCCTGTTTAGGCACAAAGCTAGGCACCTTGTAATGATGTGGTCCATACGCTCCACCTCTTCACCACAGTACTTGCATGTGTCATTACCCAGCAGTCCCATCTTACTCAAGTGGTATCTGCAGTGGATGTGTCCTGTTAATATAACACACAGGAGTTTTAATTCTCTTCTTCTTAACTTAATAATTTCTTTCCTTCTCTTTTTATTAGGGTTAAAGAACTTTTTTGAATGTTTTAGACTCGGCATTTTGTTCCAGGTTCTGTTGACTACTTTGTTGGCCTAGTTGGTGATGACCTCCTGATAGTCTCTATGGTTAAAGCCATACATAGGAGATGGCTCTACCTACTGCACCTAATTTTACTTGCTGATCTGTTTTCACATTGTCTCCTATTTCCTTATGCCCTGGCACCCAAACAAGTTCATCTTTATTCTTGTCCACCAGCTGGTTTAGGGATTAGGCACTCGTGAAGCATGCGTGATCTTACGCTATTTCTTTGCAGTGATTTTAATGCCGCTTGGCTGTCCGACATGATGCATATATTTTGTTTGCATCGGTTTTTGGTAATCAGATGTTTTGCCATCATATAGATGGCGTGTACTTTTGCTCGGAAAATAGTGGCTTTAGCACTAAGAGATGCAAGTTTTTTGAACTTAGGTCCGACCACTCCTGTCCCCATATCACCGTTTTCTATTTTGGATCCATCTGTGAACCATTTTTGAGAAGACCCCGGCACGCAGTACGTGCCTCCCGCCTAGTCTTTCCTAGTGGGGAACCTGCTTTGTATTGGTCATCAAAGAAAATTTTGAGTTCATGAGGTCGCTCACCGCGGTCATGTCCAACAGAAGAATGGCTTTGAGAATTCCCAGATGACCTTTAAGGTTGCCTAATTTGAAATGGTGTACCTTATGTAGTTTAAGGGCCAGCTTCATAACCTCCTTCTTAATTGCCAATGGTAAGGTATCCAAGCTGAGAAGGATCTCCATTGCAGCGGTGGGTGTTGATTTTATGGCGTCTATGGTGGTCAGACTAGTCTTTGCACCTTTGTCAGCTTCGCTTGCGCGGTACTTTGGTCTACTTTTCTCCACCAAACTTCAGACGCGTAAAGAAATCTAGGTCTAACGACTTGCTTGTAGATCCAATTGGTTATGCTGGGGTTCAAATCCCACCTGTTGCAAACCATTTGGCCACAAGACCATAAAGTTTTTATAGCCTTGTTGGTTGTTTTGGACAGGTGACTTTTCCACGTTAGTTTTTGGTTCAGTGTCACCTCTAGGTATTTACCTTGCTTGGAGAGAGAAATGGTAGTTTCATTTAACTGAATACTAAGGGTATTTAAATTCCTTCGTTTAGTAAAAGGAACGATGGTAATTTTATTAGGATTTTTGTCCATGCCCTCTTTTAAGCACCAGTTACGTGTTAGGTTGGTGGCATTTTCTATTCTCTCTGTTACGATGAAGTCATGCTTGCTACTCGCTCTTATGGTTCTGTCGTCAGCATATCCTAAAACGTTATACTCTTCTCTACTCAGGTCGTTTAATAATTCATTCACGACCAACGACCACAGCAGTGGGGATATGATTTTCCTCTGTGGACAGTCTCTTGTAGTGTCTATCTCACGGGTGGCGCTACCAATGCTGGTGATTACCTGTCTACCCATCAACCTGTTCTTTATCCATTGAATAATAAAGTCATTTATCCTTCTCTTTCTGAGGGACTGAGTCATTGAACAATAGACGGCGCTATCAACAGCGCCCTCTATGTCCGTAAATACGGACAGGGTTATTTTCTTTGACTCATGTGCTTTCTCTATGGTTTTTACAATTTGGTGTAAAACTGATATCGTTGATTTGCCTTTGTGATAGGCAAATTCATATTTATGAAAAGGTTTAACTGTTAAAATCTCCATTCTAATATATTTGCCCACCAACTTCTTCATTGTTTTGAGCATAAACCACGAGAGACTTATTGGACAATATGACTTTGGATCATCTAGGTGTTTTATACCTTCTTTATGTAGGAATACAACCTTTACTTTTTACCATGCTTGGGAACATGGCTCTATAGCAATCTGGATCTGAATATTTTGATCAATGTCTCTAGCAAGATGTCCTGTTCTCGTTAAATGGGTGCCGGAAATACTCTATCGGGGCTAAGAGTCTTGAAAAGTTTGAAAGTTCCTGCGATACACCCTAAAAAATGTTTTTTAATCAAAACCTTCACAGATTCCTGAAAGGTTGACGTTAAGGTGCCATCTTCACGTTTGAATGCACTTATGTTACTTTGGTTGCCTCTTGATAGAGGTTTCTGCATTCTGCTTGCAACAAGTGCTTCATCAAGGTTCTCACAAAAGGTCCTCTAAGAACTTTTCTTTGATTTACGAAGTGTCACTTTGAACTCAGCAAGAGCCTTACGGTACTCTTCCCAGTTATATGTTCTCTTTAATTTGTTAAACTCCTTTCTGACTTTGCTACGCATTTTGATCAGCTCAATGATTCACCAGGTGCTTTGTTTTTAGTCTTTATGGTTTTAAGAGGACAGTTTACTTCAAAGGCTCTCGTTATGGCCTCCGTTGTGAGGTTAATTGTTTTCTTGAAGGCGTTTATTGATCTTACTTTGTTTGGTATTTCCTTTGTGCCATTATGCAGGATTTCAATTGATCTTTCTTAGAACCTTGTGTGTTTGGTTGGTCATGCAACAAGCCCCCATCTTAAACATGACAAAACAGTGATTGGAAATGAACGCCTCCCCAGACACTTCCCAATCCCTTATTAGATTTGAAGCCTCTCTAGACACTAAGGTTAAGGTTAGAACCCCCTGCATCATAACGTTTATAAAAATTAAGCGATTGCTTTTATTGGCTACTACCATATTAGAAAGTACTCATAGTGTGATTCACCTTGGTCGTTGGTATTGTTGATTTCTCAGGCGGTGTTGTGGGCATTGGCGTCCACCCCAAGAATTAGCTGTTTCCTATTGGCTTTGCAGTAGCTAATTAGTCGTTTTACCGTGTCTGGTGGCGCTTCCTCTTCCTCTCCAGGAAAATATGCCGACGTCAAAATAACTTCTTTTTTTTTCAAAGAAACACTTAGCTATGCCATTATAGTGTAAAGTTTCCTACCTTTGGTTTTAGAGTATCCTGCATTCAGCAAGTACTTTTATCTTTTAAAAACTGCGCTACACAACTTTATCTTATTTTGGTCTACATTTAGGCGGACGGTATTTTTGACCAGTTTCTCTACCACACCTTCTGGTTCAGAGGCGCTGCTTTTCCCAGCCTCCCTTGTTTTAGGTTTGGGTTTTGGCTTTGAGGGGTTTTCCTCCTCTATTTTGTTTTTATTTTTGTTTGTTTCAGAAAGGTTTAAATTGTTCCCACAAGTAATTGAGGATAAAATTGTCCATCCGGCAGAGCTTTTTACTAGATAAGGATATATACTCTGGAGGGCTCCTGGTATCCAGAGATCGGATACTAGAGGTTTTTTAAACCTAAGCCATTTATCCTTGGCGTAAGCTGATTTACCGTAAATTGGGGGATGTTTATTCACTTACTAGTCTAGATCTGCCGTGTTTGGTAAAAGCATGGTCACCTCGAGCAGAATTCAGCTTTTCACTGCGCACGGACGGCCTTGCGCGAAGCTTCATATGGAAACCAGGATTACCTCAGCTATGCGCCTAAGGCTCAGTACTTCTTAAGGAGATACCTCAATGCATCTTGGCCCGTCACCATGAACTACATGCTTAAGACTCAATCAATTCCCGATTCATGGAAAACGACTAGGCTTGTTTGTTTGGATAAGGGAAAAAATGCGCCAAAAAAAAAAAGAAGTTTATATAGACCCATCTGTTTAATAAACGCTATTGCTAAACAATACGAACACCTTACAGTTGACAGAGTGCGAAACAGCATAGAAGAGGCAGGAAGTCTATCAGACAGGCAATATTAATTAATTCGCGGCAGATCCACAATGGATGATCTAGAGACCGTCAACTGCTAGGCTAGAACGACTCGCCTAGACACAAAGAAAACTTAAAAGTTCTGTGCCTTGGTTACGCTAGATGTCAGAAAGGCACATAACTCCTTAGCGTAGCCAGTCATAATCGAGACACTAATAGAGAAAAAAGTTAGCCCTTACTTCACTAACATCGTTCAAAACCATTTTATTAATAAAAAACTGATAATACAAAGCTCCAATTGATTAGAAACTTTCTAAGTCACCTGCCAGGTGCCACAAAGTTTGGTATTGGGACCGACTTTGTGCCACATTTGACAGTATGCTAAGAATTGCCATCTGCTTACAAGCTCAATTTATCGTGTTTGCGAACTACATTGCCGTAATAACAAGAACAGAAGACGAGCTGGCAAGAGTGACAAATATAGCAATAACACAAATCAATTATTAGTTTATTAATCACGACGTGAAGAAAGCGCCAAGCAAAACAAAAGCCATAGTCTTCTCGACCAAACGCCGAATAAACACCATCTCATTTAGAAGCGACTGGTATCTGCTGTGGTTGCTTTGAATGTGCTATATGCTGCACCCATATAGACCGTATCACTAAAAATGAGGAAACACCAAGACATAGTTCAACAAATGCAAAGAAAAGTAAACATTAAAATTATATTGAGCTACAGAATTATAGCAACAGAATCAGCTCTACTACTGGTTGAGAGTATACTTTGGTACCTACTAGCAGAAGAAAGACATATTGTGAGAGTTGGTTTACTGCACAAGAAACACGAGAAATTACTAAGCAAAGTTGACAGGTAAAATGACAAAGTGGCTAGAAGAGTAAATATATCTGCCGTCTTATACCCAACATCTAACCGTGGCTAACTAAATTACCATCTCACTCAGGTACTACTCTGGTTTCTGTTCAAATTGCAAATAAATGTTTCACCTATTGCTAAAGCAAAATGACTTCGATTTAATTCATTTTGTAAGCTATCAAGCAAAATCGCATAATTAAGGCCGACAGCAATTTTGTAATTTGTAATCATAGCGTTGTTCATTTGTGATAAAGTTAATCCTTTTTACGGTACTTTAGACCCTTGCCTCTACGAGGTTAAAAGTGGGCAACCACTTACAAGCCATAAGCCCAACTGTTTCTGGCAATAAGCTCTTGTGAACGGTTAAAAGGGTATCAGGAAACAGTTTATTTCTTCAGCCGGCACACCACGAGCGTCAAGCTGTCGCGCTTTACCTCCCCCAGAAACTGTTAACATTGCTAAAACTTTGGCTGATGTCCAAACAGCCTTGTAGAATGTATCAGCCACAACTGCCATTGCTGCGCCTCCTGCCCAACTGTCTTATGCCCAAGCGGCACGTTCAAAAATTGTTAAGAAGGTCAAGGTACTTTCTGATAAACCTGCCCCAAGTAGCTATAAATGTTGGCTATTGTTTGGTTCTATATTGGTCCAATATTTAAATATTGGCAAAGAAAATTTATGTATAGCCAACATCGAACCGATATTGAGAAACAACACGACACCAATATTGGACAAGATTTGTTCAGCCGATATCGGCACAATTTAGAATTGCTAAATTAGTTCAATATACGAGCTAAATATAGAGCCAATGTTGTTCTTATATTTCCAACCAACGTAAACATTTATATGATTATAAATATCTGTCATTCTTTCGAATATTTTCCATGTTCTATATATTTCTTATTTGCATGTAAATTTTTTTTGTAACACATTAACTTCTAAAACAAAATTTTAAAATTGATTTAAGGGAATTTTTACTATGTCAGAGTGGCACATTCCGGTACCAAAGTTTAACCTCTATGACCGGTGTATTTGCAAGCGCATTTTATAGTGCTTATCCTAGCTCTTTACTGCATACGGAAAATCACGTTGTATGAAGTTGTGTGGTTGTGATAGTTGTTAGCATAGCCTTTTTGTACCATTTCAGTAGTTAAGGTCATCTTCAGACTAATAGTGTTTATTTATAATAAGGTTAACACATAATTGAATTGCAATTTTTAAACCTTGAAGAGGAGTTGTACACATTTACGACGACATATAAAGACGTACAAAATGGTAGTGATTATGTGTTGATTAATCTTTTATTCATATCTTTTAGATCTTCGTACATTAAAGCCGCATATGGCGCAGAACCACCATTTAGGTACAATACTTTACAGATATTGGTTCTGTACTTTTTTTACTAGATATTTTAGATTGGTCTAATATTATTTTACAACTTGGGTTAATATTGAACCAATACTCTCACTAATATTGGACCAATATAATTACAAACGTTAAGCCAGGATATTTTGCCAATATTGGTGAGATATTGCATTTTGTTTCATACATATCATGGTCCAAGATTGAACTATATATTGAGCCAACTTAAAAAAATATTGAACCAACGTTGGTCCAATATTGCATAGCTACTTGGGGCTTCTTTGGTTTCTCGTTCAACCGTAGTCATAGTCTCTCGCTGATGAGACAAAGACGATTTTAATAAAAATCTTAGATCTTCAAAAGTACGGCCGTCGACTTGACCGTGTTACTAAGACAGACAAAAAAAAACATGACCATAATACCAGTAGCCATCCTTGATAAAGCCAAACTTGTGGTTAAGCCCCAAGGTAAGTTGTAACCACGTCTATCCGTCCTAAACGTTTTTACTAACCTGTTCTTTGAGCGGATGAAAGCGCTTTCTCAAAACTTTCACGACGTCTCTGATGAAGTGCTTCATATGGCCAACCAACATTTAAAAGTCTTGTTTTGCTTTGGTCCCAAAAACGAAGCCAACGGCAACTGGATCATTGAGGTTCATTCCGAAGTTCGACGATACCTTTTGGCATTGCGCCGCGTTTACGTAGCGTGGAATGCGTGTAGGGTCATTGACCATATCCGAGTTACTCGCTGCTTTAATTGTCAAAAATAGAGCCATTGTTCGTCAGACTGTGAAAACGAGATACAGTGCGGCCATTGTGATAAAAAGCACAAAGATAGACATGCCCTAATTTGGATCGAGACCCTACATGCGATAACAACGTTTGTATTGGCCACAAAGGAGGCATTGTCAAACACAAAGCCATTTCCAACACCTGCCCTTACCTGAAAAAACTTGACGTTAAATATCCAATACCGATTATGGACTTTGAAGACACTCAATTAACTTTGAGGTTTGCGCAAGTAAATCTCCGCAATTCACGTGTTGCGACTTTAAAAGCAAGTTTTTCTTACTACAACAATATAGACATATTACTTAAGAGCCATACGCTTAGGTTCAGGGTACAAGCTCGTTGGGGAGGCTGTACCCTTTAACAAAATTGGCGCATTTTTGTCTATGCGGTACTATTCGGCTATTGTTTTTAATAATTCAAAACCTGTCGGAGTGGTGACACTCAGCCATTTAACTAATGACTGCAATGCGGTCGTCGGCGATTATTGGCCGTCGAGTGAAGATGTTCGTATTCATCTTCAACACTTAGATTAAATTCTTGATGAACTAAGAAACATTCCGATTATTATGGCAGGTGACTTCAACTTGAATCGCAGCTTTGGCACTCCTTGGTGACAAACAAAGAACCTCGTGGGTGAACGTGACCTCTGTGTTGTCAACGAACCTCATCAACCTTTAGTTTCGCTAGCCGTCTAGGTTCAACTAATATAGATGTTACATTAGATTCTCCCTCTTCTTTACTTCATTTCTCTCTTTTTTATGTATCAGGCATATTAATTTATTTCTCCATCTCTCCAGTAATCTTTCCCATTTCCATATTTTGTTTACTATCTTTGTCGTCTTTTTGCTACATTTTCTTTCCCGTATACCCACTCTTCGTCTTGTATCCCATCTTCTTCTGCTGGCTTTTCTTTTTTTATCTTCTTTATTTTCTCTTTTACTTCGTCTTTGGTTATTCTATCTCTATCTTTTTCGTTCAGTTTTACTGCTGCTTTTTTTGTTTTTCTCTTTTTGATTTTGTTCTTCTCCCACCTCCCAGCAGGTTCCTAAAATATCTCTCCCATTCTTTTATTTGTATTGCTTTTGTCTTTTATTTTCTTTTCTTTTCCTTATTGAGGTACTGCCATATTTCTTTTTCTGTTTTTATTCCTTTGATCAGATTCTTTTTTCTTTTTATGTTTTCTTCCTTCTTTCTCTCGCATGGTTTTTGTAGCTGTTCACTGCTTTTTTGTATTTTTTTTGTTTTCTTTTTTTTCTCACTGTCTTAATGTTCTTTTTGCCTTTTTCTTTGCCTCCTTGCATTCTCTATCCCATATTTTTTTCCGTCTTGTTTTCTCCCCCTTTCACTTTATAAATCTGTTTTTTTATTTTGCTTTCCCCATCCTCTCTCACTTATTTTCTCCACATTTTTTTGTAATCTTTTCCTTACCAATACCGTTTTCCTTATTCTCTTCAGAATGATTTGTGTTGTAGCCACAATGTATTTAACAAAATACACAGCGAACTCAATTAGTAACATCTTATGAGATTTTCCAAGTATGTAGCAGAAATCGGAAACCAGCACTAATTAGTCGAAGAATTTTTTCATGGGTAATTCAATCTCACACGAACTTAATAGTAAAAATTAAAAAAATAAACACCACATGTACCTGTAACGTGTTTAATAAACGAGGTAAAATGAGTGTTACTATCAGCGTGGTTTCATTAATCCTACAAACATAAACAAATATTAAAGTTAACCGTAAAAAGTATGAGTGGATCCTGCTTCGGTGACTTTTTTTTGCACATTAAAATTTAAATATAAATCCATTCATTTAGAAAGTTTTGCTGAGCATTAAGTTCCATGTGTTCACTTTGCAGTTGGCGTGTAAAATATCAAAAGCGTTGTCACAATTAACAATAAGTTTTTGTTTTGTGTGTAATATAAGATTAGACGGTACCTTAGTCTTTACATTATCAAAACTTGTAAAACAAAATTTGGCGCCCAACGTGGAGCTTGATTTCGTGTGTTTATTGACTTTTCTAAGTATTGATTGTCTTAAGTAGGTTTGATCTATTCAAAGTTTTGTTTTGTTTCTTTTGTGTTGTTGCAATACCTGACTTTGGAGTTACTTCACTAATTTTTATTTCTTTGTGTTAGTACGTTGACTTAAGTTGTCTTACTTATTGACTTACTTTAAATTTGATTTGATTTTTAGCCGGAAATGTGTAAGCAGATTTCTGCTTTTGGTTTACTATTTTGATTAGTCTACTGTTTTAGGTTTTATTGTGTTTTTATTGTTTTAGACATGTATTCTTCAGACAAAAACCACCACTTCTTATTTCTTCGGATTGACGGATAGTGTTTGTCTTGTAGTGTTTGCAGCAACAAGATTTTTTTTAGCTTTTGACGTTTTGTCTGGCAACGTTGTTCTTGCTTTTAAAACAAACCAAAGTTTTTTTTGCGTTCTTGGGAGGAAGTTTTAATTAATCTGATTAAATACAACTTAAAATCGTGAGTCATAATCTCACTCTTTTTTATCAGTCAAGGCTTGCGTTAATGACGGTTTCTACGTTTGCAAAATTCATGACGTATGAAAGACAGCTTGCTCAATCAGTTGATGTGTAGAGTACCTGCATTTCCTTGTCTATTTTCTAGTTGGTTAGTGACTCAAAGCGTTCTGTGCAAACGAATACGAGTTTCTACTGACAATAAGCAGCTGTGGAAGCTAGTAGTTCCGAATGACCAACGTAAACCTATTATTCACGATCATCACGTTTATTCTATTTTTGGTCATCGTAGTGTTGCTAATACGTCTTCTTCAGCGTAATTTCTATTAGCTTCATATGAGACCTAAAGTGGCGAAGTACGTTTGTTACTGTCCGGTTTGTCAGTCACAGAAAGCGCTTGTTTCAGTTTGAATTTATGGCGGGCATTATAAAATGTCGAAAAAGTCATAGAGTTTCTTAACAATCAAAAATTGGCAGAAGCAAAGCTTGGCTGCAGCTTGGATTAACTGAAATGGAAGACATTTCAAAAGATGTTAGAAGTTGTCTTTTAAGGAACAGGCGTCTAAGTGTTAGTCTACAGTCACCATCCAAGTAGAACATTGAGCCAGAAAAAATCCATTGATTGTTACCGCTATACGCAAAGAAGTTGACAAAAAGGAAAAAGTTGCTGTTGATGTATGAAATGAACTTCGTAACTCGTATTATTTAGAAGTTATTAAAATGAAACATTATTACAGTAAAAGAATAATCACAAATCTCTTTAAAGGTAGAAGGCTAGAAATTAATAGTAATGCAGGTCTGGATTTAATTCGCAAATCCTTAGATCCGTAGATCCGTATTTATGCCCCGATTCCGTAGTTCTGGATTTAATCTTCGGATTTTCGATCCGGATCTACAAAAATCCGGTATTCGGATCCATTGGATCCGGATATGTTTGGATGTTTACAGCCTTAGTAGATATATAAAACTAAAAGTTATCCGGTGACATTATTTATAAACATCCATTAATAGTTATATATAAATTACTTTGTTGTTTTTCTTAAATATCGTTAGCTATACATTTAATTAGTGTTAGTTAGTTATATTTATAATAATCGTATCTAAATTACCTGTAAATAATTAGTTTAATTAAATTAGTATTTAGGCAAGACAATTAATATACTTTTTACGACAAAATCGAAATTAATTAGAAAGAGTCAACAAAGATTAAAGGGCAGCACTACGAAGTGACTTAGAGTAGCAAAAAATCTGGTAACAAAAATAATAAAAAAAAGAAAAATTAATTTTGACAAGATGACTACTTTGATCTCTAATCCTAGCAAACTTTTATACTAATTTTTTTATTAACGACTCTATAAATAGTGCACCAATTGAAATACAAAATGAAGCTTTATATGAATAAAATTCAATAAAAAAAATTTTTATTTGATGTAACATCCTGTATTTAAACAAAAACAAGTAGCTTTATTGGTACAGAGCTTTGTAACAACGCCTGTGGTTGCTACAACCAAACATACACACGTATATAACCATAAACTGTAGGATTTGTGTTAGAGCGTTTGCTTCTGCCAGAATTAACTGAGTGTTTTAAATAACGCGTTGTAGATTTTTACATGGCATTTTAAAACACAGTTTGGTGTTTGAAATTGTAAAATAAACGTCGACGCGGTTACATTTCCAGAGTATAACTGAGCGTAACAGCGCGCAAGCGTTTTTAACGCCAGAGAATGATCGAACATTTTTAAGAAGCGCATTTACAGAGCACGTACCTCTGGAAAAATGTTTTCAGCGCGTATTTTGTAATTCAATTTATACGTTGGTCACTGATTCTTTTTCTTTCATTACAGAGCTACTTCTTTACTAATTACGTTATTGTTCTAACTTGGCTCAATTTACAAAATAAAAACGTATTTTGTTACATGTAGAAAAATACAATCGTAAATAAATTAGGTGCGGGTTATTTGCAAGGAACTTAAAATATGGAGTTAATCTCTTGCCAATTCTCCATCGAACGGTTTATAGTAGCAGTTGGAACGTGTCCAACCTAGAAGAGAATTAGATTTGCCACAACTATATTTAATAAAGTGTTTAAAGAGCACAACGCAAACCAAAAAATAAACTCGTTAAAGAATAACGCCGATAATAAACAATGGGCATACATTCATTCTAGAGCGTGAAAATATTAGTAAATTCACTCACAAAAATGTGGTTATAAAGCCAGTTGTTACAAGTAAGTGCACTTTCACCAATTTTTCTCCCATTTCAAGCAATCCTTCGACGTGATTGTAATGATAAAACGACCCAAACAAAAAAATGCCTACTAGTATATGGAATTCGCGCGACGGTCAACGCTGTGATGGTGCCAACTTTTTATCGTTTTCAGAACAACGCGGTTTAATCCTCAAATGCGTTTTGCAAACTAAAACTAATAAATTTTGATCGGAAAAGATCAAAATATGTTCGGCGTATACCTACAAAGTACGATTTATTGGCAGCTTGTTCAAATAAGAAAAGCAAAAGTGGAAAATCAAACACGGGCTTGATTTTTTTTCTTTGTCCAGGTTTTCTCGCCAAATTTGTTAATTTATTATATTTTAGTTAATAATAAACTTTGAAAATTTGTAACAACAGAATAGAGAGGAACATTTTCAACGACCGTAGGAAATCGATATAATTTTCCACTACCACCAGAGCTTATACTCCTAGAGTCACCCCCACTTCTTATCGTTATAATACGCTCACACCCGGAGTAGCAACTTCGCCGGGAACGAGTCCGCGTTTTCCACCGCCATTAAATTTTAAGGATGAAAATTCGAGTTTCCTTTTATTCAATTAAACTGCGAACTTAATTTGGGGATTAACGTGTGCGTGAGAGCAACTCTAAATTTTCCCCGAAGGAAATAAAAAAAAACACCTGTGACTTTTCTCGATTTTGGTTTCGCAATTTTTTGTTTTAATTAAGTGGAGACGTGAGTGTGTGTGTGCTGGTGTGAGTGTGCTTCGCTGTACGTATAGATATATGCATACATGTATTAAGCCGCGAGCGCTTCCTGCGACAATATAATTTTGGCATACCAAGAGGAAGAGTGGCTTAATGTACTTTGCATTAATCATATAGGGATAACCAACAATTTCAGTTATTTCGAGATTGCTTGTTTACTCGATCAATTACCAAGAAACCGGCACAACACGGATGTTACCTGGAAGACGTCGTGATTTAAAACCAACCTACAAGAGGCAAGTTTTTTGTTGTTTTATTACTGTTACCCGTTTGTAAATAAATACTTCGGAAACTTACACTGGAATCACAAAAGAAAAACAAACAATTATTAAGTTCAACAAGTCTGTACCAGTATCAGTTTACTTATCGAATTAATTCTAGATCGTATATATTTAACAAAATGTTTTTGAAAAACACAGATTGCAAGAATTCTTTTTTTTAAACGAAATAAATACCCACCTTGTTCAAGATATTATTTATATTTTAGTTTTTCTGAATTATTTTTTGATAACGTCACAACTAGTGCTCTGGATTAAATAATTGTATTTTTTGAATTGGAAACTTTCTGAGTGTTGAGATAGATAGATTCAAAATTGTATGTTTTTGTAAAAACGTCTACGTCGGTAATCAAACACTGTCTTCTAAAAACATCTTGCGATAGGAAACTGATGGAAAACTCACCAACAAAGTTTTCTGCTTTAGTGAGAAAAACCTAGCGCTAGATGCAGAAATCACACACTGAAGTTTTCAATCAAATGCAAAGTGTGATACCTTACCGAATTAATCTCTAAAATCACACACTGGTGCCAAAAAGCACTGAGTGATAATTTTTAGTTAAGTCGGTGGATGTAACTTATAGTCGTCTCTAAAAATCTTTACGTGTAAGAATTAAAGAGTTTTGTATAAAGTTAAGTACTTGTGAATTAATTTTTAGAATCACAAACTGGTTTCAAAAACAAAGTGTCGATTTAAATTTATTCGGTGAACTTAGTAATCTTTAAATTTGAATCAAATGAAAAGGTACTGAAACAAATTTTAAAATTAATTTTTTAAAGTCTAGACTAAGTTTAGTGTTTTTAAAACTGAATATTGATGTCAAAAACCGCCGGACACAGATTTCCGATAGACATTTTGTTATATTTAAAATTCGTACCTTAAAACGTTTTTTTTATTGTTTTTAGGTACTTTTTAGACAGTTTTCTCTATACTTCTTTTAATTTTAAACCAATGCAAAATCAGTTTTGTCAAATTGTTAGTTGAAACTGTTTCTGCTTTGGTCAATCAGTATAATTAACAATTAGCTTTTTTTAAGTCTTTAAAATTAAATAAGACATGTAAGTCCTTCTTTAAAGTTTCTTAAATTTAGATCACGTCATAAAATAAGTTCTTTTTTATTTATTTTAGATCTTAGATCAAGTAGTAATTAAAGTTTTTGAACATCTTGTTAGATTTAAAAATAATACATTGGAACATTTTTTTTTATTGTTTTCAGGTATTTTCAGACAGCTTATCAAAAAATTTTTAATTTTTAAATTAGTACAGAATTAAACATCAATTTTTTCTTTAAAACTCTTATTTTGGTCAATCAGTTTAATTAACAATTAGTCTTCTTTAAAAATCTTTAAACTTGGAATAAAATAAAAAATTGAGTTATTAGACATCTCAGTAAAACAAAAAACCGTACATCAAACTTTTGTTAAATTATTTTTAAATGCTTTTCAGTTTTTTCTAAAATTCTTCAATTTATAAGCTAGTGTAAAATATGATTTATTGATTTGTTTTTTGAACCCTTTCTATTCAATTAGTAATTAGTCGTCTTAAAAAGTCTTTAAATTTAGATCAAATGCAAATCATAAAATAAGTTTTTTGAGTATCTAAGTAATTAGGTTTTGTTACGAGTCTTTAAATTTGAATCAAGTAAAAGATTGAGTTGGTAGACATTTTGTTAGATTTAAAAACCGTGCATTAAAATTTTTTTAATTGATTTTTGGTACTTTTCAGCCAGTTTTTGCCGATGTGTTTTTTAAAACGGTTTCTGTTTTAAAAATTTACTTAAATAGCAATTACACTTTTTTAAAAGTCTTTAAGCTTAGATTAAATGCAAATTATAAAATAAGCTCTCTTTTAAGAGTCTTTAAATTTAGATCAAACAGAAAATTGAGTTTTTAGACGTCTTGTTAGATTTAAGAATCCTACATCAAGTTATTAAAATCAATGTTAGGTACCTTCAGACACATTCTCTAATTTTTTTTAATTTTTAAGCCAATGCAGAATAAATTTTGTTGATTTGTTCTTTAAAACTGTTTCTGTTTTAGTCAATCCGTTTCATTAACAATTAATTTTTTTGTATCAAATCGCAAAGTACGTTTTTTAAAGAGTTTTTGAATTTAGATCAAGTGCAAAACTAAGTTTTTAGTTATTCTGTTAGATTAAAAACGATACATTGAAGTTTTTATTTATTGTTTTTAGGTATTTTTTAAACATTTTTTTAATTTTTTTTATGTTTAAGCCCATGCAGAGTAAGATTAATCGATTTGTTCTTTAAAACTACCTTTGTTTTGATTACTAAATTTAATTAATAATTAGCCTTCTTTAAAAATCTTTAAATTTGGATCAAATAATAAATTGAGTTTTTAGACGTCTTGTTAAGTTTAAAAACCGTTAATTAAAACTCTTTTATTATTATCAGGAACTTCTTAAAAAAAATTTTTAATTTTCAATCTATTGCGGAATCAGGTGTGTCGAATTGTTCTTTAAAACTGTTTCTGCCTTAGTCGATCAGTTTAGCTAACAACTAGTGTTTTTTAAGTCTTAAAATTTAAATTAAGCATGAGAGCAAGTTCTTCTTAAGGGTTCTTAAATTTAGATTAGGTCATTAAATAAGTTCTTCCTTTATTTATTTTATATTTTAGAACAACTGGCAAATTAGGACTTTTAAACATTTTGTTAGATTTAAAAACAGTACATTAAAGCTTTTTTTAATTGTTTTTAGGTACTTTCAAACAATTTTTCATGAAACTTTAAATTTTTAACCTAGTACAGACAGCGATTTTTTAAAACCTTTCTTGTTTTGATCAATCAGTTCAATTAACAATTAGTTTTTTTTAAATCTTTAAATTTGTATCAAAAACAAGTAATAAAATAAGTTTTTAGATTTAGATCAAGTTATAAAATAAGAATTAGAAAAAAAACAGTTTTTACACATCTTCTTAAATATAGAAATCGTCCATCAAGTTTTATTAATTATTTTCAAGTACTTTTCAAACAGTTTTTACAAAATTCTTTATATTTTAAGCTAGTGCAGAAATTTATTGATTTGTTTTTTAAAATCTGTTCTGTTCAAGTAGCAATTAGTTTTCTATAAAAGTGTTTTAAATTTGCATCAAATAAAAATAATAAAATACGTTTTTTTAAGTATGTTTAAATTTGGACCAGGTCATTTAATCTAAATTTAAAGTCTTTTAAAGAAAACTAATTGCTATTTGAACAAAAAAAAATTAAAATCGGTATTTAGAAATCTTGTTTGATTTCATAATTTTTCAAAATTTTTTTAAATTTTTAAACTAGTGCAGAATAAGATTTGTTTTTTAAAACTGTTTTGTATTATTTAATTAGTTTCATTAGCAATTAATCTTCTTTAAAAATCTTTAAAATGTTTAAGCCAGTGCAAATTAAGATTTTTTGAATTATTTTTTAAAACTTTCCGTTTTGGTTAATCAATTTGGTGTAAGTAAAAATTGAGTTTTTACACATCTTACTAAGTTTAAAAATCACACATTAAAGTCTTTTTTTATTCTTTTCAGGTATTTTAAAACAGTTTTCTAAAATTCTTTAATTTTAGAGACAGAGCAAATTAAGATTGCTCTATTTGTTTTTTGTGATTGTTTTTGTCAATCAATTTAAATAACAATTAATCTTCTTTAAAAGTTTTTAAAATTAAATTAAACACAAATCATGAACAAAGCTTTATTTTAAAAGTTCTTAAATTTGAATAAAATAAAAAATTACGTTTTCGGACATTTTGTTACACTGCTAAAATCGTACATCAAAACTTTTTTTATTCTTTCGCGATCAGACGGTCTTTAATTTTCAAGCTAGCGCAAAATTGTCAATTTTTTCTTTAAAACTGTTTTTGTTTTATTCAATTAGTTTAATTAGCAATTAGTATTTTTTAGAATTTTTTAAACATGTATCAAATACAAATCATAAAGTAAGTTTTTCTTTAAGAGTTTTTAAATTTCAATCAAGTAGAAAAATAAGCTTTTAGATTTTTTGTTAGATTTAAAAACCGCACATTTTAGCACTTTTTATTGTTTTCAGGCACTTTTCAAACCAGTTTCTAATTTTTTAAAATTTTTAAGCCAGTGCAGAATAAGATTAATGGATTTGTTCTTAACAATTGTTAGTGTTTTGATTAATCAGTTTAATTAACAATTAGTTTTCTTTAAAAGTCTTTAAATTTGAATCATGTAAAAAATTGAGTTTTACACATTTTGTTAGATTTTAGAAACCTACAACCAATTTATTAAATTAATAATAGGTACCCTTTAGACAGATTTAAGTTTCAAGCCGGTGCCAAATAAAGCTTGTCAATTTGGTTTTAAAACTGTTTCTGTGTTAGTCAAACAATTTAATTAGCAATAAATCTTCATTAAAAGTTTTTAAATTTAGATCACATAAAAGTTTAGTTTTTATACATCTTAGTAGTTTCAACAACCGTACATTGAAGCTGTACTTTTAAGCCAGTTTTTGTCGATTTGTTCTTTAAAACTATTTTTGTTTAGGTCAATCAGTTTAATTAAGAATTAGTCTTGTTTAAAGATCTTTAAATTTAGATTAAATTTAAAGTATCAGATAAGTTTTTTTACGAGTCTTTAAATTTAGATCAAATAAAAAATTGAGCTTTTAGACATTTTCTTTCGATTTAAGAACTCTTTATCGATTTTTCTTAAATAATTTTTGGTACTTTTTAGACAGTTTTCTTTAAAATTAATAATTTTTCTAGCCAGCGCAAAATAAAAATTGTTGATTTGTTCTCTAAAACTGTTTCTGTTTTAGTCATTCAGTTTAATCAGGAATTAATCTTCTTTAAAAATTCTTAAATTTAGTTGAAATGCAATTTATAAGATAACGTTTTTATTTAATTATTAAATTTTAAATAAATGAAGAATTGGTTTTAAGAAATCTTTTTCTTTAAAAGTCTTTAAATTAAGATTAAGTAGAAAATTTAGTTTTTATAGATCATGTTAGATTTAAGAACCTTACATCAAATGTTTTTAATTAATTCTAGGTACCTTTTAGAGAGTTTCTCTAACATTCTTTAATTTTCAATTAATAATTAGTCCTTACATTTGGACCAAGTGAAAAATTGAGTTTTTACACATTTTGTTAGATTTAAGATCCCTACATCGAATTTTTGTAATTAATTTTAGGTACTTTTTAGACAGTTTTTTTTTAATTCTTTAATTGAACCAGCTCAAAATAAAGCTTGTCAATTTGTTCTCTAAAACTGTTTCTGTTTTAGTCATTCAGTTTAATTAGGAATTATTCTTCTTTAAAAGTTCTTAAATTTAGTTGAAATGCAATTTATAAGATAACTTTTTTATTTCATTATTAAATTTTGAATAAATAAAGAATTGGTTTTAAGAAAGCTTTTTCTTTAAAAGTCTTTAAATTAAGATCAAGTAAAAAATTGAGTTTTTATAGATCTTGTTACATTTAAGAACTCTACATAAAATGTTTTTACGTAATTTTAGGCACCTTTTAGAGAGTTTCTCTAACATTCTCTAATTTTCAATTAACAATTAGTCTTTACTTTTGGACCAAGTGAAAAATTGAGTTTTTACACATTTTTTTAGATTTAAGATCATATCTTTTTAATTAATTTTAAGTGGCGCAAAATAAAGATTGTCAATTTGTTCTTCAAAACTGTTTCTGTTTCAGTCAAACAATTTAATTAGCAATACTTTTTCTTTAAAAATTTTTAAATTTAGAGCACATCAAAGTTTGAGTTTTTTTTTATCTTAGTAGTTTTAAAAACCATACATTGAAGCTTCTTTTATTGTTTTCAGGTATTTTTTAGCCAGTTTTTGTCGATTTGTTCTTTAAAACTGTTTTTGTTTTAGTGAATTAGTTTAATTACCAATTAATCCTTTTTAAAAGTATTTAAATTTGGGTTAAATACAAAGTATAAGATACGTTTTTCTCTATAAGTCTTTAAATTTAGATCAAGTAGGAAATTGAGTTTTTAGACATTTTTTTAGATTTAAGAACTCTTTATCGATTTTTCTTAAATAATTTTAGGTACTTTTCAGACAGTTTCTTTAAAATTCTCTAATTTTCAAGCCAGCGCAAAATAAGAATTGTTGAATTGTTCTTTAAAACCGTTTTTATTTAATGAATCAAATTAATTAATAATTAGTATTCTTTTAATCTTTAAAATTGTTTCAAATACAAGTTTGTAGACATCTTGTTAGATTTAAAAACCGTGCTTTGAAGTTTTTCTTCATTGTTTTTAGGTGCTTTTCCCGTAGTTTTTGTGGATTTGTTCTTTAAAACTGTTTCTGTTTTCTCTATACTTCTTTTAATTTTAAACCGATGCAAAATCAGTTTTGTCAAATTGTTAGTTGAAACTGTTTCTGCTTTGGTCAATTAGTTTAATTAACAATTAGCTTTTTTTAAATCTTTAAAATTAAATAAGACATGTAAGTCCTTCTTTAAAGGTTCTTAAATTTAGATCAGATCATAAAATAAGTTCTTTTTTTATTTATTTTAGATCTTAGATCAAGTAGTAATTAAAGTTTTTGAACATCTTGTTAGAATTAAAAATAATACATTGAAACGTTTTTTTTATTGTTTTCAGGTACTTTCAGACAACTTATCAAAAAATTTTTAATTTTTAAATTAGTACAGAATTAAACATCAATTTCTTCTTTAAAACTCTTATTTTGGCCAATCAGTTTAATTAACAATTAGTCTTCTTTAAAAATCTTGGAATAAAATAAAAAATTGAGTTATTAGACATCATACCCACACAGCCAAAAGTAACCAAAAGTCGTAACAAAGGTAACCGCTTTGGATTGGCAAATGTGATCATAGGGTACCCAAAAGTACACCCAATGGTGAACTATGTCCCACTTAATCCCTCCATAGGATACTCTTATACTGACCTTGCGTGTATGCAACGGTCAACCTTTTAGGATAACCCGAAATTAACCGAAACGGACAACTTATTGTCCACTTTTAAAGCTACTCTAAAGATACTTCTTTTTAGTTATTCATTGGTCAACTTGTTGGGCTAACCTAAAGTTAATCGAAATGCCCGGTGCATAGTTGAATTTTAAAACTACTAAAAAGATACCATTTTTTGTTTGCTCAACGTTCAACCTGTTAGGGTAATCTAAAGTTAATCGAAAGTGATTGTTAATGGTTGGTATTTAAAACTGCCTAAAAGATACTAATTTTTGTTTGCTTAACGTTCAACCCGTTAGGATAACTTAAAGTTAATCTAAATGGGTATTTTACTATTTAATTTTAAAGCTGTTTAAAATATACAATTTTTGCACTTATTCAAGAATCAACCTGAAGTTAACTGTAAAAGATGTATAATTGTTGGATTTTAAAACTCCTTAAAAAATACTATTTTTTCAGTTGCTCAACGATTAATGGCTGCTTAACGGATATCTTATAGTTAACATTTGAAAATAAAACACATTAAAGTAAAGGTGCAAGTCTTGAAAAACAGATTTTATAGGATACGATATAATACATATATATATTTATTATTTATTTACAAATTTAAAAATATCTAAAATAAATGTCATCGCCTTTAACCCTTTTTCACACGTTTTCTCGATTTTCTAATCCACACCTTTGTCGCCACTAAAACGTCCATTTCTGTAGTTGTGGAAACTATTCATTTTACGGAAGCTGAAATTAGAAAAAATACTTAACTAAACCACAAATATTTATATTTGATTTGATTTTTTACAGGGTTCCCAGCGATCTAGAAAATTGTAAAAAATCTGGGTATTTTAAAATCAGGACAAACATGTAAAATTTAGAGAAAGCCTGTTTCTGTCTTTTTGTATACTGACCGTTCATCTGCAATTATGAATTATGTGTTCTTTTGTGTCTGTTAAAAATATGTATAAAGATGTTTTACCTTTATAACTGGAACTTTTAGTATAACACAATTACACGAAGTTAACACTTGACTTGTTCAACACGCACATCAACAAAACTTGAACGATTGTCTAGCAGGTAAAAAAAAACGACGTTCAATTTTAAACTAGTCTTAAAAGAACCCGGTGGTTATTTAAATTACTATACCCATTCTCTCCCACTTCAACAACATAATTTTAAATTTTACAAACGGTGGGCGTTTGTTTAATGTTAATTCAATGATTCTTGAAATCTATTTTTGTTAAGTTTAAATTAACCCCGTAACGTGCATGCTCGAGTTAATTCTATTACGCTAAATGGGCCAAAATAGGCACGCTCGAATTAATTCGAGCGCTATCGCTATAGGAAACATAAGAAAAAAATGGTCTTTTTGATTTTTTTTATTTACATCTGTCTTGTAAGCTATAAACTGTTAGAGTAATATTACTTTTCGTCCAGTTGTAAAACAAAGAAACGTTTTTTTTGAAAATTATTATTGATTTAGTACTGAAAGACTTTTTTTGTAATGTAATATGTAAAAATTATAAAACTGCAAAGATAAGTGTTTATAGACAGTTATTTTGTGTTTAGTTATTACTTTTGGCCAAAATAAAGTTCAAAAATGTATTTTCTTAAATTTAAAAAAATGATTCTTTTGTGGTTTTTTAAAAAAAAAAGTGCTTTAAGAGGTTAAATAAGAAGTTGAGAATAATCAGTACAAATGTCATATCCTTATTGTTAACTGCGACATGAAAACTTAAGTTACAATTACAATTTTTTACGAAATTTAATTTTTTTTTAATGATGGCTACATAATAAAAAACTGTTGAATTAATTCCAGAAAGTTCATTTGAAGCACTAGATCAATTATTGTATTGTCACTTTCGACATTAATATTACTTTTTTACCGTTTATCGCAAATAAACTATCCTTTAATAAGAAACACTAAAATTTGCCTGTATTACGTTTTTAAAATTGGATATTGATGCGCGGTATGTCTGTTTGGAAAAATTCATTTTTCTTATTTGCTATCAAGAGGACAAGTTCATATTATAATTGTTTAACGGATTTGTTAAAGCAGAAATGAATATTAAACTCTGCTCAAAGTAATAACGATTTGTTTAAAAAAAATCAGCATCGACAGAATGAGATTCTTTAAATGAAATTTCCGTTAAAACTGCAATATCTAAGAAAAAGACCTTGAATGGTCGAAGAGACCGACACAGGGATTATCCACAAAGGCTATTGTTTGGTGCCCAGTTGACACACAGCCGCAATGCAAAACAAGTTCTTAAATTAATCATTTACCGTAACGGATGAAACAAAAACGACAAAAAAGTTTTTACAATCAACATTAAGATGCCATCGCGTTTATTAATACTTTCTCTTTAACCTGCTAATCGCCTTTGAAGAAAAATTTGATATATTTTATGGATTTAAGTGCGATAATTTGAACTATTGTCAAGACGGTTTTGTATCGATCCACAGTACAAATTATAAAAAGTTTGTTTAAAAAAATAATTTTTAGGTTGAAATTAAATTTAAAAATCATTAGGCTACAAACAAAAAGAACAATGTTTAGGACGATAATCGGATTAAAATAGTACATTCCAGAAAACTGTTGTGCGAGGGTAATGGTGGAATTTAAATAAAGTTTACTTCTAAGGATTTCATTGTTAGCCAATTAGATTTTTATTATAAATGTAAGCAGTAACTAAACCTACAAACACTAATTAATAATAATCAATTACACTTACAACTCCACTAAAATGTTTTTTTTCAAATACAAGTTTTTCTAAGATAATTAGTCTCAGCGTATACAACTACGGATCCTATATACTTATAAGAATTACAACAAATAATTAGCGAAACAATGACTGCAGGTTCCATCTGCAGTGCTTTTAAATATTTTTAAAATAAGTGTTTGTCTATTTAAAAAAACATACCCTTGAATTTGTTGTAATTAGAGCTTACGGAGCGACTAACTAACTTCTGACGATTTTGATCAATTCTTTAAAAATTCATAATCTGAAAACTAAGCGGTAATGCACAAAAAATCCAGAAGAAAGGTACGTTTGTGCCATGAGAACCCCCACAAATCAGAAACGCAATTGGTAAACTCATTTCTTAGTTCCTCCTTGTAAGTCGTAATAATAGTAAGAGGTAACTATTAGAATATAGAAAAGTAATTTTGGTTTAGGGTGATTTTTCTTCCGAGGACGTTTTTCCGCGATACAGTCTTATTCTACACAAAAACATTCTACTAAAAGGTTAATTTTTAGGATTAACATAAAATTAACTTTTTAGAATGTCTGTTTCACAACTTTTATAGACATTGATTATAAAACTCACCGAAAATAACATTTATGTGTTTACTAAAAAGACATGTAGTCTCATTCTGTACTATAAGGCTACTAAAAACTTCATTTTTAGGATTAACATTAAATTAATTTTGTAGGATGTCAGTTGTATAACTTTTTCAAGACATTAATTAGAAATCTCTGAAAAGATATCGAAAAGTTAACTTATAGGGTTAGTAAAAAACAAGTAGTCTCATTTTATACTTGAAAGCTCTTAATAGGTTAATTTTTATGGTTACCATCAAGTTAACTTTTTAAAACGGCTTTTGAGTAACAATCAAAGTTGTCTATTGAAAAGTTATCCAAAAGTCAACCTTTGTGGGTAAGAAACGAGATAGGTCGCCATATTTTATACTTTAAGCTTATACAAAAAGTAACCATTACGTTTACAATTTGGCGTATTATTAGGAATAACTATTTGTTGTGAATAAGTTAACCATTAAGGACACGCGGTAGAACTAACTTTTATGAATGACTAAAAGGCACGATAAAGATACCACATGCTTGTCAACTTTTCAGGTTAAAGTATGATCACTTTTTAGACAATTAAGGTTAACTTTGGTTATGTGGGTAGTAAAACAAAAAATCGTACATCAAACTTTTGTTAAATTATTTTTAAATGCTTTTCTAAAATTTTTCAATTTATAAGCTAGTGCAAAATATGATTTATTGATTTGTTTTTTGAACTCTTTCTATTCAATTAGTAATTAGTCGTCTTAAAAAGTCTTTAAATTTAGATCAAATGCAAATCATTAAATACGTTTTTTAAGTATCTAAGTAATTAAGTTTTGTTACGGATCTTTTAATTTGGATCAAGTAAAAGATTGAGTTGGTATACATTTCGTTAGATTTAAAAACCGTGCATTAAAATTTTTTTATTTGATTTTAATTACTTTTCAGCCAGTTTTTGCCGATTTGTTTTTTAAACCGGTTTCTGTTTTAAAAATCAGTTTAAATAGCAATTACACTTTTTTAAAAGTCTTTAAACTTAGATTAAATGTCAATTATAAAATAAGGTCTCCTTTAAGAGTCTTTAAATTTAGATCAAACAGAAAATTGAGTTGTTAGACGTCTTGTTAGATTTCAGAACCCTAAAAATCAATTTTAGGTACCATCAGACACATTCTCCAATTTTTTTTAATTTTTAAATACAAATCGCAAAGTAAGTTTTTTTAAAGAGTTTTTAAATTTAGATCAAGTACAAAACTAAGGTTTTAGTTATTTTGTTAGATTACAAAACGATGCATTAAAGTTTTTATTTATTGTTTTTAGGTATTTTTTAAACATTTTTTTAATTTTTTTAATTTTTAAGCCCATGCAGATTAAGACTAATCGATTCTTTATTTAAAACTACTTTTGTTTTTATTACTCAATTTAATTAATAATTAGTCTTCTTTAAAAATCTTTAAATTTGGATCAAATAATAAATTGAGTTTTTAAACGTCTTGTTAAGTTTAAAAACCGTTAATTAAAACTCTTTTATTATTATCAAGAACTTCTTAAAAAAAAATTTTAATTTTCAATCTATTGCGGAATCAGGTGTGTCGAATTGTTCTTTAAAACTGTTTCTGTCTTAGTCGACCAGTTTAGCCGACAACTAGTGTTTTTTAAGTCTTAAAATTTAAATTAAGCATGAAACCAAGTTCTTCTTAAGGGTTCTTAAATTTAGATCATTAAATAAGTTCTTCCTTTATTTATTTCACATTTTAGACCAAGTGGTAAATGAAGACTTTTAAACAGTTTGTTAGCTTTAAAAACAGTACAATAAAGCTTTTTTAAATTGTTTTTAGGTATTTTCAAACAGTTTTTCATAAAACTTTTAATTTTTAACCTAGTACAGACAGCGATTTCTTTTTTAAAACCCTTCTTGTTTTGATCAATCAGTTCAATTAACAATTAGTTTTTTTTTAAATCTTTAAATTTGTATCAAAAACAAATAATAAAATAAGTTTTTAGATCATGTCATAAAATAAGAATTAGATAAAAAAAAAACAGTTAATATAGAAATCGTCCATCAAAGTTTTATTAATTATTTTCAAGTAGGTACTTTTCAAACAGTTTTTACAAAATTCTTTAATTTTTAAGCTAGTGCAGAACAATTTTTACTGATTTGTTTTTTAAAATTTGTTTTGTTCAAATAGTAATTAGTTTTTTTTAAAGTGTTTTAAATTTGGATCAAATGAAAATAATACAATAAGTTTTTTAAGTATGTTTAAATTTGGACCAGGTTTTTTGATCCAAATTTAAAATCTTTTAAAGAAAACTGATTGCTATTTGAACAAAAAAATTAAAATCGGTTTTTAGAAATTTTGTTAGATTTCATAATTTTTCTAAAATGTTAAAATTTTTAAGCTAGTGCAGAATAAGATTTGTTTTTCAAAACTGCTTTGTATTATTTAATTAGTTTCATTAGCAATTAATCTTCTTTAAAAACCTTTAAATTTGTATTAAAAGAAATTAAAAATAATTTGCGTTTTTAGACATCTTAACAGATTTAAAAACTATAGATTAAAGCTTTTTTTTAAATTACTTTTAGTTATTAGTCAAACAGTTTTTCTAAAATTTTTAAGCCAGTGCAAAATAAGATTTTTTGAATTATTTTTTAAAACTTTCCGTTTTGGTTAATCAATTTGGTGTAAGTAAAAATTGAGTTTTTACACACCTTGCTAAGTTTAAAAATTGTACATTAAAGTTTTTTTTTTATTCTTTTCAGGTACTTTTAGACAGTTTTCTAAATTTTTTTAATTTTAGAGACAGAGCAGATTAAGATTGCTCTATTTGTTCTTTGAAATGGTTTTTGTTGTGGTCAATCAATTGAAATAACAATTAATCTTTTTTAAAAGTTTTTAAAATTAAATCAAACACAAATCATGAACAAAGTTTTATTTTAAAAGTTCTTAAATTTGGATAAAAGAAAAAATTACGTTTTTGGAGATTTTGTTAAACTGCTAAAACCGTACATCAAAACTTTTTTTATTGTTTCGCGATCAGACGAAAGATTTATCCATTTGTTCTAATTTGCCAATAAATTTTTTTTTTGGTTTTGATCAATCAGTTTAATTAGCAATTACTTTTTTTTGAATGTCTTTAAATTTGTATCAAGTGCAAATAATAAAATAAATTTAGATCAAGTAGAAATTTTTTTTACACATCTTTTTAGATTTAAGAACCGTTCGTCTAAATTTTTTAATTAATTTTAGGTACTTTTTAGACAATTTCTCTAAACGTCTTTTTTTAAAAATTGTTTTTGTTTTATTCAATTAGTTTAATTAGAAATTAGTATTCTTTAGAATTTTTTAAACTTGTATCAAACACAAATCATAAAGTAAGTTTTTCTTTAAGAGTTTTTAAATTTAAATCAAGTAAAAAAATAAGCTTTTAGATATGTTGTTAGATTACAAATCGTACAATAAAACAATTTTTATTGTTTTTAGGCACTTCTCAGACTGTTTTTTAAAATTGTTTAATTTTTAAGCCAGTGCAGAATAAGATTAATCGATTTGTTCTTAAAAAATGTTAGTGTTTTGGTTCATTAGTTTAATTAACAATTAGTCTTCTTTACAAATCTTTAAACTTGAATTAAATAAAAAATTGAGTTCTTACAGATTTTGTTAAATTTAAGAAACCTATATCCAATTTTTTTTAATTAATTAAACCGGTGCCAAATAAAGCTTGTCAATTTGTTCTTTAAAACTGTTTCGGTTTTAGTCAAACAATGAAATTAACAATAAGTCTTCCTTAACAGTTTTTAAATTTAGATCACATACAAAGTTAAGTTTTTATACATCTTAGTAGTTTCAACAACCGTACATTGAAGCTGTACTTTTAAGCCAGTTTTTGTCGATTTGATCTTCAAAACTATTTTTGTTTTAGTCAATCAGTTTAATTAAGAATTAGAAGATTAAATACAAAGTATAAGATAAGTTTTTCTTTTACGAGTCTTTAAATTTAGATCAAGCAAAAAATTGAGCTTTTAGACATTTTTTTTTTTCGATTTAAGAACTCTATCGATTTTTCTTAAATAATTTTTGGTACTTTTTAGACAGTTTTCTTTAAAATTAATAATTTTCCTAGCCAGCGCAAAATAAGAATTGTTGATTTGTTCTCTAAAACTGTTTCTGTTTTAGTCATTCAGTTTAATTAGGAATTAATCTTCTTTAAAAATTCTTAAATCTAGTTAAAATGCAATTTATAAGATATCTTTTTTTTTTAATTATTAAATTATAAATAAATGAAGAATTTGTTTTGAGAAATCCTTTTTTTTAAAAGTCTTTAAATTAAGATCAAGTAGAAAATTGAGTTTTTAGAGATCTTCTTAGATTTAAAAACTCTGCATTAAATGTTTTTAATTAATTTTATGTACCTCTTAGAGAGTTCTCTTCATTCTCTAATTTTCAATTAATAATTAGTCTTTAAATTTGGATCAAGTAAAAAATTGAGTTTTTGCACGCTTTTTTAGATTGAAGAACCCTACATCAATTTTTTTAAATTATTTTTAAGTGCTTTTTAGAAATTTTTTTAGATTTAAGAACTAGATCGATTTTTCTTAAATAATTTTAGGTACTTTTCATACAGTTTTTTTTTAATTCTCTAATTCTCAAGCCAGCGCAAAATAAGAATTGTTGAATTGTTCTTTAAAACTATTTTTATTTAATCATTCAAATTAATTAACAATTAGTATTCTTTAAATCTTTAAAATTGTTTCAAATACAAGATTGTAGACCTGTTGTTAGATTTAAAAACCGTGCATTGAAGTTTTTCTTTATTGTTTTTAGGTGCTTTTCTGGTAGTTTTTGTGGATTTGTTCTTTAAAACTATTGAGCAATTAACAAGGTCTTAAAAATCATGTAAAATACAAATCATAAATTAAGTTTTTCTTTAAGAATATTTAAATGTAGATGTAGTAAAAGATTCAGTTTTTAGACATTAGTTAGATTTAAAAATCGTGCATTGTAAAGTTTTTTTTCTATTGTTTTAGGTACCTTTTAGGCAACTTTCCTAAAATTTCTATTAAGCCCGCGATTAAGCCTGTGAATAAGATTTGTTGATTTGTAGACAATTTTTGCAAAATTCTTCAATTTTTAAGCCAGCGCAAAATAAAGCTTGTTGATTTGCTCTTTAAAATTGTTTCTGTTAAATTAATCAGTTTATTTAGCAATTAATCTTCTTTAAAAATCTTTAAATTTAGATTAAATGCAATTTTTGCTTAAGACATTTTGTTAAATTTAAAAACCCTACATCAGGTTTCTTAAAATTCATTTTAAGTACCTTTTAGACATTTTTTGTAAAATTCTTTATTTTTGAAACCAATGCAGAATAAAGCTTGTCAATTCGTTCTTTAAAACTGCTTTTTTAAGTCGGTTTAATTAGCAGTTAGTCTTCTTTAATAACCTTTAAATTTAGATTAAACGGAAATTAAAAGATAAGTTTTTCTAAGTCTTTAAGTTTAGACCAAGTAGAAAATTTTTTTTAAAGCATTTTGTAAATTTTAAAAACATTAGATTGAAGCTTTTTTTATAGTTTTCAGGTACTTTTCAAACAATTCTTTTCTACAATTTTTTAAGTTTTAAATCAATGCGAAATCAGATTGTCAAATTGTTTTTTGAAACTATTTCTGCCGTGGTCGATGAGTTTAACTATAAATAAGTCTTTTTTAAGTGTATAAACTTTAATCAAATATTAAAATAAGTTCTTTAAGAGTTTAAATTTAGATCAAGTTATAAAATAAGTTCTTTTTTAAAAGTCTTTAAATTTAGATTAAGTAGAAAATTAAGCTGTTAAACATCTTGTGAAATTTAAAAATTGTAAATTGCAGTTTTTTTTTTCATTGTTTTCAGGTACTTTTGGACATTTTTTTAAATAATTATTTAATATTCAAGCTACTACAGAATAAAACTTATTGATTTATTCTTTAAAACTTTTTCTGTTTTGGTCAGTCAGATCAATTAACAATTCATATTCAGTAAAAGCCTTTAAGTTTGAATTAAATGCAATTCACAAATTGAGTTTTTTTTAAGTACTTTTAAATTTGAACCAAGTAAAAAAATTGGTTTTCAGAAGCCTTGTTAGATTTAAAAACAATACATTTTTTATGGTTTTCAGGTACATTTTAAGCAGTTTTTCTAAAATTTTTTGATTTTTAGGCTAGTGCAGAATATGATTTATTGATTTGTTTTCTGAACTCTTTTTGTTCAATTAGTAATTAGTTGTCTTAAAAAGTCTTTAAATATAGATCAAATGCAAATCATAAAACAAGTTTTTTTAGTATCTTTAAATTTAATTTTAAGTTTTTAAGCTAGTGCAGAATAAGATTTCTTATTCGAAATTGTATTTGTTTTATTTAATTAGTTTTTAAAAATATTTAAATTTTGATCAAATAAAAAATTGCGTTTTTAGACATCTTAATAGATTTAAAAAACTATAGATTAAAGCTTTTTTTTATTGTATTTGGGTACTCCTTAAACAGTTTTTCTAAAATTCTTTAAATTTTTAAGCTATAGTTTAGAATCGGATTTGTCAAATGATTTTTTAAAACTGCTTTTGCTTTGATTAATTCGTTTAATTAGTAATAAGTCTATTATTTAAGTTTTTAAAATTGGATTAAATACAAATTATAAAGTAAGTTTTTTTATGAGTCTTTAAATTTGGATCAAGTAAAAAATTGAATTGGTAGACACTTTGTTAGATTTAAAAACCATGCATTAAAAATTTTGTTATTGATTTTAGGTACTTTTCAGCCAGTTTTTGCCGATGTGTTTTTTAAAACGGTTTCTAAAATCATAAGCGATTTTCGGCTTAGACCGCGTCGTAGTAAAACACCCAGACTTAGGCTTGGTCATAGTCTCTTCTTGAGAGCCAAAACAAGAAGTAGAACTTGGTCTTTGCCGTATTGTCGTTCGTGAACCCAAACAAACTGACGTTTCGCAAGACATTGCAGCTTGCATCTTTACATTGGTAAATGTCACTACAGTGATCAAGAACTCTGAAGATGCAAGCTGCAATGTCTTGCGAAACGTCAGTTTGTTTGGGTTCACGAACGACAATACGGCAAAGGCCAAGTTCTACTTCTTGTTTTGGCTCTCAAGAAGAGACTATGACCAAGCCTAAGTCTGGGTGTTTTACTACGACGCGGTCTAAGCCGAAAGTCGCTTATGATTTTAAACATAACAACCGCGAAAGCTTAAGATTTTATAAAACGGTTTCTGTTTTAAAAATCAGCTTAAATAACAACTACACTTTTTTAAAAGTCTTCAAGTTTAGATCAAATGCAAATTATAAAATAAGCTCTCTTTTAAGAGTCTTTAAATTTAGATCAAATAGAAAATTGAGTTTTTAGACGTCCTGTTAGATTTAAGAGCCCTACATCAAGTTTTTAAAATCAATTTTAGTTACTTTAAGACGCATTCTCTAATTTTTTTTAAATTTTTAAGCCAATGCAAAATAAATCTTGTTGATTTATTCTATAAAACTGTTCTTGTTTTAGTCAATCCGTTTAATTAACAATTAATTTTCTTTAAAAGTTTTTAATTTTGTATCAAATACAAATCGCAAAGTAAGTTTTTTAAAGAACTTTTAAATTTAGATCAAGTGCAAAACTAGTTATTCTGTTAGATTAAAAACGATACATTGAAGTTTTATTTATTTTTTTAGGTATTTTTTAAACAATTTTTCAATTTTATTTTTATTTTTAAGCCCATGCAGAGTAAGATTAATCGATTTGTTCTTTAAAACTACTTTTGTTTTGATTAATCAATTTAATTAATAATTAGTCTTCTTTAAAAGTCTTTAAATTTGGATCAAGTAACAAATTGATTTTTTGGACGTCTTGTTAAGTTTAAAAACCGTTCATTGAAACTCTTTTATTGTTATCAGGAACTTCTTAAAAAAAATCTTTAATTTTCAATCTATTGCGGAATCAGGTGTGTCGAATTGTTCTTTAAAACTGTTTCTGCCTTATTCGATCAGTTTAGCTAACAACTAATGTTTTTTAACTTAATTTAAATTAAGCACGAAAGCAAGTTCTTCTTAAGGGTTCTTAAATTTAGATCAGGTCATTAAATAAGTTCTTTCTTTATTTATTTTATATTTTAGACCAAGTGGTAAATTAGGACTTTTAAACATTTTTTTACATTTAAAACAAGTACATTAAAGCTTTTTTTAATTGTGTTTAGGTACTTTCAAACAGTTTTTCAAAAAATTTTGAATTTTTAAGCTAGTACAGACTAAGACATCGATTTCTTCTTTAAAACTTTTCTTGTTTTGATCAGTCAGTTCAATTAACAATTAGTTTTTTTTATCTTTAATTTGTATCAAATACAAACAATAAAATAAGTCAGTTTTTTGACATCTTGTTAAATATAGAAATCGTCCATCAAAGTTTTATTAATTATTTACAAGTACTTTTCAAACAGTTTTTACAAAATTCTTTATTTTTTAAGTGCAGAACAAGATTTTTTGATTTAATTTTGTAAAGTTTGCTTGTTCAAATAGCAATTACTTTTCTTTAAAAGTGTTTAAATTTGGATCAAATGAAAATAATAAAATAATTTTTTTTAAAGTATGTTTAAATTTAGACCAGGTCAATTGATCCAAATTTAAAGTCTTTTAAAGAAAACTAATTGCTATTTGAACAAAAAAAAATTAAAATCGGGTTTTAGAAATCTTCTTAAATTTCATCATTTTTCTAAATTTTTTAAATTTTTTAACTAGTGCAGAATAAGATTTGTTTTTTAAAACTGTTTTTGTATTATTTAATTAGTTTCATTAGCAATAAATCTTCTCTAAAAATCCTTAAATTTGTATTAAAAGAAAATACATCTTAACAAATTTAAAAACTATAGATTAAAACTTTTTTTAAATATTTTTAAGTATTAGTCAAACAGTTTTTAAAATTAAATTTTTTTAAGTTAAAATTTTTAAGCCAGTGCAAAATAAGATTTTTTGAATTATTTTTGAAAATTTTCTGTTTTGGTTAATCAATTTGGAGTTTTTACACATCTTGCTAAGTTTAAAAATGGTACATTAAATTTTTTTTAATTGTTTTCAGGTACTTTTTAGACAGTTTTCTAAAATTCTTTAATTTTTAAGGCAGAGCAGATTAAGATTGCTCTATTTGTTCTTTAAAATTGTTTTTGTTTTGGTCAATCAATTTAAATAACAATTAATCTTGTTTAAAAGTTTTTAAAATTAAATCAAACGCAAATCACAAACAAAGTTTTATTTTAAAAGCTCTTAAATTTGGATAAAATAAAACATTACGTTTTTGGACATTTTGTTAAACTGCTAAAACCGTACATCAAAACTTTTTTTGTTGTTTCGTAATACTGATCAGATGGTTTTTGTAAAAATTTTCAATTTTTTAGCTAGTGTACAAGATTTGTCCGTTTGTTCTAATTTGTTCGTTATTTTTTTTTGTTTTGGTCAATCAGTTTAATTAGCAATTTTTTTTAAATATCTTGAAATTTGTGCAAATAATAAAATAAATTTAGATCAAGTAGAATTTTTTTACACATTTTTTTAGATTCAAGAGACTTTCATCTAAATTTTTTAATTAATTTTAAGTACTCGTCAGACAATTTCTCTAAACGTTTTTAATTTTCAAGCTAGCGCAAAATTCTCGATTTTTTAAAAAAAATGTTTTTGTTTTATGAGCAATTAGTATTCTTCAGAATTTTTTAAACATGTATCAAATACAAATCATAAAGTAAGTTTTTCTTTAAGAGTTTTTAAAATTCAATCAAGTAGCTTTTAGATTTTTTGTTAGATTTAAAAACCGCACATTTAAGCATTTTTTATTGTTTTCAGGCACATTTCAAACCATTCTCTAATTTTTTTTAATTTTTAAGCCAGTGCAGAATAAGATTAATCGATTTGTTCTTAACAAATGTTAGTGTTTTGGTTAATCAGTTTAATTAACAATTAGTCATCTTTAAAAGTCTTTAAATTTGAATCAAGTAAAAAATTGAGTTTTTACACATTTTGTTAGATTTAAGAAACCTACATTCAATTTATTAAATTAATAATAGGTACTCTTTCTTTAGATAGATTTTTTTAAATTCTTTCAAGCCGGTGCCAAATAAAGCTTGTCAATTTGGTTTTAAAACTGTTTCTGTGTTAGTCAAACAATGTAATTAGCAATAAGTCTTCCTTAAAAGTTTTTAAATTTAGATCACATAAAAAGTTGAGTTTTTATACATCTTAGTAGTTTTAACAACCGTACATTGAAGCCAGTTTTTGTCGATTTGATCTTCAAAACTATGTTTGTTTTAGTCAATCAGTTTATTTAAAAATTAGTCTTCTTTAAAAATCTTTAAATTTAGATTAAATACAAGGTATAAGATAAGTTTTTCTTTTACAAGTCTTTAAATTTAGATCAAGTATAAAATTGAGCTTTTAGACATTTTTTTTTGATTTAAGAACTCTATCGATTTTTCATAAATAATGTTAGGTACTTTTCAGACAGTTTTCTTTAAAATTAATAATTTTTCAAGCCAGCGCAAAATAAGAATTGTTGATTTGTTCTTTAAAACTGTTTCTGTTTTAGTCATTTAGTTTAATTAAGAAATAATGTTCTTTAAAACTTTTAAAATTTAGTTGAAATGCAATTTATAAGATAACTTTTTTATTTAATTATTAAATTTTTAATAAATAAAGAATTAAGTTTAAGAAATATTTTTCTTTAAAAGTCTTTAAATTAAGATTAAGTAGAAAATTGAGTTTTTAGAGATTTTCTTAGATTTAAGAACTCTGCATCAAATGTTTTTATTTAATTTTAGGTACCTTTTAGAGAGTTTCGCTAACATTCTCTAATTTTCAATTAACAATTAGTTTTTACATTTGGCCTATGTGAAAAATTGAGTTTTTACGCATTTTGTTAGATTTAAAATCCCTACATCAAATTTTTCTAATTAATTTTAGGTACCTTTTAGACAGTTTTTTTTAATTCATTAATTTTTAAACCTGCACAAAATGAAGCTTGTCACTTTGTTTTCTAAAACTGTTTCTGTTTTAGTAATTCAATTTGATTATTAATTAATCATCTTTAAAAGTTCTTAAATTTAGTTCAAATGCAATTTATAAGATAAGTTTTTTATTTAATTAATAAATGTTGAATAAATAAAGAATCGGTTTTAAGAAATGTTTTTCTTTAAAAGTCTTTAAATTAAAATCAAGTATTAAATTGAGTTTTTAGAAATCTTGTTAGATTTAAGAACCCTAAATCGAATGTTTTTAATTAATTTTAGGCATTTTTTAGAAAGCTTCTCTAACATTCTCTAATTTTCAATTAACAATTAGTCTTTAAATTTGGATTAAGTAAAAAATTGAGTTTTTGCACATTTTGTTAGATTTAAGAAACATTAATTTTTATAAATTAATCTTAAGTGCTTTTTAGACATTTTTTTAGATTTAAGAAGAAGTCTTTAAATTTAGATCAAGTAGGAAATTGAGTTTTTAGACGTTTTTTAGATTAAAAAACTTTTTATCAATTTTTCTTAAATAATTTTATCGATTTTTCTTAAATAATTTTAGGTACCTTTCAGACAGTTTTTTTAAATTCTCTAATTTGCAAGCCAGCGCAAAATCAGAATTGTTGAATTGTTCTTTAAAACTGTTTTTATTTAATCAATCAAATTAATTAATAATTAGTATTTTTTAAATCTTTAAAATTGTTTCAAATACAAGATTGTAGACATGTTAGATTTAAAAACCGTGCATTCAACTTTTTCTTTATTGTTTTTAGGTGCTTTTCCGGTAGTTTTTGTGGATTTGTTCTTTAAAAGTATTTCGGTTTTGGTCATTTAGTCTATTGAGCAATTAACAAGGTCTTAAAAATCATGTAAAAGACAAATCATAAATTAAGTTTTTCTTTTAGAATATTTTAATTTAGATGTAGTAAAAGATTCAGTTTTTAGACATTAGTTAGATTTAAAAACCGTGCATTGTAAAGCTTTATTTTATTATTTTAGGTACTTTTTAGGAAATTTTCCTCAAATTTCTATTAAGCCTGTGAATAAGACTTGTAGATTTGTAGACAATTTTCGCAAAATTCTTTAATTTTTAAGCCAGCGCAAAATAAAGCTTGTTGATTTGCTCTTTAAAATTGCTTCTGTTAAATCGATCAGTTTATTTAGCAATTAATCTTCTTCAAAAGTCTTTAAATTTAGATTAAATGCAATTTTTGCTTGAGAGTCTTTAAATTTAAATTAAGTAAAAAATTCAGTTTTTAGACATTTTGTTAAATTTAAAAACCCTACATCAGGTTTTTTAAAATTAATTTTATGTACCTTTTAGACAATTTTTCTAAAATTCTTTATTTTTGAAACCAATGCAGAATAAAGCGTGTCAATTCGTTCTTTAAAACTTTTTTTTAAGTTGGTTTAATTAGCAGTTAGTCTTCTTTAATAATCTTTAAAAATAGATTAAACGCAAATTAAAAGATAAGTTTTTCTAAGTCTTTAAGTTTAGACCAAGTAGAAATTTTTTTTAAAGCATTTTGTAAATTTTAAAAACATTAGATTTAAGCTTTTTTTATAGTTTTCGGGTACTTTTCAAACAATTCTTTTCTACAATTTTTTAGAGTTTTAAACCAATGCGAAATCAGGTTGTCAAATTGATTTTTGAAACTATTTCTGCCGTGGTCGATCAGTTTAACTATCAATTAGTCTTTTTTAAGTGTATAAAGTTTTTCTTTAAGAGTTTAAATTTAGATCAAGTTATAAAATAAGTTCTTCTTTAATAGTCTTTAAATTTAGATTCAGTAGAAAATTAAGCTGTTTAAACAAACATCTTGTGAAATTTAAAAATCGTAAATTACAGCTTTTTTTCATTGTTTTCAGGTACTTTCAGACAATTTTTTAATAATAATTTATTTTTTATTTATTTATCGATTTCTTTTTTAAAACTTTTTCTGTTTTGGTCAGTCAGATCAATTAACAATTCATATTCAGTAAAAGCCTTTAAATTTGAATTAAAGACAAATCATAAATTAAGTTTTTCTTTAAGTACTTTTAAATTTGAACCAAGTAAAAAAATTGGTCTTGAGAAGCTTTGTTAGATTTAAAAACAATACATTTTTTATGGTTTTTAGGTACATTTTAAGCAGTTTTTCTAAAATTTTTTGATTTTTACGCTAGTGCAGAATATGATTTATTTATTTGTTTTCTGAACTCTTTCTGTTCAATTAGTAATTACTCGTCTTAAAAAGCCTTTAAATATAGATCAAATTTAAACCATAAAATAAGTTTTTCAAGTATCTTTAAATTTAATTTTAAATTTTTAAGCTAGTGCAGAATAAGTTTTTTTATTTGAAATTGTTTTTGTTTTATTTAATTAGTTTTTAAAAATATTTAAATTTTGATCAAATAAAAAATTGCTTTTTTAGACATCTTAATAGATTTAAAAACTATAGATTAACGTTTTTTTGATTATATTTGGGTACTCCTTAAACAGTTTTTCTAAAATTCTTTAAATTTTTAAGCTATAGTTTATAATCGGATTTGTCAAATGATTTTTTAAAACTGCTTTTGCTTTGATTAATTCGTTTAATTAGTAATTAGTCTATTATTTAAGTTTTTAAAATTGGATTAAATACAAATTATAAAGTAAGTTTTTTTATGAGTCTTTAAATTTGGATCAAGTAAAAAATTGAGTTGGTAGACACTTTGTTAGATTTAAAAACTATGCATTAAAAATTTTGTTATTGATTTTAGGTACTTTTCAGCCAGTTTTTGCCGATGTGTTTTTTAAAACCTTTTCTGTTTTAAAAATCACCTTAAATAACAACTACACTTTTTTTAAAAGTCTTCAAGTTTAGATCAAATGCAAATTATATAATAAGCTCTCCATTAAGAGTCTTTAAATTTAGATCAAACAAAAAATTGAGTTTTTAGACGTCATGTTAGATTTTAGAGCCCTACATCAAGTTTCTAAAATTAATTTTAGATACTTTCAGACACATTCTCTAGTTTTTTTTTAATTTTTAAACCAATGCAAAATAAAGCTTGTTGATGTGTTCTTTAAAACTGTTTCTGTTTTAGTTAATCCGTTTAATTGGCAATTAATTTTCTTTAAAAGTTTTTAATTTTGTATCAAATACAAATCGCAAATTATGTTTTTTAAAGAGTTTCTAAATTTAGATAAAGTAAGAAATTAAGCTTTTAGATATTTTGTTAAATTAAAAAACGGTACATTGAAGTTTTTATTTATTGTTTTCAAGTATTTTTTAAACATTTTAAAATTTTTTTTTATTTTTAAGCTTGTGCAGAGTAAGATTAGTCGATTTGTTCTTTTAAACCACTTTTGTTTTGATTAATCACTTTAATTAATAATTGGTCTTCTTTAAAAGTCTTTAAATTTAGATCAAATAAAAAATTGAGTTTTAAGACATCTTGTTAAGTTTAAAAACGGTTAATTAAAACTCTTTTATCGTTATCAGGAACTTATTAAAAAAAAGTTTAATTTTCAATCCTTTGCGGAATCAGGTGTGTCGAATTGTTTTTTAAAATTGTTTCTGTCTTAGTCGATCAGTTTAGTTAACAACTAATGTTTTTTAAATCTTAAAATTTAAATTAAGCATGAAAGCAAGTTCTTCTCAAGGGTTCTTAAATAAGTTCTTCCTTTATTTATTTTATATTTTAGACCAAGTGGTAAATTAGGACTTTTAAACATTTTGTTAGATTTAAAAACCGTACATTGAAGTTTTTTTATTGTTTTTAAGTACCTTCAAAAAACTTTTCAAAAAAAATTTAATTTTTAAGCTAGTACAGAATAAGACACCGATGTCTTCTTTAAAACTCTTCTTGTTTTGGTCAATCAATTAAACTAACAATTACTTTTTTTTTAAATCTTTAATTTTGTATCAAATACAAATAATAAAATAAGTATTTAGATTTAGACCAAGTCATAAAATAAGGTTTAGATTATTATTTTAGGTATTTTTTTGTCAATTTTCCTAAAATTTCTATTAATCCTGTGAATAAAACTTTTTGATTTGTAAACAATTTTTGCAAAATTCTTCAATTTTTAAGCCAGCGCAAAAGCTTGTTGATTTGCCCTTTAAAATTGTTTCTGTTAAATCGATCAGTTTATTTAGCAATTAATCTTCTTTAAAAGTCTTTAAATGTAGATTAAATGCAATTTTTGCTTAAGAGTCTTTAAATTTAAATTAAGTAAAAAATTCAGTTTTTAGACATTTTGTTAAATTTAAAAACCCTACATCAGGTTTTTTAAAATTAATTTTAAGTATCTTTTAGACAATTTTCCTAAAATTCTTTATTTTTGAAACCAATGCAGAATAAAGCGTGTCAATTCGTTCTTTAAAACTGTTTTTTTAGTCGGTTTAATTAGCAGTTAGTCTTCTTTAATAACGTTTAAATTTAGATTAAACGCAAATTAAAAGATAAGTTTTTCTAAGTTTTTAAGTTTATACTAAGTAGAAAAAAATATTTTTAAGCATTTTGTTAATTTTAAAAGCATTAGATTGAAGCTTTTTTTATAGTTTTTAGGTACTTTTCAAACAATTCTTTTCTACAATTTTTTAAATTTTAAATCAATGCGAAATCAGATTGTCAAATTGTTTTTTAAAACTATTTCTGCCGTGGTCGATCAATTTAACGATCAATTACTCTTTTTTAAAATTGCAGGTTTTTTTCATTGTTTTCAGTTACTTTCAGACAATTTTTCAATAATTATTTAATTTTCAAGCTACTACTTAATAAAACTTATCGATTTCTTTTTTAAAACTTTTTCTGGTGTGGTCAGTCAGATCAATTAACAATTTATATTCAGTAAAAGTCTTTAAATTTGAATTTAATGCAAATCAAGTTAAAAAAATGGTCTTCAGAAGCTTTGTTAGATTTAAAAACAATACATTTTTTATGGTTTTTAGGACCTTTTAGGCAGTTTTTCTAAATTTTTTTGATTTTTAACCTAGTGAAGAATAAGACTTGGTGATTTGTTCTTGTTTTATTTAATAAGTTTGATTAACAATTAGTTTCTTTAAATTTCTTTAAATTTGAATAAAATGCAAATTATATAAGTTTTCCTTTAAGAGTCTTTAAATTTAAATCTAGTAAAAAATTTAGTCTGCAGACTAACATAGTACCTTACAAACAGTTTGTTTAAAAAATAATTTCGTATTTTAAATATCTTGTTACATTTAAAGACCGTAAATTGAAACTTTTTAACTTTTTTTAGATACTTTTCAAACCAAAGCAAAGTCAGATTTGTCAAATTGTTCTTTTTGATTTAGTCGATCAGTTTAACTAACAACTAGTGATTTTTAAGTCTTCATTTTTAAATCAAACATAAAAGAAAGTTCTTCTTTAAAAGGTTCGTTAAATTTAGATCAGGTCATAAAATAAGTTAGAATTTAGACTATGTAGTAAAAATTTTGTTAGATTTAAAAACAGTACATTGGAACTTTTTTTTTGTTTTTAGGTACTTTTAGCCAGATTTTCAAAATTTTTTTTAGTTTTTAAGCTAGTAGAGTAACACATGGATTTCTTCTTTAAAATTTTAGTCAATTAGTTTCATTAATATTTGTTTCTTTAATATTTTTAAATTTGGATCAAATGGAAATAATAAAATAAGTCTTTAGATTTAGATTGTCTTTAAATTTAGATAAAATAAAAAATTAAGTTTTTAGTCATTTTGTTAAAGTTAGAAACCGTCCATCAAAGTTTTTTTTAATTATTTTCAAGTACTTTTCAGACAGTTTTTTTTTAAATCTTTGAATTTTTAAGCTAATGTAGAACAACAATTTAAATTACGTAATTTTTTTAAAAATCTTTAAATTTAAATCAAATAAAAATGTTTCTAGGCATCTTGTTAGCTTTAAAAATGGTACATTGAAACTGTTAGTTATTTTTTTCAGGTACTTTTCAGACAGTTTATCTAAAATTCTTTAATTTTTAAGCCAGCACAAAATAAGGATTGCAGGTTCGTTTTTTTAAACTGTTTCTGTTTCAGTTAAAATCTTCTTTATAAGTATTTAATTTTAGATTAAATGGAACTTATAATAAATTTAGATCAAACAGAAAATCGAATTTTTAGATATCTTGTTTGATTTAGAAACTCTACATCAAACGTTTTTAATTAATTTTAGGCATCTTACAGACAGTTTTTCTAAAATTTTAATTTGCAAGTCAGCAGAAAAAAAACTGTTCTTATTTAATACAACGAGTTTAATTAGCAATTAGTATTCTTTAGAAACGTTTAAATTTGGATTAAATACAAAACATATAGTAAATTTTCCTTAATGTCTTTAAATATGGATATTTTTAAATTTGAACCAAGCAAAAAAAATGATTTTTAGAAACACTGTTAGATTTAAAAACAATGCATTTTTTAATTGTTTTTAGGTACTTTTCAGACAGTTTTTCTAACATTTTTTGATTTTTAAGCTAGTGCAGAATAAGACTTGATTTATTCTTATTTTATTTAATTAGTTTAATTAGCAATTAGTTTCTTTAAAATTCTTTAAACATGGATCAAAAGCAAATCATATAATCAGTTTTTTTTAAATTTAAATCCAGTCAAAAATTGAGTCTGTAGACTACTACTTACAAACAGTTTGTCTAATTTTTTTTAATTTTTAAGCCAGTTCAAAATAAAACTTGTTAATTTGCTGATTTTTAGGTACTTTTTAGACAGTTTTTAATTTTTAAGCAAGTGCAGAATAAGGCTTGTCAAATTGTTCTTCAAAACTGTTTCATTTTTGGTCGCTCAGTTTAACCGATAGTTTTTATTTGGATTTAGTAATATGTCACGGCGGAGAACGTTGTTAATTGGTTTTACACTTGCGTAATTCAAATAGTTTTAAATAAAGTGCGCACTAAAACCATAATAAAAAATACATTGGAGGAAAATTAATATAAATGCAACTGTGCAAATGCCACTGAAATAAACTATTGGATGCACATTTTTGTCTTTTTGGAGCTTATCCGCAGTAGGAGGCACACTCTAATGTATTCCCACAATTGTATCAACAAACCTTGTAGCTCTATATTCATATAGAAGGTAGATAACCATTATCAAAGTTTGATGGCAGAGTCATCTCATAATATAAGTTGCTGTGTATTAAAGATAATTATAAATAGCTATAAAAACGGAGAACGTTGATTTTATACGCGCGTATTTTAAAATAGTTTTAAATAAAACTGCACTACGTAAAATACATTGGGGGTTAAAGTAATGTAAATGCAATTGTGTAAATGTTACCAGAGAGAACTGCGGGACGGAAGCTTATATTCTTTTGGTAAATTGTGTTTTCTTGCAATCAGTTATATCCGACAATTGTCGGTAGTGAAATGATGTAGGCTGGTATCGTACACAAAACGTGTTTTTTTATTTTTTGAGTATAAGTGTCTAAAGCAATTTTACATCAAATTTTTATGTATTCTTTTGCGTTACGTTCCATATTTCAAAATCTTGTAATTGTATCATCGATATTTAATAATATTACGTTTAAAAGTAATAGACTTAACACAGAAATTATGCCGCAACAAATTAAATTTTTTTAATTATTGAACTGAGAGTACGAGTACTGTTTTTATTATTAATTTTGATAACAACGAACGTACATTCTTAGCCATTGGCTTTGTAAACACGACAGCACAAGCTTAGTGTACACGTAATGACTGTGTAGTACAGTAATTACCCATTTAACAAAGCTTACGGTTAGCTAACGGTTTAATAACGTTTTCATTTAATACCTAATATTGTTACAATCACCAGCTGTCTCTAGTTCTAGCTGCTTTTGATTAACGCCGAATAACAAGCATATAAAACAATATTTGCTTTTGTAACGTACGTTCACAAAGACAAATTTATTTTGGCACAATTACGCCTCTAATTCTTTTTTTGTAAGATTAAACAAAGCGGATTGAAGGACCCAAAAACATGACGCTAGCTTACAATAAATTGTTTTAATCATTTTTGTATGGATATACTCACTTTGTAATTAACTATACTATAAATTTAATTAATGATTTTCATTGTTATGCAAACACTCTTGGGTTTGATGTTTGCGATGCAAGAACCAATCAATCTCTTAACTTGTTATGCTAAATTCATCTAAACTTATTTTAACATTTTCTTTAAAAAAATAAGGACTTTCGATCTTGGCAGACGACAAGGTGTTCGTTAAGCAATTTTAAATACCAGACTTTATATATTACATTAAATTTAGCACAGTGTAACTTCATAATCCTTAATTTATCAAATTATGCTCCTCGTGCTTCAAAGTTAATTTAATTCTTGAGATTCTCTGCATGGCAACAACGTAATGTTCTAAGTAAAATATGTAACTCTAGAAAAAAGTTTTCAGACTCGTGTAGACAATACAAAAGCTAGCTTAAAACGCTTTGATTAATCACGTACTACTTAACATATTTCTTATCATATTTCAACACAATTTTGTTCTAAGTGTTTTTAAGTATCTTTGATAAATTTTTCTCTCGGCGACATTTTTAAAGCTAGATTGATTGATGGTTATTGCGTCGTTAGATTAAGTAATTGAAGACCTACTTTTACTACATTACATAGCTTATTTAAAGACAATTAATGTTTAGTTTAAATTGAGAAGACATAATGCGATCCGCCTTTACACAAAAAAGGCTTTGACGTTTATAGTAGATAATGCTTATCTAAACTATTTCCTTCTGCAACGTTGAATTACAGACCTATTATTTTAAGCAGCTTATTTTTTAAAATTCGTTTCATAGCGCCGATTGTGCAATATTTGATAAGGAATTAAATTTTTTTACTCTTCTGCGATTACACAAGCACGAGGAAAATACGTGGAGAGAGAAGCCTCTCGATTATCCTTAATGGAATGACTTGAATATCATTTAGCGTGTGAAACGTTTCTTACTGTAGAGTGTAGATAGTAGAATGTGAAAGCTTTGTAGAGCTTTTACAGCAAACTCTTCAAGAGCCAAATGATATTCTTGTTTCGATCTTGGCAATGTCGTCTTTTCCATATTTTATTCGTTCTTCGCCCAGATTGAGGTGCCCGGGGCGGTCATTCGATCTGTACTTTTGAAATGAAGGACACGGAAAAAAATCTGGAAAAATTGGAAAAGTTGTAAATAACGGCGAGCAGCCTGACTTTAATTTATTGCGCGTAATAAAAAGTAATTCGTTTAAAACTTTTATAGGTCGACGTAAGAAGAATCTTTTAGTTACAAAGTACGCAATGCAACAATTTAAACTTTTATTAGCGTTTCGATGTGACTGCAATACAGCTCTAATATTTTCGGTATCTTTCAATAACAACTCTAGTTCTTGATGACGTAATTTGCAAGTACTATCAGTACTAATTTGGTTGTGTGTCAAAGAACGATTATTACTAATAGCAAAATCTGATTATTATTGAAAGGTGAATTAAATCACTCAATTTAACACTCATGTAACCATCAACCTCTCGGCACGGTTCATTCGTCTTCAGATGCTGCAAAATGACCCAACACATCTTTCATTATTCGACGATTTTAGAAAATTTGTTTTTTATTACTGATTTTTTCTAGTCAATTGCTATCTAAAAAGAAATTGATTTGTTTAGAAAATAAAATTGTTACCATCAACTGTAATTGTAACAGCAAGGTCTGTGCTCTAACTCTAACATTTCATTACAAATTGTTGTTTACAGCACTTAATTTTAAGAAACTTCCGCGTATATCTTCATTTCCCCTTTTCTACTAATTTGAAGCTTCCTGCTTATTAAATTTGAAATGTTTTGCTTTTCTAGATTATTAATTATTTACTTTTACGTACAGAGTCATTATTAATTTAAATAAATTTCTTATCGTTATCAAATTAAACTTTACTCATTTATTTAGAGTGTTTTGTAAGAAGTAATCCTTGTTAGTTTATTTTTACTGTTTGTTATTGAAATCGCAAATATAGAGAAACGCAAACAGCCATCGTTTGATGCAACTAAAAATAGCAAATTTTCTGTTCAAAAGAAGGTAGATGCAGAATATTCTGGAAACTACAATACGTTATTTCTAACTGTAACGAAAAGGCATCGACCGACACTATCAATATAAAACTATAATACAAATTTTATAACCATAAATTTCGATTGAGGGGAGGAAAAGGATGATTTGGTCTTTACATTTTTTCTGATAGGTGTAGCAAACGTAAACTCTGCACTCGGTTGAACTGCGACCAATTACTTGTGACTAATCCACAGTAGCGAAAAGCGACGGTAACTCAAAGTTTCGGAGAGAAGAGGGTACCTGTAATCATTAATACAATTCAGACTGTTTTCGATGTGTCGATTGTAATTAAATTTAGATAAAAATACGCTAAAACGGAGAAAAAGATTCCAGAAGTCCGCTTTCACCTGACATCACTTAAGGTAAACTGTTATGTTAAAAAATGCTTTAGTATAAAATTTATCCTCGGTACGCCCACTTTTCGCTGTTGGAGTAGAGCTAGGGTTGTGTACGCTTAATAAGGCTTTCACGCACACTTATGTGAATATGAATTATAATATTGTTGCGATCTAGTGGAAGTCTTTATTCGGGCGGGTTTTTATACCTCCACCCGTGTTCTTTATCTTTGGAGTTGATAACCTTCTTCTTCTTCTTCTTCCTCTTACGTTAAGCCAACTGGCTTGTGTTCTCCGGCTTATCGTGCGAGTCCTAGGAATTTGACTGCTATGCTTCGCTCCACCTCTTATAAGGTCTTCCTGGAGGACGCCTGCTACCCACCTTACCATCCCTGGCGATTTTTACAATTCGTGACTCTTCCATTTTACTGATATGGTCCTTCCACGCCCTTCGTCGTTGACGTGACCATTGGACAATATCTGGGACCTTACATTTTTTGCGAATCGCAGAATTCCTAATTTTGTCTCTTATCGTGACGCTTGTCATGCTCGTTAGCGTTTTCATCTCTACGGCCCTAAGTATTTGTTTGGTTCTAGAGTTGTCTGCGCGTGTCTCTACAACATATGTCATGATAGATCCTACGCAGGTCTTATATATGCGGACCTTGCTCTCTAAGTTCATGTATTTGTTTTTTCATACGTTATCTCTGAGACAACCTGGGATAGCTGTTGCTTTATTGGTTTGTCGAAACACTTCTCTATGGATATCTCCGTGGCTAGATATTTCTGTAGTTGAAAGTGTTGACTTGTTCTATTATTTGATTTCCAATTACTAGCTTGCAACGTTTCGGCTGACTAGATATTACCAGCGTTTTCGTTTTTGCAGTAGAGATTTTCATGTTAAATTTGAAAGCCTCCAAGCAAAATGCATGGGCCAGCCGTTGCAGGTCATTTTCGTTTTGTGCTGTTAAGACGGCATCATCCGCGTAGCATAAAATGTTTATGCTTCCTTTACTTAATCTGTAGCTTCGATTTACAAGCTTGATTTTAGATATGTATAATTATATTCATAACAATGTTGAACAGTAAAGGATAAGCACATGTTGTAATCGGAAAATTTCCATGTTGACTGAAGTTAGCATCACCTACACTTTCGAGGGGTTGACTACAATTATCAACATATTGAAAAAACAATTACTAAATTTAAGAAGTTAATTGGAGGAAAATTTTGCGCTAATTTTTAGTGATCGCATGAATTAAAAAATAGTTTACTTATGATAACGCCGTATGTACGTTTTTTGTGTTATATTTCAATTAAGTTTTACCTAATACTGGTACGGAGCTAGCTAATCCACTACTTGAGGAAACCTAATTTTGTAAGTATTACATTTTCTACTTTAATTCTTAGTATTTTTGTGGTCAGTTGATTGTAAGAATAACCGTACGTACATGTTATGCTGTTAAGACAATTATTTATAAAATCGTTATGTTGTGTCGCATATTATTATATGGTACGCTTTGATTCTCTAAATCTTTAATTTTCGTACGTTTGCATTTTAATTTACGAATATAAAGTAATTCCTTTTCTGAATGTAAAAGTTAGGCCGACTAAGTCACTTTGCTGTACGACGTGTTGCCCAGTCGAAAGCGCAGTTTGTATGTAGTCTGTGATACGGACCTATGTGTTAGTGTTTGATAAAATTTGTATAAATATACTTATGCACCGTTTTCTTCTTCTTCATCTTCTTCTTCTAACTACTAGCTGTGATAAAATAAATATATATTCTGTGTTACCACTTCTGTTTTGTCATTTGTTCTTTTTCAGCTGCGGGTAGGTTTAAACGGTGTCTCTCATCCTAGTCTTTCATCGTTTTGGCGAGATAAGGAGAGAATAACGACAGACGACAAGAAGAGGCACTATTTGCATACGCGGCGTGAAAATAAACAAAAAACAGAGACATATTAAATAAAGTTTGCAAAGAATAATATAAAATTGTAAAACGACAAAAAAAGAAACTGGAAAAAATACAAAATTAAATAAATTAAATAATCTAGATATGAAAACCGATAGCATAAATATAAAATTAGACAAGATAAGTAAAGAAAACCAACAAATTAAAACACAAAATGAAAAACTAAAGAAGGAAATACTTAAAAAAGAAATAAAACAGAAGAAAATTATAATACAAGAACTAGAAAAAAAATTAACTGAACAGGATTTAGAGTTAAAAGAAATAACAAGAATAATTTTAGAGACATAAACATTGAAATAAATAAGGAAAAAGAAATCCAGGAAATTAGAAGATTCGGAAGGAAAGTAGAAGGCAAACAATAGACCAATTTTATTTGAATGACCAACATTGGCTAAAAAACAGGAGATACGAAGAGGCGCAACAATTTTTAAGAGAAAGAATATATGGATAAATGATGATTATCCAAAACAAGTCGGGAAAGAAAGAAAGGAATTAATACAAAAATGATCGAAGCAAGAAAGAATGGCTACAATGCAAAATTGTTATAAAACAAACTAAAAATTAACGAGAAAATGTGGACAATACGCCAATTAAAAGAAAATGACACAAAAGAAGAAAACCACCTAGAAATACAACAATCAGAAATTAAAAACACGGAAAATACAAACACAAAAGGGAAAAATGAAACAGAGATAAACAATGAAATCGAAAATAACCCTAAAAACAAGGCTGAAAACTAGAAAAATGAGCGAAAGATTATCCCAAAACAAAGATGATGAAAAGTTGAGAAAACAACTACGAATTTACGTATTTATCTAGATTTCTTTTTATGAAGCCTTTTACTTTGTTACTTATATTAAGCTTTCTGCTAATTTTAGTGTTTGCGATCATTATTAGTAATTTATTTTCAGTCGAGTACAATTATTCAGCCTTCAGCTTACATCAAATTTCAGTATTTCTGTTTACTTTACTTAAACCGATTAAGTAACTAGTAATTTTTCGTATTCAAAGCCGATAGTAACTATTTTAAATCGGCGAATGCAAGCTTGCACCCGTTGAAAGTGTTGAAAGAATATTATCCAAGTATTACATGCTACACTGAGTTCAGACTTAAATCTTAGTTTGAAAAAGATTCCTTTGCATAAGTTGAGGTCTAAGTAGTTAAAATATAGTTTTAAGTAAATTCAAATCTTTGATGAGATTATTAAATTCTGTCTGAGGGACGAGGTGAGATGCCAATGAAATTTGATGATCGAAGCTGTAGCTCAAAGTTTTCTAAATTTGTTTCAAGCTTTAGAGTATAAGTTTTTAAAAGCTCTGCAATTGGCAAAGAATCGATTAAAGCCAATAAAGAAAAAATAAGACAAATTGAACCCTACGTTGGGTGCCGCTTTTTCTAACTAATTCCTTTTGGCAACGATTACAATATTTGTAACAGTGCAGTCATTCTGATGCTTATATATGGCTTAAACATCTAGTACCATAGACTACGACATACACACATACACTAAGTATCTTAGACTACATCAGCATGTCCCACGATTTGGGACAAGCGTCCGTCCAAATTTTTACACTGCACAGCGGTATCCGTTGCTATCTAAAATGCATCAGTGTTTCAGCTGACAAGCGGTGTTTGTCGTATGAGGTTTTTGATACTCTGTCCGTCGAGTTGAATGTACTTATTGCATTCGCTAGAAGAAACCAGCGTCAAACGTAAACCAAAGTCTAATTCAGTTTAATTTTGCATGGAATTTTGATTTTATTAGTAGTAGGGTATGTTTAGTTATTTATCTGCAAATAGTTTATTTTAGTCAAGACTAATTGGTATCATCTCCGTCTACCGTAGCATCATATCCTTTTTTTGCCTAATTAGTTTTCAGCTTTAGAAGCGAGGATAAGCCGTAAGTCAAGTTGCTTCGATAAACATTGTGCTTACTCACCAGGGACCTGTAACCCAGCTCATCCGATTTGTTTAACCAGGCGGTCTTTCTTGTAATATATCCTAAATCGATCAGTACGGTAACAGGAATTTTTCTTAAATTACGAAATAAGAAGATTTATTAATAAAGATACGTAACAAATCATACTACAGTAACAATTTGTGAGGTGAGAGCAAGGTTTGCACCAAATCATAAACACAGCAACTGGCATTGATTTACAGTTAGTTTTGAGCCGTTTGATCAAACTATTGTAACAACTAGCGCACCAAACTCAACCACTGTTTTCATCGCTAACTGAAATAACAGATGAAAATAAAAAAGCGAAGAAAAGAGTTTTTTGTGTTTTATCAAGTTATGGTTAATACCAATAAAATTCACTACCAAAAAAAAATAGTAAAAAAAGTGGCGCCTAACGTGGGGCCCGATTTTCTTTATGTTTTTCTTTCCTAATTTATCTTACTAATTAGCAAGTCTTTTTGAGTATTGATTCTTATTAAGCCTATTGGTTATTTTGTTGAATGTACTTACGGTTAATGATTTATCTCAATTTGTTATTGTTTTTTGTAGCAGTGACAAATACTTGAATGATTTGTAGGTTTTGTAGTGCTTTTGAGGAACAGCAATGAATTGGAATCATTTTCTTAAAGCTGAGGTTATCTATTAAGTCAATACGATGTGGAAATTTGACGTTAATCGTTTACGTTAAGCTGAGTTACTGTACGAACTAGCGATTTGAAGGCTTGATAGCACTGGCGTCGATGATTAATTGCAAAAAAAACCTTTGCAATGTTTTACAATTTGAAATAAATAAGCCAATAGAAATTTGTTTATAAAATTCTATTTCCAAGACTCCATTGCTTAATGCCTAGAGGACCAGTTACCTTTCTTTCTAACTTTTTAGGGCGATACTTTGACGAATGCTTTCTGTTGTATTGCTACTTAATTCTTACACCTATTTGGGTACAGCAAACAGAAATTATTATTTTCCTTAACCAATTTCAAGTTCGACTGTAAAAGAGTGCACAAATAGTGCAAACATGGATCTGCTAGTGTTTCTATAGCTCAACTTTCTGCATCTGTTAATAGTACGATAGCTCTTAATTTTTTTGCTAATTGCTAGTAATGAATTGGATGACAAAGCTACAACGTTTATTTAATTCAACACATTTCTGTCGATAAATGGAATTTCGGATTTTCTGGGGAAAGTTCTGGTTCGCTTTCTAAATTTCTTATTAGAGTCGACGAGCTATATACTTCTAGAAGAGTGACGACTCAACAACTGTTTGCTGTAACTTTAGATGTTGTAACGATCTAGAAAATCTAAATTACACAAAGTTGGTCTTTTTACTTAAATCTGGACTGTTACCATTGGATTACAAAGAACAACTTCTTAATGAAATAAAATCACGATGTTAATGGATTTTCTCGTAGTTTAAATAGTGACAACTAGTTGATTCGGTGTTTGAATCCTAAATTTCGATGTGTTAAATTATAAAATAAGGCGCCAAAACGATGAAAGATTAGAGTGAGAGACCGTTTAAATCTACCCGAAGCTGTAATAGAACAAATAAGACAAAAGTTGAAACAATGAGTATATCTATTTTATTACAAATAGAAGTTCATCAATCGGAAAAGAAAGAAATATATATTTATATAAATGCGATAAAACACTAGCATGTAGGTCAGTATTACAGACAAATTATGAAATAAGTTTGGGTTGGGCAACACGTCGTACAACAAAGTGACTTTTTTGGGCTAACTTTTACATTATGACATCAAATAAAGTTATAGTTATATTAAGTTAATAGCATACGACACCATACGGATACTAAAAAACAATTTAATGCGCCAAGTTTTCCCTAAATTAAATATAGTATTTTGGTAATTGTGTTTTCTAATACGGCGACAATTGCATCTAACCACTCAAAGGTGTGGATAGCGTTAACTATGGTGACGTGACGACATCATGGACATTTTCTCAATTACAGTATCCGCTTATTATCTCCACAGACAAAGAACACGTATGGAGGTATAAATACCCGCTACAGACAATTACGGAAAAATTAAATAAAACCACAAAAATAAAGAACAAATGTTTACCCTAATAAAGACTCTTGCAACAATATTTTGTCCAATATTCGCATGAATGTGCGTGAGTAATTAGCAATGAAAGAGTCGTTGGGCGCACACAACGCTAGCTGATGTCCGCGGTATTCAAAAATTATTGGAAAAATGATCTTTCTTTCATCTAACTACGATGTCGAAAAGTGAAAAGTGGGCGTTTCAAGAATAAATCTTATACAAAAGACTAACATCATACTAGAACACTTTTAAAATATCAACGAACTATAGAAACTTCTAAAATTATTAGACAATACGTTACCATCATACAGACTCTATTTGCTAGTCCCTTAAAAACCGTACCAAAACAAAAAAAGAGAATGAAAAATTTGATATAAGAAAATCGAGCCCCACGTTGGGCGCCAAAATTTATTACAAGCTTATAGGTCTTACGAACGTTTAAGTAAATAATATTTAAGGGCGCCAGATCTTTTATAATCTACACTTCTGCCTCGATCAAGACAGACGGTCCAAGCTTTTAAAGAATTTTTAGGTTTGTAATCATTAACACCGAGTCTTAGAAATTTCTTATTAATAACTGCCGGAAGTATCGGCAACACACAATACATAAATCTATACGATATTGATAGCGAAGAAATTACACGTTATATAACTAGGGTTCACAGCATGCGATATCACAGAAATAGTTACTGACAATACCTAAATGGTATTAAAACTACTATTACAATTGCGTAAGTTAAACAAGTTAAATTTCGTGAGTGACCTTCCTTGACAACGACATAATAATTAAAAAGAGCTTAGAATCCACTACACTAAGCTCAATGTAGCAAAAGAAAGAATTAGCAAAAAGGAAAATAAAGAGAAAAGAATATGGTTGCGGTAAATCAAAGACAAAAAAGGCAAAGCTTAGGCAGAAAAAAAAGCGTTCAAAGGAACCCAAAACAAAACCAAAAGAAAAAAAAAGGAGTAAGAGTCAATAAAAAACAGAAAACTTTGCTTGCTAATTGGGCATCGTGAGTCAGTGCTCGTCGAGTTAGAATGTCACATTGGAACGTAAAGGCCGAAGAACGGATTAGAATATTCTAAGAACAAAAAGAAACCCAAAGAAGAAAAATATCCTAACGGGGACTTATATCAAAAATGCCGACTAAACGGAAGTACGGAGTACAAGAAGCGACCTTGCAGTCTATTTCTAGTTTCAAACCAAACAGAATAAAACAAAAACCCACTAAACCTAATAAAGCAAGAGAAGTAACTAAGAAAGAAAAGACAAAGAAAAGAAACATAGTTGCGTGAATACTAAAGAAAGAAGTTACTAAAATGAAAGTATTCAAGCAACAAATCAAGATAAAAGAAAAAGCAAAAGAGATAATTGCTCTAAAGGCAAACCTTCAAAAACAAAAAAAAAAAAGAAAAGAAAAATCAAAAGTAAGATAAACAAGAAAGGAAGAAAAGAGACGGACGGAAAAAGATAAGAAAAGATGTAGTTGTCTGATTTGTTCTTCTCTCCGTAGAAGAAACGAAAGAGAGTGACCAGCCCTACAATGCCCAACCTACCGCCCATGAGGTAAACCTTAAAGAAGATCAAAAAGGAAAAAATAATTATTGGCACATAGAAAGTCCCTAAGCCTAAGAAAAAAGAAATGAGAAGTAGGAAAGATAAGAGATTTAAGACGGAAAAAGATAAGACAAGATGTAAGTGTCTGATTCGTTCTTCTCTCCATAGAAGAAACGAAAGAAAGTGACCAGTCGAAGCGACTGAAGGAGGAAATGCAAAAGCAATAGCAACGGCTTTTACATCTGAAAAGACAGCACGATGTACACATCTACATCCACGATGTAGACGCGTAGACCTTGTAGCGAGACCAGTGTTGGAAAGCTTCATCGTACTTGGCAAAACGTGACATGACCTAATAAGATTGCTTCGTTGCGCGTTCGAACAAGAACACTGACGTATAAACTCAACAAGCTTAGGTCTCATATGAGCCAGTAGAAATGACAGCGAAGAGCTTCTAAAGTGCTCCTCACACTACGGTGTTCACGTTCAGATGGAAGATAGTGATCGTGGATTAATTGTTTGCGTTAATCCGAAAGAACTAATTTCCACACGCAAGAATCAAACAAAAAAACCCGTACACCTTTACATAGAAGACCTTACACAATATACTAACGAGAGAAACGACGAGGAAAAGCAGAAACTTTAAAAACCAAACTTAAGTACCAAAGATCAGTAGTAAGTTTAATAATCCTAGAAACTGAAGAAAAATTTGGAGAAAGAGAAGCTAAAGAACGAACAGGACGTACAAGTTTTTCAGCTTTAGAACGACAGTGCCTACAAGTATTAGACTCAGGAGTAGTTATAGAAGAAGGAAGTGAAGGAGGATTAAGAGAATCAGCAACAGTAGTAACCGAAGCTGCTGAAGTAGCAGTCCTACTAGTAAAAATCAAAGATGGTTCTAGAAGTATGTCATTACTTTCGGATGTTAGAAAACTAAAAGAATTGCTATAGTTAACGTTGAACTCCAAACGTTTGTCTAAAGAGACCAATTGAGAAAAGGATGTAATATCCACCAGTGCAAAATGAAATTGATAAAATGGAGTCAAGTTGCGGCGTATGATTTTAAGCTGCGTCTTCTCCGAGACTGGTTCTTGCATCTTGCATAAAAAGATATCGCATAGTAGCAACGTACATCCCAATAGATTCCTTAGGTTTCATCACTCGGTTACGAATAGTGTCTATTAACCGTTCATCATAATCCAAAGGCAGAAATTCAGTTTTCAACATCGCAGTAACCTCATTCCAACAACGTAAAGTATGTCGTCTACTTCTAAACACAAGAAGAGGTTTACCCGATAACACCTCAGAAGCTGAAAGAAAAAGTTGATGCTGAGAAACTCCACGAGGCAAACACAACTCATCAATACAAATAAGAAACTCGATCAGTACAAACAAATCTTCACCAGAGAAAGTAATTCTAATTAGCCAAATTCATTTCGGAATCAGAATCTGATGAAGTAAGAAGTGGTGGCTTCTCGTCTAAAGAATACATAATTAACAAGCGTCTAACTAGGAATTCAATCAAACCAAAAGCAAATCGACAACCACAACAAAGTCAAACCAACACTATAAACAGCCTATTTCGAATCTAATTAACTACGCTACCGATAAATGATATAATCACAACACAAGAAAATTGTTATAAGAAAATTGAGAAAAAGCCAATATGTCCAAACTGACTAACCTGTCGCTGAATGATAATAATTCTACGCTAATCACAATTAAAGAAAATAGCTAAAAGAAATATAGAGAACGAAAAATTCGATATAATAAAATCGAGCCATACGTTGGGCGCCAAAATTTGTTACAAGTTTATAGGTTTTACGAACCTTGCACGGCCAACTCACACAGTCGGAGATAGGGGAGGTACAAATAAATAATATTTAAGGGCGCCAGATCTTTTATAATCAATACTTCGGCCTCGATCAAGACAGACGGTCCAAGCTTGTAACGAATTTTTAGGTTCGTAATCCTTGTTACTCTGATGTTCGTGTAATCAAAATAAAAGAGAAAGGTATGTTACCACAAAAAAAATTAAACAGGTATAAAAAAAAACTTTAATCTAATAACGTAAACTATTAACACCGAGTCTTCAAAATTTCCCATTAATAACTACCGGAAGTATCAGCAACATACAATACATAAATCTACACGATATCGATAGCAAAGAAATTACACGTTATATAACTAGGGTTCACAGCATGCGATATCACAGAAATAGTTACTGACAGTAATATGCCCGAAGAAAACGTTTTCCTCGTTGAGTAGGCCTAAAATGATTATGAATAGCAAATCGTGTGAACACAATAACTCACGTAGGTAGGAATCTACAAAATTGTTAATAATAAAAGAAATTTGATAAAAGAACCCAACGCATCAAATGCTGTTCTTTGCAATTATTAAAAGGTGGGTATCGCAATCGACTGACGTATCATAAGTAACATCTCGGAAGCAAATTCTGGTCAAGACTTCGTTTTCGGTGTGGATAATATGCCTTCCAGAATACTAACCGTTTAGTGAAGGTATTTATCGATATTAATCCCTCATTGTTCTTTATTAAATCGAAACATGTGGCCAAATTGTGGCGGAACGGCTATCAAATTAAGAAAGAAATTACTAAAGAATCCTAACAAAACGGATGTAAATAGCTTACCCGGTGATGGATAAATTACTTTAACGGCGTATTGAAATTATAATTTCATTTCCATTAGCGTGGATGTCTGTAGAAACAAGCCATACCTAAATTATTCCGTAACACCGACCATTTTACGTAGTTCTTAGTTTAACGTCTTGACATGAAATGAGAGTGAAAATAAATAAATCGGCAGAAGGCGTCAAAACCGAAATCTAATTTTAATTCAACCAGTATACAGCGTATTACGTTATGAAATTTTTGCACGTAACACTTTGAGGAACATATGAACATCGTACAGCAAGTTTTAGGACGATTGATTGATTGCTGCTAGATTTGGTCTTTGTCGCGAGAAATGTTTTTTTTGCTGACTTGAACTGAAATATTTGAGCTACGGGATGAATCGTATTAGACTATTGATAGATCCTGATGAAGTTCCCGTTATCTTGAATCTTATGCTCATAGGAAAGTTACTGAAGTTTTTGACTCATTGGTATGGCTATTTGGTATTGAAATTTTATACCTAATTTTTTTTATTGACTTCTACTACTTTTTGACAATGGGTTCAAACGTAACTTTGGTGTTTCCGAGCCAAGGATTCTAACTTTCCAGCGGAGTGGCGCCCAGAATTTTTTTTCTATTACAGTTTCTCAACCACGCTCACTCACTAACATTTCAGCCATCCGTAATAACGTGGTTGTTACAAACAGAACTTACTAAAAAAAAGATAATAACGTAGTAAACGAGCGATTAACCGCTATACTACGGTGGCTTTAATAATTTTTGTTTTAACATACTAATTTAGCAATTTAGCAATATTTTGCGTGTTTAATTGTTTTTAAACTTTCAGAACGCTAACCTAGTTTGCTTAAGATATTTCATTATTCTTTAATTCTAAAACTTATAATTAAATAAATAATTAATAAAATATACGTTTCTGAAGCAGACAACGAAGAAACATAGTAAAAAACGTACATTTTTCTTGTTCAAATTTAAGCTCTTTTTACTATTTTTCTGCAAAGGAATTTTTGCGAATAAAAAAACATGAAAAATAACTTGCTGAAGCAGACGATAACTTTACCGAAGTTTAAAAAACGCCTTTAGGTTAGTAACGCTCCTTTTCACAAGTATCACAATTCGTATTACGTACAAATGTGGCAACTGTTGCTTAGTTACTAAGAAACAATACAACTTGAATCGATAGATAAAGAAAGAGCTTTTTTTTTACTTTTACAAGTGTTTTAGGATCGGAAAGGTAGTCTGACCTTTTATTTCGCGGCACGAGTGCACTTCGAGCAACGAGTAAGTGGTACTTCAAAATCTACAGTATTTATGTCGTGTCTAAATAAACAGAGAAAAAATTTTACCATTTTTTTTTCAGTTTACAATTACGTTGTCTAGACTCTCAATCAGTAGCAGCTCCATCTGGACGCGTTCGTCGACAAGATAAAAGTTTTTTGTTTAATCGATAGGTGCCTTGTTGGTGTTATTACTCTATATACGTCACGTTTTAAAAAGTTTTCAAACACCCTATGTCGCAAGTGTCGCAGCAGCAATTTTTTCTGCGTCTGACCGTTCGTTACTTTGTTTATTGACTTTGTTTTAGAATAGGACAAAAACGGTCGACACACTAATATTTAATATTTTTGTGTCTACGTCTAAGTAGCTGATGGTTAAAAACTAATAAGAGTTTTGGTTTCCACTACTCACCAAAACACTCATTTTAATATTTTACGACCTAGTTCCTAGTTTTCCGTACTTTTACATTTATACAAATTAAATTAGACTAGAACACATTTTGAAAATGCATAAAAGACATTTTGACATCTTTCACTGGAAGAAACTTCTGTCTCTTTGAAATAAAATTACGTTCATTGCAATCTTCTACTTTAAATGTAATTTTACTCTATCGTGAAATTTATTGTAAAGAGAAAACAAAACAAAACGTTGCTGTTTTTGCAACGTTTCGAGTGATGAGAGTTTATCGGGTTATTGAAACTATAAATTTTACAAAGGTTGTCCAATAGAAATCGTTATTTATTTGATTTAAAATTTGTTTAGTTTGGATTTTGAAAGATACGTATTTGTTAGAAAAGCTTATTAGAAAAGCAGTGCACAAATAAGAAAGTAACAAAAATAATCAAGAACAAAGAATTCAGTATGAAATATAACAAAAACAGTAGTGATTGATTGCAATAAAATAAAAAATACAGAAAAATAATCAATTAAAATGCTGAAAAACGGGATAAAAAATTGTTAAGAAAATACAAAAAATTGGTTTACGAGGAATTAGCTGGCGTACTTTAGCTAATTGTGAAACTTAACAACGTTGATACTAAACATGGTCATAGCCAATAGCAGCTATGTAGTTTATATTCTGTTATCGTCGTTTAGAATATTCCAATGTTTTTAATGCTACGTGTAACACACTTATTGTAAAAGCTGAGAAAAAATTAGATTATTGAATCACCTGCTTTAGCTAGTTTGGTTTTGGAGATGGTCGTGGATTGAGATAGAAGTTGAGGTAGCTCATTACAACAAATCTTCGTTACAGACAAGCGACCCAATTGGTAGCATCAACAGGACAACTTTATAGCACAAGTAAAGTGAATCCAGCAAAAAGTAATAACAGGGGTACCCAAACTGGGAGTTAAAAATTATGAAACGTGTAGCACTCAGCCCCACACGTGAACCAAAATTTTTACAAACCTACAATACATCAGCCTCTTATAAAAATCGACATCGATTAGCTTCTGTTTAAACATTTTGTATCCAGAATTTGTTTCTAGAAAGCTTTAATTAAAGCGGATGTTTGCAGAAAACAAATCGGCACTTGGTCTTGCAGTAAAAATATTTATTTAAAAAGTCAAAGTTGTGAGTGGACAGTAGCTAACGGCGGTTCTGTTTTAGAACAGTAAATTGAAGGGCTTTTAACAAAAATGCGTTGCAAGATTTTGTAAAAGTCTTTTCCATTGCTTCTGCAATATCATTGCGGAGTATTGGATACATTAAAGTGATTAAGCTGTAAACATTAAAGTGGAGAGTGTAGAAAGAGAGTGATAAAGAGGAACAAAGGGGGGGGTAATGGACATGTGTAGGAAAATAATTAGAGAAATCAAGCAGATTAGGAAAAAGAACACTAAATTAGTAGTAAATCTAGAAAATATTACGGAGGAGTTAAGAAAAGAAAGAGAAGAGCAACGGGAGAAAAAAATAAGAGCATGGAAGAGAAGATAAAAAAATTGGACAGAAGGGTGAAAGTAATAGAAAGTGAAAAGAGAAGGAAAAACTTGGTTATAAGAGGAACAAAAGGCTATGAGGGAAGAGAAGAATGTAAAAAGCAAGTGAATAACTTTTTTTAAAATGAATTGGGAGGGGAAAAAAGTATAAGAGACGCATTTAAAATAGCGAGTAGGTTAATACTGGTAAAATTGGATTCTGTAGTAGATAAACTAAAAATATTAAACAAAAAAAGAAGGCTAAGAGAAACAAGGGTATTTATAAATGAAGATATAACACCAGTAAAAAGAGAAGTACAAAAAAATACAAGGATGGAAGTAAGAAAACTAAAGGAAGAAGGAAAAATTACAAAAATAGGGTTTATGAAATAATGAATTGAGCGAGAGGAGATGCATTGGTACGTAAAAGAAAATAAATTAGAGAGAAGAGGACCAGAAAACTAGAAATGATGGGGTAAAGGATGAAAAAAATAGGGACGACGAAGCAAAGATAAAAAAACGAAGGAAATAGGATTAGATTTTGCAACGTTGCAGGGGTTAAAAATAAAGGAGCTGAATTTTGGATATATATAGGATTTGACATTATGGGTTTAGTTGAAACGTAGCTGTAGGAGAAAGATTGGGAAAGATAGAAAGTAATTTTACCAGAGTTAGAAAAAGAAGAAAATAAAAAGCAAAAGCAAGGAATAATAGTGAATCAAATATTAAGGAAAGATGAGGGTAAATATACGGTGATAACATTGCACGGTCAAGAAATGAAACAAACAATAAGGAACTTAAACCAGCTACTAATTGAAGAAGAAAAAAGAAAATTAATAATAGGTGGGGATTTTAATGCAAGAATTGGAGAAAGTGGGGATATGATAGTAAATGGGGCGGAAATAAAATAAGCAACGATGGATGAGGCATTGAACACACAAAGTAAAGAGCTGTTGGAGTTATGTTAGAGGAAGGGGTGAACTATATTCGAAAATATGGAGGAAGGAGATAGAGGAGAATATACATATACAGGTAAGAGGGGAAAATCTATAAAAGATTATGTAATGGTTAGTGGGAAGGTTTTGGAGGAAATTGAAAGTTTTAAAATAAGGGAAGAGGTTGATTCACGCCATCAGCCTTGGCGTATGCGAATGACATAGTGATTATAGTGAAGAAAGAAAGAGACATAAAGGAGATGATAAAAACAGTAAAAAAGTATTTAGAAAAATTAGTTTAAGTGCAAATGTGAGAAAAACAAAAATATTAGTGTTTCAAAAAGAGAGGGGGAATAAAAAAAGAGGTGAGTGAAAGTGGGGAGACAAAGTAATAAAAAGTGTAAATGAAGTGATTTGTTTGGGTTATCGAATCAGATACGATAATAAAGATGAGGTTCATATAAAGTGGTTAGCGAAGGACTGTAATAAAATAGTAGGTCAGGTGTAGGGTATAAGAGAGAGAGGGTTTGGAAAGCAAATAGAAGCAGGAAGATATATTAATAGTGTGATGATATATGGAGCGAAAATATGGGGGCGTACTAGTTTTCTGACAGCTACAAAATAATTAAATAAACTTACTCACGATCCAGTACCTACTTGTTCGAAGAAAACGTTTTCCTCGTTGAGTGATTCTGGAATAAATTTGAATACCAAATCCTGTCAAAAGAATGACTCAAGAAAGCAATATCTACAAAATTGTTAATTATTACTAAAAGAAAGTACACATAACATAACCCGATTATCGAATGTTGTTGTACAGATTCAGTGAAAGTTGGTTTCGCAGGTGTTTGCCGCATGAGTAAGATCTCGACGAAAAGTTCTTGTCTTCGGTTTTTAGTTTTAAACGTAGGCCTTACAGAGTTATACTCGTCCCATGAAGGTATTTATCGATATTAATCCCTGATCGATAATGCATCGAAACGTACAGCCAAAAACGTGGCGGAATGGCTATCAAATTAAGAAATAAATTAGCAAAGAATTCAAACAAAACGGATGTAAATAGCTTACCCTGTGACAAATAAATTACTTTGACGGCGTATTGAATTCCATTACCGTTGATGTTATTGGATACTTCCAGTTTTAAACGACACAAGCCATTTTAGGTAGTTGTCGGTTTAACGTCTTGACAGCAAATGAGAGTAACAAGAAAAATCGGCAGAGAGCGTCAAAACCGGAATCTAATTTTAATTCAACTAATATACAGGGTATTACGTTATGAAATGTAAGATCTTGTCTACTCGTTTCGTGACGGTATTGTCATTTTAAATTTTTTTACGATGTAATAATCGGAATCAGATACTTGCACTTGTTTTTAACGGCATATGAATCATGTGTTTACAAGACCACAAGCCAAACACCATATTGTGTCATGTTTAGTTGCAAAATACGACAGCAATGCCACCAAAAGAAAAAATTACATTTACGAAGAAACTAGACAAAGTGCATGCAGTGGTTTAAAAAAAACACTCAAACTGCTACTAACAGAATAAAGACTAAGTAAATTGGTGGATTTCAGCCAAGCTACATGGTGTAACCATACAATCTTTAAAAATACCTAGTTTGTCGTTCTAGCTGCAGAATTAATAGAATGATCTGTTTCAATTGATTCGGTGATTAGATCGCGAGTTGTAACGTACAAATTGAGAAAGTGAAAAAACATTATAATCGTACATGTTTGGTTTACCGTTTGACTAGTTTCGCCGCAGATAGTCGTGGGTCGGATGATTAGAAGAAAACTCCTTTTCCAATAAGCTAATTCGCTTTGCGCTACCTTTTCTTACGGATGAGTAATGTACTGAACGTCTAAGCTAAAAAAAAAGGAAATCTCAGGCCCGCAATCCCCAAAGTACATTAAAAAATAAAACACTTGTTCAAATAAGAAAATGACAGTTTCGTTTATTAATTTCTGATTTCTTCTTTTTTGTTGTATCGTTTATTTACAACAACCGACTCTCACAAAGGAAAATAAAGTCGAATCGTCGTTGTTTACAAAATTTTTACTGTTCTTGTGGCTACGCTACTGGTATCGTTATACTTATGACAGAAATACGGCAAATAAAAAACAAGTCTAAAGTGGACTCTGGAAGCAGATATTTTAATATGCCGTCGCAATTCATCAACTGTAGATACCTCCACGTAATTGATTTGATTTTAATCCGCCCGTGGCCTTGACGTCAAGTTCGCAAGCCAGATATTTACACGGAATGGAATTACCCGGTAAGCTCACATCAAACTTCGACGCGTATTTCCAATCTATTTACATTTATTATAATATGGAAATTAATGAAAGCTAAGTAATAATATTGAAATTTATGAAGGTTAATTAACAATATTTTAAACGAAGCAGAAGATAACAATTTACTAAACAAGCAATTTACTACATGACAAAGAACATAATTACATTAATTAATTCGTTTTGTTAAACACTCTGACCATCGACAAACACAGTTAAATTATTCTCAGCGAAAAGCGATCCGAAAGACCCCAACAGCACGCGATCAAGTTACGGTACTCACGGAATTTTTGCTTATGTTAATTTCCGTAATTACAATCATTGTTTCAATACCATTGAGGTAGTTTCCGTAATTATTTTGTGTGTATCGCATGCTGTGTACAAACGATATTTATTATGAAATTTTTTTGCTATCCACTTCGTTTCAACTTATGTATTGTGTGTTGCCGATACTTCTGATATTTATGGATTGAGAATTAGATAGACTCTTGTTAATAATACGTTATTAAATTAAAATTTTTATCCCTGTTTAATCTTTCTTTTATGGTAACATACCTTTCTCTTTTATTATGGTTATCCAAACATTAGAGTAACAAGGATTACGAACCTAAAAATTCGTTACGAGCTTGCCGTCTGTCTTGATCGAGGCAGAAGTGTTAATTATAAAAGATCTGGCGCTCTTAAATATTATTTACTTAAACCTCCCCTATCTCCGACTGTGTGAGTTGGCCGTGCAAGGTTCGTAAGACCTATAAGCTTGTTACAAAGAAACAATTACACGGGCGCGGTTAAAAAAAATATCTGGTACACAGATACCGGTATCAAAATATATGGAAGCAGGAACCATGGGAAGCAAATTTTGATGATTTTGGGTAAATATGCGCCCGATTTTCAAGTTGAAGTTTTTGCCGTCGACTGGTGTGTCAGGAACATCTTTGACTCGAGATCATGCACAAAAATAAATAATACCCAAACTTATTATAGCATGCATTAAAAATCTCGAAAAATTGGCAACTCGCGAACATCTGCAGATAGTCTGGATATGAAGGATCCAAAGTGTAATAAAAAAACTAATGGCAGACGCTCTAACTAAAAAAAGACAGGAACAAGGATTTAAACAGCGGAACATAACAAACCATGGAAAAACTTTGTAGTGTTGAGCCAAACAAAACTTTTCTTTACAGAGCCACAATTAAACACTCAGTATCAAGAATGAGTCAACGAAGGTTAAGGAAACTTACGGGACTAATAACAAAGCACTGTGACTTTTACAAACACGTGCATAAAGCAAACTGCACAGTAGCGTTTAATGCCGCGTATGATTGGAAAACGACAAGACTACAGCATTTGTTGTGTAAATGCAAAGCGTGCCAAAAACAGCGCACAACAATTTGTGACAAACGCTGAGTTGAAAAAATTCCATTGGAATAAACTTCTATGTCTTATCGAAAAAATAAAAGTGTAGGAAGTGACTCTATATCAATCTTGCTGAAAACGTTAAATGTTAATCAAAAAGAACAATGACGCCAAACGCCATTTTGTTTACGTGTACGTTATTTTTAGTCGAGTATACTATCTAAAAACCTCCAATGAACAGAATCGCTATTTGTGACCCAATTTCTTAAATGCGTAATAGTAAAACAATGAGCAATTAAGCAAAATGAAAGTACTTACAGTTTAAGATTTTAAATGATTACAAATTACGTGTAGTTTCAATCAAAGTAGCAAGTCAAATAAAATTTGGGAAAACACCCTCTTTCGTAAATATCGATTTACGCCAAAATATCCAAACAATGGTGTCCGCGTACCAGTGACGTAGCAAGAATTTTATTGGAATACAAATTTTGGAAAAGTAATGATTAACGAGACGTAACAGACGCCAGTTAAACCACCTTATGGAAGGAAAAAATATCTGGTATTAGTTTTTTGATGTTTAAACACTATTTTGGCTAAGTACATGCCATTAGACTAAAGATAGAGAACCATCGGTTTGGTTTAAATTTCCAATTTTAAGCTTTGGCTTTTTTGTTAGGTTAGACGTCGGTTATTTGATTTTCAATCCTGACGTAGTCTTAATTTCAGATCATTTTTTAACATGTTTTTTTTTAACAAGGCATCAGCGTTACAAGTCAGTCTTTGGAGACAACGTGTTCATGGTATTCCACTTCTTTAAACACGTGGCATTTTTTTGGATTCATCTTTAGATTTACACACACTAAAGAACAAATTAATTTATTATTTTGCATTTGTACAAGATTAATTATATAACTTTATTTTATTTAAACTAAAACATAAAAAACTGAGAAAATTATAACTTACTAATTAATAAAACGATAAATTGCTAAATTAATTTTTATATTTTACGTTTGTAGATAATTTTAGTATACTTTTTTTTGATAACTTTTACGCTAAGTTTGGAAAATTTTAATCAAAAACTACATACGTTTTTTTGGTCTTTTCTTTACCCGCAACGTGCAGCTTACGTTATAATTTTCAATTTAAAATTATGCAACGGCGCATAATAAAGCTAAGAACGTCTACGCCATCTATTATTAAAACACTAACGCTTAGTTAAAGTACGCACAGGTGACTAAAGTTCTTTTGTAACAAAAACTTCTAAGACGTTTTTCATAGACCCCAACGACAATGTGCTTACACTGTTTTCTAATAATTCGAAATTAATCCCTCCAGATTAATAAAACAACATAAAATTTCTCGTTTAAAAGCAATTTTAACACCCTCGGAAAATTCCTTTCGCATCCTCTCTTGGAACAGACAATCGTATTTAAGACTCATTAAATTTCATTCATCTTTTACGACCTTCCACATTCTAATTTAGTAGAGAATCCACGTTGCCATTGCTACATGGGCATTATACGCTTAAGAATGAATTGTCTGCATTTAATTACGATTAAAAAAATCAGTCTTTGTCTGAGTCTCTTGTAAGCGTAGTCGGGAAATGAGAAAATTGCGAGACAAACACGAATGCACAATTGAAATTGTATTTACATGTATGTGTAACAGAGGTAGGTACTTATTTTGCAGATTTGAACATTCTAATTAGTGGAGGATTATATACTCGTGTATATGTTGCTATAGATTATATGTAGTAGATACGAATGGATTATTATATTTAGCTACAACAATGGCGAGTAATTAATTTTTAGAATAAAAACATAAAGGTTACTTTATGTGTTCGCTCTATTCTAGGAAGTGGTAAATGGAATGTCGGTTTCAGGTCAGCTACAATTGCCAAACAAGTATCAGTTAATGTCAAAAACATGGGGAAATTTATTGATTTGCATTTTATCACTGGACTATATTGCTTTGTTGAAAGATTTTAGCCACAACCGACTATACAACAATCGGCTTTTGTTTTGAGTCAATTTTTATTTTAATATTTGTGCGTTTTTTCTCTATTTATAATTAATATAAAATTGTTTACTTTTCTATAAAAACACTAATAAAAAACAATTGAAATAGTAACTTAGTGTATCATTAATTTACTTTGCACATGTTCCAGGTTACATATAAACAACGACTAAGAATTTGCAAATTTCTAGAGAAAACTCGAAAATCTAATATACTTTTATTTTATCTTAAGACAAGTTAATGATTTGTAAGAGTCATTGAAATTTAAATTTAGACTTGTACTAATAAATAACACAATATAAATTGTATAGCAAGTAATTTACTATTAAAAAAACGTTAAAAAAGATACAAAAAAAATTAAGAAGTACTTGAGCCCCACGTTGGGCGCCATTCTGTTATGAGATTCTGAGGGTGAGGACCATACCATGATCAATTCAGCTACAATAGTACAGTAAGGTATAGGTAGGATGTAATTTATTAAAACGCTGAGAATAGTTTAATACTGGGATATAACCCGCAACTAAAAAAAGTCCACACCGACACACAAATATAAATTACAATGAACAAATTAACAAAAAAACATCTGATTATTTTGTGCTGTAGAACACAAGTTATCACTGCAAGATTTACGGGTCTTACATTAAGTGATTAATATAAAATAACACATCGTTCCGGTACGACACTAAAGAAAGAACTCACGAAATTTTCGTTTTACAATTTAAAATACACAACTTTATGGAATTAGTAATTGAGCAAGAACGACACACACCAATTTCAAGATACAAAATTATCTTATTATTTCCCGTTGTACTCATTTAAGCATACTGCAGATGGCGTCATCTACCAAGCGGTAAACAGCGTTAATGGTTGATAGTTTTAGTTGTTCTCCATAGATGGCTTCTAGATATTTGAGAAGAATTAACAAGTCATAATTTTTTGTCCAATGTTTTCGACCGTTACTTAAATTATGCTGTCTAGTTGTTGCACGAGAGTGAATAATCCTGCAAAAAATTATTTTTTGAATTGCAACTGTGACCATCTTATGCTTTTAGAGTAGTGAGCGCGATCAAGTTATTTTTAGTGATGTAAAAATACAACTCTATATTCTTGCTTTTATATTTTAATTCGATTTACTATTCAAGCTAAGCCAGTTCCTTTTCTTTAAGTTTTTAATAGAACCTGAAGATTTTCTTGAATATACTAAATTTTTATCATGGTAAAAGATGCCAACATGTTCAAGACAACTGTGTCTCGTAGGAACCTGAGTAATGGTTACTATGTTTTATTTTGACTTAGTTCTCAACATGAGCTTATAGGTTTATCTGGTTTTCTGGCTACGCTGTCATTTGGCCATCGTTTCCGATTTGGCTAAACAAAACGTCTTATCGTCACGCCTAATTAACTGTCTCTTTAGTGTCACAAGTCCCAGAGCATAGTCTCTGTTTGTAATTGGGTTATGTCTGTGGTTGCTGTTCTATACGCCAAGATTGTGCATATGCAGACTTTTTTTTGTACCTTGTTGCTTGGGCATCCTCATGCTCTTGCCCACACCGGAGCCGCGTGTAGAATCGTAGAAGTAACGTCAGTTGACATTAACCTTTTCTTCAACATTGACGGACCTTTCGTGTTAAGCACTAACCGTTTTATAACCGACACCGTTTTCGTGACTTTGGCAGCGGCCATTTTCACAACGATAGTTAATGTATTTATCTATATAAAAGTTTGTCAGATTTTTAACGGGTGCTACGACGCTCGTAGCCTAAACTCGACACTACCAATTTTCTTTCTGGCCGAGAAAGTAATGATTTTCGTTTTCCTGAGAGCTAGTTCTAACTTTTTGAGTTTAACCAGTTGCCTAGCGTAAGTAAAGCACGATTCGTAGCAAACGCAACTACATAGGCTCTCTTCCGCAAGTTGAGGTTAGGTATGTTGTCAAATGTTATGTCGGGTCCAACACCAAACCCTGAGAGATTTCGCGGGATACCTGAATTGTCTTAATGCTTCTGTACACCAACGTATCAGTTTTCTGTTTAAGGTAACTTAATGAATCCCTCAACAAACGCGTCTATAATGACCGGCTACGCCAAAAAATTGAACGGGTTTTAGACGCCCAGCGTTACCATGGCGATTAATTTTCTGATCTTCTAAATGTTTGTTTTCTGGCTTTTGTTGTCTATCAGTCGACCAAATCTATGGGATCTATTGTTGATCTGCTTTTTCTAAAGCCGTACTGTTTGTCAGACAGGCTACTTAGTTCGGCAATGTTGGCTTGTACACTGACAAATATAAAAACTTTGGGTCGTTAGAGGAGAGGGGTTTTCTTTATTTAGTAGCACCAGGTTGACTTTTTTTCATTATTCCGCAAAGCCTTTCCGTAGCAAGAGCGCGTTTACTAAGAGTGCTAACTTATCGCGATTTCTTCTGGCGACCACCACAATTCTTTTAGGAGGTATGCAGTTGGGCCCGTGCGTTTTCTGTTTCTTTATTATTTTGCTGTTTTAACAGTATTGTTTACGTTAAATAGAGGTGGCAAGGGAGTATCTACTAAAAATCTAAATATTTCTAGATTACATTGGAATAATTTACTAGCCACTTTTTCTATGGTTTTTAATTTGATCGCAAGTCTAGGTCGACCAACCTTGAGCTCTTTTGTTACTACTTGTACTCTGTACGTCATGGTTTACTCTTCATGCTTATAGATAGCACCATCTAAGCTCAATTTGTTGCCGTCAGGATCGCCTTTCTGAATTCATTTCTTATTTTGTTGTACTGCTGTGTGGCAGGCGTGAGTTTATGTTAAAAATGCTTTAGTATAATATTTGTCCCCTGTATAAAATTTATTCTCGATACGCCTACTTTTGTTTGTGATAAAATAAATATTAATAACTGTACGTACATGTTAAGCTGTTATTATACGGTGCGCTTTGATTCTTTAAATCTTCGATTTTTGTACTTTTGTATTTTAATTTATGAAGGTCAACTCATTCTTTTTCTGAATGTAAAAGTTATGCCGACTAGGTCACTTTGCTGTACGACGTGTTGCCCAGTTGAGGGCGTAATTTATATTTTGTCTGTGATATCGACCTACGTGCTAGTGTTTGATAAAATTTATATAACTTATGTACCTTCTTCTTCTTCTTCTTCTTCTTCTTCTTCTTCTTCTTCTTCTTCTAACTACTGTTTGTGATAAAACAACTATATATATTCTGTCTTACCACTTCTGTCTTGTCTTTTGTTCTATTTCAGCTGCAGGTAGATTTAAACGGTGTCTCCTACCCTAATCTTTCATCGTTTTTGCCTTTTTAAAATGGTTTTATAATTTAACACTACGACGCTTACGACTCAATCGCCAGAACAATTGAATTAGTCGTCGCTCTTTTTAGTTACGAGACAAACCACGTAACAAGTTTTGTATTTTGTCTTACGCCTTATTCGCTGGCATTCCTTCCTAATATTGCCCAGTTTCTCTCTCTACCAATATAAACCAGTGCCGTCACAAGCTTTTTCCATAAATATGTGCACGTGTTTTGGAGTAATTTTTCTTTGTCTATTTTTTGAACTTTTGATTGTGTTTGGTTGCTGCGGTTGACCGAAAGAGAATGACCGAGTTACAATAATTTTCTCGTAACTTGATTGCTAGCAACTAACTCAGTTTGATTCGGTAAATGGATCGTAGGTTTCGATGTGCTAATTATAAAGCAATTTAAAATAGGCGCCAATATGACGAAAAATTAGAATAACAGATGCCGTTTAAACCTATCCAACGCTGTAAGAAACCAAATTACAAAACACAGGTTGTAACATGTATTTTTATTTTAGCATAAAAGAGAAGAAAATAAATTTACATAAATCCCATTAAACGCTAGAACGTAGGTCGACATCACAAACAATAGTTGTAGAAGTAATCCTCTTTCGGTTGGGCAACACGTCGTAGAAAAAGTTGCTAGAAGCACGTTCTCACGATTTCTTAAAATTTTCTGAAATATAACAAACACGTACATACGGCGTTATCACAAGCAAATCTCATTCGATTCATACAATTAATGAGAAAACCAAATCCGCCGAGTTTTTCCCAAATTAATTATGGTTTTTCGGTAAGTGGGCCTATCAATACGTTTAGAATTAATTATTTAGTTTCTTCAAACAACGTGGCGTTACGTCATCGTAAGGATTTTTCCAATAATCAAAACTAGTTTTGATATCTCTACCTTAATGAAATAACATGTGGGTATCCAGAAACCGCTAATAATAATACGAGAAAATTAAAATAAATCACAATAACATAAAGCAATTCTTACCTCAAAAAAATTTTTACTATTATTTTACTATTTATACCATGGATGAGTGCGAAAACTTCACTTGGCATTTACGTTAGAACATATGTGCGAAGCGGACCACAATCACCGAAAAAGTAAAAATTTTCTCCCATCGATATTTCGATGTCCAACATTAACGAATTGTCAACAATCCCTTCCAATGCAGTAGGCGTTCCGGGAACAAATCTTATACGGTACAAACATTATACCAAAACACTTAACATAACACCCGCTTATTTGGGATTGAATGTATCTGTCTGTAGTTAGCTTCACTTGTAAGCAAAATCGGATGTAGCTATGATTGCTCAGAGAATATGCGTTTGTGACCTCCCATTCCGTTACCCTAAGAGCTAGCAGTTCAGATGGAAAATTTTGGTTTACAGCTCTTATTGATCAGCATTAATCCGCAGCTAACCAGCCACTCGAATAGCACCCGACTTCTTTTGTAGCCTCATTCCGGCGATTTCGCGTTGCAGTTGCCAGTGATAATGGCTGGTTTGCTGTCTTTGTTCAGTGATTCTTTTAGTTCTGCTAGCATTCTGAAAAAATAATACGTCTTCTGATTAGAAAAATGCAGCAGCAGTGTTTGAGTTTGACTGCTACTGCATTGTTCAGTGTTTCTACGTACTCGACTGCCAGTTTGTCGTTGAAGGTGCTTATGGCTGCTCCTCTCTCAGGATCCAGCTTCCATTTTGCTGCTTTGCTTAATATACATTTGGTTCAATCGCCTGTGGAACATCGATGTTTAGTTTTGCCTTTCCAAGTTGATTTGAATTATATTAGTGATTTCTGTTTTGGCTATTGTTAGTTGTACTTGATTCTTCTTCCTCGTCTACTAAAGCTACTTTGGTAAAAGTTTTCTGTTCCTTGTTATGTTGTTTATTCGATTTGGGACAGGATTTGGTCTACATGCTACGTCTTGTTAAATTTTTTTGGCGTTAAATCTTTTTACAATCTGTATATGGTTGTGTTATTATGGTGTTATATATATGGTATTATGGTGTGTTCCAGCAACTTGTGCATTTTTTGGAAGTTTCTTCCCTATTGTGCCGCAATCTTGGCTCGCATCATTTTGTTGCTCACGTTTTTATTGGTTATGATCGTTATTATAAGTGTTCCTTTTGTTGTGGTTTTTAGCTTGCCCACTCTTATTAAATCTTTGTCTGCAACGAGAAGAAATTTGTGTATTTCACTGGTGGTAGTTATCTTGCTCAGATCTTTAATCTAGATTACCATTTAATTGGATTTCTGTACAGAAAAATTGGTTATTACTTTGTCCGTCGAGGATGCTCCCGATATTCTAAGTCTTCTTTGCATTGTCAGTTACCAGCAGTAGTTTTTCTTCTTTTTACTTCTTTATTGTTTTAAAAGATTCTCCTTTAGTTTTGCCTCCTAATGTCTTTTTTAAGCAGATTTGTTTTTTTCCGAGACTAATAAGGAGTTATATTCTTTTCTATTGTTGTCATTTTATTTGGAAGCAAAAGTAGCTTCTTCTTTAGACAGGGTAACTTTAATTTCTACATCCTTCTATGTTACCTTTGCCAGCTTCTTGATGTGCACATTAAAACGCGCTCTGGTTTTGACAACTGCTTCATAGAGAGACTTGTGTATGTAATACCATATGACGTTTTCTCTTTCTCTTCATCTTTTTCTGCGACAGATTAAAAATTTTGTAACAAAAACAATTTGCTCTATTTCAGCTTTTTTATGTGCGCTAAGTTTTGTAGTTGGGGGTATTTTTTTAGCTTTGTCAGTCGCTTCTTCTAAGATGACCAGCGTGTTGTTACTATTGTGTTTGATGTTGACTTGCTTCATTTGAGTCTTCCGGTATGTCTTTGGCCAGATTTTTAAACTGCCACTCAGATATCTTTAATGTTAATTGCTTTGTCTAGCATAGCGTTTACTTTCTCAACCTGGTTTTTTTTTAATTTCTATTTCTGCCGCACATCTTGTGCAGACACTTGTCTCTTTTAGTTGCTGCGGAGACTGCGTTGGAAATAACTTTTGGATTTTAACGATCGTCAGCTGGCTTATTGGTGTCCTAAACTTGGAAGTCGATTTTTTAATTACAACTTTTGTATTTTTATGATTTCTGGCCGTCAGGTGGAGGTATTTTGTCTTCTGTAATAATTGTTTTATTAGCACTAGGATCTTGTCAAGCAAGTTTTGTTCACTGTGAATAGTGTCTGTGTTTTCGTCTTCGTTTGTCCTTTTTATTTTTGACGAGCTTTTGGTATCGTCGTTCTATTTGTAAATTAAGTATGTATTGATAAATCAAATCGGTTAAATTCTACTTTGTTAACAGGGGTAGTCTGTATAAACCTTAGAGTTAGTTTTGCCTACGTCAAAAGTAATACGATTCACACCAAAACTTATTAAAGAAAACAACCAGATAGAAAACGTAGCGTCGGTTACCACATAGTTTTAAAACCTTTTCGCCGGTTGTGGTCTTCGTTATTCATCTAGCCGTTCAAACTTCTTTCTAAATACCACTGCAATTCCTCTAGACTTGTTCAAATTTTCGCTCACGTAATGCGCGATGACGTAATGTTTTCGTATTTGCAACAGATCTTGTTCCTCGGTTGTAACTCCTAACCTAGCCTTTCCAGAACTTCCGTATATGCTCATAAACTTATCGAACTCCATTTCTTCGACTTGATTTCTCGTTCTGCTAGTTATTATTCTGGTTCGAACCTGAAGTCGCGTAACGTTGTTATCGCCAGCAAATAGAGCTAGACGACCAATCTGGACTTCTTTTGGCTTGCTTTGAGTGGTTTTCGGATGCGGTATATGACGTCATTAATACGCTGCACGACTTATAAGGGCCTTTCTATTGCTTCTGCAGCTTCGGCGACAAACCACGTCTTTTTTGACGATTATACAACCACACAATGTCGACAGTTTGAAACCCATTAATTTGCTCCTTGAAATCATATTTGTGTGGTTTTACGGGCTGTCTTATGTACTTTGTTTAGCCTCTTCGTCAGCTTGCTGACATAGTCTTCTCCAGCAAGTTCTTCTTCCGGTTTTTGTCCAAATTGGAAATCAGTCGTATTTAGCGACCAAGCATAACACAAAATGATGTTTGGCCTGTGCTTTCGTGAAAGGATGATCAGTATGCCATTAGAGAAAATTGCAAGTCCTGCTCCCAGTCATTGTTCGAGTCATATCTTTAATCATGTCATCAGATTGATTATGGAGAAGCGTCGTCTTAGTTTTCTTAATTACCAACATTCGGCAAACTTCTTGAAACAGCTTAGACTGAAAATTGCGACTTTAGTCGAAGTGTAATTCCAAAAGAACTTCAAACCGGTAAAAAAACCCTTTCACTAATAAGTCTGCGACTGTAGCTGCTTCTTGATTGGGTATGGCGTAATCCTCTGTCCATTTCGTGAAATAATCCATCGCCACCAGGATGTATTTGTTTCCCGAATCAGATGCAAAGAACGCCTCTGCGAGCTACTCTTTCTAAAGGGTTTCCAACGTTATACTGCTTCAAGATCGTTTCCTTGTTTGTTCAGCAACGGCCCAGATTCCTACCCGCCATCAACCACAGCTGTTCTTTGACTTTTTTTTAAGTCGCTGCAGTTTTCCGGACATGATCTTTTGGACATGGCATCAGCGTTCCGATGACTGCTATCGGCACAGTGTTTTGTATCGTAGTGATATTCTTGAAGTATCTCAATCTATCTTGCCACTTGTTTTTCCGGATTAGAAAACTGCAATAGCAATTTCAAAGCGGCGTGGTCCGTCTTGAGTAAAAATTTTTGTTTATACAAATATTTGTAGAAATGCTCTATGAACTTGGCCACTACTAACAGCTCTCTACTAATCATGCAATAATTTTTCTCTCTATGGCCAGATTGCTTGCGTTGATATCCAAAACAAATTTGCCCTCTTCTCTTGAATTACTTAAATTCGGCGAAGTGACTAAGGCCTGTATTAGTTGATGAAAAGAATTTTTGCAGTCTTCATTTTATCTAAATTCTGCTCAGAGTTACCTACTAGATCTAGAGAGGCTAGTATGCCACATCACAAATAAGAAATATTTAAATTGCCAGTGAGTTACTGAGATACAAAAAATGTGGACCAGACTTCTAATTACTTATACAATTTAAACTGAGCAGGATTGTATAAGTTTATTTTGAAATCTAAGACGTGCCTAGAACGTAGTGTTAAACACAAACCGTGTATAACACGAGGTATTAAAACGATTTACTATTAAGTACAAAACTACTTTTATATCTAAAAATAAACTCGATCCTGTAACATACAAATGCAATCAAAGAGTGTGGGCGTCAAAAGGGACACCCCAAAAAAAACAGTTTAGAAAAAATATATAACGTGTACGAATTCTTTTAACTTGACAATTATTCTGAAGCTAATCTTATTTTATTTGTGTAACGAGAAAATTCCAATGAAATCCTAATTAAATGGCTGTATAAGTTTAGTTTTGAGTTTTATTCAAGCTGTCTAAAATCACACTAAATAATACCGCTACATCTAATGGCGCCCAACGTGGGGCCATTAGATGAAAATGCAATTAAAGGATTGTCAATGCTACTTGATGGTCACGTAGCAACTTGGTGGCATGGTACAAAAGCTTTAAAGTCGTTGTGCGATGTTTTCGGTTATAACAAACCCCCTTACCAAATATTTCGTGAGCTGTTTTCTAAAGAACAAGGTGATAAGGAACCAACGGATATTTTCGTTGCCAATGCTCGCTCACTCTTATCGCACTTGCTTATCTACCCTGAATTACACGAAGTTTATAAATTAAATATGATTTATGGTCTTTTGAACTCTAGAATTAGAACGCAGTTGCCAAGAGAAGGAATTACTGATTTTTCTACTCTTGTTGACAAAGCTCGATCTGTTAAACAAAATTTTGTGGACAAACATGATGTTTGCTCACCCCAAAAAAAAACAATTTGCTTGCTACTGATAAGTCTTTAAAACCTAAATGCACCTATTGCCATAACTATGGTCATGTTAAAGACGGTTGTAGAAAATTTGCTGCTTCACTAGCACGTTTAGAAAAACCCTTTATAGAAAATAACTGTTCGCCTCCTATTACCAAAATTGTCTGTTTTGGATGTGGTAAACCGGGATATGTAAGATCTCAATGTCTTCAATGCCATCCTAGCACTAGCTTTGTTAAGTCTCCTGCTACAAACTCAACATCATCTTTTGACGTATTGATGACTGAGGGTAATTCGGATGCTAATCGTCACATGTTTCATATAAAAATTTTTGACCTTAAAGGATTAGCTTGTGTCAATACCGGAGCAAAATGCAGTATTGCTGGATATAAGTTGTACACGTATTTAAAAAACAATAATTTTTTGTTTACCCACGACAAAGTTACAATGACACTCGCTGATGGTGTCCCCAGAGAAGTTGTTGTTCAAGCCTTTTAATGCGACGTTATTTTAGAAGGAAGAATTGTTCCAACTAGTTTTATGGCTGTGTCTTCTCATCTACAAAGCAAAACACTTCTGGGTATAGATTTCTTTACTGCTGCCAATGTTGTGCTAAACATTCCAAAAATGCAATGGTGGTTTGAAGATGATGTTTATACAAAGTATGCATTTTATTCTCCACCTTGTCTCGTACTCGCTATTGCTATTTCCACTACAAATAGAGATTTCACTGATGCAACTACCTCACTTCGCGAAAACGAAGCAGTTTCATTAAGTGCCGGCGAAGAACAACGTCTAAAAAATTTGTTGACTATAAAAATGTTTTTGAAAATGTACATGGACCTACTCCTTACATTGAACATGCGATTCATCTTGTTGATGACACTCCAATAGCAGTGCCTCCTTATAGGCTAAGCGCTAAGAAAACTGAACTTTTGAAAGAAGAAATTGACTCCTCGCTTTGAATATCATTGAAGAATGCTACTCCGCTTACGCTGCTCCAGTGGTGCTGGTTCCTAAAAAAAACCTGGAAAAGTAAGAATGTGTATCGACTATCTTCGCCTAAATTCTCTCACGGTGCCTGACAAATACCCGTTGCCTAGGATTGACGACCTGTTGCATAACGCTAAACAAACACTCTACATGTCTACTATTGACCTTCAGTCCGGTTATCACCAGGTACCCGTCAAACTTGAAGACCGTGATAAAACAGAATTTATCACCCCTTTCGGCATCTTTCGCTTTTGCTGCATGCCCTTTGGTTTACGCAATGCTCCTGTGACATATCAAAGATTAATCGACAAGTTTCGCGCTGGAGTAACTCGTCTAACGGTACTAGCATATATCGATGACTGTCTTTCACAGCCGCCTTTTGACGTTGATATACAACAGAATGTTTCTGTTAGCACTGTAACAACGCTCTTGCCACAAGAATCTGCAAGAAATATTAGAGAGGAACAAAAAGGCGATTTAGACATCAAAAAGATTATAGATACTTTTGAATCGGACAACCCGAATCTAATCGATTATACTCGATGAACTGATCGTGGTTATGTCATGCTATCTGGTGTGCTGTATCGCTATGTGCCTGATGTTGACTCCGAATCTGCTCAATTAGTTGTCCCAAAATCTAAGATTCAATATGTCTTGCGCGAATATCATGACTTATCTACCAGCGGACACTATGGCATTGAGAAAACATTACGTCAAATTTCTAATAGTTTTTAGTGGCCTACTATGCATTGAAATGTCACTAACTATGTCAAAAAATGTATAGCTTGCCAGCGTTATAAGCCCACTAACTTAAAACCTGCTGGGTTGTGACAAACTCCTATCTCCAATCAGCCCTTTGAGACGCTTGCAATTGATTTGTTTGGACCACTTCCCGAAGCCCCCACTGGTGCGAAATAGGTGTTTGCTATTGAAGATACCGCTACTAAACGGATATAGCTGTTTGCATTAACTACTGCCTCTGCAGAGACATGTGCAAAATGTCTTGTCGACGAAGTAATTTTACGGTATGGAACACCACGTCGAGTTATTAGTGATAATGGGCCTCAATTCGTTTGTGAAGTGATGTAAATAGTAGCTCATTGTTCAGGTTTTCGACAAAATTTGATTCCTGTTTATCATCCTTTAGCAAATCCTAAAGAAAGACGCAACAGAGATCTAAAAACCCAATTGGGGATCATTTGTGGTGAAAATCATACCCAATGGAAAGAAGCTTTACCTGCAGTAAGGTTTTCAATGAATACGTGTATAAACGCTAGCACAGGGCATTCACCGGCGTTTCTCGCTTTTGGAAAAGAACCGCGAACACGAAAATTTTGTACCTGAGATCACCCAATATTTAAAAAATATGAATCAAATGCTAAGACGTGCCAGAGAAACCCATGAACTAAAACAGGATGCTGCAAAGAAACATGCTGATAAAGCTAGACGTGAAGTTACTCCGTACAACGCAGGTGATTTGGTCCTTGTGGATGTACACCAATTGAGTAACTCAGCCAAACAGTTTACGTCCAAGCTTGCTCCTAGACGCAATAGGCCGTATTTGATTACTAAGCAAAACTTGCCCACTTCTTACCAGATGGCTCATATCCACGAACCGGATGTGCCTCTTGGCAATTATCATGTATCGGCTCTCAAGCCGTATACTAAAAGAACGACAGAAGCTCCCATTTGTCCTATACGCCAACGAGGAAGACTCAAAAATCCACTGCGGTAAGCTCTGATCTTGCTTCAAATATTAATCATTGTGTTGCAGACGGCGAGGAAAGAAATTCCTCAAAACAAAGCCAAGTGACCGATGGCGTCTCTGTTATTCCTTCCAATCTTCCATCATTACGGCGCCTCCAAGAACGACATGGAAAGTCACCTCCTTACTCAATCAATTTTCTTGGTTTTCTTCCAGGACGGTTATCGAAAACCAAAGGGGGAGTGTGTAACATACAAATGTAATCGAAGATAGTGCGCGTCGAATGGGACACCCCGAAAAAAAATTTATTTGTGTAACGAGGAAATTTTAATAAAATCCTAATTAAGTGGCTGTATATGTTTAGTTTTGAGTTTTATTCAAGTTGTCTAAAATCACACTAAATAATACCGCTACAATCCTTACCCTAACAAAATTTTACAAGGTTATATCAATGGCCACAACAGCTATAACACCTTTTACTAGATGATGACTTGGAATAATTACAAAACAACCTCGTTAGGCATTCAGCAACAATAAATTAAACGTCAAAAAATTTTGCGCGTTACAACAAGTAAGTCAGCTTAATACAACGCAATGTTACCTACCAACTAACTGATGAAATAAACGTTACAGCATAAGAATTTATTTTGAAATCGGCTTTATCCTAAAATTAGGAACAGATTTGTGGTTTTACATTCTAATCTAATCTATTGTTTTGTTTGATATCTTTAGTATATTGTTTTTTATAAAATTAATTACTTGGTTAGAATTTAAGTATGCTTATAAGCATTAGAGATTGGCAACTGTTTTCAAAAAATCTAAATTCATCTCATAAAAAAAGTTATTGTTAATGGATTTGTATTAACTTAATTTAGTTTTAATTTGTTTACGTGTTACGTGTCGTTAATTATTATTTTTTCAAAAAATCGTATGTTATGATTTAATTTTACCACGCCACTGGTACGCCAACACTACTGGTTGGTTATTTCGACTTAAATCGATATTTCGGAGTGTTTTATCGAATACTTTAACGATCCTATGTGACTTAAATCAATGCAAGTTCCTAGAGCGAGTTTTCCTCAAAAATTAAGATTACGCACAGGTAATAAAATAGCGATACAACGCCATCATTTTTGTTGTTAAATTTAACGTTTTGCAGTAAAGATAGATCGGGGTCGCTATCTACATTCATATTTTATAAAGGTGCACAAATGCACCGCTTTATAATTATGTTTAGGTTTCAGTTGTTTTTCTTTTGTATAATTAATATCACTAAATAATCTTTACTTCCAGTCGAGTACAGCCTTCAATTTTATTTGGGTTTAAACAAATGTTGTATAGGATGACTGTATTTTGATATAAGTATTTTAATTGTAGTCAATACTAGAATTTGGCAAACACACGTCGATGAATGTAAGCTTACAATCCTCAAAAGTTTTGAGAGGTGCATTATTGATGTAGCTGATATCTAGCTACCTACGATAAAAAACTTAGGTTTGGAGTAAGCTTTATATTTTGCATTTCTGCTAATTCTCGCCGTTACGCGGCTTGTTAAAGCAATATTACTCGCATTACAATTGTTGTCATTGTAACAATCGTTTTACATTATACTATTACTTACACATGTTCTCTTATCTTAGTATGTAAAACTAATATAAAAATGTACGTTAAATAACATAGAAATATTAACAAGTTAAAAATGGAAAAACAAAGAAAAAAGACAATAGAATTTAAGAAACTTTTAGAAAATTTGTGACATCTTACGTCTGTTGCAGCTTAAAAAAGCAGATTTCATTATTATTCCAAAAGCTAAAATTGTTTCCTTGTAATAAATATAGCAACGGTTAATAAATAAACAGCAACGAGACAGCTCTATTTTAAGTTGAATTTGTATCAGACTTTTCACAAAAAAAAATATAAGGAAATGAAATAACAGGTAGAGCTTCCAAACAGTTGTTGCAAGCACAATTTATAGCTAACTTTTATTCGAACATATTGATCTGCAGCGAGTGCTGGTCTTCAAAGTTTCTGATCGAGGTTATTGAATCATATGTCATGTATTGTTGGACGACGTTCAAAAATGTGTTAGGACGTTATCAATATTTATAAATTGCTTATCGTAAAAACGTTAAGAAATGCCGTAGTATAACGTATTGGGTTTCGTAAATTACGCGCTTATCAAAATAACACCACCTGCACTAAATTTCCTCGAGTTCGACGTGGAAAAATATAACGAGAAAATGGACATTGAGGCACAAATACGTTTAAATTAAGTTTTTGTGTACAATTAATACACTTGCCAAAGATAACGTAAACATGTTTCGTCTAGTAAAAGTTTATTGTTTTTGCATTGAATAATTAACATATTGTCGGTGTTCGGCTCGAAGGACTTAAAATATAGTCATTATTATGCTTGCTAATTGATTACGATTCTATTCCGTTTCACGTATCATTTATCCAATTAAGTACCAAATTTGACTTAAAAACTCAACCTATATGTTTGTGTTGATTTGAAGAAACAAACATATAGGTTAAGTTTTTAAAAGTCAAATCTAATATTTTAAGAGCCAATTCGATGAACAATTTTGTGAGGGAAATTTAAAAAAAGTCAATACAATTAAAATCCGAACATTTTTTAAAATATGATTAATTACCTAAATTTATTAAGACTGAAGGTCTTCTCTAAGCAGGTATCTTTGATGACTCTTTTATTAAATCTTTTTGAGGTATCGCGACACATGTGTTAGAACTACACTAGCAAAGGTTTTTTTTTATTTTTATCAGTTTGCGCAAAAGAATTTTTAAGACTTTCGTGCTGCAACTTTAAAAACAACAAGTTTTTTCTTCGGCAATGACCATGACATTCAACTAATGTTTTTAACAATTCATGTTATAAATTTGGTTATCATAACGCCGTTAACCGATGCTGCAATAGGTCGTATCAAAAACGTTTTCTCTTCTGTCAAGCCAATAACCGTTGTTAGCATATTGCCGTTTTAGTTTACATGGAAGATGCTGTGGTTTTAAGTATAACTAGTAGACATCTTTGTTGTTCAAAAAATTATTCAGATTGTCCGGTTTCCATTTTTTATGGTTTTTCTAATTGTAGTTTTTTTTGAATTTTTGGCAATCACAATAATATTTGTTGTAACACACTAGTTGTGAAGGTTGAGAAAAAAATTAGATTTTTGACTCACTTGTTTTGGCTAGCTTGGTATTGGAGATGGTCGTAGATTGAAATAGTAGTAACCGAAGTAGAGTGGTGAGTTGGTGCTCTGCAAGTAAAACAGACAGTTTAAAGAAGAAAGAAAAAACTCACAAGCTCGCAACACAATCAGGTGTTAGAACAAAAAAATGTTGTGAAAAGAATATTCCTAAGATATATTATAGCACACACAAAAAGATAAAGAAAAGTTTAAATAACAAAATGTTTATCAGTTATACATATACTATAGGTGCACAAATCAAATGTAAACAAACGGTACAAATGATACCAAGTTACATTAAATGAAGGCTAAGTAATAATATTGAGTTTTTAAGTGATAATCTTGTAAACGGAGCAAAGTTTACTAAGCGCACGTGACAAAAAACATCGTTTAGAATTACATTAATTAATTCGTTACAGTAAGCATTCTGACAATCGACGAACACAGTTAAACTGTTATAAACGAGAAGCGATCCGAAAGACCCCAAACAGCACGCGATCATGTTACAGTCGATACAACGTTTTTTTTCGGTTTATTCACTATTGAAATAATTTGAAAGTAAATACATTTGGAAGAACTCCGGCGCAATTAGACCACATCCACATACGTACATGGATAGAAGCTTAATTACAGGAGTACGCCATAGAAACTTATTTACAGGAGTACGCCATAGAAGCTTAATTACCAAAGTACGCCATAAAAGCTAAAATAACAAAAAGTAGCTTGTACCTCGATACAACGTTGACCACGTGTAAATACTAACCTACAATATGTGATCAAAAATCTATTTGAGCGTCGTCCCTGACTCATAAATCCAAAAGATTAGTTTCAGATTTTATTAAAAGAAAAGCATTTATAAGCCAGATGTTGATTCATGACAAAATTTTATTCTCTTACGAATCTTTTTGCGTTTTAACACCGACACACACCCCGTACCGGACGCGACAAAAATCAAAAACTTACGCCATCTGACAGCATACAACTTAACCAAATCTTCCGAGGTCAGGTGTTTACACATTGGCGGTAGCAAAGTTGCTTATCTTTCAGTCGAGCAGAATTGCAAGTTAAAATTTAACCGTTACACAACGGTAGCTTATAACATAAATCTTCGTTACAGATAAAAGATCCAATTGATAGCATTAGCAGGAAAATCTAATAACACAAGTAAAATGCATATAGTAAAAAAAAATGGCAGTGGTACTCAAGCTGGGTACTAGAAGAATATGAAACGTGTACTACTTAAACATTTTGTCTCCAAAATATTTTACCCTAAAAAGATTTAAATAAGACGGATGCATGCAGAAGAAAAATCTGCACTTACCTAATGATTTGTTAACCGGACACCCAAAGTAAACAATGGCAAAACCGGAAATAAAGTACAATACATTCGTTGAATTACCTGCGCTCTTTCTTGTGGCAAAAAATGTATCGGCAAAATTAATATTTGACAAAAAGTTGTGGTTGACTAAACGTTACTTCCAGTGTCAAAATCGGTTTCATTGTTTGACGCGATGAAAACTTTAAGCCATGTATTGCAACTGGCGTAATGTTTATCTCTGTACTGCAATTGTTTTTAAAATCATCTCTTTAAATAAGAATTTTTTTTCTAAGCGCTCTAAAATAATGAAGTTGCTCAGCCGACTTTAAGCAACTTTTCGTCTTGATATCAGGCTGCGTCACGCAGAAACTGCTGACTTTGCCAACGCCTTAGAAAGCTTTAAAGCATCCTTGCAAAATGTTACCGTTAAACTATCTAGCTTCCCCTGCAGCAGTTTCAACACCTATCTCGTACACCTAAGCAGCCTGATCTAGAACAGAAAGAGTTAAAGTATCCTCTGGTAAACCAGTGGCTTCTGCGATTGTTGTTATTGTGCCCCAACCTGAATCTCGGTTAAATACAGCAGAATAAACCAAGATGATTTTGATAAAAGTCCTCAATCTTCAAAGTTATGGCTTATGACTGGATAGAGTGACAAAAATCGACAAAAACTTTATTTCGCTCAAATCTGAGCGAACTGACCTTGTACGCCATCTTTGATAAATCATTATTATCAAATCCTATCACAGAATTTCAGCGATACTTCTGAACAAAATTTTTATTTTGCTAATTAAAAGTTAGAAATCTAATCCCGCTTTGACTCGAAAGACAGAGCTAATTATTACTGAAATTTGAAAGTCTTATCTAAAATTCGAAAATTTCTATTGACATCAGGTCGCGTCTACGTCGCTCAAAATGCGTGTCAAAAGTTTGATCATCTCTCTAGTGACTGTAAAAATGACATACATTGTGCTAAAACCCAGGAAACTAAAACATCCCCACGGAGCGAGACCCTTCATGCGTAAACTGCGTTTATTGTAAAGGAAAAGTCGTTAAACACAAAGTCTCATCTAATACCTGTCCAGCATATTTGAAACGGTTTGACGCCAAAATAGCAAACACTAATTATGAACAGTAAAAACCCTCAATTATCTTTAAGGTTTGTGCAAGTGAATCTTTGAAATTCACGATTTGCAATTTTTCGAAGTTTTTCTTCCGACGACATTGAAATTTTACTGACCAAAAAACTATAGGTGTTCAGTTCTGATTTAAGGTACAAAGTTGCTGACGTGGCTACATTCTTCAACATGATTTTTTCGTTGTAAATGAATAAATCAACTTTGATTTGTATGTGTTACTTGTGAAAGTTTCGTTGGGGTAAGAATTCAGTTATATTTTACGACGCACTTTCATTTCTTTGTATTATCATAGCAATGTCTTTACGTGTCTGTCTTTTTGAAGTTGTTACATGTTTCTCAAGCATATCTCTTTCAAGTCGATAAATTGGAACACTAGTTTTAAGAGCTAATTTTGGGTCAAGTTGAATGGCTTGCTTATTACAAAATCGTGCTTCACCGGAACAAATTAGCAGTAAAGACAGCAAAGTACAGCTTCTGGCAAAGATGATTGGAAACAAGTTTATCGACAATCTCGTGGTGGTTAGTTTACAAGTTGTTTTTTAATCCTGTCAATATAAGCGTGCTTCAATGTTTGAGATGACGACAAATACACTATCTCAGAATATGAGACTATTAAAGCAATTGTTTGCTCCTTGTTTTCTGACATCAAAATTCTAACAGGACCGGGTAGTCACTACCGACGATTTAATCGCAGCGGTTGATAAAGTTTTTAAGATTAATCTCTCGTTCATTTCATACATTAAAGGTGGATTTTTTTCTACTACCATTCTTAAACCTGGGAAGAAAGATCTCGTAAATTCCAACTCGTACCGTCCGATAATTTTGTTATTAGAACTTAATACATTTTTGAACATGTACATTCATGGCGACATTTCGCTTGCCACAAATTTTTTTCCAGCCCAATCAATATGACTTCGTTTCTGACCAAAACTACGACTGACGCCGCACGTTGATTAATGCCCAATGTACGACCGAACGTCTGCAAGCACAGACTTGCAATTCAACAAGGTATGGCGGCTTTCAATAATAAAAACTTTTGTCGTCGCGCGTTATTCTTAAGGCCGGTTGCACAAAGCAAATCAAAAATGTAGCAAGTGATTATTTCTGAAATCAATTGTTACATCACCAATAAACGTGGTTTTATTGGCTATGTAGCAATTGTTTTAAAAAATAATCAGTTGTTACATTTTTGATTTGCTTTGTGCAACCCGCCTTTAGTTATTTATTAAACAGATCAATAACTTACTTCTTAACCGTATCCCGTTGTGTATATTCTAAACGACATAGGAAGAAGGGGTATCCACAAAACTCGGTTTTAGGGCTGACTTTGTGGAATCGAATTGTAAAAGACTTGCTAAATGTCACAGTGTTTGCAATTTCTAGACGAGACGAGCAAAATTCGATACGTCTTTAGACATCGTTACAAGCTAAGATGGCAGCAGCAAATTGACTGTTTCACTTGACAAGACTAAATACATAATTTTTAGCTCCATTTTAAAATAAGACCTTTCACTGCATCTCAACAACAGTCGGAGGGTTTTCAAATTTAAGTACCTCGGATATTTGCTTGGCGACAAGATGTAACGATTTCAAATGTGTTTTAGTACGTTTTGACTGTCGATTAGCACGCTTTGCAACCGTAGTCGTGCGAGAGTAGATATCTCAATTTTATGTAAAGTTTTTAGCCGTAAGTACGACACAGCTTTTGCCTGATTTCTGGATGTGTTCGAACGTCATTGTCACTTTTATTCGGATTCTGGTGGGTGATTAAAAACAAATCTCAGTAAGGGATAAAATTTATCATCTATGAACATCTACCTCATGGAAATATTTTTTTAGAAAAATCTTAATGCGGCGCACATAGACTTTTGAAAGACCACTAAAGATTAATTTTTTGAGTTGCGGTTTTAGAGATCGCATTGAAGTTAGTGATTGCAGATTAGAAATTTTCTTGTTATTTAGGTTCGGTTTTGTTACCCCCATGTTGTCTAATTGCTGACATTCCACCTGTGAGATTGCTAACTAGTCGACCCATTAGTAACGTCTGAAACGGTGTAATCCGGAACAAAAAGGTATGGTCTATATCGATGAGTGCGTTTTTAAGTAGTATCGTACTTTAAAGTATTTATTATTTTCGAATTACTAATATAACGAGTCAAGTGGGAACACATGCACGAATAAGCCACCACGGTAAAGTCGTTTTGACGTAAGGTCAGTGGCGTTTGCTATAAACCAATAAAAGATTGTTAAGTGCATCAAAAGTTGAAGTGCTAATTTTTAATAGTGTTACGAGGTTACGGACTGCGTGATACCGTTATTTTATTCATTTATTTAAATGTCGAGTACCGTTCGATATCATGTAAATAAAGATTATTTGTTTGTGTCACATAAATTGCTATTAATGTCATTATTACTTAGGATACTATCATAATTTTATAAATTTGTTTTGTAAGGAGATTAGAAAGTATGCAGTGCATATGTTCTGTTTTAGAGAGATTAGTTGAACCAGAATTTGTTAATCTCGCTTGCACGTTTGACGTCGGGTGAGAGTTGTAAACGCGTTTAGACTTTTGGAGTTAATTAATTTTCTTTACGTACGTATGTCAACGAAAGGTCATTGACTTTCAAATCTGCAATAAACTTAATCGATTTATGTTATAGAACTACTTATAATTTTTATGTAATTTACACGATATTTGGCGAACTAGTTGTAATGTTAATTTTAAGTAGATGCTACTGTTTGTTAGCATTGACGTAGCTAAGATATAAGAATATTTTATGTATTAATAGTTAAGGGGTGTACTAATATTTAGTCTAGAACTTCGTTGTGATTTTGTCTTTTTTCTCTGTCTATCACTTATGATGCAATGTTAGTCCAGAATAAATCAAAATTTAAGTCTGTTATATCTTTGGGTTGTTTTATTTCGCAACGCACAATTGAGATTGCGGATTTTGGACATTTCTTTTCTCTTTTTGTTTTTTTTTGGATTTTTTTCTACGCAAGGAAAGGTGTCGAAGAGCACCGACTCATCAGACGAAGTTGGGTACTTACAACTTGACCCACGACCATCTATAACAAAAGCTAGCTAGCTAGCAAGCGCGTATTGCAATTTTTTTACAAATACGTTTAAAATAGAATCTACACAAGAATCTTTTGTGAATATTTTTAACTGTGCAGTATTACTCAAGTAAACTTATAGTTTAGACATTTCGTACCATAGACTTTGACATACTCATGTAGTTAAGAAACTGTAGTTCAGAACTATCTTCGAGGCATATCGCACCATTTTCGTAGATTTCTTTGTTTTTTCTTTAATCCAAAAGGTGGATCGTCTAGTGCCTTTGCAACGCGGTCTCTTTGGTCTTTTTGTGCACTTCTGATTTATTACTTTCTCAGCAGATTTGTTTCGTCAATGAAATCCAGAAGCTTATTCCAAAGAACTTTTTTCAACTCAATGTCGGTTAATTTTGGTTTGCGGAAAATCGTTGTGCGTATCATTTAATATGTTTCGCATTTACACATCAAATGCTGAGAAGTGTCTTGTCCTCCAAGCATCCGCGGCATAGAAGGTTATTTTCAGTCCTATTTTATGCATATGTTTGTAAAGACCACAGTGCCCTGTTACTAGTCTCGTGAGTTTCCTTAACTTTTGTCGACTCATGCTTGATAGTGCAGTTTGAGTGTTTGTGTGTAGTATCTTAAGAGAGTCATAGTTACGACTGCACCGGGGGATATGGGGGAGGGGCGGTTAACCCCCCCATTACGCAAGCCCGGAGTGTCGTGCAATCTATCGCATTACTAAAGCAAATCCTAGTTCCTGGTCCTCGCACCCCGGTTTCCGTTACACGGTAGGCGGTAGAACTAGTAAAACTAGAGCCCCCCTACCGCAGGTATTGCGACCCAGTCTCCTATAAGAAATCGGCAGTTCAGCGTTTAACTCGGAACGGTCACATCCTTTACTGACTCTTATTTCTGGTCGATGTTAGCTGGCCAGTGCAGCACCCTGTACCAGCTTTTCACACGCCTATAAATAAGGGGTTGCAGTGAAACAAGGCGGGGATAGAGTGCCGTAGCACCCCCTCTCTTAAGGGACATGTCGCTCGACGGAATAAGTCGACAATCAACCTGTGCCAAAGCTAGTTCCCACGCCCGCGAGAGGCCGACACCAGTTGATAGAGCACCGAACAGCGGGTCCCCGGTGGGGCTCTCTGTCACCCTCGGATACTCGTGTTGCTGCTGCGCCACGTTGGACGAGTCGCCGTCGCAGTCTCCTCTATCCTACAAAAATGGATTCCTCTGATACCTTGCGATGCTCGAACAGCGCTCGCCCTTTCCGCATAAATGCATCAGCATACTGGGGATACTGGAATTGGGTAGATTGCTGTCCGTTCTATGGGTCTAAGGCGCAAGGCCACTCACATAGACCCCGGGCGTCGTGGGCCGCGTACGGTTATCACAAGACGCTTCCTCTGCCGGAGGGACTAGTCCCCCTGCCATGCTTTCGTATAATAGGATTTGGCTTTTCCTCTCCCTTCAGAACTAGGTCTCGGTTTACCGGCGCTGGAAAACCCTAAGGCCCAGGCCGTACCTCAAGTTCCTGCCTGAAGATTGAACTGAGTTTCAGATTTGGAGCTAGGTCCAAATTTACCGACATGGACAAGACGGGTTACGTCTGCCAGCCGTGCCTCTAGTTCCTGTCCAATTCCTTCCTTTGGAATTGGGTAGAGTGACTATTACTTTAAGGGAAGCGGTCACATGACAAACCTCTCTCTCACGTATAGATCGTACACAATTAAGTCCACAATCCACGGACGTTATGCCGTCGTAGAGGGGAGCCCTTAAAAGGCGTCAACACAATTACTACCACGTTTAGATACGGTACGTTTCAGCCGTTGACTCAGGACCCAGACTTACGCCTGAGCCCTGGAATTGGGTGGAAACGTATCCGTTTTAAGGGCAACAACACAACATGGTAAAATGTAGGCCCGTGTCAGTCATTTAGTTCACATCTGTACTAGAGAACCAGCACAGATGCTATCCAAAGTGCACCGCGAGGAGGGGACTAACATTATAGCTTTGTAAAGAAAAGTTTTGTGTGCCTTATCCCTGAAGAGGTTTTCTATAGTTTTGTATGCTTCACTGCAAGTTTGTTGCAAATTGTTTCTTTTCCGGTCTCGTAAGTGATTCCGAAAACGGGTTCAGGTTCGATATATATCAATGGTGTGCTTTTCGTAGCTAGTGCGTTCGTCATTAGGATTCCCTTTACATTCTGGTCTTTTTATATCCAGATAAGATGCACTGATTGTGGAGTTTCCATTTTACATTGTTTGTGTATGCCATAATCAGTTTGGATCGCCAGTAATGCTGCTGGGCTGTCAGATATGATCGATATCGGGCTATTTGCGTATTATTTCTAGTCGATAATGTTCACATACCAGTCAACTTCAGCAACTTCAGCTTGAATAGCAGCCGTATATTTGCCCAAGCGAAAATCGTTTTCCAAAGTGCTCCCCTCCATAGATTCCTGCTCCGGTATCGTTGCAATTTTTGACTCCATCTGTGTACCAGATAATTTTTTTAACCGCGCTCGGATAAATGTTTTTTGTTCACTCGTTTCGTGACGGTATTATCACTTTAAATTTCTTTAAGATGTGATAATTTTTTGTGAAGTCGGACCTCATAGTTAAGATTGTTTCTTTACCATGCACGTTGTATATACCCGTTTTTTCCCGGTAATGGATTTATTAATCTGCAGTTTGTATGCTGCTTGCTTTGCTTCCATTATTAAAACGTTGTGCAATGATGGAAGTGAAAGTTGTGCTTGGATAGCTGCTGTGGGTGTGGTTCTCATCGCTTCTGTTATCAGCAGACTTGCCATTTTCTGTACTTTGCTTACTTTTGCAGCTGTACTTTTCAGGTTGATTTTCTCACCCTATACAAGCGCACCGTATGTGATGATGGGTCTTGTTATCACCGCATATAGCCATTTGGTCATTGTGGGATTCAATCTCTATGCGTTCGGTTGTATTAAGAACCCTAATCGCTTTCGTTGTGACTTTTTCTAGAAGAGTTTTGAAGGTCAGTACAGTATCAAGAGAGCGTGACTCCGCACATTGTAGGAAATTTTATGTCATTGGTTTTCTGTCGTTTGGTAAACGAAACAATTGCCATCTTGGTTAGGTTGGTGCACTTTGCATTATGTTTGATACAGTTGCCTCAAACTTCTCATTTGTGATAATGGTGAGATCGTCGGCGTATCCTAAAGCAAATACTCTTCAGTCTTCTAGTTTTTGTAGTAAGTCGTCAATGACAAAACACCACAGTAGGAGTGACAGCACCCCGCTTTGTGGGCACTACTGTCCGATTCCTGACCATCGAGTTGATCCAGTTTTGGAGTAGAGGTGTGATTTCTTTTTTTCTCTATTGGCTTTGAAATTGAGATGAAGGTAGTATTTTCAAACCCTTCTTCAATATTTAGAAAAGCACCCAATGCAATATCATTGTATTGGGTTGCACTTTTGGATCTGCTTACTAGTTGGTAAATTGCCAGCTCGCAAGATTTTCCGGATTGGTATGCATAATGGTTTCGGTGCAGAGACTAGTATCTTTAGTGTCCCGTATATACCTGTCGACTATTTTTTCAAATAATTTTTTAATATTAAGATTAAGGAAGCAAAGCTGATCGGTTTGTAAGATTTTGTTTGAGCGTAAATCTGTTTTGCAGCATGATAGGATAAATTCCATCGGCTCCTAGAGACTGAAAGAGTTTAAACGTATTGATTCTCCATTCTAGGTTTTTGGCATTAATTATTTTTTTCGCCCAGTCCCTGTTCTTTTTGGGTGCCGGTTTGTTAAATACCTCTAAATCTTGGTGCTTTGAAACTTTAGGTAACGATAAAGTCAAGAAATGTTTTGCAGTAGTTCTTGCAGAGTACCTACAACCAAGTCTATAAACTTTCCGCTTTCGGCCAACAAAGAACCGATGTTTCTAGTGCGGTCTTTCTTCAGAGCTTTTTGGAGCCGAGAACTTCTAGGCTTGTTTTCTACGTCCCTACAGTACCTTCTCCATGAGTTTCTTTTTGCATTTTTAATAGGATTGTTGTATGTAAGGCGAGTTCTGTATTCATAACAGTTTCCGTTTTTCTGCTGTGTTAAATAGCATTCTGGTGCGTGCGTCCGCTTTGTTAAACTCTCTCCCTGTTTCGCCAAATTATCCTGTTGGGATTTCGTTTAATTGTTTTTAAGCAGCTTTCTTTAAATGTGGATTTTGTCATTAGTTCTTGATCGTGCGTTGATCTTGCAACTGTGCGAGAGTCCCTGATTTGTTGAACTAATCCCAGTCGGTTTTTCTCGGGTTTTTCTTCTGATTCAATGTTGAATCGAATGCATCTATGATCAGACAAAAAAGCTCATCTGATACATGCCACATTTTTATCAATTTAGTCGCTTTTGGACTAGCAAGCGTAAGGTCAATTACTTCACTGTGGGACACGTTTATAAACATATACGCATTATTATGCCTAAATTAGATTTAAGAAGAAATTCTAAGCTTTTCACCTTTCTGATATGAATTCCTGGTTCCTGACAAAGTATGGTGTGCATTGGCATTGCATCCAAGAATCAGTAATTTTTTGGTGTAACTGTTAATTAGCCGTTGGATTTTTTTAGACGGCGGTGGTTTTGTCTAGTCGTAGAGAAGGTAGCTAGATCCGGTGATAAACTCCCTCCTAATGTCTTCTTCTACTACAGATATTTTAACTGCAACAAGGTTTCTAGAACATAAATCCCACAATAGCATTAAGTGATGCATTTGCAAGAGTTGTGCACAAGTTGGGCTACAAAGCAGCAATTTACTTGGACAGTTCAACTCTATTATTTTTCCTTTGTGGATCCATGACTCCTAGAAAATACTCTTTGTGTAATTTTCAAACATCCTGCAAAAAATTTACTGACCAGCAAGTATGGAACGACGACTTTCTGTTCTTCTCAGCGCCCAAGCGTCACTTAAAGGTGTTGATTTTGGATAAATCGCAGCAGTTGTAGGACACTTCTGGGTCGAAATTTTTTAAATCGTCGCACAGGATGCAATCTAGATCCGTCAACGTATTGGATGACGACAGCTGTCATGCGGCGTTCCTGACACCTTAGCACATCAGATTCTCACTTGTTACAAGCTCGATGACGTTTGCTTCGCTTGTTAACTACGATCGTCTCCTATCCCAATTCTCTTAAACTGGTGTCTGATGTAAACATATATGTATAGACTTATTACAAAGAGAGATTCTGCTTTTCTTTGTTTTTCTTACCTATGTTTTGATCTTTTCCCTTATTGACTTAGTATTAACTTTAGAATTGCATGCTCACAGCATTGACTAATACTGAGCCCACCGTAATGGTCTTACAAGACTATCTTTTAGTCGCAACATTTCCTGAATTTAACCTATTGTTCTTGTGGCAAACTTGTACCAAGCAACCATGGTTTGGTAGGTCCACATCCTTTTTCTGCATTCTTCCTAAAAAATATTTTTTTACAAAAATCAGCAAATCCAAAATTGATCAGTGTAAAAAGAATTAAAAATGCTTTTAATATTAACCGAGATTCTAGTTTTCTTTTACCAGAGATTTTTATCGATTGGAAACCGATCTTTAAAAGTAAGATTTCACGACGCAATCAATCAGTTTGTTTCGTGCTCAACTACGACGTGTGACAAAAGCTCAGCTTGTGTAAAAATGACACACGGAAATTACCCAGAAAGGAAAACTGTATTACATATGTTTTCCATTATTTTTTTTTTACAAAAACATTTTTTAAAGTAATGTATTAATAAATAAACGCAGCCATTTTCAACCAAAATCTATTATAAGATATGTAAAAAAAATGTTGGTACTTACGTAAGTTCAAAAATGTACTACGTACCAGAAAGCAACATACAGCTTTTAGGTGCTTATTAAATCACCTAGGTGTAAGTAGAAGCTTCATAACTTATCTATTACGCCCGAAATGTAGCTCAAAAAGCTCTAAACATAACATTACACGTGCTTAAATGTTCAAGCACTATGAATAACGATTATTAACTTTCAGTTTATGTAGAAACTTTGAGAAAGCAATTGTAATGCGATTCGATGCATATAATACGTAGAACAAAAGCAGTTAACAAGTACTGCTTAAGAATCGTCTGAACCAAAATGCAAATTTGCAATTATCATATATATAAGAACACCCTAGCTGCCGTTTGAGGTTCTTCACATTCAACAATCGACACAAGAAAATCTCACAAGAGTCATATCGTGTTTCCAAATGTGAAACTTATTTTTGTAAAACGAGCTTTGACCCAAAATTGAAAAAAAATCGTTTATATTAATTACACTTTCTTTCAATTTAACATGAAAGCAAACAGCGTGCTTTTAAAAGCTCTTTACATGTTGAGTTAAGCGAGGTTAGTTTTGTTAATTAAATTTTTCATTTTGATGTCCAATCGAACTATGACAACGTTAAACAGCGTGGATTATTTGAGCGAAGGTTGAACAGCAAATAATGATTATTGAAATTAGGGTTGGTAGTAAAGAGGGTTCGAATTTAGGTGATGAAGTTTAGGGGAAAGTATATTTTATACTAAAAAGAAAAAAGTGGAAAAGCAATTTTAGAATTTCATTTTATCGAGGTGTGTGAGAAATCAGTTTTTGCAGATTTTAATAAAATAAATGCGGCCTACAGAAGAAAAATATTTAAAATTACTACTAACTGTACCGATATATAACAAAAAATACAACGTTTTATAGAATTTTGGAAAAAGAAAATAAAACGACTTAGATCGATGAGAGACATTAGCTCTAAGAAAACATCCGATTTTACTAAATTTTTCAGTTTCAGCAAGCTGATAACCGTAAAAAGATAAACAAATACGGGTTTTGTCCCTGTTTACTAGTAATTAATCTGTTTTAAACAAGTAATTGAATGGAACACATGCATAAATAAATCGAATCAAAGTAAAATAGACAAAAAAAGCTTTTTAAATGTGCTAATCTACTAGACAAGCTTTTTTTTGGAGCAAACAATGCAAAATTTATTGTTAGTTAGCAAATGTAATAGAGAGAATGGAATAAATAAAAAACGAGACAAAGCACAAATGAACAAACACGCGAGCTTCCTGCTCGAGTGCTTTGACATTAACGACGATATTTACTCGAAACTAACAAATTACTAGGTTTTTTATGCGTCTTTTGGCGTTTTTAATAGTGAAATAATACATAACAGTAAGTAATTACGTAATTTATGATTTGTATTAGTTATAGCCCCATCATTTAATTGATTTTTTTTATAATTACGAAAAAGCAGTTTATGAGCTTTGTTGTTACTTTTTGGCGTTGTAATTAAACTTATAAAGAAAAAACGTTGTCATACATTTTTTGAGTTAGATTCAAACACTAGTTAAAGTTAAATAAAGTATGTTGGACAAAGCTCAAAAAATTTATTGTAATTTGTATCGATTAAAATTATCATGTAGAAGAAATCTGGAAACATTTACAAACTAATGTCTTTTTAATTGTCCCATTAAGTTGCAATTACTTGAGCTTTTCATTTTATTTCTAGTAATTGTAGTGCTTTGAATAATTAAGTTTTAATTTGAATTACAACTGGTCGAGTCTGTAAATTGCTTTTGCCCTGCTCGTTAAAACCCTGCCAAAGACTTAATTTTTTCCACGTTTCCTTTCTACATTACTAAAAAAATTGTATTTAAATTCTAATCAAAACTGCATTTTTTTGGAATATTTGTCTTTTTTTTTAAGTTTTATCTGTCACAGGGCTAGAAACGTTACAAAAATTAAATGTCAAGCGATTTGTGACGGTTAAACAAGTTGTCAGTTGTTTTGACAAATGAATCTTATGCATCGCCATCTCAGATACTTCAATAATTTAAAAAATAATAAAAGTGGGACATTGTATTCTCGCTGCCTTTTTTGTTATTAATAATCTTGAAGAATCTTTATGATTACTTAAACGCTAATAAAAAGACCTTAAAACATCACTCCGAACAATCAAAAATTTTATTTGCTTTATTCTCGTAAAAAGGTCTAATAATTTTTGTAATTAATTATAAACATTTTTACACTAATTTTTATTGTTTTATACACAATCGTTTATTAAGATTTTGATTTGCCTTCATTGGAAACGGTTGTTAGTGGAGTTACGTAATAACGCAAAAAAATCTAAAGCCGCAAAGTGAGAAATTGACAAAAAGAATTTTATAATTTCAAATACTGGAGTAATATGTATTTTGGAGTTGGTAACATTTGTTACTGTTGAATTTAACTTAATTATAAATATAACCTCGATTCACCAAGTTATCAAAGAGCGAGAAGCCACTCAAACTCTGATAAAAGATAACAGTATATTTCGTTGTTTGCCAAACCTTATAAAAATATATGTATATTGCTATTTAATATTAAATACAAACACCATCATGCAAAGAAGTAGCGGTGAAGGCATAATTTATAGTTAACAAAACTGCAACTAGTACTGCGTGCTAGTAAGCTTCAACACTGACAGTTTATACAAAATATCACTTACGACAACTCTTTTATGACCCAGCTAGTTCAATACTTCAATGGCACACAAATCAACAAACGCAGTGGCCTCAGACTATACAAATGCAATGTCTCCCGTAATGGCACCCTAAACAATACCATCGAAAACTTCAAAATATTTCAACTTGTCAAGCGCCGATAATAAGCAATCAAAAACCTACACAAGCAATAAATGTACACCTGAATGGAACAATAACATTTCCACTGTTTCTATCAACAAAAACAGAATACTCAGAATACAAAAAAGCTGTTCAAAATCGGCAACAGAAGACTGAAGAGGGAAAGGAATTCCAACTCAATGATTTCAGAAGATCAAATAAAAAAAAAGAAAAAGAAAAGAAGCGGCTATAACCCACGCCCTTCACCAAGTTAGTCATTTAATATTTCCTAAACTTGTATCCTGTCTGTTTACAATTTAAACATTCAAAATGCATTTGCATACTAGTCGCCTAAACAATTGTTCTTTTGATAGTTTTTTTAAATTACATTGTTCCACTAACAACTAAGCGAGTCATCGAGATGACCATCATCATGGATTAAATAAACGACTTGGCCCGCCAGCAAGAAGACTTAGGAAAACAATTTATCCAACTTTTCACCAAACCCAAAAAAGACTCCAAGTCTAGGAAAACTCAAGTTACATATCCAGTCGACTAGCAACATTAGAAGAGTTATGGAACCAAGTTAAGAAAAATCATTTCAAAATAAAAAGATTAGACACCCCGCAGCATTCATATTTTGAAACCAGAAATCTGAATCAAATCCAGGAAAAATATGAAGAGGCTAAAACTTATTTTGAGAAACGCCCCCAATTCAACAAACGACTACATCTGGTCATAAAGAAGATGCCGTGCTACCCCAACGGCGACAAGAAACCGTATTCCCAAAAGATTTATCACTACGCCGAAAGAAACAATTAATGCGAATTTAACAACTGAACCAAACTATACAATTAATTAACCAGGAGTTACAAAAAGCTAAATTTAAAATACGATATGAACTGTTGCTCCAAAAGATTAAAAAGCAATGGAAAATTATCCAAAAATTAATTGTGTACGAAACTAACTTCTAAGACAACTACTTCCGAAATGGTGAATATTTGTCAGCCGAGCGGTCTTACTAAGCAGCTGTTGAAAACCTAGAACAAAAAAATGTTACCGCTCAAAATATTCCTGACATACCCAAACTAAACCTTAAACTTCCTAAAATTGAAATCCCATTTTTGACGGAAGTTATAAAAACTGGCCTACCTTTGCTGACATCTTTCTTAAAGTTATTTATGAAAATCCATCCCTAACCAAATTTTAAAAAATGCAATATCTTAAAACCCACATCCGAAAGCAACTAAGCCGAATGGTGCAACATTTACAAATTACCGACGTCAACTATGAAGATTATGATTATAAGCGACTTTCGGCTTAGACCGTGTCGTAGTTAAACAGCCAGACTTAGGCTTGGTCTTAGTCTCTCTTTGAGAGCCAAAACAAGAGGTAGAACTTGGTCTTTGCCGTATTGTCGTTTGTGAACTCAAACAAACTGACGTTTTGCAAGACATTGCCGCTTGCATTTTCAGAGTGGTAAATGTCACAGACGGATGAAAAAAGTATGTCTGCAGATGATGCATCGCATTACTTATAGACAACCAAAAGAAATTCAGATAAAACTTATACCGTTCAAATTCCGTTTAAAGAAGATTCCACAGCTGAACTAAGATACACCAAATCCAGGGCCATTGTAACATTACTACAACTTGAGAAAAGGTTACAAAGGGATAACAAGTTGGCAGACCAATACCAAAAGTTCATGCACAAATATTTAAACCTCGGTCATATTAAAAAAGTTCGACGCCACTTGCTAGACGAAGGTAAATACTGCATCCCACACCAACCAATTATACAAAAAAAGTACCAATACAAAACTAAGGATAGTATTTGACGCATCATCCAAAACATCCAATGGAGTGAGCCCCAATAAACTAATGCACGCCGGACCAAAATTGCAACAACGACATCTTATTACGGTGGAGGAAATATCAACTTGCATTTAACGCTGGCATTGAAAAAATGTACCGTCAAATTAAAGTTTCTGAAGAGGACCAAAAATTAAACCAAATTTTATGGAAGTTTGACCAATTTACGCCAATACAAGAATTCTGCCTCACGACTGTAACTTATGAGACAATCTCTGCACCATTTTTTGCCATAAGAACTCTTCAACACTTGGCTGAAGACAAAAAAGAAATATACCTTAAAGCATCTGAAGTTGACGATGTTTTATCTGAAGCTGATAACATTGAAGAGACCATTCAGCTACAATCTGAAATTACAGAATTGCTAAACTCAGGCGGATTCACTTTACGCCAATAGTCCAGTAATAAGCTTTAAGAAACGAAGGATCAAATCTCATAGGAGATAAACGAAAACAAAACACGGAAATAAACTTTTGTTTTAAAGTGAGTACAACTCGCCATCAGATTGTTTCAAAACGGACTATCTTATCACAAATTGCTAAACTCTTCTACTTAATGGGATGTTTGGCTTCTGTAATAATAAACGCCAAATTATTAATCTAAGAACTTTAGTTAGCAGATTTAGAAGAAGACCAAACTGTTCCTGAAAGTATCAAAGCAAAGTGGACTTGCTTCAATGACTAACTCAAACTTATAGAAGACATTAGTGGATCACGTTAGATAAAGTACGGCAATGCCATTGATATGCAACTACATGGATTTTTTGATGCCTCAGAAACAGCATATAGCGCAGTAATATATGCTAAAATCACCAACAGTACAAAAGAAGTTACTACCACACTCCAAACATCAAATCTAAAGTTGCCTCAACTAGAGCGAAAACAACCATTCCAAGACTTGAGTTGTGTGACGCTGTCTTACTTGGCAAATTAATGATCACTGCCTTGGAGATTCTGAAAACATCAGCCTTTGCATGAACCAACTCGATAATAACCTTAGCTTTGATTAAACGAGAAGCATCCAGATAGAGAACATTTATAGCCAATCGAATCCCAGAAATAAACAACCTATTACCCTCTCAATTTTGGCTACACGTACCCACAGAAGACAACCCGGCGGATATGATATCCCGAGGAATTGATTATAGCAAGATAAAAAACTGTTGACCCAAACAAGTTCAATCGTTCCAAATAAAAAAGAAATGAAGCACTGTTACCAGGTCTCCGTTCATTCCCAAGAAAATCTAATCATCAATAAATTCTCTTCGTTAACAAGAATGGCCTGAATTATGTCCTATTGCATAAGATTCATCAACCACGCTAAAAAAACGGCGAAAGCAAACTGGACGCATTTGGGTTCAAGAATTGGACGCCACACTACTACAACTGCTTAAACAAATTCAACAATAAATAATGTTCAAAGAAAAGACACTGGAACATCTTTAACCTGGATCCATTCATCGACAACAATGATATTATTGGTGTAAGAGGAAGATTAAGGAATTATTAATTCTTATATGAACTAAAGCACCCAATTGTACTGTCGTACTATAGCCAGCTATCACAACTAAGAGTCTAAAATTCCCACCTACAGATACTACATGTAGGAAATCAGGTCACCCTAACCTACGTTCAAAGAAAATCTTGAATAATCAATGGGAAAAAAATCGTTTGTTTTATTATCAACAAATGTATCAAATGCATTCGTTACAAGATTCATACAGTAAGTCAAATTATAGGAGACCTGCCCACCTGCAAAGTTACACTATCACCATCATTCCTCCATTCTGCAGTAGACTATGCCAGGCCCATCCAGATAAGAGCAAGCATAAAGAAAGGGTACAAATCCTACAAAAACAATGTTTGTATGTCTCTTGACAAAGCCTATCTACTTAGAAGTAGTAAGCAATATAACTACAACTGCATTTCTAGCAGCATTTCGAAGATTTACTGTAAGAAAAGGTCGTTGTGCTCATATGTACAGCGACAATGGTGCCAATTTTGTCCATGCTAGTAAATTCTTGAAAAGAGAAGTCACCAACATGATCCATAAATCGAACGTATAGAATCTTCTGGCAACAACTGGTACCCAATGGCATTTTATTTCCACGGCAGCTCTTTATTTCGGAGGATTATGGAAAGCAGGAGTTAAATCCATAAAGTATTATCTACATAACTGGAAACTCAAAGTTAACGTATGAAAAACTAACAACACTACAACACCAAATAAAAGCCTGCATAAATTCAAAACCACTGTGTCCATCAACTAACAACAAAACACTTACTTATTGGGAGAACGATTTTATCTCCATCTAACCCTGTAACAAATAACATTAAGACAAATATTATCCTTAAGATGATAACCAGTCCAGAAGATAAAGAATGACTTCTGGCACGGCAGGTTTTCAGATTACCTAAATAGACTTTACAATCCAACATTTAATAATTTATTTGCATACCTGCCGCCTGAACAGTTGTTCTTCATAGACCTGGCACAGAAAACCAACAACAAAAAAAATTATAATCTATACATTCTGCTAAATGCAATAGTAACAGGTATTACATTGTTAATTATTGTAACTTAGTGTAGACGGCAGCTCAGGGTTTTGGAGAGTGATTCGTAGGCGATGTGCTGATTAGAAAATAAATAAAAAAGCGACAAAACAAAAAAACATACACTACAGATTCCGTTTACATATGTCAAACACTGAAAGTAAACAAATCAAGCAACACAAGTATAACAACGTATATATATTTATTGCTATGGCAACATATAATACAGTAAAATTAGCAATCAGTAGTTACGAAGCATAAGACAAATAAATTCAGTACCAAAAGAATAACAATTAGATGAATGCGAATCTAGTGATTACGCAATCAGAAGAACAGCGCACCGGTGATAACTTTAGCAGTAATTACACAAGCAAATCTGCATAAATTAATCTTGACAATATTCTATCTAAGCCGATCGTAACCACGTTTGACACTAACACAAATTATGAAATAATGAAAAGATACTACTTACGGTTTTTCCCTGACATGCAATTAGCTATTGGCATATCCAAACCAATCCTCAAAAATTACTGAAAGTATAATAAGCAGATATATAATAATATTACTAGTGATGTTGCGTATAGTCCATCTAATGATTATTCTAAACAGAATGCGCCAAGCTTCTAAATGAATTTTTCTATAATACAATCGCAGGTGTGCCACTGAGTTTTGGAAATTAGTCGTCCATTTCACAAATATCCCATCGACTTGACCTAAAATAATTTCTTAAAATTGGTATTTGTATTCAATGCTTGCATCCATACGTGCTCCAAGCTATCAATTCAAAAGAGATGTAATTCAATATCGAAGGCTTCCACAGCCGGAATCTATACTAAGATTAGAATGTCTTCCGGGTTTGGACCGTGTCATAGTTGCAACCGAAGCTGCCAACGTTTCGCCCACTTTCGTAAGGGGCTTTATCAGGGCGTGAGATAAATCGCAAAACTCAAACAAGCAATCGAAATCTAACTAAGAACTTCTCAAAAGTTAGGTTATCCACTTGTGAAACAAGCCATAACCTAAACTCTGAAAAGGTAAGAAAGAAAACGATAACCTGAAAAAGCAAACGAAAATCTAACAAAGAACCACTACCGAGTTAGGTAATCAACTTGTGAACCAAGCCAGATTCTAAACTCCGTAGAAGTGACTTAAGAAGAAATAGTCTCCGTATTTAAAGGAAAAAGATCGTCACGGATGGTTGCGCTCGACCCTGATTGGGTTACGTTTGCTAGGGGGCGTGTTTTTGATAAATGACTAATAACCGGGAACCAAAGAGGGGATAGTTCGAAACCATAATCGCGATTGAAGTTATTGGGGTGTTTGATGATTTCTATGCTTTCTCGGAATTTCCTGTTGAAAAAGAATGGAGATTTGGCAATCAACGTAACATTATCAAAATCTATCTTGTGACCTGTAGTAAAATGATGTTCAGCGACCGCAGACTTGGAAGTATACCTTTTCCTTATACAACGATCATGTTCTGAAATGCGAGTAATAACGGAACGACCGGTTTCACCAATGTAGACTAAACCACAAGAACAGGAAATTTGGTATACACCTTGAGATGAAAGTGTAGGAAATTTGTCTTTGGGAGAAGGAAGAATCTGAGAGATTTTGCCTGTCGAGTTGAATATGGGTTTAATACCATTCTTACGAAGGAGTTTCCCTATTTGATCTGTAACCTTGTGAATGTAGGGTAAAAAGGCCAATTTCGGGTTGGATTCGGGAGTTGAAATGTCCTTAGGTAATCGAGCACGTGGATGTAAACGACGATTAATAACTCTATGAATATCTCGCTTTACATAACCGTTGTTCACTAAGGTTCTAGTAAGATGACGGAGTTCTGAGTCTAGATTCTCAGGTTGACAAATATAATAGGCATGATGGACCAAAGATTCAATCACAGAACGTTTCTGTGCAGGATGATGATGAGACGAAGCATGAAGGTATCTGTCCGTATGGGTGGGTTTGCGATAAACAGAATGGCCCAGAAGTCCGTCGGGCTTACGAGTCACAAGAACGTCAAGAAATGGAAGAGAACCATTACTTTCGATTTCCATAGTAAATTTGATATCTAAGTGTTGATTGTTAAGATGGTCAAGAAACTTAGACCATTCAAGATGACCATGAGACCAAACAATAAACGTGTCGTCAACATACCTAAACCAAACTTTGGGTTTTAATATTAATCATTCCAAAGCAACCGTTTCAAAAGATTCCATAAAAATGTTAGCTACAACAGGTGATAGAGGAGAACCCATAGCAGCACCAGAAACTTGTTCGTAAAACTTGTTATCAAATTGGAAGTGAATAGAGGCTGGACACTTTTCAATAAGAGAAACCAAACTCAAGTCCTTGCCATGTTGAAACAGAATCTGTTTGATGATAATAAGCGAATCCTTAATAGGAACTTTAGTAAAAAGTGAAGTAACATCAACGCTCACGAGAAGATCTTGGGGTTCAAGTTTTATAGTTTCTAGACGTTGAATAAAATGCTGGGAGTTGAAGATGTGAGAAAAGGTTTTACCTGTAAACTCGGAAAGAATGTTGGACAAGAACTTGGCTAGTTTGTAGGTAGGAGATTGGATAGTACTAACGATAGGTCGAAAAGGAATACCTTGTTTGTGAATTTTGGGAAGTCCGTATAGACGAGGTGGTTTTGAATCTGATGGGGTAAGTCGACGTTTAGTTTCAGCAGGTAGATTGGAAGATTTGATGATTTGGCTAACCTCGCGTTCAATCCTCAAAGTGGGGTTATGGGTTAGAAGAGCATAAGTTTCCTCAGATAAAATATAATTGATTTTCGTAACATAATCCATTTGGTTGAAAACTACAGTGGCGTTGCCTTTGTCGGCTGGAAGAACAATAATATCAGGATTCTTACGAAGACTTTTTAGAGCTGACTCATCCGACTTAGAAATGTTGGATTTAGGAATTTTAGATGATTCAAGGATTTTGCCAGTGTTAAAACGAATGGGATCTGAGATGTACCGAGGAAGATGTCTTATAAAAGACTCAACAGCACATAAAATATCTTCTTTAGGAATACGTTTGGAAGCAACCGCAAAATTCAAACCCTTACAGAGCACCGATTCCTCTTCTGAAGTGAGAACCAAACTAGATAAATTGACAACCGTCTTTACGGAGTTAGTAGTAGATGAAACTTTACGATTCTTGGATTCCAATAATTGAAACTTTTTGAGATGACCTTCAGTGGTTAGTCGTAGAGTGGTATCAGATTGTTGGTAAGTAATGTTGTCGAAGAGTTTCTAATCATCCGGGGATAGAGTGTTGGCCAACTCAAGATGAAGTTAAAAGAGTTGTTTCGAAATGGTGTCTAACTCTCGCCTAGTTTGCATAATCCGTTCGCGTATCAACGCAAGACTAGCACGGTGTAGGATGTTTTTAGAAGAACGTGTCTGAATGTGGAACTTGATTCTGAGGAATGCAGGAATGATGTTGTGGTCACAACAACGACTACGAAAAGTTAAATTGCACAAAAGTTTGACGAGTTTGTGGCGAAGTTTGAAAAATACGGAGGTTTTAGAAGAAATATTCTCCCCGTAGAGATTGTTAATGTAATAGCGAAGGCTTCCACGGCCGGAATCCATACTAACATTAGAATGTTTTCCGGGTTTGGACCGTGTCATAGTTGTTACAACCAAAGCTGCCAACGTTTCGCCCACTTTCGTGAGCTTTGATGTTACTTCACTTTTTACTAAAGTTCCTATTAAGGATTCGCTTATTATCATCAAACAGATTCTGTCTCAACATGGCAAGGATTTGAGTTTGGTTCCTCTTATTGATAAGTGTCTATCCTCTACTTACTTCCAATTTGATAACAAATTTTACGAACAAGTTTCTGGTGCTGCTATGGGTTCTCCTCTATCACCTGTTGTAGCTAACAGTTTTATGGAATCCTTTGAAACGGTTTCTTTAGAATCATCAGTATTAAAACCTAAAGTGTGGTTTAGGTATGTTGACGACACGTTTATTGTTTGGTCTCATGGTCATCTTGAATTGTCTAAGTTTCTTGATCATCTTAACCATCAAATTTAGTGTGGAAATCGAAAGTAATGGTTCTCTTCCATTTCTTGACGTTCTTGTGACTCCTAAGCCCGACGAACTTCTGGGCCATTCTGTCTATCGCAAACCCACCTATACAGACACATACCTTCTTGCTTCGTCTCATCACCATCCTGCACAGAAACGTTCTGTTATTGAATCTTTGGTTCATCGTACCTTCTCTATTTGCCAACCTGAGAATCTAGACTCGGAACTCCGTCATCTTACTAGAACCTTAGTGAACAATGGTTATGCAAAGCGAGATATTCATAGAGTTATTAATCGTCGTTTACATCCACGTACTCGATTACCTAAAGACATTTCTACTCCCGAATCCAACCCGAAATTGGCCTTTTTACCCTACATTCACAAGGTTACAGATCAAGTAGGAAAACTTCTTCGTAAGAATGGTATTAAACCCATATTCAACTCGACAGGCAAAATCTCTCAGATTCTTCCTTCTCCCAAAGACAAATTTCCTATACTTTCATCTCAAGGAGTATACCAAATTCCTTGTTCATGTGGTTTAGTCTACATTGGTGAAACCGGTCGTTCCGTCATTACTCGCATTTCAGAACATGATCGTTGTATAAGGAAAAGGTATATTTCCAAGTCTGCGGTTGCTGAACATCATTTTACTACAGGTCACAAGATAGATTTTGATAATGTTTCATTGATTGCCAAATCTCCATTCTTTTTCAACAGGAAATTCCGGGAAAGCATAGAAATCATCAAACACCCCAATTAATTCAATCGCGATCATGGGTTCGAGCTATCCCCTCTTGTCCAAACCCGTAAGACATTCTAATGTTAGTATAGATTCCGGCCGTGGAAGCCTTCGCTATTATAAAGACTTTTGCATCAAAGAATCTTATTTAAAAAATTGTTGAAGTCAATGATAAAGAATCTGATCTTATTATCAGTAATCACATTCTCTCATAGTTTTTAATCTACATTAACTCTTAAAAGCGTTACATAAAAATTTTAAAAAAATTTGCTAATTAGAAAATTACTAATTCTGTATTATTTAATAAGGGTTTTAAAAGTAATGAGAAAAAAATATGATTTTGACAGCGAATTGAAAGTAATTTAAATTAGAACTTTTAACATACACAATTTTGAATTGATCTTAACATTCTACAAGACCCTGTTTCTTCAAACTTTTCAAAAAGGTGTAGTCCCTCAGCAATTCAAAAACATTAATTAATATTCCAAAAATACCTTTGAGAGACAAATATTAATTTTCGCTAAACGCCCGCCCTCGCTAATTAACATTTTACGTTTTTTTCCTCTCTTAACCGATAAAATTTAAAACATGATCTTTAACTAAAATTACATAAAATTCTTTTGTTTAATTATAACATGCCTTCCTTTTGATCTTGCTCATTACCTCTAAGCTAACAAAACAGTCTACTTGTTAATTAATTAGTAATAATATAAATTAATGTTAAATATAAAGACGGCACTGTTTTTGTAGAGTTAATTAAAATTGATTATAAAACTATTTTTGCGCTTTAATTAAAGTTTTAATTTATTTAAACGATATTTTTGTTTTGCGTATTAAAGCGTAAAACTGACTATTTATTAATAATTGATTTAGTTGGCTGTGAAAACAATTTCGAACGTTACGTTAGTGATCTAGCGTGCGCGAACCGTTTCAGACGCGTGTCAGTGTTTTCGTTGTTCCTTTATTGTTGTAATTACGTTAATTAAACTATATTGTGATTGCTCTATTAACGGTAAGGATAAATAAATATTTATTACAACGATAGGATGTTAAAATAACCTAGGTGATTTTTTAAAATAAAACTGCGGCCATTTTGTTTAAGGTGAAAATACTCAATGAGTCTGTCGATTATATTTTCAAATTTTGTGTGTCTGTATTGTTTAATTTCTTTTTAATATTACTAATTATCATATAGTGAACTTAAATACTCGTAAAAAGACGTTATAGTCGGAGTATGAATAATACGCAGCCACCTAATTTTGTATAGTTTTCTACACAGTGGCGTAGATCGTGTTCCATCTCATTTAAATTATTACCGTGTCATGATAATTGGGAGGATACTCTTGCTTTGTTTTGGTAAAAGTTGAAGGTTGGCAATAGAATTGTCAAAGTATCTTACAGAAGTCACTAAAACTAAACCTTAGTAATAAGGCTATCCAGTCTGCTGTCGATTTGCTGACAAAGTGTACTACAGAAGCCATTTTATTTTATCTTAGTAATATGGTAATGCAGTGGATTATAATTCTCTGTCATACAATTGAATTTGACAGTAAAACCTATGACATAACTGACAATGTGCTAGATTACCTTATTATTAAATTTAAGATTAGAAAAAAATAATATGGTTTCTGTAGGGCAGTTTGACAGCAGTAAGGTATGGTGTTGGAATGCCTTATAAGATAATCAGCGACGGCGCTAGGGGGACTTTTTAAGGAATATTTTTACACCCACTCCAAAATATTGTGCCCATTTAAACCTGGAACCGTCGCTGAAGGTGAACTAGTGCTTTGTCATACAATTGGATTTGACACAACTGACATTACACCAGCTTACCTTTTTCATAAATTTTAGTTTAAAAAAAAAAAGAAAATAGCGTCTGTAAGACAGTTTGACAACATATTGAAAAGTTTTATTACTTATTTTGTAAGGTTATCGTTTTGACACATTACAGTCTCATAACATCGTAAAAATGACCAAAGAACTGAATACCGATACCAAGACCATCATTAAAGTACGAAACGACTTATTGGAATGGTAAGTTGGTACCGTCAGTTTATTCCAAATTTCTCATGCCTTTTTTTTCCGTTATCTAATCTCACAAAAAAGAATACCCTTTTTGTGTGATCGTACGATTGTCAAGAAACCTGCTTGTTTCTCAAACATCATTTAGTTTCTGCTCCAATTCTGTCCTGTCTAGAAATTTTACTTTCGTGTATGATACAAACAGATGTGTCAGATTTTGGTCTCGGTGCTGTTCTTAGTCAAATCACTGCTGGCGAAAAAAATAGTGAGTTACATTAGCCGGTTTGTTACGCTGTATTTCTCGTAACAAAAAAAGAGAGCGACGGCTAACTTAGTAGTTCTGGAGATAGAGTCGTAAGCTTCTTAGTGTTAGATTATAAACTGAATCTAAAAAGGCGCCAAAACGATGAAAGGTTAGGTGTGGTAGACACCGTTTAAATCTATCCGCAGCTGAAATAGAACAAATGACAAGACAGAAGTGGTGACATAGAATACTTATTTATTTTATCACAGACAGTAGTTCAAAGAAGACACAGAAGGTACATAAGGCAGTTATATAAATTTTATCAAACATTAGCACATGGATTGATACCACAGACAAAATATCAGTTACGCTTTCGACTAGGCAACACGTCCTACAGCAAAGTAACCTAGTCGGTCTAACTTTTACATTCAAAGAAGGAATAACTTTACATTCGTAAATTAAAGTACAAACGTACGAAAATCAAAAATTTATAGAATCAAAGGGCACCGTAATATGTGACATAACAAAAAGATTTTAACATTAATTGCGATTACAACCTAGCATGTACGTACGGTCGACAGACCACCAAACTATTACGAATTAAAGTAAAAATATAATAGTTACAATTAGTTTCCTGCAGGTATGGTACTAGTTAGTACATCCTGCCAGTATTAACTAAGACTCAATTAAAATCTAACTAAAAAAACACGTACGTACGGCGTTATCACAAATAACCCCTATTATACATACGATCGCTAAAAGTCAACGACATCGCTTAGTTTCTCTTAAATTGATTTCGTAATTAGTTTCTGCAAAAATTTCTTCGAAGATATATTATACTCGTATGCTTGAAGATGTACAATGAAAGCCTTGTCGGGCGTTTACAACGCTAGACGATGTGAGAAGGAATGTTTTGATGTGCCGTGAGCTATTGAAAATGTGGCGGGTTCACACTTTACTGTTATTACGAACCATAATTTTTTACTTTGGTTGAACCGTCTACAAAGTTCTTTCAGTCGCTTAACGCGTTGGTCTATTCGGTTACAACAGTACGACTTTTCAATGATACATTGAAAAGGAAAAGAACCTTAACGCTCTGTCTCGTTCAGTTCCTCTTTAAGGTTTGGCTTTCGTCTGCTCAGAACTTTTTTTTTCGCTTGGAATTAGTCTTCCTACTGTTAACCCAAGCGCAAGTCCTTAAACCTTCAATAACTTAGTAGTCAGTTTAGAATGAGCTTTTGTATCGTCGGGTCTCAACTCCTTTTTCCTCAGGTTTGTTAGGCTATTAAAAAATGGAGGTTCTTGCTGAGCAACGGATGGAAATTATTAAAAAACATCATAACCATCCGGTAGCAGGACATTGTGCTAATACGTAAACTTATAAGGTCGAACAAGCTTCTCCTTGTAGCTTGTTTTCACTTAGAGCCGAACCATGGCAAATGTTATGTTGTGATATCTTCTCTTCCACGTTCTTCGCAAAGTCATAGCTATGTAACGATTATTATTAAAACTAATTTATTTGAACTAAAAATATGTACACGTTTATAACTAACCAAACTAATGAAATCTAAGGATATTTAATAAAACCACTAATTTATATCGCACTATCACTTACACAAAGATAAAATCCGCGGATAACTTTAGTTTAACACTTATTGTTTACTTTAAAGTCACTTACAAGGTTATACTCCGTAAATTTATCTAGAACACACGCGTTAATCCCTTATCTATTTTAGACATGAATAATCTTCTTAACACTGTCGTCTTCAAATTACTGGAATAACTGACCTATGATTTGTTTGTGCCGCATTTATACATTTTGTCCAAACGTTCGAGATTTTTCTATCTCTTTCGGTGAACGATCTGGAAATGTACAAAAACCTCGCGAAAGTTCTCGGGCTTGAGAATAATTTTTCGAACGTTATACTATTTTACTAAATTTTCGTGTTTTTTTGCGTTATGCTACAGCTTTTTGTATTTGTAAACTTGACAAGTTTTTCTTCTTTTTGGTGCTTCACAATATCTTATCACTGATAATGGTGTTCAGTTTTGTGGCAAAGAATTTACCAAACTTTGCTCAGCATACAGTACTACGATCCTGTTTACAGCCAAATACTATCCTTGTGGTAACCTGTCGGAGCAATTTGATCGGGTGTTGACGATGATACTTTCTTCATATGTACATTTAAAAAAATCACAGACATTGAGATGTGAATCTTTCTAAAATTGGTTTTGTTATTTGTTCGGTGAAACCTGAAGTGATTCGATGAACACCTTATTTTGCTTTCTTTGGTCGTGAACATACTCTTTCAGGTAGTACTTCAAACGTTATCATCTCAGAATAATCTCGAAACTTTCTACTTTCTGAAACATACACTAAGACACAGAATAGATAAAATCTTTGTCGATGATTGGTTGAACATAACGTCGGAGATTTGGCTTGATGTCGCAACTACACTCTTTCTGACGCGACTCGTTATTTTAATACCAAGCTAGCTCCTAAATTCGTCGGTCTCTTTGTTGTTAAAAAAGTTGGTTTTTTATAGATTTATGAGTTGGCTAACGACATTCTTTAGGTACTTGACATGTGAAAGATTTGAAACCAAGTTATGAGTTCGCAGACTTGGAAAAAATCAATCTTGTATCCGGTAATAATGGTCGTGGTGTTAACGTTACTTCGTTGTAATGTAAAGTGTTTTCTTTCTCGCAATTTTTTTTGCGTTGTCTATGTTTCAAAGTTTTGTGTTCTGGATTTGTAATTGTACGTTTGACCGCTGATTTTGTCTATACGTTTGTAGTACCGGGTGTGGGTCGAGTAGTGGTATTTAGATCTTTTTGACCAACAATACCGCTTAGATGTTAGAAAGCACGCGCCTTGTTACACCGCTGAGAAGTATGTTCAATTCTTTGTCGTTCCTTATGGCCAGTTGAAGATGGCGAAATATGATGCAAGTCATCTTGTTGTTGAATTTGTTACAAGCTTATAGGTCTTACGAACCTTGCACGGCCAACTCACACAGTCGGAGATAGGGGAGGTTCAAATAAATAAGAGTTAAAGGGCGCCAGATCTTTTATAAGTAAAACTTCTATTTCGATCAGTACAGAAGGTTCAAGCTTGTAACGAATTTCAGGTTCGTAATGCTTGTTACCGTGGTGTTCATGTAACAAACAAAAAGAAAAGTATGTTACCATAAAGAAAAGATAAAATAGGTATAACAACTTTAATTTAATAACGTAGATTATTAACATCTAGTCTTAGGAATTCTCAATCCATAAATGCCGTAAGTATCGGCAACACACAATACATAAGTTTACACAATGTCGATAGCGAAGAAAATTGCATAACAAATATCGTTTGTACACAGCCTGCGATACACACAAAATAGTTAGTAAAACTACCTCAATGGTATTGAAACAATGATTGTAATTACGGAAGTTCAATAAGCAAAAATTCCGCGAGTGACTTTTCTGACAGCGACAAAATAATTAAGTAAACTTACCCACAATCCAGTACCTACTTGTTCGAAGAAAACGTTTTTCTCGTTGAGTCAGCTTGGAATAGCAAATCGAGTCAACACAATGACTTACGAAAGCAAGATCTACAAAATTGTTAATTACTACTAAAAGAAAGTACACATAAGAACCCGATGATCGAATGCTGTTGTACACGTTCAGTGAAAGTTGGTTTCGCAGGTGTTTGCCGCATGAGTAGAATCTCAAAGAAAAGTTCTTGTCTTCGTTTTTAGTTTTAAACGTAGGCCTTACACAGTTATACTTATCTCATGATGGTATTTGTCGATATTAACCCCTGATCAATAATGCAGCGAAACATTCAGCCAAAACGTGGTGGGACGGCTATCAAATTAAGAAGGAAATTACTAAAGAATTCTAAAAAAAACGGATATGAACAGCTTACCCTGTGATAAATAAACTACTTTAAATGCGTAATGAAATTATAATTTCATTTCCATTAGCGTCGATGTTATTAGAAACTTCAAATTTTAAACCCCACAGGCCATTTTACGTAGTTAGGTTTAACGTCTTGACAGGAAATGACAGTAAAAAGAAAACTCGGCAAAGGGCGTCAAAACCGATATCTAATTTTAATTCAACCAATATACAGGGTATTACGTTATGAAATTTTTGCACGTAACAAATTTAAGCACTTCGGCGGCCAGATATTCCATCACGGCTGTGACGCAGACGGGCGCTTCGGCACCGACTCGTTAGGCGTAGTTTTTTTTTGGGAAATTGCAAACGGGTTCTGCTTGATTTTGACTTGGCTATTTCTTTACCTTTTTTCATTTGTCTATTTCTGGCATGTTTTTGTTTATTTATTTAATTAATCAATTACCATGTAATGAAGACCGCTTCGTAGTGCACGCACTGCTGCCGACTACAACCAGATTCCTGTATTGATACTTCTCTATTGGGTCCTTGATTTTGTTTAATGCTGTGTATGCGTAAGAGGGGGTATAGATGTATGTTTATTAAATTTTAGTTGAAATATTTAGAACGATGAGTTCTATAAGGTTTTGTTTTGAGATACCTATTTTATTATTTTTTTTGGTTTGGAATCATTACGTCGTTAGACGACTCATAGCATTGTGTTTTAGCCAATATCTAGGAAGAGTCGGTTCGGTTTTTACGTTTAGACATCCAGGTTTAGTAGTTTTTTGTTTCTGAAAGGTTTGGCTATCTAGGGAAAGGTAATCGAGCTTTTTTTCTTTTTTAATCTGTTACCATGAGTAGGGAGCGCCTGTTGTGAGAGTCTTAACGGTTACGTGTGCAGGAAGGTTGATTGTATGTGACCCGGTAGCCTAAAGCTGTGGGCCAGGCATAATACCTTTTGAAGACTGTACAGCGGACTTGATGGAGCTTAGCAAGGTTGATTAACTTTTCTTAACCGCTGCGTAAGATGTTGTGGTTGTACAGGTGGCACTTCTTCCGGTTACTGTAGGGCGGTTGCATTTTTCAAAACTTTTTTTAGTATTTTCATGGTGGGGGAATCTCTTGGGTCTTGCTTTCGCTAGTCATAGATTATATTGTGTAGATTAACGTTAAGGAGGACAACGTCCCGTAGTTACATCTTGATGCGAGGGATTAAAATGTGTTGTTCGACGCCACACAATCGTCCGGCACTTTATCAAAGAAATTTTAGGTTGTAATAGGACTTCTTGGGTCATTTCTTAGTCTTGGAGGTTCGAGTGTGGTTTTTTTCTTTTTTCCTGTAATAATTTTGTTTTTTTTATGGGTTTTCGGAAGATTATATTCAGGGTTCGGATTTGTTCTTGACTGAGTCTAAACTGTTTTCTTTAATGTAGTTTTTTTTTTTGGTTTACTTTAGATTGTCGTTCGATAATGTCTATGAGACTGTATTGATTTTGCTTGTTTTGTTAGCATGCCCACTACTGTTGACTTTGCAACGGGTACCTCTCTTTTGATACCTTTTTTTCTATTCTATTCGAGTTTGAGTTTATACTAAGATGACGTCTTTCGGGTTTGGACCGTGTCATTTTTGTAACCGAAGTTGCCAACGTTTTCTCCGCTTTTGTAAGTGGCGTGAGAGAAATCAAAGAACTTAAACAAACAACCGAAATCTAACTAAGAACTTTTCAAAAGTTAGGTAATCAACTTGTGAACCAAGCCATATTCTCATCTCTGAAAAGGCAAAAAAGAAAACGATAAACTTAAATAGGCAAACGAAAATCTAACAAAGAACCACTGCAGAGTTAAGTAAACAAACTTGTGAAGCAAGCCAGATTCTAAGCTCTATAGAAGTGACTTAAGGAGATTTAGTCTTTGTATATAAGCAAGAAGTATCATCACAGCTGGTTAAACTGGACTTTGATTGGGTTACGGTCGAAAGAGGGCGTGTTTTAGATAAAGGACTAATGACCGGGAACCAAAGCTCGAAACTATCTATGATCACAATTAAAGTTATTGGGGTGTTTGATGATTTCTATGCTCTCTCGGAATTTTCTGTTGAAAAAGAACGGAGATTTAGCAATCACCGAAACGTTATCAAAATGTATCTTGTGACCTGTAGTAAAATGATGTTCAGCAACCGCAGACTTAAAAATATGTCTTTTTTTATACAACGATCATGTTCTGCAATGCAAGTAATGACGGAACAACCGGTTTTACCAATGTAGACTAAATCACCTGAACAAGGAATTTGGTAAATACCTTACATACAGATGAAAGTATAGGAAAATTTGTCATTAGGAGAAGGTAGAATTTAAGAGATTTTTCCTGGCTACTTGAATATGGGGTTAATACCATTCTTACAAAGAAGTTTCCCTATTCGATCTGTAACCTTGTGAATGTACGGTAAAAAACCAATTTTGGATTGGATTCGGGAGTAAAAGTATCCTTAGGTAATCGAGTGCAAAGATGTAGACGACGATTAATAACTGTATGAATACCTCGCTTCGTATATAGTAAGATGACGGAGTTCCGAGTCTAGATTCTCAGGTTAAATAATATTTAAAAAAACCCATTAAACCAAAGATTCAATAATAGAACGTTTCTGTGGAGGATGGTGATGAGACGAAGCATGAAGGTATCTGTCCGTATGGGTGGGTTTGCGATAAACAGAATGACTCAGAAGTCCGTCGGGCTTACGAGTCTTGATTCCTGATACTCTAAGTCACGATTATTTTTGAGTGGGTGAGCATGTTTCATGTACTGTCGCATGGCGTCATAAGAATTGAACGACCTTTGGCAGACAGGGCACGACGTATCGAGGCCTTGGGGGCCTCTACAATATCTACGTCTGAGATGTTGAGCAGCTGATTGCCTGCACTAGCACCGGACCATTTCGATTGTCAAATATCGGGTTAGCTAAGTGGGTGTGCGCACTACTGCAACACCCGTGTATAAATAATGGTTTAAAAACTTAGTTACAGAAAAATTGTACCCAGCTGTGAACGTGGATAGACCAATTAAAACCTTGGTAAAATCGGCACACAGCACCACTACTTCGGATGATCTGAAAACAGTTTACTCACAGTAGCAGTAGCCCCAGCTGGATCCACGTAGAGGTAGCCGAACGTAACAATGACTTTGGACCCCTGTAGAATGAACACAAGACTACAGGAGGATTCTGGGTATCACAACGTAGAGAGAGTCATAGTTACTCTCGTCATCTAAGTGTTCATTGTTAAGATCATCAAGAAACTTAAACAATTCGAGATGTCCATAATACCAAACCATAAAACGTGTCGTCAACAAACCTAAACCAAATTTTAGGTTTTAATATTGATGATTCCAAAGCAACCGTTTCAAAGGATTCCATAAAAATGTTAGCTACAACAGGTGATAAAAGAGAACGTTTAGCAGCACCAGAAACCTGTTAGTAAAACTTGTTATCAAATTGGAAGTAAGTGGAGGATAAACACTTATCAATAACAGGAATCAAACTCAAGTCCTTGTCATGTTGAGACAGAATCTTTCGATGATAATAATCGAATCCTTAATAGAAACTTTAGTAAAAAAATAAAGTGACTTCAAAGCTCACAAAAAGATCTCGGGGTAATGCTGAGAATTAAGGACGTGAGAAGAGGTTTTACTTGTAAATTTGCAAATAATGTTGGACAAAGAATTAGCTAGCTTGTAGGTAGGAGATTGGATAGTACTGACAATAGGTCGTAAAGGAATATCTTGTCTGTGCACTTTGGGAAGTCCATATAAACGAGGTGATTTAGAATCTGAAGGGGTAAGTTGACGTTTAGTTTTAGGAGGTACATTGGAAGATTTGATGATTTGGGTAATCTCATGTTTAATTTTTGAAGTGGGATTATGAGTTAGCGTATGTTTCCTTAGACAAAATAGAATGGATTTAATTAATTTGGTTCAAAACGACAGTAGCGTAGTTTTTGTCGGCTGGAAGAACAATAATATCAGGGTTCCTACAAAGACTTTTTGTTGCGAACTCTTCTTACTTATAAATGTTGGATTTAGGAATTTTAGATGATTCAAGGATTTTGTCAGTGTGAATACGAATGAGATCTGAAATGTGGCGAGGAAGATGCCTTATACATAGAAGACTCGACAGCACATAAAATATCTTTTTTAGGAATATGTTTGGGAGCAGCAACAAAATTCAAACCCTTGGATAGCACCGATTCCTGTTCTGAATTGCGAACCAAACTAGATAAATTGACCTTTCGCGGTTAGTCGTAGAGTGGTATCGGACTGCTGGTAAGTAATGTTGTCAAAGAGATTCCAATTATCTAGGGATAGTGTTGGCCAACTCAAGTTAAAGATAAAAGAGTTGTTTCGAATTGGTGTCTAAGTGTCGCCTAGTTTGCTTAATCATGTCTTGAAAGTATCATTCCTATTCATGCGACTTTTGGACATATTCGATAAGTAATACTTAGTGAGCTGGGAAATCATCTTTTGCTTACGTTTCTTCTTGGGGTGGGTTTAGTTTTGTATTTTAGAGTTTGATCATTGGCGTACGCCTAAACTTCCGTCTTCATTTTAACTTTTGTTTTGCCTTCCTACTATAGGTTTTAATTTTGCTGTGTATACAACAAGGTTTGAAGTTGGCGTTGTCGGTTTTGAATTTTTATTGGTCATTGTTTGATAGTTTTAATTTTAGTTGCTAAATACGCTTTATGTGCTGGTGTAGTGTAGCATTTTTACTTTCGACTTGCAGCTGCAACCTACTGAGTGCACATGGCTTTTATTTCACTGTAACTTTTTATTTTGGTGGCTAATATTCTGTTCTCTTGTAAAATGTGAAGTCGGGTTACTAATTAATTATTGACAAATATTTTGTGCAATTTTTGTCATATGCGTGATGGGTGCCGGTAAAAACTTCTTTTTTAATTTTTCTTAATGGCAGCTCTATTTGTTTTTTTTTAGCAACGGTTGGGGATATCGATTATAACGTAGCGTACACTTTGTGAATGCGATAAGGAGAGTTGTGAATTAATTCATTCACCCACTTTAGACTTAGAAACGTTTCCAAAATTAATCTATTATATAAGTGTATTGCGACTACTATGAGAGGGCAAGATTACACTACAGTCCGGCTACTGCACGGAATGATCTGTTAGTTCTACGACAACCTTTGATTTGGTTCACGTTTCATCAAAGTTGTCGATGTGATTCTACGTTTAAGGCTTTTATTGTTTTTATACTCGATTAATCATTTTTGTATGACAATAGACAATTTTCTTGGTGTAGTAGTAATCATCATGCAAAACCTCTGTGTTTGTGTAAGTTTACTCATTTTCAATTTGGCCGTTAAGGAAGCTGGTTTATATAACTATGGCTGTGGGCTCACATCTGGCAAACTAAATTTTATTTAAATAAAGTGCACTAAAGTCCAAACGTACGTGCTTCACAAGATAGTTGAGTAAGTAATACTTGCGTCTCAAAGATTTTTTAAGGTCGTGGCACTGTTTTTTCCACAATATTTCGTAGCGTAGCCACATTGTTAATGCAAAATTTTATGTTTTTTTTATCTTCTAATCCTTTTTGTCCGGTTAAAAAATTTACGAGTTTCTTCTCTTCCAGAATTTTTCAAAAGTTTTCTTGGCTAATTCTCTCCGCTTTTAGCAGGCAGCTAAATATTCTAAGCGTCAATAATAGATCTTTTGATATCATTCATAAGTTTTATTTCTGCTGAAGTTTGAAGTATTGCTACTTAACTAATACAGTGATGCATGTTTATCTGCAAGACCGTGAAGACAATTTTACAGTTTGGTGGTGTTACTTGTTGGCGTTATTGATTTGATGCCCTCGCTATCGTTTTGGTTTTTCCACCTTAAGTTTAGTTTTTAATAAAGTTGTCTCTTTTTAGTCTAAGCAATTAAACTAAGACATCTTAGTATTTTTTGTGTGAGATATGTCTACTGCAAAGAATGCTGGGTTAAACTTCCACGTTTACTGATCAACGCTAGCACAGCACCGAAAAACATTTGTTCTAGTCTTGGCGCTTGCCACAACACTACAGTTTGAGCTAGTTAAAAAATTTACTAATTTCTTCCCTTACAGAATCCGAGTTTCATCAAAAAGTTTTTTTGTTTTTGATTAATTTTTCTCAAAGCCAGCGGGCAGCTAATCTTCTATGCATCAATACTGACTTCCAGAAAAATTGCAACACCTAGAAGTTGTTGAACGACTTTATTGAAATTTTCAGGAAACGTCTATTTTCATGAAACAAAGTGAGGATTAAAATTTAAAAACAGAAGAACAAAAGTTTAAAAAGTTTTTTTAATAATGAGTTGCTCCGCCGCGATTTGTAATGCACTCATTTAGACATTCTGGCATGCTATCAATCAAGTGATATATAGCTGCTTGTGGTATATTGTCCCAAGCTTCTTGAATTCGTAGCTGGAGATCGTGTAAGTTATCTGGAGGGTGTGGTAAATTACCCAGTCGCCTACCAATCATATCCCATACATGTTCAACGGGCGACAAATTAGGCGACCGAGCAGGCCATGGAAGGACGGCAATGTTAGCTTCTTCCAAAAACCGTGTTGTAGCCTTTGCCGTATAAAGGTGCGCATTATAATGCTGGAAAATGGGATTTTGCAGCCCCTGAAGATATGGAAGGCCAACTGGTTGTAGCACATTAGCAATGTAACCAGCTGCGTTTAGGTTGCCGTCAATAAAGACCAAGGGTGATCTGCTACCATAACATATTGCACCCCATATCATAACTCCTTGAGTGAAAGCTGTGTTGCGTTCCACAAAAAATGTTGGATTTTTACGTTCTCCACGCATCCGTCTGACACTCCTACGATCATCGTGGGCCCACAAGCAAAATCGGGACTCGTCACTAATCACAATTTGATGCCATTCTTGCGCCCAATTAACCCTTTCGTTGGTTCACTCTAGTCTGCGTAGACGGTGAAGTGGTGTAAGGGGAAGACATAAAAATAGACAAAATGAACGCAACCCATAAGATCTTATCCGGCGATAAATAGATGACATTGGTATCTCTCATCCAATAATTTGCAATTGATCGAGTTGTTGAAAATCTGTCTCTTGTGGTCAAAACTCTTAAGCGACCTCCTTCACGGTCTGTAGTCCTCCGAGGACGTCCAGATCCACAGCGACGATGTTGAACTTCTTTCTCGGACCATTTGGACCAACATCTCAATACCGATGAAACATTTCGGTTTACACGACGAGCAGTTTCTCTTAATGAAAGTTCGGTCCCTCTCATACCACACTGTTCTGCATGAAAATCGGCCCTGATACCATTCTTGACGATCCTTATGTAAAATAACCTCCTGAATCCAAAAATGAGCTCCGTTTTTACCCATCACCCACCTATTTTGGGGGGACCCCATTTTTATTTTATTTTTTGCATTTTTTTTAGAATTTTAACTTATAGCCGTTAAACATCATAAAGCAGGTAATAAAATTTATACCAAAGTATATGGCAAAAGTTTTGCTATAAAATGTATATAGAAACAACAATAAAATACAAATATATAAGAACAGTAAAAAAATATCAATAAACAGTTAGGAAGATTCACTGCACGACGCTGGCGATCTCAATACCACATGCAGGTTTGAACAGGAATTTTCGACAGGCTTGAACTTGCATTACTCTTCTCATTATAGTATATTACATTGTTTGCTTAACTGCTTCGATCAGTACATCTATAGCTGCTGCAGAGTTAACTTGTCGACGTTTTAAACGTGCCGGATTTTGTGTTCATTTTTGTTCATTTGTGTAAAACAGTAAAACTACTTTTACTCTGGATTTTTTCAAGTGACTAAGTGTGATTTGTGGTTAATGCCGGGCGTTGAATTACTGTTTAATTATGCTACGCGAGTGTAAAAATCATCCCGATAGCTTCTGCTATGTCTGCGGGGAATTAACTTTAAAAGCGCAACGAAAACCCCTTTCTTCGCTTGTTAAAACAGCTTATAAATTGTACTTTGATTGTCAAGTTGGCGACCAGGATAAGACTTGGGCTCCATCAGTTTGCTGTACGACTTGTTACAGTAGTTTGACCAAATGGCTCAAAGGTACCCGTAAATCAATGCCATTTGCTGTGCCCATGGTTTGGCGTTAACCTCGCTGTCATCTTACAGATTGTTACTTTTGTACGACTTCCACCGTCGGGTTTTCGAGCAAAACTAAGCATACAATTTAGTATCCTAATATTCCGTCAGTTCTAAGACCTGTTCCTCATAACGATACTTTGCCAATTCCAGAGCTTCCAAACACTTATACTCTAGAGCCGGAAATTGATTTAAAAGAGTCTGAGCCACAACCTGGGACTTCGAATGATACGTTAAATGATGATAAAGAGTATTCCGCAGATTTAGTTTCTCGGCAACCTCACCTCTTCACTCAATCGGAATTAAATGATCTTGTCAGGGATTTGCAGTTACCCAAGACTAAATCTCAGCTCCTAGGATCGCGACTTCCTTCAACAGTGGAATCTCTTAGAAAAGGGAGTAAAAATATCTTCTTACAGGACTAGACAAGCAACCCTGAAATGTCTTTTCTCAGAAGATAAAGGTTTAGTGTTCTGCCCTAATGCAAATGTATGGATGACAAAGCTACAGATGCCATGTGACCCAGACAAATGGAGACTGTTTATAGACTCATCAAAAACAAGCTTAAAAGTTGTCCTGTTTGCAAATGGGAATGACTTCCCATTAGTTCCAGTAGCATACTCTGTTGATATGAAGGATACGTACGAAAACATCTTCAGAATCCTTGATAAAATTAGTTATCATGATTATAAGTGGAAACTTTGCGCTGACTTGTTGTTGCTCTACTCACGGGCCTGCAATCAGGATTCACAAAATATTGCTGCTTCTTTTGTGAATGGGATAGCCGAGCCCGAGATAAACATTACATCGTACGGGACTGGCATCTGCGAGAAAATCTTATTCCTGGTCAGAAAAATGTCGCCCACAATCCGTTGGTTCCGAAGGAAAATATTTACTTACCACCTTTACACATTAAACTTGGATTGATTAAGCAGTTTGTGAAAGGAGTAGACAAGACAGGTGGTGCATTTCTATTTTTAAAAACTAAATTTCCTTGTCTTAGCGAAGCTAAAATCAAAGAAGGGGTTTTTGTTGGTCCCCAGGTTATACAACTCTTCCAAGATTCGACGTTTATTGAACACTTAAATCGAAAAGAAAAACGAGCTTGGCTTGCATTTCAAAACGTTTGTAGGAACTTCCTGGTTAACCACAAAAGTGAAGATTATGTCGCTCACGTCGAGGAACTGCTTTTAGCGTACAAGAACATAGGATGTAACATGTCTCTTAAAGTTCACTTCCTTCACTCGCATCTGGACTTTTTCCCTGAAAATTTAGGAGCAGTCTCGGATGAACACGGAGAACGGTTTCATCAAGACATCGCTAAGCTGGAGAAGAGATTTTCAGGGAAGTGGAATGCAAGCATGTTGGCGGAGTACTGCTGGTTTTTAAAACGAGAGAGCTGTACGTCAGGGTATAATAGGAAAGCAAGCACCAAGTAACGATGAATATCTTTTTATTAGTTCCTGTTTATAGCTAAAATAGTTTTTTTCCCATTTAAATTAATTTCATGTCCATATATTTATTATTATAATAATTATTATAATTATTATTATCGTTCGATAAATAAATTAGAATTAATTTATCGAAAAGTGTAAAAATTAGAGATTTGGAGCTCCCTCGAAAATGGTGGGTGATGGAAGAAAACGGAAGACATATTTAGATTCAGGACGTCATTTTACATAAGAATCACCCGGAATAGTGTCAGGGCTCGATAAAAAATATTTTTTTTGCAGACCAGTGATAATACGGCCACGTTCAAAATCACTGAATTGGATAAAATGTTGATGTTGGCGTAGTCTCGGCATTGTTATCAAGTTCAGAATGAAATTGGGAACAAACAGCAATTTGCAAACTTGAGAATTACTAAATGGTCTACTACTTCAAATTTATTGTTACTATGTTACTATGGAAACAACAGGAAAAAACAAAAAACTACTGGCTAGATTTTATTCCAATTTTAATCATCACTTTGTTTCATGGAAATAGACGTTTCCTAAAAATTTCAATAAAACCGTTCAACAAGTTCTAGGTGTTGCAATTTTTCTGGAAGTCAGTATATAATAGATTTTTTCATGATATCGTTTTATTTCCGCCGAGGTTTAAAGCATTGACGGACATTCGTATAGTCTCTGCTTGTCTCTCTTCTAAATAGATCTCAATTGAATCTTGTGTACTTATGGTCGGTAATCGTGGAGTTGACACATCCCATTTTTTCCAAAAATCTAAAGATAACTTACTTCTTATGATGTTTTCAATGTTTACTCAAACTGTATAGTGTGCATTGGAGAAATGATTACGCACAATAGTTTTCCGCCACTGGAAACCGTGAAAACGGTTGTCTCATTCTAGTCACTTGCTATTCTTTTTGTAAGGCCCATGCTCATAAATAGTTTTCTTAAGACTGCTAAAGCTAGTGGTGTAAGTTTATCTATAAGACTGTAGAGATACTTACCTAATGGCTGGGATACTTGTTTGTCGCCGTTATTGGCATGACACTGACCTTTTTTTCCCGCCCAAAGGCCTAAACCAGATTCGGAAAAGATTTAGGCAAGTTCTGCAATTGTAACTCTGTTTTTTACCATGAGGATAATTTGTAGTTTTTTAGATCTTTTCAGTTTCGCATCTGACCAGAGATTTTTTTGGGGTTTGGATCAGTCAGTTTGAATTGAAACAGGATGTCATGAAGAAGTTCCTTTTTAAATCAACTCTAGGCAATCTGAAAACAGATTTTTCTTTGGTTAACGTGTCTAGAGATTGAATCAGAGCAGGAAACACCTAGGTATCTTTTACTTTTTTTTGTTAGTGGTCGTGTTACAGTGCCTGGAGCACTGAACCCGTTGTGCTTTTGACCTTTCGACTTAACTTCTCTAGTGTTATAGATTGCATTTTTTCCTTAATGTTTTAGGTTTTTGGGTTTCTCTTTCTTTATTGTAGACCTCCAGTTTTTGTATTTGTTTGTTGTTGTTGGTTTTTATTTATTTCGTTTGTACTAGTCTTAGGAGTAAAAAACATGTATACAACAGCAAAGATTATTGGATTTATCTGCAGTCTCTACTAAACAAAGCCAGTAGACGGCGACGGGCATTGTTTATAGTTTGACCTACGAGAACTAATTTGCGTAAGCGCAGTATTAGAATACGTACGGATTTTAGGCCGCGATTTCAGCACCTAGGTAAACAGAGTTGTTTTGGTCCAGCTGGTTAAACTACGTACCGTGACATTTTATTCACCCTAGTTAGGATAAGTAACCTAATCTACGAGATTGGATTGTATTACTACCTTTGATCGTACCGTGCAGTGGCGCAGTTAAGAGGTGCGCTTAGAGGGCTCAGGCTTCCGTCAAAGTTTTTTTTTTAAGTTTACATTAAGGAAAATGAAACCTTAAATTGATTTAAAATCAAATTCCAGATTTAAAATATCGGTTGTCTATTAGTAAACTAGTAAATTTCTTGCTTTAAATCGCCAAGTGTAAACTTTATATTTCTCTGATTGGACCATTAAATGCTCAAACGCCATCAATATAAAAACTTTATAAATAAAGCATGAGATTTGTAATTCGATATTGCAATCTCATTTTTAGAAAAATAAAAAAGCACAAACTTCATCTGGAATAATTCTGCTTGTCACGCTTATTTAAGTATATGTTAAGTTGCTTATAAAGTTGTCAGGTTTTCTGCCTCAAATAATGATCGAATACGGTTTCTTTGATGAGACGTTCTGTTTTCAAAGTGTTATTTTGAAGTTAAATGCGCGGAATATTAAGTGGAAAGTGTGTAAAATAGCAAGCCAAATTTGAAAAAAACATCACGTACAAAACAAAAACTGTTTAAGAGAAAATTTTAAAATAGACTATGAAGTAGGTTACGAACAATTAAACGTCGCATGCAAATAATTCAAGTATTAAAAAGTCATTAAATAAAGTGCATCTCTACATTAATATTCAAACTTTTGTAGTATGGACAACGTTATTTACATCTAGTACAAATTCGCGTAAAATATTTATTTTCCATTAGAGAAGTTATCAGGTTAAATGACATTGGTTCGGCGTAGAAAGCTCCTAAACACTAAGATGAAAATAATTGGAAATTTTACGCTTAAAAGGCTGATGGAGTGTATGGTAAATTTAGTTTAAAATCGAAGCTAAAATAGATTAAGATAAAATGTGAATACTGAGCTACGTATGAATATGTAAACGTGGTAGTATCTGGCTGTGGCATTATACATTTTTTAGTTAATTACAAAATTTATTAGGTGGCACTACTAATGCTTCAACCTAGGCTAATGTGATTTCTAATTGTAAATAGTTATAAAGGCGGAGCATGTTGTAAGTTGATTTTAAACCCGCGAAATTCAAAATAGTTTTAAATAAAATTGCCCGCAGTTTTTAATACATAGTATTTGATACTATAAATAAAACAAAAAATAATCGTTTTTATTTGTTGCAGGTATCTACTGTGCAATTGCTATTGGTGAGTACCTTAAAACATTCGTTTATGTTGTATGTATTTTACACAACGTTAAATCAACTTTGCTAAATAAGATGTGTATGCATTAGTATAATTGTCGCATTTGTACCAAAACATCATTGTGTACTTTAATTTGATGAGGTTGATGGTTAGACTCATTTAGGTTGTTTTTATTTGGTCAAAGATTAGGCGTCGTTAGTATTGCTCTGTAGTAGATAAGCTTTTTTAGTAAAAAAAAGTCATCTTTACAATACCAAAGCATGTTGACAGACACTTTCAGAACGTTAGTAGCTTTGAAAGATGTAAACAAACATCGGGTTCTAATAGTAACAATCACGTCACCGCAACTAACTAAAATGTCGGTGACAAGGCTTGGTCAAAAATATAATTAAAAAAAAGCAAGAAAAGGGCGTCACTTTTTTGTAACGGTAAAATCTTTGACTCGGATAAGCCAAGGGTACATACGAATCCGCTATTTAAGATATTAGGAGAATAACAAACAACTGTCAACAAGAAAACGTAACAAATTGGTTATATATTTTCCAATATACAATTAAAATCTATACGTACTACATAAAATAAATCAATTGAACATTAATAATTATTAACACGTTCGTGAAGTTGTTGTCAGGTTCGAGAGCGTTTAAAAAGTTATTATCTACTTCCAGAACTTGGGAAGGATGTAGAAAATTCTCGGGATAGATAACAGAAATATATAAAAACGATTCAAAGCGAGCATGTCATTTATTTTCAAAGTCGGAAGTATTAAATAGATGTTTAAATAAATAAGTGATTAACGCGTGTGTTCGAAATAAATGTAACAGAGTATAAACGTACGTGTCTTTAATGCAAACAAGTGTCAGTTTTAGATAAACAGAAGTTATCCGCTGACATTATTTTTTGAGTGATTGTAATATATAAATTAGTGTAAGTGTTTATCTTAAATATCGTTAGATTCAGTTAGTTCGTGTAGTTATAAACGTGTAAATATATCGTTATAAATAAATTACAGTATAAAATTCGTTGCATTATGTTACTACTTTTGTTTTCTAAAGAGAAACAAAAATTTAAAAAAATTTTTACTCACGCACTACCATAAAAGAAAGTAAAATTGATCAAGCATGAACAGTTACGTGCAATCGTGAGAAAAATCTTAATTTTCGACTGGCGAGACGTGATCATTAATTTATTATAAGAAAAAAAAGTTTACTGCTAGTTCTTAAGTATCTAGTAAAATTTGCTACTACAACAATAATACCTTTGACACTTTCGAGGAGTGTAAGCTTGCATTCGACGATTTAATCTTAGACACCACTATCCTTAAATACGAACAAATTTCTAAGGTAGTCGTACGGTACCAGTCAACGTAACCAACAATACTGTAAAATATACTGAAAGCTGAACTATAGATTCGCTGAAAGTAAAATATGAATAATGGTTTACATTAAATGTAGCTGAAAGTTTATTAGAAGTAATAAAGCTTAGTGTATATAGAAATCTAAATAAATACATAATACAATGGCAAATGGATAACACAGATTAACAACGTTGAAGGCGTAAGGCAAGTAAACCACATCGAAAAAAACACTTAACAGGTAGCCACAGATGATTAAAATTCAATTTGAGTGTAACACCTGAGGCCATAAATCCTACGTTAATTAAGTCGGAGTGATTGCAATTGAACGGACAAGATTTCTACTAAAACTTACCTACAGTGAACGTCAACCGAGAAATGGTCACTGGCAAATATCGAACACAAAATGTTGATATTGTGCCGCTCGCTACTACTACGGCACTAAAAATTTTGTCAAAGTACGAAAATATAAAGCTTTATTATTAACGACACGTAACAAATCTAAACATCTAGCGTCTACAAAAGCTGGGCATTTTCATAGTATGTGGAGAGATGTTTCGTCTTCCTCTCTACACATCTTACATTCAGGATTGTCTTTCAGTTTTATATTAGTGAACCGTGTTTTGTACCGCCTATCTTAGTTGGTTCTTATCTAACCAAATTAATCATTTATCTCTTTTATTGGATAGCAATTTGATAAACATTCTTGATTGTTTTGGTTTTAGTCTTTAACTGCCAACTAGCGCGAGGTATGTTTTTACCTTAATAAGTTTCTAATTTCTTTTCTGGGGGTTTTATACGCTAAACCACAGGTTGGCTCAGGCCCTATTAGAAGAATTTAAGCTCTCTTTTTTGGTAATCGGTCTGCTTTTCCGTTTTCATTGTCTCCTCAATAACTTTTTGTAGATTCTAGAGTAACTCGGCTAGATGGATTTGCAAGCTTACACAACTCTAATTGTTCTAGAGTCAACCCCGAACTTGCCATATATTAATAATGTGATATCATCTGCATATTTTTGCTTTATCTACTACTTATGCCAACAATATAGGCAATAACACTTCTTCTGGCCGACACCCTTTAGTAGCAACTACTTTTCTAGTTACATTTTTCAACGAGCTTGTAATTTTTCAGTCAGTTATTGCAGACCCTATCCATTTTTCTGCGGACCGAAAAACTCTTCAATTTTTGACACCTTTCTTAATAGAGTCAAAAAATGTGTTATCAAATTCTAACCGTAAAATGTCAACTTTGCATCTGGTGGAAGTGCGAACAATTACCAGTGACTAATCCACAGTAGCGAAGGCGACGGTGGCATAGAGTTTTGGTGACTAAGAGGTAGATGTAGTATTTTAATGAAAATGCTAGGTGCCAGTTTTCACCTGACAACACTTAAAGTAGATAAATCGAACAGCACTAATCTAATAATGAGTATATTTATTGCAACGGCAATTGCTTAAAAGAACAGAGAGAAAGTATGCATTGAACAATTGTCCGTAAAGCAATAACAATGTTATAGGGGTAGAATCCCTAGGTCGCGGGCGTTGAGGTAGAGCAATTTAATAGCTTTGTTTTCATTGATCAAAATATATACTATGTGGTGCTTTTTTTTCTAGCTGCAGACATTGTTTCTCATTGCCTGAAGAAGCGAAAAGATTGGAGGAGAAATGTCTACCTTTTGTAGTTTGAGCCGGTTGATGTAGATGAGATGGATTTCTTAAGTGTTTTGGGTTTTAAGAGTCGTCGTTGAAGCTACCGGTGATGACATGAGTATTTTGTCCAAACTAGAACGAATTAGTGGGGGTGGTTTTTTTTACCCAGTGGAGAAGCCGGTTAACTTCTCAGTGCATACGGTCACCTGGGATTCGGTTGGTAATGGCTTTGCTTGGTGGCGTGCTGTGTATATTAAAAGCAGATCATCCTCGTTTTCGTTTAGTACTTCTCGAACTGCCAAGGTCTGATTCTAAAGGCAAGTCGTTTGCGTTTTAGTGTAAAAGGCCAGGGTCGGTTATCTCGGCGGACTTTTAATGGTGGCACTTCGATGAGAAGTGATCGGAGGTTGGTTTTGGGCACATTAATATTATAACTCCCCCAGCACTAGCCTGTCGGCGGCGGTAGGATCTTTTTTGTAGGAGGGAATTTTTAATGCTTGTACGTGTACTCTCCTTACCTTATTCTGAGTCTCAAGGTTTTTGAGTTCTGCAATAGTTGGGGATAGGATTTTGTGTATTTGGTACGCTCCAGAAAACTTTGGTGCTAATTTGCCAGAAAACTTTTTTGCTGCGTCGGATAGGTAGTGGGTTTTTTTTGTACACTATTTTTCCTACCGTTGGACGATATGGTCTTTTTCTTAAATTATAACTATGTTCTTGGGTCACGAAAGCTATTGCAAGATGTGTCCGGCCGAGAGATTGTAGCTTTCCTAGTCGCTGTAGATGTTGGGCCTGCTGTTCGAGAAGTGGGGTTTTAGTAGGATTGACTAGCTGGGTTTTGGGTTATAAGGATCCGAGTGAGCTTCAAACTTTCTCTCACATTCGTGTAAGAGACCTTAAAAAATCTGATTTACAAATGGAGTTTCGTTGTCTGACACGACTCTCTTAGGCTAACGATGCGGAACAAAACTGTTTCCGTTTGTGACCTCGCTTGCAGTGGCTCTGTGGAGTAGAGTTCTATCCATTTAGTGAAGCGGAAGCAGAATGTAACAATTTCCTTTAGAGAACCTGGGAAGGGGTTTATTATGTCCGTACCTACAATTTCTTATGGTATATTCGTTTTTGAAAAGCACAGTTTCTTTAGCGGGCGTGGATGATTTGTGTTCCAGGGATGTTTTACATTCTCGTACCTGTTTATCCGTATCGCAAAGTATGCCAAGCCAGTAGTATTTTTGGTAAACTCGGTTGATTGTTTTGGTTACCCTTTGGTGTCTTTCATAAAGTGAATTGCGGCATTCGCTAATTATCTTTTTTCGGTTGTTTGTTGGACACATAACTTTCAGGCGTCGTGGAAACTTTTGGTAACGGCAGGAGAAGCGCCCGGAAAACTCTTGTAGAGTTTTCTATCTTTGATCTTATGTTCTGGTTAGTTCTTCAGAGTTGTTGGTGACTTTTTTGTAATCTTTGTTAACCAGAGACAGGGTGGTAAAGCGGTAGGGATTTGTTCCTAGATTTGCCAGAGCTATTTTTGCTGGAGACTTTTCGAACATTTTGGCTGACTTTGTTTTGAGTTCCGCTACGGTATTCTATAACAAAACCAAACTGTTGCATTTTAAGGATGCATCTGGCTAAGCGAACCGAAGGTTTCTCTATTTTTCAAAGCCACTTTAGACTCCGGTGGTCGCTGATGACTGTAAATTTGTAATCTTCTAGATACCCCTGGTACTTCTGGATAGCCCAAACCACAGCTAAACATTCTTCGTGATTATTTGCTCCAGCAAAAAATATTGAAACGTTGGATTTGTTTTAGTCATCTAACGAATGTTAATTGCTGACACGATTACATCTATCTAGTACGATTTAATGTCTGTATTTGTCTATGTCTTAGCTATTGACCGAATGAATAAACAATTAGCCAGTCATTAGAATTTTCTGAAACAGCAAACACCTGAGAGTGACCAAACTTGTTTAGCGATTTTTTCACATACAAACACCAAAACTTTAATTTATTTACAGCATTAACGTGGATGTTCCAAAATTCTTAAATGTAAATATCATGGAGCATTGCGTTAGCACACGAGCTGTTTTTAACGTGAACAGAAACGGAAATAATATAATAAACAAAGCAAACTCGTTTAGGACTGAGCAAAATTCATACAGCGCAAAAAACCATAACAAGGTTTTTTAACCTAGTGCTTTTTTTTAATATGCTTATCTTGTAATTTTTTAACACTATTAAGCAGAATTTTTTTTTTAACTTAAAATCTTATTTATTTATTTATTTAACTAATCAATAGCTTAATTTTACCTTTATCGCCCTAATTACTTATTTGTTAAGAAATCCAATCGGATACTTAGTATCTAAAACATTGACACAATTTTCACGGATCACTATGCTTTGTTTTTACTGTAATGGTTGCACTTGTACTAAATGACTGTTACTCTATACTAGATCAAAAAGTTCATACGAGTTTTGCTTAGTCGTAAGCGTCATCCAGTATGTTACTGATTATTATTTCTCCGTTTTCAACATTAAATAAACAACACGTGTTTTAACAATATGCTCAGTGGTTTCTACATTTTAAGTATCTTAGATCATCCACGTTGGTAGTATGTAAATAAAATACGATTTTAGATGTGTTGGTTGTGAGAGATCCGCTGGGGTAAGAATACATTTCTATTTTACAACGCGATTTGACGGTTATTATATTATCACAGCAAATTTGATTAACCGCACGTGTTATTACCGCGAAAAATTCTAATGACTGATAAATAAGACATACACTGAATACATGTATGCGTGTTAACGTACGTTAGACAAGCAATAGAAACCAACGTTTAGATTTTCGTTGCTGTGGCAAAGAATGACGAAAGATTTGTTTGACACAGCTGTTGATATACCAAAACCGCTTGGCTTAATTGTGTTTATACATGTATTAGCTTAATTTTCAGAAGGTTTAGGGAGATTGTGTTGGATATGCTATTAGCTAATTGCATATAAGAACGCTGACTAAGCGCCTTGTTTGTTATTTTTATTTTTTTTGACGTCAGTCGTATGCTCGCACGCTTGTTATTACGACTAACGTACGCAACCTTTTTGTATTTATGTAACAAGTTTTAACCGGCCCGCTTTGTTTAATTATGGTAAATTAACCATAATTTTGTGATAATTCACAGTTTTTTGTTGTATTCGGCAATGTTAATTTATTGAATGTAACTTTAAACCAATTACTGCTTATGTGTACGAGGTGTTGTCTGTTTTAAGGGTCTTGTATTACTAGTACTGCGATATTATTGGCAAACTATTAGTTATTATATATTTCTTGTTCTCCTGACTTTTATTTTTTATGCCGTCGTTGAAATAAATATAATTTTTCTTTGAGTTTGTGTTAGTCAATTTATCTACTTTAAGCGTTATCAGGTAGAAACTAGTTTATATCTCTGCCTGTTTTGGTGCTCTTTTAATAAAATTATAATTAGCACGCACCTATGACTCACTCACCAAAGAACTGAGCTGCCGCGTTTTTCTTGTGTGATTAAATTACTAGTAAGTGATTGCGGCCTACTGCAGGCTTAAACTCTTACCGTAACAATTTGTCATAGGGATTTATTGACAATTTTGTAATCCGCATTTATTTAATAAAGCCTTCATTTGTTATTCGATTCAGCATTACTTACTAAACGTAGCTGAGGACTTACTTTAAATAATAGAACATAACATAATTAATAACGTTTAAAGTTTAGTAGATAATAGAAATATAGATAAATACGTATCACAAAAACAAATGAATAAAGTCAAAGCGTAAGACAAGTAAACCTCATCAAAAATGACACTTGACAGGTAGCCACAGCTGTTCCAAGTCTAATTTGAGTAATCACCTGAGATCGTCAATCTCACAGTAATTATACCCGGATGAATCGAAATGACTTACGATTCAACAGACAAGGTTCCTACGAAACTCAATCTTCTCACACCAAACGCCAATCAGGAAATGTCCCGGTTAATGTCGGACACGAAAAACTGAATCGTATAGTCAGCAGCACTTTCCTGCCAGTGCAGTAGTAAGAATTTTGTCAAATTACAAAAATGCGACACGTTATCACTATCGACACGTAACACATTATTAACTTTGACGATGTAATTAACGTGATTTAGTCGTTATTGATGGTCAAGTACAAATTTAATTTTGTTGAGAACATTGTCAAATTAATAGCTTTGATTTACAACAACTTTACTTTATGCATTATCCGTATGTCCGGTTGCAACGACGCCTAACGACATGGCCACGTAATTAACTACATTGCTACAATGCTTTATTCAACCGGGTTTTAGTCTTTTTAATTTCATTTTTGAATTCTAACACTACACGCCACATAGAAAAAAATAAATAAAAATCAGTATTCAATTTTAAAAGTTATTGTAATAATAATTACAGTTTGCAAACAACTTTTGCTGCGGTTTTATAAGGGTTTCACGAAGCTATATCAGGTGATTGTGTCAAAAAGACAAAATGTTATTGTTCTTTTGTGTATAGCTCTAGACATTTCAAGTGAAACGTACTTATTACGTTAAACGTTTAGCATGTAACAAACCGGCGTCTAATCTGCATGAGCAAATTAACGACTTTTATTTCAATTTATCAGTTGGGCCTACTCGGTTATAAAATCATGGCGCCGTCACCGAACATCAAACACGACAGTAAATTTAACAGACTGAAGAAAGTTCACTTGCTTAAACTTAATTAATTATTGTTACTTCTTGCAAAGTTTTTAAGTAGATGGAGAAGCGAAGTCTTCGGTTATGGGTTTATTAACCTTTTGTTGTTTATCGTTTTAGGGGTAATTGAAACGAGCATTGAGTAATAACTGTCTAGGGAGTTTGATGGAATTTGTAGAGTATCGGTTTCCATTTCAGCTTGCGATTAATTTAGCTTTAGTTTGTTTAGCGATAAAAATTAAGACAGAGGGCGGTTCATCTCATGTTTCTGAGTTTCATTTTTACATCTAAAAACTAGTTAAAATACATTTAAAGTTTAAAATGTTGTTGGTTTGTCCATTTAAATCTTTATTACCTCCAAACTAATAAAAAATGCGATAACGCAAACAGAAAACACTGAGTGAGAAACGTGTTAGAGGTTATTTGGTAATTATGTCTTCTAATATTGTGTCACCATTATCAGACACAATATACTCTTACAGTATTCACGAGACAGGCTTCCCATTAATTACTGAACACTGAGCTTTTGTTTATATCGGTATTAAAGCGTCTATGGGAGTTGCAAGGCGTCATAAAACAAGCTCAGTGTTTGCAAATGAACTCTCTTGATAACTCTAAATGCAACTTTGTACGATAAAAGACAACTGCAAGAGATAATAACAACGACGATTATTTTTACGCTTCGCGCATATTGAGTTAAATTTAATAGGGTGCTTAATTCTTTGGGGTAGACAACAATGTTAAACAATATATTAGTAGGAGATTTCATCTGTCCGACACACCTTGCGTTCTGTTAAAATACCGGATAGCACTCTCACATTAATAAAAGCCTTTTCCCCGTTTTCTTTTCTCCGACTGAAACTGAGAAAAAAAAATTAAGTCGACAACATCACGTAGGTGCTGGACGTTTCAAATCGGATGCTTTTGATTTCTGGCAGGGCCTCGAATAAGCATTCGGTAATTGAAGAGGAGCAAGGAAATTTTATTAGAAGAGAAACGCGACTACGGTGGAACTTAATAATAAAATCAATGACACGCGAAGCACCCCGTTTTTTCAAATAACGTTTTCTTTTAGAAAAATCGATTTTGCCGATAAAGAAAAATTTTCGACCAGTGCAGATTAAAATCATTGCATTATCGATTTATCGAGCGTCGAAGAAGAGAAGGTGGCAAAAACCACATCGAAAATGACGAATTCTCCGCTGCACGATAAATTTATTAAAGTGAAAACCAGAGAATTTCTATAATTTGAAAGAGTAAGATTAGTTGTTTTTTAGGTGTAATTTTTTACGCAACATTCGACGTCATCAATGATATTATTTGAAATATTAACGTTTTCTTTTCAGTTCCTTTTCTTAAAGCGGGTCACTAAATTCGTTTTGCGAACGTTTTTGACAAATGTACGCACACGCAACGAGCTTTAAATTTGCAATTACTTTACATTTTATTTATTATTTTATAGCTTCTCAACGTTGAATTAAATAAAAAATATTTTATTTTAAATACAAAAACTTAATAAATTCAATTTTAGAAATTTAGGAAAGCAGATGTTGTGACGTCATTATCTATATAAATAAATCAAGAAATTATGTAACCGTGTTTTTTAATTTAAAAAAATTGTGCAAATGTACCAGACTAGTGCTGTTTATAGTACACAGAGCGGTACCAGAAGTTTGACGGAATTACGGTAGTTGGTTTTACTAATTTCTGTAGCTAATTCATCTGCGAGTGCTAACGAGTGGTGTCCTCTGTTGTGGTTTCATGTGGGCAGTGATTTGTGGATGCTAGCGTGAGTGCTTGTAAGTGTGGTGGGTAGTCTAACTGTTAAGGTTCTATCTACGTTACAGGCTTCTCTTTTAAATCTTAAATCCAACCCGACGAGAATTTAGCTTTGGTCTTTTCCGGTTCCTCTTTGGCTATTGAGGTGGCTGTCGGTTTTTTTCTGAACCATAAAATGGAATGAGACCCGCAGCATGATATACGCCAAGGGTTCCGCAGTAATTTAGTTTTGCAAGTTTGTAGTAGACTATCCGGGTATTTCTTGCGGCCGTCTTGAACCGACTTTCGATGGAACCGTGTATCGCAAATGCGTTTTGTTAGTAATAACATGTTATATATGTTTTAAGTTTTGGTACAAAGATAATGGTGCGTTAATCTCGGGAAGCGTCGTCCATGGTTCGGAGTTTGCGAATTTTATGGCGGGGATGTGTTAAGGCCATAGTTGTGTCGTTCTCTCACTAGAATACCGAGTTGTGCCTTTAGATCACAATTTTTTCTACCGGATTTGCTTGAAAGTCTTATGTTAAAAGTGTTTTGGTATGATGTTTGTCCTCTGTATAAGATTTATCCTCGGAACGCCCACTTTTGGTCGCACGAGCAGGGATAAGTGTCAAATTGAAAAACGATCACTTTTCCGGTCTATGTGGTTCGCTTCATACATGTTCTAAGTAAGTACCCAGCAAAGTTTTTACTTCAAATTATTCACACTCATCCATGAGATAAAGAGGTGTAATATTTTTGCTGCTTTGTGAAAATTTTGTTATTTACTTTAATTGTATCGTATTGTTTTTAGAGGTGTTTGGATAATCACATGTCGTTCCATTAAGGTGGAGATTTCAAAACCCGTTTCGTTATTCAAAAAATTCCTATAATGCCGTCTCGCCACGTTACTTAAAGATATCGAAACTAATACAATTATAAACGCATTGGAAGCCCACTTAACGAAATAACAAAATTAATTTTAAGGCGCATTCGTTTGTTTTTCAGTAATCGTTTGAATCAAATCGGTTTTACTTGTGATAACACCGTATGTACATACGTATTTGTTAGACTCAGCTAAGTTTAGGAAACTCTGGGAAGGTGTCGCTAGCTAGTTGCTTGCTTTTAAGGAAAATTAAAATGTAAGTATTATATTTCCTACTTTAATTTTTTGTTTTATGGTGTCAGTCGGTTGCACGTAGAACTGAACGTATATCTTTGTGTGTAGCATACTATTAGAGGGTGCGCTCTGATTCTCTGAATCTTCGAGAATCGCATCTTTGTGCTATAATTTATCAATACATAAATTTATTTCTTTTTGGTCACTTTGATGTACGACGTGTTGCCCAATCGAGGGTTTACTCCACATTTTGTTTATGATACTGACCTACGTGCTAGCGTTTGATCGCACGTACGTAACTGTATTTATGTATCTTCTCTTATCGTTGAATTTCTGTTTGTGATAAAATAAATATACTTATTGTTACAAGTTTTGCCTTGTCATTTGTTCTATTACAGCTTCGGGTAGATTTAGACGGTGTCTCTCACCCTAATCTTTTATTGTTTTGGCGCTTTTTTAAACTAATTTTATATTTTAGCACCATAAAGCTTACGACTCAATCATCGAATCAACTGAGCTAGTCGTCACTATTTGAGTTACGGGAAAATCTTTGTAACATAGTGTAAACACCTAATGTGTCTGGATGCAGTGAGTTACGTGCTGTTTAATAGCACTTACAAACTGTGTGCCATTGTCGCTTAATAGTCTTCTTAGTATCATGAACTATAGAAATATTTCACTTATTAAAGTCTGGGCGCAGGTTATTACAATTGTTTTTACTATAGCAAAGAACTCAAATCTTCTAGAGACTATATTCTTTACATCTAATATAAATTGGTGACTGGAGATTGTTTTTGGTAGTAGGCCAAAGCGAACAGCGATTTATTAAAATCTTCTTACCGCAGTGGATGTTTGTAACAAGCTTGCAGGCTTTAGATTGAGCGCTTGGTATTTCTGGCACGTTTTACAGGTTTTAACATAGTCAAAATATACTTTTTTATACCTGTTCCAAAACCGTAAAGTTTGCATCTTCAAAACAACTTAAATTTTTCCGGGTTTTTAAACTGGCCTTCGCGTATACCCTAAGCAAATGACAAAAGATAGGCCAGTATCAGATTGGCGGAGTATCGGTGCTGTCGTCTTTTTTAGAAGTTTGAAAGTGGTTGAGACAGAGCAACATAGTTTTGGATAAACCGTTTGTACCACGAGCAGGTTTGAAGGAACATTATTAAGTGTTTCATGTTTCGTGGCTTATGTATGACCGCGATAGCTTGTATTTTCCCAGGATTGACGCTTATCTCATTTGGAGACATTATATGTCCGAGGTACTTTTCCTACCTAAAACCTTAAAAGAAGACACTTATCGCGCCGTAATTTTAAGCTAAACATTTTTAATCTTGTTAATACTGCGTTTAAGTTAGCAAAATGCTTTTCTAAGTTTTCGTCTACGCGAGAGCGGTTACTTTTGTGACTCCGGATGTTACCTTTGACCCTATATACCCAAAAAGGTATTACAAACGCGGTTTTATTTTTATCTTTGCTTCATACGGGCATCTGCCAATATCCTTCGTGCACGTCAACGATCGAAATGTAAGTAGCGCGCAATGTATGCAAAAAATTATCCATTCGTGGTAGAGGATAGTGGTTGGCGGAGATTATTTCGTTGAGCTTGCGGTACGCAAACTTGAGTCTCGCTTTTATACTTAGGGATTAAAATTACTAGAACCACCCAGGCTGACACACACTTGTCTGTTATATTTTGATTCAGCATCTTTGCTAGTTTTCGTTGGAGTAGCTCTTGGCGTAATAGCGACAGTCGATACGGAGAGATATAGATCGGCGGGTGGTGTTTCTCATATGGCGGTGGTTCTCCATCTAATGTAAAAGTTTCGGCGTGTTAAACTAGTAACGCATATTTTGCCACAATTTTTTGTGTTGAGGTTTTAGGCTTTTTTTGTGGTTCTAATGTTTGCAGGTCTATCGTGGTGATAGAAACCATCTTAGGTTTTTTCCGAGGTAAATGCGGGAAAACTGCCAACGCAGGCATTTATTTTAGAATTTTATGCAGTTCTGGCACAACATCCACAAAAATTGTCTAAATGTTTTGTGGGTCATCGGGCGTCCGGAAAACTTGAATGTCATAAAAGTCAGCTGGCGTAGAAGTGTTTCAATTCCATAGAGCTGTTTAATGCGATACGGTTTTCGGCGTGGGTTTGTTTGAAACAGAGGACTTAGCTTGCGACGCGACGGTTGAAGTAGTTATTATTTCTGAGAGTTGGTAAGCTTTAGAGGTAAAGGTTATTGTTGGTTTTGGGTCAAAATGAATTTTTTGTTACCGTCGTTAAGCAAGTATTACTTTTAGTTTAGTATACTTTGTTTGTCGCATAAATTATATTCTCAACGTTCTATTTTGAGCAGCGGGAAGTGTGGTAAAGTCGATGCGAATATATCAGCGGTTGAGGCGGACGATAGCAGTAGTACACAGTTTTATCTGTAGCTGCTCTTCACCTTCTGCAAAGAATACCGTTACTTCTTTTTCTTCTTTTTTGAAACGATATTGTCGACTGCAGGAGTTTTCATATAGTACTCGTTCATCAATATTTTGTTTGACGCTTGCGTTTAAATATGCTCTTATTGTGATACCATCAATCTGTACGGTGACCACTGTTACGTGGTATGTGTCCCGACAAGCTAAAAATCGGCGTGATTATTTTGGCCAGAGCATTTTAGACAGCTACGTCGTTTTCCCTACAACCATAACACGCTAATTTGGGTTTTAATTGGGTTTTATGTAGAGTTTCAGATACTTTAAGACGTCTAGTTTCCGTGGGTCTCCATTTGCGACACTCTTCTCTTCTTTTTTTCTTTAATGCGGGAGGCAAATATTGTAAATGCCGACTGTGAAACTACCCGTCGTGTCCATTTATTCATCGTAGAATACACCACGTCTACTTGAAATGTTTCCTTTGGTCAGATACTGATGGGTATTTTTAAAAGAAGTGTTTGTTTTTTGCGATGAACTGTTTAGACGGTTCGTTTTCTTGTTTCTTTGCGAAATATTATTTCAGCACATGGTAAATGGGGCGATCTCGCCCATAGATGTTGTTCTGGTTGTTTTAAGGCTGTTGGCCAGCTGCTGAAGATGCTGTCAGGTCATGTAATTTTTTTTTGCTTTTTCTTCTATCTTTGCGCGGCTTTTTGTGATCGTTGAAAAAATGTTAAGCCTCAAAGTTGGGCGCTATTTGTAACGTTTTGGTGGATAGAATTTTATTTCTTAACAGATAATAATATATACACTAAAAGGCTAACTTTACGCAAAAAAATATATAAATCCGTTTTCTCTAACACTTATCACTACAAGTATCGGATCGGTGTTGTTTGTAGTACACAGAGCGGCATCAGAAGTTAGACTAGCTGTTTCAATTTCGGTAGCTGATTTTATTAACACCCAGAAATTGGTTTATCAACGAGTGCTAACGGGTGGTGCTTTCTGTTGTGGCTTGTTTTTTCCAATCTAGACATTTTTTAATAATTAATAATCTATCTATCTATCTAATATTCTTATCAACAAACAAAAATAGACTGAAGGATGAAAGTAATCATTAGAAAACAAACTTTTTTGCAGTAAAATTTTTGCGCCATTTTTGTAACCTTGCTGTGGGTTTTGTTGCGTGGTTTTTCTAGTAACTAAAAGAAAACGACGACTAACTCAATTGTTCCGGCGATAGAGTCGTAGGTTTTGTGTTAGATTACAAAATAATTTAAAAATGCGTCAAAACGATGGAAGACTGGGATGGGAGACACCGTTTAAATCTAGCCGCAAGCTGAAAAAGAACAAATGACAAGACAAAAGTAGTGACACAGAATATATATTTATTTTATCACAGACTGTAGTCAGAAAAAGAAAAAAAAGAACAAGAAGAAGACGAAGAAGGTGCATAAGTATATTTTGTTACGCTGGCTTTCGTGTAACAAAAAAAAAGTAAGCGACGGCTTACACAGCTGTTCCCGGAGATTGAGTCATAGACTTTGTGACGCTAGATTATAAATTAAATCTAAAAAGGCACCAAAACGACTGAGGACTAAATTAAGGAAGCATCGTTTAAATATACCCTCAGCTGAAAAAGAATAAATAACACGACAGAAGTGATAACACAGATTATATATTCATTTTATCGCACAGTAGTTCCAAATAGGACAAACAAAGTGTATAAGTTTAATTATATAAATTCTCCAAGCGCTAATACATGGGTCGGACAAAATATAAGTTACGCCCTATACTGGTCAACACGTCGTACAGTAAAATAACGTAGTTGGTCTAACTTTTACGTTCAAAAAAGGAATGACTTTATATTTGTGAATTCAAAATTACAAAAGTATATAAAAAAATGAAGACTTAGAGACTCAACGCGCACTACATACGACTTTGTGACGCACAAAATGATTTTATAATTAACTGTGTTAACAATGTATGTACGGTCATTTTAACAATCGACATGACCAACGAATTAGTACTCATAAAAACAAAAATTGTAATACTTACAGTCATGTTTCATCTAGTAAGGATCTAGCTAGGTCTGTACCTAATATGAAATCTTAATGTAGTAATTGATGGTAAAAGTTTCTTCCAAAAGAAATTAAAATCGTAAAGGCTTCCAACCTCTTGACAGTGTGAATGGTTAAATTACAACAACGTGACGTCATGGAAATTTTCTCAAATATGCCATTTGTTTGTTATCTCTACGGATAAAAGAAACGTGTACGAAAATCTTCCCAAATAAGCTTTCACTCATATGGCTACAAAATTCAATTACATATTCACGTGGAATCGCGAGAAATAACTTAATGATGAAAGCTTTGTTGAGCCTAGATAATGGAGGTCTCTGTTGCATAAAATATTACCAAAAAAAAAGGAATTTTTGCTTTTAAAATTTGACAGTCAAGCACGAAAAGTGGGCGTATCGAGGATAAATCTTATGCTGGAGAATTTTTAATATGCCAAATTTTTAACATAATATGTATAAATTTTATCAAACGCTAGCACGTAGGTCGGTATCACAGACAAAATATAAAATATTCTCTCGACTAGGGAACACGTCGTACTGCAAAGTGACCTAGTTGGTCTAACTTTTACATTCGATCGTAAATTCAAATGCAAAAGTATTATTTTTGTGTTAACAATTTAACATGTACATGAGGTCATTCATACAATTGACTGACCTCCGAATAATAAAAATTAAAATAGAAAGTGTAATATTTACAATTAGGTTTCTTCAAATAGGGGACTATTTAGCTCCGTACCAGTATACCCTAAAACTTAATTGAAATCTAAGACAAAAAAACGTACATACGGCGTTATCACAAATAAATCTTTTTTTAATTTATACGATTACTAAAAATAAGCAAATGCGCAGAATTTTCCTCAAATGAACTTTGTAAATTTAGTAATTGTTTTCTCCAATATAATGATACTTGTATTCAACCTATAGAAAGTGTAGGTGGTGTTAACTCCAGTGACGTGACGTCATTATGAAAATTTACCAATTACAACATGTGCTTATCAACTCCACAGATAAAGAACAGGGTGGAGGTATGAAAACTCGCTACAGACAATTATAGAACAACGGAATTAAACCACAATACAAGAAATAAATTCTCATCCTAAATAAAGACTTTCACTCAGATCGCCGCAATATTTGATTTCAATTCACATGGAAGTGTGTAAAATACTTAACAATAAAACTCTTGTCTGACATACACAGCGCTAGAGGATGTCTGCGTTCTTCAAATTTTATCGGAAGTATAAAATCGTGTTTTAAAAATTGACACTCAGCAACGAAAAGTGAGTGTATCGAGAATAAATTTTATCATAAGCATTTTTAACATAACAGATTTATTAGTATTTTAAAAACGTTTTAGTTATGTCTAAGCAACTCAAAAAAAAAACTTTCGACAAGAAAGAAGATGTTCCAAATTCTGTAACAGAAAAGTACACGCCCCTTGAAAACATCGTAAAAACCACCGTGTCTTATCACACAAAATTTGGTCAATGTTGTTTCAAAAATTTGATTTGCTTGACATCAATCAAATTTTACGACTATAATTTTAGTTAGAACCTCACTTGCTTTCTCGAAACAACCAATCTAGAAAAAGTAATATCTGCTGGCACCATTAGTTATTTGGCGACTAAACAAGAAAATGCTTTTGATTTAGAAAGTTTGTAACCGACACTTTAGGAAACAGCAAGGACAGTTCTACAACATCTCAGCGTTTATTCGTAACCAAGAAATCCAGCAATATTAAGTTTACGATTTTTTCTAATTTTTCAAAACATTCTTACACGTACCTTTAAGTTGCCTTAGGTAAGTCACTTTTAGTGACTGGCTCAGATAGGTTAAAATGAGAGGTAAAAAGATTTTATATTATATTGCGCACCCTCAACCACGGATAATGTGAAATGGCTTGATAAGTGGTCATCTATGATTACTTTAAGGGTTTAATTTTGAAAAACGTCAAACGTAGAGCAAAATAACTTTCAGTCACTGAAAATGATTACGACAAATCAGCAGCGTGAGTTGCTGTTATAATCTGCTCCAGTAACTCCCCCTTCCATCCAACTTTAATTATTCATACTTTGCTTTGTAAAAAATATAGGAGGAGGGTAAAACAGTTCCGTTTGTTGCATATGCCAGCCATGACATTTAATGATGTTTTTGAAGTGTCTACGATTTTGTTTTATGTCGCGTTTTACTAAAACTTTGTGTTATTTGGATCGCCTGTAAGTTTTTATTTTATCTGAATTTATGAAGTAAAATGCTGGAACACTCCAGAGTAGCTTCTACATTCACAAAATGTTCTTGAACTCCCGCGTCACTACTACTGTAATGTATAAAAAAATCCTGAAGAAATCCAAGATATTTAAATTCACAAATGCACCATGCTAGCGCACATAATTTATTTATATAAAAAAACTAAAGTATACAAAATAAAACAAGATCAATGCGACATATTTACAAATTCATAAATAGGGTCGTAGAAATTCTATCGTTTTCTTAAATTTAATTTATTTTAATTTGAAAACTAATTTATATTAAAATTTGGACGTCACGATATTTTGTATACTACAAAATTAGAATAAATATTAAAACTCAAAAAATATATAAAACATAAGCATCATAATAAAATTTAAATAAAAGTTTAACTAATTAAGAAACGCATTTACAAGGTTAAAAGTACCAAAGGTTAAGTACATAAAGCATTGAAGTGAACTGAATACTTTGCGTCATCGCTGAATTGCAATTTAGGTGTGGTCCTTCTGATTCGTAGGATTGCGTAATTTTTGTAAAGCGTATTTAGAATTTCTAAATTTTTTGTATTTTTATTCTGATTGAACCTTTATTCGTATAGATCCATCATAATCAGAACACCGTAAAACGTAAACATATGATAATTTTAAAACTCGCCACGATCAAAACCAAATTAATTCAGACGTAACACATAGCACAATGGAAATTGTTAATCTAATTGTATTATCGCATTTCAAAACCAAAATCAAAAAAAAACCTAATTGTACGTACGTACTCAAAATAAATGTTCGTATTCAAAAACGAAATCACACGTACAGAAATAAGCATCGCATATATCAAAAAACGTACTTTTAAAAACTGTAGTCGTAATGGAAAAACTGAAATTCAAATTCTAAAATTACAACATTCGTAAAGAACAAAGAAAAAACTGACTCCTACAAATTACGAAAATTTTTATATTAACAACAAACGCATTTTTAAACAACGAAAGCGAATTACCATCGTAACCACAAAAGCAATACACCACAAGTTTAAATTAAACATGTGAACATTTTGCTGCAATTGCAGAACAAAAAACGTCTGGTTGCACCGGATTGCAATCTACAAATGACTTAAAAAAATGACTAAAAATCACGCATGTGTATTGTGCATCACCAATATTGCGCACGCAGTGAATTAAAAATGTTAAATTAAATCAGAAGTTTTTAACCGAAAAAATGTGCACGTTACACTGCTTTTACATGTTTAATATTTTCCGACATTTAGACCGTTAACTTATGATTGTGTCGAAGAAAATTTTTAATCCACTCTACACCCGAACGATTGTTTAAATATTGTCATTAAACGTATTTTATTCAGATTTGCTTGAAAAACGCTTTTGGATGAGCTTCTACTATTGAAGACTGTTAGAAATTGGTTAATGTAGAAAACATTTTAATAAAATAACAATGCAATAAAAAGTAGTGTCAAATAAAATGTTTAATTTTTTCGGTAAAAATAAACATTTTTTAGGACAAAGGACAAATTTGTTTCAAATTTATGAACTTTTATTAGAAGTGTTCGACGACAAAAATAGAAAACCGAAGCTTTTTGTTTTTGGTGAAACTAAACGTATCGATAACAAACAAAAAATTTGCCTAACTAATAATTATTCAATTTCAACAAAACAGTGTCAGACCTCAAAAACATAAAGCGCTTTTAACACACGCTGCATTGTCAATACAAGTTTGTAACAAAAACTACAACCTACAAAAAGTTGAAAAAACCAATTAGAATTTCGATGTTGTTTTTACAACACAATAACGTTAAATATAAAATTTCTACGAGTTAATAACATGGAATCCACAAAAACCGTACGATTCGCTTGTTAACCGCGCAAATTTTAATTAATTTGCATTTAACTGTCACAACTTAAATGCAAACATTTAAATAAAAGTTTTTCCTCGACCCAACTGCAACTTTTTTGCGATTTCGTTTTTTCACGTTAATTAAGCAATTTCATAACTGAGATTAATCTAATTTTAATAAATAAAAATGTGGTAGGGGCGAAGTACTTTGTCAAAAAAAATTTTTATAACCAATATTTTGTGTCACGGTTTAGTGCTCAACACCGCCATTTAAAAATTCATTTAAGTGTAATGGATTTGTTGTGTAATGTGATTATTAGAGCATACGAGCATTTCGTATTCCGAAAGTAAAACCGAGATTAAATGTAATGTGGCATAAATTTAGTGTAAAATTGACTTTATGTAAATTTCTTTTCTACACTCAACTTAAGCACTTAACATTATCTTTTCAATTTGTTTTATTTAATTATGTTTTTTTAATACGGAAAATGGCCTTTTCCCTTACTCGAGTTCTCATTATGCTTTAAAAATACTTTTTTTCGTCTAAAATTTTCTGCGGTCTTAATTAAATTTTAAGGTGGATTAAGAAATTATTTTTTTTATTTGATGTATAAATTACTTGTTAAATTTGTATATTAGCTTTCTTTGATATTTATTGTATGGGTTTGAATTAAAATATTTCCCAAGGATAAATTTCAACGTTTGGGGACTTTTCCACATATCGTAGTTAGCGTTTTCTATTTTCTTTTGTTTGTTTATTTTTGGTTTGGTTACTTCTAGGATGTGATAGGTAAGTTTTGATTTTAATCAGACCACAATCATTGCAGTAAGCATTGTAAAATTGAATTTTATTATAAAAAAATGTAATACATAGTTTTTAGGGGTTTGCACTAATAATATTATAAAACTAAACTAAAACGTTTTAAACAGTGTAACATCACACAAATAATCGGTGCCAAATATGTAACATACTACAAACGCATAACACATAAATTAAATAAAATGCACCGTGCTAGCTCACAAAAATATTTATTTAAAACACACATTAAACACAAACTACATAAGAGCATTGAGAATTTTCATATTTATTTAATTAGAGTCGTGGGAATTCTTACGTTACTTAAGATTAATAATTTTCAATTTGATAAACAAAAATTTTATAAGTTGGACGCCACAATATTTTTTATATTAAAATGGTTAAATATTGAAACCAAAACAAAACTTAAAACTAATAATTACAGATTATGTACAAACGTGTCATTGAAGGTTTTATAATTTACGAATTGCGCAGCTTCTTATTTAAGGTGCGGTCATGACTCATTGAATTGGTGCAATATGATGCAATTTCCATAAATCGTATCTTTCACGAAGATTTGATTGATATCTTGCCTTTGAATCGATAAAATTGATAACCGTAGATCATAGTTTCCATAATCGCAGACGTATAAAGATCGAAATCGTAACTCATAAGACTTTCATACTCAAAAACATCGTATAAGAACGAAACCAAAAATCCGGAACAAAGAAAAAAACTAGAACGTAAATTGCGATGAATTACACAATGATCAAAACAAAATTGACTTACCCCTTCGAATTACGGGTTTTATTCTAATTTTCGTAAATATTGCAACGAAACGCAAATACTACTACCAGGCGCAAGTGTTACTACGAAACGAAAGTGCAACTACCAGACGCCGGCATAACTAATTTTGACCATTAGGGCAAAAATCCACAAACACAAAGTAAATAAGTGGTAATTCCACTTTTTGCAGCACGCAAAAAAATGTCTGCTATTACTTCATTGCGAAACGTAAGATGTCTTCGTACTTAAGAGGAAGGCTCGAAACGCATGTCAGTGCGTGAAATGCTTGCGCAAAAGAATTTACATAACAGTGAATACAAAAATGTTAATTAAAATCAGACGTATTCAAACGTAAAAAATGTAAAAGTTACAACAGAAGCAAACTAAAGATGTTTGTTACGTAGATTTAACCGTAACGTAGTTGCAGTTGGCAGCTCAAAACACTTCAGCGAGAGAATTGCAGATGATACTCTGTTACAAGCTTATAGGTCTTACGAACCTTGCACGACCAACTCACACAGTCGGAGATAGGGGATGTTCAAGGGAATAATAATTAAGGGCGCCAGATCTTTTATAAATAACACTTCTGCCTCGATCAAGACAGACGGTCCAAGCCTGTAACGAATTTTTAGGTTCGTAATCCTTGTCACTCTGGTGTTCGGGTAACCACAATAAAAGAGAAAGGTATGATACCATAAAAAAAATATTAAACAGGTATAAAAACTTTAATTTAGTAACGTAGATTATTAACAAGAGTATATCTAATTCTCAATGAATAAATGCCAGAAGTATCGGCAACACACAATACAAAAGTTCAATCGAAGTGAATAGCGAAGAAAATTTTGTAGTAAATATTGTTTGTACACAGCATACGATACACACAAAATAATTAATGAAACTACCTTAATGGTATTAAAACAACGATGGTAATTACGGAAATTAACATTAGCAAAAGTTCCGTGAGTGACTTTTCTGACAGCGATAAAATAATTAAATAAACTTACCCACAATCCAGTACCTACTTGAGCGAAGAAAACGTTTTCCCCAGTAAGTGAGCCTAGAATAAATTTGAATAGCAAATCGTGTCAACACAATAACTCACGAAAGCAAGATCTACAAAATTGTTAATTACTGCTAAAAGAAAGTACACATAACAGAACCCGGTTATCGAATGCTGTTGTACACATTCAATGAAAGTTGGTTCCGCAAGTGTTTGCCGCATGAGTAGGATCTCGAAGAAAAGTTCTTGTCTCCGGTTTTTTTTAGTTTTTAACGTAGGCTTTATAGAGTTATAATCGTCCCATGACGTGGCGGAACGGCTATCAAATTAAGAAGAAGTTACAAAAGAATTTTAACAAAACGGATGTAAATATCTTACCCTGTGACGAATAAATTATTTTCAAAACGTAATGAAGTTATAATTTGATTTCCATTACAGAGGATGTTATTCGAAAACTTTCTTAAAGCGAAAACAGGCCATTTTATGCAGTTGTCAGCTTAACGACTTCGTCGTAAAATGACAGTCACAAGAAAAGATCGGCAGAGGGCGTCAAAACCGGAATCTAATTTTAATTCAATATATAGGGTATTACGTTATAAAAATTTTGCACGTAACAACTCGGTTTGTTAACCAAAGCGCCAAAAGGGTAAGAAACTATATTAACTACATCCCGTTTAAATCGGTCGAACTCTGAAAGAGAACTAATAGCCAAACACGGGTTGTAACAACGAATATATTTATTTCAAATAAGAGAACGATAGCAAATAAAAATCGATTAAAGATTTATCAACAAACATCACAATTACTAATACTGATGCAGGTTTTTTAGATCAGGCAACACTTCCCATAGCTAATTCTATCCAATGATAACATGCATTACATATGATATGGTTTTAACATAATAATAAAAATTTAAGGAGTTGAATAGCAAATAACGTAATTCACAATTATAATTAATACTAAAGAATAAAATGAGTACTAAAAACTTACCCAACCGACTCTTTTTGTAACAAGTACCAATGTTGTTTACTTCCTATTATTTTATTGACAAGACGTACCTAGTATGCAAGTTTACATACACGGCGTGCTGTGCCTAAATCGGGTCTTGATTACGTGCAACTGATTAAAGAAATTTAATGGTAGAACGTCAGCATACTCAAGACAATCTGCGCTACATGAAGTTAAAAATTATTTTAAAATTATGACCGAAACTAAAATGAATTAGTGTATGATCTACACTTTGATTAGATAGAATAATTAATACGGTAAATTAAAACCAAGTATCGACGAGGTAAAGACAGCTGTTCGATCCTTGAAAAATGGCAAGGCATCAGGCACCGACGAAGTCACTGCAGAAACAATTAAGGCTGGAGGGGACATTCTGCTTCACCACCTTTGCTCACTCCTTCAGAACATTTGGCATGCCGAACAGGTTCCATAAACATGGAAGATGGCAACAATCGTGCCCATTTACAAGAAAGGTGATAGCTGTGATTGCAAAACTATCGTGGCATCAGTCTACTTTTCATCGTTGGCAAGGTCTTTACGAAGATTATTCAATTGCGACTATCAAGATATTGCGAGCAGACCAGCCGGGAAGAACAAGCAGGGTTTCGACCAAACCGTAAACGCTGCGACTAGATCTTCGTCATCCGGCAGCTAATGGAGGAAAGAATCCAATGCGAAAAAAGAACGCTCATCATCTTCATCGACTTCAAATCAGCATTCTACAGCATCCACTGGCCAGCCTTATAGAAGGCCCTGGAAAATGATCACATACCTCGGAAGATTATTAGTTTTCTTCAAGCAAGTTATGATGGGTCAATCGGCCAAGTGCGGATTCGAAATGAGCTGTCCGACCAATTTACCATTCAAACAGGGGTCCGCCAGGGTGACGTCGTTTCTCCACAACTGTTCAACATCGTGGTCGACGCAATAATTAGAAAAATCTTCAAAGACAAACGTAGCGTCCAGCTCGACAAAGACCACTTCCTGACAGACTCGATGTTCGCCAACGACAGTATTGGCTGACGATGACAAACACCTTCTACGATATCGCCTGCACTACCCAGATGTACGGTCTTAAGATCAACACAGAGAAGACAAAGGTGCTGACAACGGATGGATCACCAGCTATAGTGCAACTCGATGACGTCCAAAAAGAAAAAGTCCAAGAATTCAAATAACTGGGGTCGATAATACAAGAGAAAAAAGTGGCGTCCACAGCAGAGATCCACGCGCGAATATGTTAAGCGTCTGCGGCCTTTGCCTCACTGAAGTGGTTTGGAAGCAAACCAACATCACCCCCAAGACCAGGACCCGCCTCTTTCGGACCCTGATTTTGCCAATTCTTCTCTATGCATCGGAAACTTAGACAAAAGTTGGATTTGGAGAAACTTGAGGTATTCCAAATGCGATGCTTACGCTAAATCTTACGAGTCTTGCTTTGCGACCGCATCCGAAACGAGGATATTCGACGTCGATGTGGCGAACAGCCGACGATCGAGGAACAGATTCAGAAAAAACGATTACGATGGTTCGGACAGATATGCAGAATGGAGGACAGTTTTCTACCACACAAACTCTTATGGCGAAATCGATCCGCTTACTGTAGAGTCCAACGAACAATCTGGATTAAACAGGTCGAAGGAGATGCGAGAAATCACCGGCTAAACCTCGAAGAGGCGAGGACTACAACCATGAACCGTCAGGCATGGAAACGTTTTGTAAACTACATTTGACAACCATTGGCACCTACAGCAGCGTACGGGCTTAGGAGCCGATCCAAACAAAGTGCCAGCTAGGAAACAAAGAAGAAAAATTTTTGCTGGACTTACCTTACGTCGGAACTTGAACTAAAATACCTCGGGTACGTAGTTAACAAGAATGGTCTGTTGGTAGACCCGGATAAGGTAACAGCGATACTTAATATATCCACTCTTTCAAACGTCACTGATATTAGACGATTCATTGGTACAACTACTTGGTACCGTCGCTTTATTCCTAATTATTCTTCTCTTACGTCTTCATTCTTAGCTCTTACTCGTAAAAATGTTTCTTTTACTTGGAGAGCGGAATGTCAGACCGCTTTTGATTCTCTTAAAACAGCTTAGTTGCGGCTCCTATTCTGTCGTGTCCGGATTTTTTACTTCTTTTTGTAGTACAGACTGATGCTTCGGATTTTGGTTTAGGTCAAATTTGTTACACTGGTTTTGTCGTAACAAAGAATAAGCGCCGACTAACACAGTTTCCCCGGAGAGGGAGTCGTAGGCTTTGTGATGCAAAATTATAAATTAAATATAAAAGGCACCAAAACGATGAAAAAAAACTAAATTAGAGAGATATCGTTTAACTCGACACGCAGCTGTAAAAGGAAAAAAAACACAACAGAAGTGATAACACAGAATATTGCATCACAGAAGTAGTTGAAGAGGACGAAGACAGTACATAAGTATCGTTATATAAACGTTGCAAACAATAAAACATGGGTTGATATGACAGGCTAAGTAAAAGTTACGCCTTTTGAGTGGGCAACACGTCGCACATCAAAGTGCCCTAATCAATCTAATTTTTACATTTAACGAAGGATTTACTTTATTAAGTTAAATTACGAAAATCAAAAGTATAGAGAATCAAAGCGCACCCGATAAATATGTGACACACAAAAAAAAGTTTAACATTAATTGTGATTACAACCTAGTATGTACGTGTGGCCATTCAAATAATCCAAATGACTAACGAAATAACACTCGTATAAATAGAAAATGCAATACCCACAGCTGTGTATTATCGAGTAGGGAATTAGCTAATTCCGTACCAGTATGACTAAAACGTAATACGCAATTTGACACAAAGCGTACATACGGCGTTAGCACAAGTAATTTGATTTAATGCATACTATATTTGACGTAAAATAATGCGCCGAGCTTCCTTATAATTAACTTCGCACTTGTGTAAGTATTTCTTTCCATAAAATGGTGTGCAACCCTTTAGCCTTCAGCGACATGACGTCATAGAAAGTTTTCGACAAGCAAGTGTTTTACTAATAAGATTACAGATGGAAGGATCAGACCCGTCAAAAAATTAATTTAAGCCCTCAATACAAAAAAACGTTATAAATTCACATACCCCAAAATAAGCTTTCACTCAACAATATGCAGAAATCGTCCATACATTCACGTGAAATGGCGTAAAAAAAATTAATAATGAAAGCTTTGTTGGACTGCTAAGAACGGCCCGTATTATACAAAACGTTAACAAGAAATAAATTTGTTTTCACAACCGACTACGAAAGGTGGGGCATGTCGATGGACACATTTTTTACTCAAAACATAATTTATCTACCAATTTTTTAACAAAATTTATCTACCAATTTTTTAACAAAACAAAGTAAAAATGTAATGTTTAAAATTAGTTTCCTTCAGGTATGGAACTAGCTAGTAAATCCTGCTGGTATTACTTAAAACTCAATTGAAATCTAACCAAAAAACACGTACATACGGCGTTATCACAAATAACTCATATTGCTGAAAGTAAGTAGTTTCTCTTAAATTGATTTTCTAATGTGTTCTTGCAAAAATTTTTGCCAATATTTATTATACTCGTATCGAACCTTGTAGAAATATTAGATATAGCGACGGGACGTCATCATGGAAATTTTTCTAATGGTAACATTTGTTTATTATCTCCAAAAACAAAGAAAAGTGTGGGGTATAGAAACCCGCCACAGACAATTACGAACGAGTTAAATTAAATCGGAATACAATAAATATGTGCTTTACTCAAATAAAAACTTTCACTAAAATCGTAGCAACCTCTTAATACATTTCCACATAGGTGTACGTGAAACACTTAACGAGGAAAGTCTCGTTGGGCGTATACAACGCAAGACGAAGTCTGCATCATTCAAACTTTACCGGAAGAATAAATTAATTTGTGTTTGACTATTTAACATACTAGCCCTACTTCAGCAACGAATAGTAGGCGTACTAAGTATAACTTTTATACCAAATAATTTTTAACATAGCAACATGTCGACGCCATTTTATAATTTTTACTTAAGAACGCCAAGCAATTAACAAAATTGCTTAATCGGATTAGTACATCAAACAATTCTTCATCAGCATATTGCTAAAAGCGTAAGTAAAAGAAAGAATTACTTACAATGTAGCGCCGTGATACAATCAAACGTTCTCAGCGATGTCAAGTATGAAAATGAATGAACCAAAATTCCTTTTGTTTGCGCTCTCCCCGTGTAAAGGTCGTATACAATAAGCGTTTTACAAATCAGGTAAAGCGCTAAACCCGTGAAAACGAAAATTTTAATTAAAATTATTGCTTTTAGCAAACGCATAAATAACGACGTCTAACAAATCCCTCTTCCCCGACGAGATGCAAACAGTTCACCCAATAACTGGTTATACCATTGGTTTTTAGTAGGGCTGATAATTCTCGAAAACGAAGACAAACCAGTCGAAAAATCCGAAGGAGAATAAGAATTAGAAGTAGATACCAAAGAAGAAGAAGAAAGTAAAGAAATATCAAGAGAACGTGCAACCAAATTTGACAACGGTTGACGATCATGGTACTCAATTGCGTTAATCGAAGATGTTCCAAAAGAAGTAGGTGTAAGTGGTTTATACTGGTTTATGGAATCTTGGATTAAGCGAGTTGTCTTCCGTACGTCACTTATTCTGCAAACGTAGAAATCGGTATTAACGCAAGTTCTGACTGATAAAAAAAAGCGAGATTACGACACACGATCTAAAGTATTTGATCCAAGACCGGTTCTAACATGGTAAGAAAATAGTGGTAACATACATTCCGATGGATTTGTTAGCTTACATCGTACGTTTACAAATTCTCTCTATTATGCGTCATAATCTACAGAAAGAAATCTCATGTTTAAAGGAGCAACAATATGCTTTCAAAAACACAAAAAAGTTTGGTTCGTCCTAAAAACAAGAAAAGTTTTACACGATGGCGCTTTAAAAGCTAAAAGGAAAAGTTGTTGCCGTGGAACATCACGAAACCAGCACAACTTGTCAGTTTGAAGAAGAAATTCCATAAGTAGAAAAGGATTTTTACAAGAGAAAGTAACATGCCACTCTGATTAGTTAATTTCCGAATCGAGTCCGAGAAAGTAAGAAGTGGTGGTTCTTCGTCTGAAGAGTACCTATCTAAGGTACTAAAAGACAATAAAGCCTAAACAAAAAACCGTAAAGACATATAGTATGACTAGAAATCCAGTCAAAGTAAAAGTAAGTTAATCAATAGCTAAAACAAAGTACAAGTGGTAGCGAGGGTATCCTTTTCCGTTAAGGTCGTATACAATTTGCATTTTACAAACCAGTAGAAGCGACAAACCAGTAAAAGCGTAAATTTTAATTAGAATTATTCCTTTAATCAAATACTAAAATTTAATAACGATGTGTAATACGTTACGTAAATTTAACCGTAACTTAGTATAGGCAGCAGCTCAACAATTTGGAGAGTGAGTCGTAGGCGGTACTCGATGTGTTAATTACAAAATAATTTAAAGAGCGCAAAAATGGGGAAATACTATAGATCCCGTAATATATTTTTATTGCAATGGCAACAATAAAATAGTATAAGATAAGAAATTATGTATATGATGATAAATAAATTCACTATCAGCACATCCTTGTGAGTAGGCAACACTTCATACACGTGGGTACATGACTTAATAGTATTACAATATGAGAATATAATTTAATAAACCAACCAATATTATAAGATTTATCACGTACAAGATTTGCAGACTAATTTTACATGGAACGACTACCGCACTGAATAATCATGGCAACCCTATACAATCCAAATCCTCGACGATTAACCACTTTCTACATATTTTAAATTTGTACTCTAAAACTTAGGTGTCGCTTCTTCAAGCTTTCTTTACTTGCATAGATTTTACACACCCGTGATAGTTTTACGTGTAGAAAACGCACTTTTGGCTTCGTAAACGTTTAGAACGTCTGAATGACAAATCTTAGCTACCACGTTAAAACTTAACAAAACCTCGCCTATTAACACCAGTACTCCTACAACAAATTTGAAGGTAAATGGAGATGATGTTTACTCAATAGTATGATAAAATCAACAACCCTTCCGAATAGAGCTTACCATAGTTTGAAGTCTAAAGATTTTCAATCAATAAACCGCTGTAGAAGGTAACCTAAAAAGCTTAACATTTGCAGGAAGAGGGGTTGCATGATGGTAACATACATACCGAAGGATTCATTAGCTCTCATAGTACAATTCCGGATTGTGTTCATTAAACGATCGTCATAATTTACAAGCAGAAATTTTGAAGAAAGAAAATTAAATCTAACCGCAAAACGTATAAATGCATCATACCTCAGCGGTTCATTCTATAAGCATCGGTTAATTTCATTTTTTAGTTTCAATATAAAGTGACTGGATAATGATTGATTTTGAAAGCATCCCTGAGTATTAAATTACTTGTATTCGCTTTGTAATTTTTGTGTAAAGTGTTAAAAGTGCAACAAAAGAAAAAAAGCTACATCACTCTAGCGTTGCCAACTGAATTTAAAGTGAACGCTGCAAAATATATACCGAGCGATGAGTAAAAAAGATGTTTAACATAACACATACACTACTGTATTGTGATAACTTAATCATAAGAATTTGAGTTATTGTTATTAGACAATATTGCTTACGTAACAACGATTTGTGTACAGTGTGTTGTCTACTTTACCTTTGTATTCATTTCTTGTTTACTAAAATTGTTTGTAAGATTTTATTGTATTTAAACTACTGATTTTTTTATTTGTTTAAGTTGCTCGGATTTAATTTTGTCTTTGTGTACTTGCGTGGAATTTTTTAGTTACGTGATGTAGTTGCTATTTTGAATTATTCTACCAGACGACATTAGTAGCGTTTATTTAGGTATGACGCCTTTATAAATTCCTCCATCCTAGTTAATTGGTCCATACCTTAATGTTTGACGAAATGAGATAGTTATCGTAGGTTTCACGGCATCAGGAACTCGTAGCAAAGCGTTTTGAAATTATATTTCCAAAAGAAAAGTTTGTAACAGGCTGTTGAATTTGTCGTTTAGGAGAGTATACTTTTCGCCAAATTCTTCAATGAGTATCATTCATTACAAAACAAAGTATTTTAAATTATATCAGAAAATAGTCATATCAAAACTAGCAAGAGATTAAATTTGTAATTTAAAAAAACTCAAAAACACTAAAGTCTTTTTGTTTAAACGCTGTTAGATTACAGTAATTAAGTTTTTGTTGTTTTATTCTAATCAAAATTTGTATTATTATTTAGCCATTTTTATTTATCGTTTTTAGTTGTTGCACAAATCTAAAAAATTGGCCCCACATTGGGCGCCAATGTAATATTTTTAACAATACATTTTTAAATTTACAAAACGCCAGATAGTTTTATAAAACTACAACGAGAAATAACTTTCTTCTTTATTGAACCGGTTGATTTATTTTATTCCGTCAGTAAACAAAATTAAGTTGTCGTAGATTCGTAAAATAGTTATTGAATTTTTTATAGTTTGCAAAAACAATGTTTTTATATAAAACATGTTAGTATTGAGTAAAGTAGAATACAGTAGCATTTCAAATCACTATCGGTTAAGCCTAGGTTTGCTTAGAATTGTTGTGCGTTGCGTTTGGTAAGCTTTGCATTTACACAAACGCAAACGTTGCGTTTTGTCTTTCTCTAAGCATCTTCGGCATAAACTGCTATTTTGTATTCTCATTTTCTTCAAATGTTAGTTAAGATTATGGTACCCCGCTATTAGCCCTGTGAGTTTTCTTAACCTTTGTTGACTTATACTTGATACTACAGTTTGAAAGGATCTGGAAGAAAAAGTTTGGGCTTTATCAGGGCGTGAGATATCTCACGCCCTGATGAAGCCCCTTACGAAAGTGTGCGAAACGTTGGCAACTTCGATTACAACAACAATGACACGGTCCAAACCCGGAAAACATTCTTATCTTAGTATAGATTCCGGCCGTGCAAGCTTTCACTATTACACTTCTAAAACTTGTTACGTGTACTCGGCTAAAGTGCGATCAATTACATGTAACTTAATTCACAGTAAAGAAAAGCAACGGCAGCTCTGATATCGGATAATGACGTGGATAAAACAACTAAAAAATCTAGCTTGTCTTTGATGTTTCGATTATAATTAGTTAAAAAAGGGCCACGGCAAAAAAAGACTACAGTTTCTTTATATAAATTGAAAAAAAACTTGCAGCTAGTCAAGTCCGGGGCTTAAATTAAATTACTTGTGGTAATAATTATATACTTAGTTACCATACATGTAATTGGCACTAAATTATATTAAGAAAGTAAAAGGATACTTGTGGTTCAAACTGTTGCTAGTACTAGTAACATTATTAACATCCCTAAAAACTGAACAATAAGTTTTGGTATCTTCTCGATTAACATATTCTGCTCGACGTAATTGGCATCGAAAACTTTCATAAATAGACACTGTTTCCAATTCACTGGAGATATTTCTCAAATAAAGAAGGATTTGACTTACGAATTTAGTATGTAATAGTACACAATCGAATGTAGTAAGTAGTAGTAAACAAATTCTCGAATTTAGCAAAGTAACGGTACATACATGTTAGAAATGACAAAAGAAAAGTAAATCTAACCGCAAAACGTAAACGTGCATCATACTTCAGCGATTCTTCCCACAGTCATCGATTAAATTTTCATTCGTGTTATGGCATAACATAAGCAAATGGCTGACTGTGTCACTTACATTTTGACGTGTCTTGCTTTTAGGGATGTTTTAATACATTTGTTTTATCTAATAACCAAAATAATTTGTATATGTGCTTTAAGTTTCTTTTCGACAATCTCTACATTGATCGTAACTTTAATATTTAAAGTATTCGTTCGACGATAAACACTACAAGGTTTAAATACTTCAACGTATTTCAAATTAAAAAACAATCGAGGACAAAAGTAATTTTGCGTTAAAAAATGAGAAAAAGAAATAAATAATGGCGTTAGATGAAGCTTAAGTAAAACGAATGTGAGGAAAATCCCCTATTTTCACATTATTATTTATAAATATTTTATGGAGTTTATATAAGATTTGAGTTCAAGGCATACAATTCACTGAATTTTATAACGTACGAGCGAAAGAGATTCATTATATTTTGCACTGCGAAATTGACTTTATGCTTTGGTTTTATAAAAAGATCGACACGAAAGTTTAAATTTATTTTAATAGTGCAAAACCGCGTTTTTATTTTTCCTGTCGGCACGAAGTATAAATTTTATAACGTCGTAAGAATTTATGTTTTGTTACCGTGTGTTCATTTTTTTTTCTTCTTGGTTTAAAACAATAAATTTATTGTTTTAGTGCTAGTTTTTTATCTCGGTGTAGCATCTTTACGTCTTTGATTTGTTATATGGCAATGGAGCTTATTTTGAAAGTTCCATTGGTTCGAATGTTTTTTGATTTCAATCGAGTTTCTTTTTTCAAAATCAGCGTGAATAGGAATTTTCGTTTAGAAAACTTTGTTAAATAATTTATATTTTAAAAATAACAAACATTTAATAAATGTATTCCTTAAATGTACGTACGTACGTTCTGTGGAAGTTGTATAAGTTTGTTTAAGCTTCAAGTATTTGAAATGTTTTACGTTTCAAATTCAATCTTTGATGTACTTGGCTAAATGTTCTAAAAAGTTGTAAATATTTACTATACAAGTTACAACAAAACAAATGCAAATGTTTATTAATCCATTTATACACTTAGCGTTTGTCTTTCGTGTTTTTATTCTTTTCGTTATATATTTACTCATAGTTCTATGTATATGTTGTGTGTATATTCAGTTTTATGTGTTTGTTGATGTTATGTAACCCTCCTCGTATACCATCCTCATTTTACATAGGTAAACTAACTGTGAAAGTTTCGCTGAGGTATGAATTAACTTCTATTTTTACGACGCGATTTAATTTTTTTGTATTCTCATAGCAAATTGTGTCATCGCCATGTGTCTGCCTCTTTGGAATTGTAAATGTTTGTTAAGTACATATTTAAGTTGATAACTAGGAGCACGTATGAATGCAAACATTGAATACAAACAAAAATCTTAAGGATTAATTTGAGGTCAAGTTCATGGGGTATTTGTGAGAATCATCTGGAAAATTTAGTGGCACACCTGCGATTGAATCTACAAACAAGTTAGTTGGAAGCTTGGCGCATTCTGTTTAATATATTCAATGGATGAACTATGCGCAACATTGTGATATAGCTGTTTATTACCTTTTTCAGCAATTTTAGAAGGTTGGTTTAGATATGCCATTAGCTAATTGCATGTCAAAAAAACCGTTAGTAATCTTTTTTTATTATTTCATAATTTGTGTTGGGTCAAACGTAGATACAAGCAATATATGTTGTTATGATTAATTCATGCAGGTTTGCTTGTCTAAATTATTAAAAGTTATCAACGCTGTGCTATGCTTCTGATTGCGTAATCGCTAGTTTTGCATTGATTTATTTTGTTTGTTTGCTTATTAAATTATATTCTAATACTCTATACTATTAAGTCATGCACTTACGTGTGTAAAGTGTTGCCTACTCATAAGAATCTGCCGATACTGAATTTATTTATCGTCGTATCGATAATTTGTTATCTTATACTTTTTAATTATTATTGTCAATTTTGCTGCCATTGCAGCATATATTTGTTGTTATACCTTGTGTTGTGCAATTTGTTTAGTCTCAGTGTTTTCCAGATGTATACGAGATCTGTAGTTGGTATTTCCTCGTTTTGGCGCTCTTTCACTTAATACTTATAGTTGTCTTTACCTAAATGTATATTTGTTTTTATCGTTTCTATCTAAACTGTAGCGGTACTGCATCGGCCTTACGTTCATACATATCATCTGGCGACGACATATTTTGTAACTCGCAAGGCACGCGTGAGGCACGTAGAAAAATTGTCTCAAGCACGTGGAATGTTCGAAAACCTTGTAGTGCATTATGGCACTGGAACAACATCGGCTGCCTAGGGGACCGCCAGCGCCAGTAAGAAAAACTCTGAAATCGACTCCCCTCCCATATGTTTATTGTATTCTTACACTATTCTAAGATACGGCACGTCAACTTTACGTTTCGTTTCTGAATTTTACCTCTTGACATGACCTTTACACTAACAAATGAACTTGTTAAAGTCATAATTTTATTGTCTACGCACTTCACCGAGATGATTTTATTGTAGTAGCTTTGATCTGTTTTGAACGGACTTGAGTTTTCTTCAATAGTTTATTATTTACCACGTTTAGTTTACAATAATGCAAAACATTTTACCCGCATTTGTCAAACAATGCCCCAACCTAGTCAATTATAATCACGTGCCCATTATGTAATTTGCAGTATAGCTCTACAACTTTTATAAAACACTGCTATTTATGTTGCTTGTGAGTCACAATACCAATAAAAGGTGTCCGGGTAAAACATAAGCTCGTAAGTTGTTACAAGCTCCTTTTTGTTTACGCACCTTGCACGGTCGGTTCGTTATAGAATTTAAACAAATGGTATTTGGAAAAATCGTGTGATCCAAGCGACAAACATTTTTATGGGCGCCAGATCAATGTCTTGCTGAAGCAGCTCTTGTTTGATCATTACAAAAAGTTCAAAGCTTGCAAAAAATATTTAACAAAACAGAATTAACAACAAATTAGATTTATTTAACTTATACAAGTCAATAAAATTATGTATAAACTTGGTACACACAAAAAATTAATTAATTAGTTGTCAAATTTGGGTATAAGAACCTCGGAAACATCGACAACTTAAAATACATCACTAAAATTCAAAACATCTAAATTTTCTTTTAAATAATTAAATCACTTTGGTATGGAAGCATGTCGTCATCGGCGATCGATCTCAGTCGGTCCCCTTTGGTACCGGAGACGCACCTTTAGCGTGCACGCTGGGACCCTAAAGATGTGGAACTATGCCTAGTCAGGACGACGTCAGAGAAAACCCTGAGGGAGGTCCGCAGTTATTCTGACGTGCAAATTAATTGTCAGATTGTCTAGCAGCTGGCTCCCTCCGAAGTTTTCCTCAGGATAGCTGGCACTCGCATCTTGATAGTCTTATGCGGTGAAGCGAATTATTAGAACGAATCGGGGTCGACCTCTATCTATTCTCAAACTTTAAATGTGTGAGATCTCCGGCTTGCTCGATTAACGAAAGCGTGAGATCGGATCTAGAGTGCCAAGTGGGCCAATTTTGGTAAGCAGAACTGGCGTTGTGGGATAAACAAAACGTAAAGTTAAGCTGTTCTAGCATTAAATGTAAACTGATTACATATTAACATGCGATAAAATTATGTTACACAATCAGTAAAGAAAAAATTACCAAAGTTATAATCTACTAAATCTTACCGTAGTGACAAGGTTTACTGAGAATAGTAATAAAATTTGACTTACGCAAATCCGGTGTTGAACACTAAGAAAACGTTTTTTCAAAGGTTTGCCTGTAATTAAACTGCCCAACAATCGTGTCAATATAGATACTCACCAAAATTTGATTTTCTACAAAAGAATAAGGTTAACAATTTATGAAGAAAATAATTTCATCGTTTGTTGGTATTGTGTATAATTACTTTGCAATGACGGAACCAATCACCGAGGACTTATGATAACCATCTTGTGGCCATTGTAGAAGAGTCGAGTACTTGATTGGTGCTTTGTAATTAAATATATGTAGATAAAATAGGTACTCGAGTGTTTGCAACTCACCAAAAGGTGCTTTGAACCTAAAAGGTTAAATCCAAAATTAGACCTGAATGGTTACATTAGCAAAGGTCATAGGTACTAGTTAAAAAATTGTCATTCAACTAATAAAGTTAGGTTGAGGAAATTGATTAGTTCTTCAATTTGCATGCTAAACCTAATGTAAAGAACCGATCAGTAGACACAGAACAAAACAACGAAGTTGTAAATAATTAAAATGTGAATAATGTGGCGCGTCTAATTTTAAAAACTACAAGTCTAGATCGCGTAATAAAAACTTCTATTTGCTTTACTTATAAAGTGTGTTACGTATCACTATTGATATGGTTTTACATTTTAGTATTGTAACAACTAGCCACGTCATTAGACGCGGACACCACTGGTTGGATATATTTTGGTTTCGAGTATACTTAAGTTTTTATTTGTAGTTAAAGCCAATATACAACGTCAAATGTAAGCTTACACTCTTCGTTCGGTTGAAAAATGATAATAATGAAGCTGTTAACGCCGCTTTATGGCAAACATTGTGTTCATTATTGAATTTGTACGGGACTGTGCTAAGTGCGCTCCATGTGCTTGATACTCTCAATTTCAAATAAGACAAACCAAATCCTTTGAATGTTGAGGTTACTTTTAGAGCCTTGGTCACTCACGCCTCCTTTTGTATGCTGTGCAAATGTAGTCACAATTTGTATGCTTTTGCAGAATTTTAACAGCTTTCAGTCACAAATAGGATTTCAACGGTCAAAGAGCTGAGTTTGTGCTTCAACTGTCTCAGTAAAGTTCATTCAGTACCACAATGTTCCTCTAAATTTAACTGTTGTACGTGTAGGAGAAAGCATTACTCATTGTTGCACAAAGAGCCGACCGTTGCATCGCCGTCGCTTTTGGACACCGCGACATCAAACTATTTTAGAATTTGTTTTGAACACAGTTTAGGCTTTTTTACCTACCGCTTAGGCAAATATTTCTGTTTGTGACGGAAATGTTTTCTCTGTACGTGTCTTATTCGACTCTGGTTCTTAGTCTAGTTTCATAATTTCTAATGTATGTAAGAAAACTTAATCTTCTACACAAGGCAGTCAACGTCAGTGTGACTAAATTATCTACGACCAGTCCTCAGGTTTATTCAAAGTCCGACGTTCCGGTTCAAGCTTGTACTTCTTCCTTTAACGTGAATTTTCAACTTTCGAAATGTTGGGAAGTTTAACAATACCCTGTTGAAAGGGCTTATTCACAGAAAGACAATTCTTGCAAATCTCTTTTTGTACAGAATTCTAAACGTGCTGCTAATGACCGATTTATCTTGCAGATTCTCTTAAGAAAGTCACTGTCACTTCTAGGATTCATTGCAAATGGCCACCAAGCGTTTTTTTCTTTAGAAAAGCTATTCCAAGGTAATGACTCTCTGCGTAAACTATATGCCTCATTTATGGATGAGTACGAGCGGCTGGGACACATGACGAAAGTTGTTCCCGCTTCTTCTGAAAATTCTTTTTATATGCCTGATCACGGCGTTCTGAAGGAAAGTAGTTCAAATTACGACGGGTCATTCCTTAAACGATTTACAAATGATTGGTCTTATAATACAACAAGAACAAGAACAACAAGATTTTGGTGAGATTCAGAAAATTTTGTTATGCAATATCTGCCGATATTGAAAAGATGTATCGACAGGTCCTCATTGATTCTATACAAAGGCCATTGCAACGCATTCTTTAGCGTCCGACGCCGCAGTCTTCTCTTGTGACGTACAATCATAATACCGTAACGTACGGTACAGCTTCGGCTTCTTTCTTAGCCACTCTTAGCCTAGGAATCGACGCAGAGATACTCGTCCCGAAGTTTCTATGGTCATCAGAGTGAATTTTTATGTGGATGGTCTTTTAACAGTTTGCGACTCTTTAGATTTCGTTCGAGATTTATGTCAGAGCATCCAAGCTATGTGTATGCAAAATCGTTTTAAATTACGTAAGTGGATTTCCAGCAAGTCTCAAGTACTTGACAAAGTTGACATTTACCCAGATCTACATGAGTTTGGCTCCCACAAAAATCTTCTCACGTTAAGATTGTTGTGGCAGTTTAAACTGGTAATCTTATGTTTTTAATTTCAGTTCCGTCTATCACAACTGTTACTAAGCGGGCTATAATTTCAAACATTGCTCAAATTTTTGACTCTCTGGGACTACTGTTTCTTTGTACGATTTTAGACAAAATGCTGCTTTAGCTGCTCTGGTTGGAAAGACTCTTTTGGGACGATCCCGTTCCAAAGCACATTTTTGAAAAATAGAATTTGTTTTGTAATAATTTTTGAATTTTCAATGATTGCTGTATCCCAACGCATGTCGTATGGTCAAGTTCGACATCGATTGAACTACATGGCTTCTCAGATGCTTTGATGCTTGGATATGGCGCGTGCATTTATTTGAAGTCTTTTGATGATAATGACGATTCATGTTTGATTACTGTGTGCTAAATTCAATGTTTCGCCATTAAAACCACTTACGATTTCAAAGTTAGAGCTGTGCACTGCTATCTTGCTTTCGAGGCTTTTTTTTGTTTTTATTAGGCGCTGAATATACAGTTCACGTGATGTTTCTTGTGAACGGATTCTACAATAATTCTTAGTTTGTTGAACACGCCCCAAAACCTCATGAAAACTTTTGTTTGCAATAGAATTTCTGATAATCAGAAACCGACTTCGAGTTGTATATGGCGCCACGTTCCAAGCAAATCTATCTAATCTAGCATATTTATTCTGTAGAGGTCTCTGTCCAAGTCAATTGGTTCATTATTTACTTAGGTGAAAAGGCCCGCATTGGTTACAATTCGATAAATCGTATTGGCCTTCTGCAAATCTTCAATTGCATCAGCTCTTTCAGAGCCAAAACGTTCAGTTATTTGCTTTTATACGACCTCCTTTCCCATATCAAAATTCTAAAATTCAAACTGTGGCAGCTTATTGCTTACGTTTTATTGATATCTGTTGCAATCCGCGTTTTTCAAGACGATTTGGTTCCTTTTCTTGTCAGGAGTTACAAGAGTCTACTAATAAGTTTATAAATATTTTTTAAAGTCGAATCTTTTCTGATGAACCCAAGGCTGTCAATTGTCATCGGAACCCTTAACCGTCTGGCACTATTTGAATTTTGCATCCGTTCTTGGATTTTATCGGCATTATTCGTATTGGAAGCAGGCTACATAATTCAAATTATAACTTTATGAAGATTCATCTTGTTATAATTTCTAACAAAAATCATCTTCAACTCTCATCATGAGATCCATTTATTTGCAACATCATCACCCCGGACCTCAGTTACTTCTTGCCATTGCCTGGGAACAATATTGGATTAATAATAGCCGTAATCAAGACAAAAAAGTAGTCCACGCTCTTGTCAGATGTTTTAAATTTTCTGTTAAAACTAGCAACTCAATTTTGGGATCTCTCCCAGTTTTGTGCATTCAGTTTGCATTACCATTTGATAACGTAGGGGTCGATTATGCAGGTCCGATTACTATTAAAAAACGCGAGTCGAGGCGGTAAGACGTCCAAATCATATTTATGTTTATTTGTCTGCTTTGTTACCAAAGTGGTTCATCTTATGTTGGTCTCCATTTTGTCTACGAAATTTTTTTTGTGGTTCTACGGAGATTTGTTGCTCAGCCGGCAAATATACATTCATATAATGGTGCCAATTTTGTTGGAGCTAATTCTGCTTTAAAGGGACTCTGAGAGTTTCTCGGTTCACAAAATGTGGCGATTTCTAAAGCGAACGCTCGCGAAGGAATAATTTGTGATTTTATTCCTCCTCACTTTCCACACTTTGGTGGGTTGTGGGAAGCTGGTGTCCTATCAGTCAAATATCACTTAAAGAGAGTTGCTGGCAACTTGATTTTAACGTATGAGGAGTTGTCTACCTTTTTTTGTCAAATCGAAGTCATTTTGAACTCCCGTACGTTACTCCTTTTATCTCAAGATTCCAACGAGTTAAGTCATTTGACCTACGCCAATTTTTTATTGGGCGCACTCTAACAGCTGTACCTAAACGTGATTACGCTTCAATTCCTGCTTCAAGAATTTCAACATTTCAAGCCATTCAATCCGCGCACTATCATTTTTGGGAACGATAGAAGAAGGAATATGTCTCTAAGCTCCAAGGCCGCACCAAGTGGCAATCAAATAATTCTGAACTGCAAGTCGATACTCTAGTATTAATGAACGATGATAACCAAGTTCCTTTCCACTGGAAATTAAGAAGAACCCAGAATTTACACCCAAGCTTTGACAGAGTTTCTCGTGTAGCTTTCATATACAGGCCGTGTAATTTGCTAATGATTTTCAAAAAATCGCTTCCTACCTTTAGGTAGTAGTGATGTTCGTGATTGGCATCGCAGTGGTAGTGCGATTTAAAGTGTTAAAAACTTGAGATTTTATGATTTAATTGAGATATAGAATCTTTAAGTTAAATGGTATCTTACCTTTGCTTATCATATTACTGTTTTGCTATTGTTGAAAGCCTAGTCTTTCAAAGCTGGGAGAATGTTAAGGCAGTTTTATGCCAACCATTGTGTTCATTATTATTTGTTTTTAATTACCGGCCTGTGCCAAGTGCGGCTCATGTAAAAAAGATTAGGTTAAGATTAATGAGTTTTATAATTTTTATTATTATTGCAATTGGTCGAAAGCCATTTTTATTTTTCTATTCATTACTGATAACTGGTGTATGATGGGTAATAAAAGGTTTCCATCTTGTAAAAATGTTAAAATGTAGACGTTTTTAAAAAACACTTAAGATCATGTATTCCATTAAAAGAAAAACAAAATCGCTATACATTAGAAAGTTGTTTAAAAAACAACAAACGAACAGAAGCAATATATTTACTGATACTTACATAAGAAATTTCGTTTGTGTAAGTCGTCTTTAATACTAATTTAAACGTAAATATAACCAAGTTATATGAGAGCTAAACCCCTTGCACATAGACACAGAAGCGCCATGGAAAAAAGAGCGGTCACGCAGGTTAAAAAACAAGGTACATAATAAAGAAGGAAAGAAACTGATTGACCTGACGAGGAGCAATAACAATAGACTACAGCATCGTAAACAAATTGGTAGAGCAAAGAATAGAGAAGTTTATAGTGGGAGAGAGAACCTAATCAGATTATCAACTTTTGATAATAGAACTGCAAGAGACAGAAAAAAGGATAACAAGGACAGACGACGAGAAGAAAATTAAGAAGATTACGACGTGGAAAGAAGAAAATATCATAAGATACAAGAACACTTTTGATGACTTAATCGGCAAAAAGAGATAGAAAATATAGAACTGACAAAAACGGTAGATGAGTTCAATATAGGACTAATTAAAGAAGAAAGAAAAAAATGGCGGGATAAAGACTATACAGAAAAAAAAAACAAGAAAACTACTGAGAATATGGAAGAAACAAGAGAGCAGCATCGAACTCTACTTAAAGTCAATGAAAGAATACAAGGACATGTGTTATAACAAAAAACAACACTGGAATAAACAGGAACTAAAAGAAGATAACCAAAGAACAGTACCTTTAAAAATAAATATTAATAAAAGAAAGAAATGCACAACAATTCTACAAGAAATAAGAGCAGAAGACTGGAAAGCGTTTTTTTATGAAATTACTGGAGGGGAGTGATACAAAAAGAACAATAGAGAATGACGACCAGGTGAAAGTGGCTGATGAAATATTCAATAAGGAAATTGACAAGAAAATAAGTAAACTTAAGTAAAATAAAGCAATTGGAACAGATAATATACCTAACGAAGCTCGGATTAACCTATCAGAAATAAGAAAGCAAATATTAGGAAAAATCGAAATCTAACTAAACACTTCTCAAAAGTTAGGTAATCAACTAGTGAATCAAGCCAGATTCCAAACTCAGAAAAGGTAAGAAAAAAACGATAAACTTGAAAAAGCAAGCGAAAATCTAACAAAGAACCACTACAGAGTTAGGTAATCAACTTGTGAACCAAGCCAGATTCTAAACTCCACTGAAGTGACTTAAAAAGAAATAGTCGTATATAAAGAAGGAGTACCGTCACGGCTGGTTAAGCTCGACTCTGATTGGGTTACGGTTGAACGAGGGCGTGTTTCTGATAAAGGACTGGTGACCGGGAACCAAAGAGGGGATAGCTCGAAACCATGATCACGATTGAAGTTCTTGGGGTGTTTGATGATTTCTATGCTCTCTCGAAATTTCTTGTTAAAAAAGAATGGAGATTTGGCAATCACCGAAACGTTATCAAAATCTATCTTGTGACCTATAGTGAAATGATGTTCAACAACCGGAGACTTAGAAATATGCCTTTTCTTTATACAACGATCATGTTCTGAAATGCGAGTAATGACGGAACGACCGGTCTCACCAATGTAGACTAAACCACATGAACAAGGAATTTGGTATACACCTTGGGATGAAAATGTAGGAAATTTGTCGTTGGGAGAAGGAAGAATCTGAGAGATTTTGCCTGTCGAGTTGAAAATAGGTTTGATACCATTCTTACGAAAAAGTTTCTCTATTTGATCTGTAACCTTGTGAATGTAGGGTAAAAAAGCCAATTTCGGATTGGATTCGGGAGTAGAAATGTTTTTAGGTAATCGAGTACGTGGACGTAGACGATTAATAACTCTATGAGTATCGCGCTTCATATAACCATTGTTCACTAAAGTTCTAGTAAGATGATAGAGTTTCAAATCTAGATTTCAGGTTGACAAATAGAAAAAGCACGATGAACCAAAGATTCAATAACAGAACGTTTCTGTGCAGGATGATGATGAGACGAAGCATGAAGGTATCTATCAGTATGGGTGGGTTTGTGATAAACAGAATGGCCCAGAAGTCCGTCGGGCTTACGAGTCACCCAAACGTCAAGAAATGGGAGAGAACCATTACTTTCGATTTCCATAGTGAATTTGATATCCAAGTGTTGATTGTTAAGATCATTATGAAACTTAGACAATTCGAGATGACCATAAGGCCAAACAATAAACGTGTCGTCAACATACCTAAACCAAACTTTGGGTTTCAATATTGATGATTCCGAAGCAACCGTTTCAAAAGATTCCATAAAAATGTTAGCTACAACAAGTGATAGAGGAGAACCCATAGCAGCACCAGAAACCTGTTCGTAAAACTTGTTATCAAATTGGAAGTAAGTAGAGGATAGACACTTATCAATAAGAGGGACCAAACTCATGTCCTTGCCATGTTGAGACAGAATCGGTTCGATGATAATAAGCGAATTCTTAATAGGAACTTTAGTAAAAAGCGAACTGATATCAAAACTCACAAGAAGATCTTGGGGTTCAAGTTTTATAGTTTGTAGACGTTGAATAAAATGCTAAGAGTTGAAGATATGAGAAGAGGTTTTACCTGTAAACTCGCAAAGAATGTTGGACAAGAACTTGGCTAGCTTGTAGGTGGGAGATTCGATAGTACTAACGATAGGTCGAAAGGGAATACCTTGTTTGTAAATTTTTGGAAGTCCGTATAGGTGGTTTGGAATCTGAAGGAGTAAGTCGACGTTTAGTTTCAGCAGGGAGATTGGAAGATTTGATGATTTGGTTGACCTCACGTTCAATCCTCGAATTGGGGTTACGAGTTAGAAGAGCGTACGTATTCTCAGACACAATAGAATGGATTTTCGCAACATAATCAATATGGTTCAAGAGGACAGTAGCATTGCCTTTGTCGACTGGAAGAACAATAAAATAAGGGTTCTTACGAAGACTTTTTAGGGCTAACTCTTCCGACCTAGAAATGGTGGGTTTAGGAATTTTAGATGATTTAAGGATTTTGCAGTGTTAATACGAATGGGATCTGAGATGTGGCTAGGAAGATGTCTTATAGAAAACTCAACAGCACATAAAATATCTTCTTTAGGAATACGTTTGGGAGCAACAGCTAAATTCAAACCCTTAGATAGCACCGATTCCTGTTCTGAAGTGAGGACCAAACTAGATAAATTAACAACCGTCTTTAAAAAGTTAGTAGTTGATAAAACCTTACGATCCTTGGATTCCAATATTTGAAACTTTTTGAGATGACTTCAGTGGTTAGTCGTAGAGTGGTATCAGACTGCTGGTAAGTAAAGTTGTCAAAAAGATTCCAATCATCCGGGGAAAGAGTGTTGGCCAACTCAAGATGAAGTAAAAGAGTTGTTGTCAAGGACTTGAGTTTGGTTCCTCTTATTGATAGGTGTCTATCCTCTACTTATTTTCAATTTGATAACAAGTTTTACGAACAGGTTTCTGGTGCTGCTATGGGTTCTCCTCTATCACCTGTTGTAGCTAACATTTTTATGGAATTTTTTGAAACGGTTGCTTTGGAATCATCAATATTAAAACCCAAAGTTTGGTTTAGGTATGTTGACGACAAGTTTATTGTTTGGCCACATGGTCATCTCGAATTGACTAAGTTTCTTCATCATTTTAACAATCAACACTTGGATATCAAATTCACTATGGAAATCAAAAGTAATGGTTCTCTCCCATTTCTTGACGTTCTGGTTACTCGTAAGCCCGACGGACTTCTGGGCCATTCTGTTTATCGCAAACCTACCTATACTTACAGATACCTTCATGCTTCGTCTCATCATCATCCTGCACAGAAACGTTCTGTTATTGCATGTTTGTTCATCGTGCTTTTTCTATTTGTCAACCTGAAAATCTAGACTCGGAACTCGGTCATCTTACTAGAACTTTAGTGAACAATGGTTATATAAAGCGAGATATTCATAGAGTTATTGTTATATGGTATCAAACCTATTTTCGACTCGACAGGTAAAATCTCTCAGATTCTTCTTTCTCCCAAGGACAAATTTTCTACACTTTCATCTCAAGGTGTATACCAAATTTCTTGTTCATGTGGTTTAGTCTACTTAACCGGTCGTTCCGTCATTACTCTCATTTCAGAAGATGATAGTTGTATAAGGAAAAGGCATATTTCTAAGTCTGCGGTTGCTGAACATCATTTCACTACAGGTCACAAGATAGATTTTGATAAGGTTTCGGTGATTGCCAAATCTCCATTCTTTTTCAACAGGAAATTTCGAGAAAGCATACAAATCATCAAACACCCCAATAAGTTCAATCGTGATTATGGTTTTGAGCTATCCCCTTTTTGGTTCCCGGTCATTAGTACTTTATCAAAAACACACCCTCGTTCAACCGTAACCCAATCAGAGTCAAGCTTAACCAGTTACTTCTATGGAGTTTAGAATCTGGCTTGGTTCACAAGTTGATTACCTAACTCTGTAGTGGTTCTTTGTTAGATTTTCGTTGGCTTTCTCAAGTTTATCGTTTTCTTCCGTACTTTTTCTGAGTTTAGAATCTGGCTTGGTTCACAAGTTGATTACCTAACTTTTGAGAAGTGTTTAGTTAGATTTCGGTTGCTTGTTTGAGTTCTTCGATTTCTCTCGCGCCCTGATGAAGACCCTTACTAAAGTGGGCGAAACGTTGGCAACTTTGGTTACAACATTGACACGGTCTAAACCAGGAAGACGTTCTTATCTTAGTATAGACTCCGACCGTGGAATCCTTCGCTATTACATTAGGAAAAATCTTGAACAAAATTTGGCAGCAAGGAAATACACCAACGGAATGGAAAAAAGGGTAAATTTATACTACATTTAAGACGGGAGAAAGGCTGGACCCGAGAAACTATAGAGACATTACCTTGTTTAATGCGATTCAGGATAGTTACGTGGAAACAATTAATGTAATTAGAAACGGTGGAGAGAAACTGACTTTTTGAACAGTAAAACGATTAAAGCAAGGATGTCCTTTAAGTTTTCACCTTTTATATAGCGGATATGGAAAGGCACTTGTGCAGAGAACACGCAGGAAGAGTAATAGTAGGCAATACAAAAATACTCGCAGCAACTTACGCACACAATATAGTACTATTGGCAAATAAATCAGAAGAAATCAAGGCTTTGATAAGAAGTTTCGAAAAATACTTGCAGAAGAAAGAATTAACATTGAACGTAAAAAAATCAAAAATAATGGAGTTTCGGAGAGGTGGCGGCAGAAGGAAAAATAAAGACTGGAGATGGCATAACAAAAATATAGAACTTGTAAGAGAGTTTAAATATGTAGGATATTATTTTTAACAGAATAACGGACTAGAAACTGGAAATTCGTAAAGAAAAAAGCAATAGAATGGAAGGTGAAAAACGCGGAGGATGGAAATTACCTGGCGGAAGTGTGGCGAGGTATTAAGAAAGATGAACAAAGAAATGAAATAACAAAATAGGCGGAGAAAAGGAAAGAACTGTACAAAAGCGTTGGGATGTACTTGGAGGAAAAAAGAAGAGAAAGAAGAAAAGAAAAGCTGGAGAAGTAGGTTACAAAGAGAAAGAAAGAAAAACACTGTCAGAAAAAGAAGGAAAAACAAAGAAAAAAGAAATTGACAGCAGAATAATAATACCAAAATACCTAAAAATAAAAGGAAACCCCAGATTAATAGCTAGATTTAGATGCGGCAACCAAGCAAAGGGCGAAAGAATCTGGGGCAAGAAGGAAGAGAACGGTTGTAGATTGTGTGGTAATGACTCCGACACAATGGTGCACCTACTATGGCTTTGTAGGAAGTTAAAGCAGACGTGTGTCTGGGTTCTACACGGAGATGGGAGAGAAGAAGGATGGACAAAGAAAGTCTTAGACGGTTGAGGAGGAAGAGAAGAAAGGTTTGTCTATATGATAGTTGTTTGCTATATCATACTTCTTCTTGGATAGTGGGATCGTATCTACTCTTGGTGTCTCCGAGCCCGAGATTTTGCAAGTACAACGGAGTGGCGCCTATTGTGTTAGTTTGGTTGAACAGGAGGTAATAATGGCTTCTGCATGTGAACCGTTATGTAGTTTAGCAAAAACTGACTTCTTATTGTTAGATATTCTCGTTTTGTTACTTATTGTTTGTTCCTATTATTTATCCTTTTTGTCTACTTTGCTTTTATCTTATTATTCCAATAGGTTTTATTTCTATAAAGAAAAATTTGTTGAAGAAACACAAACATTTTAATTCTTTTTCTACAATGCGACTTTTGCATTATTTAATATGCGATCAATATTGAACAAAGAGACACAACATTAATTAATAGTTACTGTAAAGCAGTTTTGTCGTAGTTAAAACGGTGGTTACAATCCAATTCAATACGCATTACACAACGCATTGTTTACCTTCTGCATTTGAATTTCAATAATCGCCTATACGAGTATATATAGATGTAAACACAAAAATAAAAATAACGCAGAATCGTGTAAAGAAGTAGAAGCTGAGTATTTACATAAGCATCCTGATACGATAAAACGCATCAAAAAGGAAGAAATTCGAAAGGAAAAATCGCTCGAAATCCCATTTGGACGTGTACACTACAGCATCAAAAAGAAATGCGAACTTTAATAATTGTGTTTATTGTTTCGCAAAATTAAATTGTAGCGATATTCGATTAAATATAAACAACAATGAATTGGCATGTTATAAATTATTCGTTTCGCAACATTTCCACCTGACAAATGCGATTCGCAGCTTTGTTCGTTGCCAAAATTATTCTTGTACATTATCGTTTATCAAATAAATTTAATTAATGCAAAAAGTGCTAACTGGCAGGATTACGAAATTGCACCTGTTACTCTTAGAGTTTCGGTTAAATTGAAAACGTTAATGGTATTACAGCTACCTGTAAAGGTAAAAACGAATTAAAATTTTCGACAGTTATTCAACTATTTATTACTGATATTTATGGGAATTGTTACTTTGTTGTGTTGGGAAAATCGATTCATTTCTCATACTTATAACAACGGCAAAATATTTTGCGTAGTATAATTGTTAAAAAAATGAAATTGATACAGTTGATTTTGTATTGATACACTAAAGCGGTTGAGATTTGAGAACAAGCCTTAAAAATTGATTTTTAGATATAAAAGAATTGTGTAATTTTCTTTGTAATTTGTGCTTGAACAGTCTGCTGAACAACGATTTCAAATTAGCTAAACAGACCATTGTGGTTGTTTTCCGCATGTGTCAGTAGCAATAAGAAACGTAAAAGTAATAGAACATAAACTATTTGTTACATAAAATAGGAATTTAGATTTGCAAAAAATGTCTCAGTTCAGGACTTTGTTATAAACCAAGAAAAATTACCGAAACGTTTGCGAAGTTGTTGTCGGCTTTGAGAACATTCACGAACGGATGTAGAAAATTCTCGAAAAGATAGCGGAAATGTATAAAAGCGGTTCAAACGAATCATAAGGCAGTTATTCAAAGTCGAAAGTGTTAAGAAGATATAAAGTCTTAAGCTTTCGCGGTTGTTATGTTTATGAATATAAGCGACTTTCGGCTTAGACACCCAGACTTAGGCTTGGTCCTAGTCTCTCCTTGAGAGCCAAAACAAGAAGTAGAACTTCGTCTTTGCCGTATTGTTGTTCGTGAACCCAAACAAACTGACGACAAGACATTACAGCTTGCATCTTCAGAGTGGTAAATGTCACTGAAGGAAAACGTGTAAGTTACGATTTTTATACCAATAGCGATTAACGTGATTAACGGATTTTTTCTCTCGGTTACCGCTTGACTGACTTTGTTATTACTCAGAGTAAGTGTTTGTATTCTTTACAAAAAGTTTGATGTTTGTCTTAGAGGATATAATTGGTAGCCAAGTCTTAAACCGTTTTCTCGGTTTATGTTACATGGATCTTTTTCTATTTCCACAGCTTCGCGGATTAGTCTAGGAAAGTAGAAAGGAGTTCTAGCAAACACTTTAGTTTGATCAAAGTTCAGTGTGTGTCCTTGGTTCCACACGTGTTCTGCTACTGCTGATTTAGTAACTTTGCAGTGTTTGCGGTCAGCCATATGTTTTTTTACTCTAACTTCAATAGAGCGTCCCGTCTGTCTTATATAACTTAACCCACAGGAACAAGGAAGCTTGTAAACTTCGGCATGTTTTAGAGCCCCTTGTTTGTCTTTAGCAGATGTAAACCAAGTGTGCAGGGTATCCTTAGTCGTAAAAACAGTTTTAATATTATGTTTCTTTAGCACCTTGCAGCTAGTAAGAGGTGATAAGTATTCTTTGACTTTTGGATTTATTGCTCTTTTTAAGATTAATAACTTGCGTATAACAAAAGAAGTTATCCTAGTTAGCTTTGACGTAGTATCTCTTTTTACTAACGTCTCGGTCGACGAAGTGTTGTTTTTGCTCAAGGAGAGAATTACTGAAGAAGAAGTTCTGCTCATCGAACTCTGCCTTAAAAATACTTATATCAGTTATAACGACAACTTGTTTAAACAAGTAGAAGGAGCGGCCATGGGTTGACCGCTTTCTCCAATTATAGCTAATATTTACATGGAGTATTTTGAAACTGAAATTATCAAAAATTTTGAGTTAAAACCAAAAACTTGGTACAGACATGTTAATGATACGTTTGTTGTGTGGCCTCATGGCAAAGATAAACTAAATCAGTTCTTTCAACATCTAAACTCTGCACATGATAGCATTAAATTTACTATGAAGTTAGAACATGTAGTGATTGGGTTCGGGTTGATCCTGTAGTTCGTATTCAAAAAAAAACTATCATGTTACTTAACTACCGTTTTATTTGTAATCTTCACAAATCTTCACGTTCTCTTACATCCTACTCATTCCTTCTCTCTACTATATCTGATTTTATACTAATCTACATTGGCTTTGTGAAAGATGATTGAACTTTTACAGGAAATGAATTAACGCGAATTTAAAGAATTGCTAACGTTTTACTGTATTGGCGGCAACCGATGCTCAATACAGTTCAATACCTTATTGCAGGTTCAATAATCTTACATGTCAGCAGTCTACACATTTATTACAATACTACAATTTTAACTAACAAAAATATATAATTAATTCTTACTCTACAAACATAACAGCAGTCTGCTACAAGCTTATAGGTCTTACGAACCTTGCACGGCCAACTCACACTCTCGGAGATAGGGGAGGTTCAAGTGAATAATAATTAAGGGCGCCAGATCTTTTATAATTAACACTTCTGTCTCGATCAAAACAGACGGTCCAAGCCTGTAACGATTTTTTAGGTTCGTAATCCTTGTTACTCTGATATTCGGGTAACCACAATAAAAGAGAAATGTATGTTACCAAAAAAAGAAATATTAAACAGGTATAAAAACTTTAATTTAGTAACGTAGATTATTAACAAGAGTATATCTAATTCTTAATCCATAAATGCCAGAAGTATCGGCAACACACAATACATAAGTTGAGTCGAAGTAAATAGCGAAGAAAATTTCGTAATAAATATCGTTTATACACAGCATGCGATACACACAAAGTAATTACTGAAACTACCTTAATGGTATTGAAACAATGATCGTAATTTCGGAAATTAACATAAACAAAAGTTCCGCGAGTGACTTTTCTGACAGCGACAAAATAATTAAATAAACTTACCCACAATCCAGTACCTACTTAATCGAAGAAAACGTTTTCTCCGGTGAGTGAGCCTGGAATAAATTTGAATAGCAAATCGTGTCAACACAATGACTCACGAAAGCAAGATCTTCAAAATTGTTAATTACTGCTAAAAGAAAGTACACATAACAGAACCCGATTATCGAATGCTGTTGTACACATTCAATAAAAGTTGGTTTCGCAGTTGTTTGCCGCATGAGTAGGATCTTGAAGAAAAGTTCTTGTATCCGTTTTTTTTTAGTTTTTAACGTAGGCCTTATAGAGTTATACTCGTCCCATGAAGATATTTATCGATATTAATCCCTCATTATTCTTTATTGAATAGAAGCATGTGGCCAAAGCGTGGCGGAACGGCTATCAAATTAACAAAGAAATTACAAAAGAATCCTATCAAAACGAATGTAAATATCTTACCCTGTGACGAATAAATTATTTTAAAAACGTAATGAAGTTATAATTTGATTTCCATTACAGAGGATGTTATTAGAAAACTTTCTTTAAGCGAAACAGGCCATTTTATGCAGTTGTCAGCTTAACGACTTCGTCGTAAAATGACAGTCACAAAAAAAGATCGGCAGAAGCATCAAAACCGGAATCTAATATTAATTCAATATACAGGGTATTACGTTATAAAAATTTTGCACGTAACAAGTCTAGCCTTTCTTGGTGTATTGGTGATAAAAAAAATAACGGAAAATTGGGGCATTCCGTTTATAGAAAGAAAACGTACACTAATAGATACTTAAACGCCAAATGTCACCACCAGTACAGAAGAATACTGTTTTGCATACTTTAGCTAAAAGAGCTATACGTCTGTCAGATAATGAAAATCTACAAAAGGAGAAGGAAACACTGTTGGAGCCCCTACAACAAAATGGATACGAGATCAAAGAGATCCAAACCCATATGAAAGAGCAATAAATCTAAAAGTCAAAGAAGACTTATCAACTCCTACTAGCACCGATTATTTACCCTACTGTATGGGTTTGACAGACAAAATAAGCAGGGTGCTACAGAAACATAATATTAAAACTGTCTTTACGACCAAAGATACCTTGAACACCTGGTTTATATCTGCTAAAGACAAACAAAGGGCTCTAAAACATGCCGGAGTTTACAAAATTCCTTGTTCCAGTGGATCAAGTTATATAAGACAGACGGGACGCTCTATTGAACTTATAGTAAAAAAACATACTCTGACTGCAAACACCGCAGAGTTACTAAATCAGCAGTGGCAGAACACGTGTGGAACCAAGAACACACGCTGAACTTTGACCAAACTAAAGTGTTGGCTAGAACTCTTTTCTACTTTCCCAGACTAATCCGCGAAGCTGTGGAAATAGAAAAACATTTATGTAATATGAACCGAGAAGACGGTTTTAGACTCAGCAAATCTTGGCTACCAGTATTATATCTTCTAAGACAAAGATCAACCTTTTTGGAAAAGACACAAACACTTACTCCGAGTAATAACAAAGTCAGTCAATAGCGGTAACGGAAAGATAAGGTCCGTTAATCAAGTTAATCGCTATTGATATAAATATCGTCACTTACACTTTTCCTTCAGTGACATTTATCACTCTGAAGATGCAAGCTGCAATGTCTTGTAAAACGTCAATTTGTTTAGGTTCACGAACGACAATACGACAAAGGCCAAGTTCTGCTTCTTGTTTTGGCTCTCAAGGAGATGTCAAAAAGATGTTTAAATCAATAAGTGATTAACGATTGTTTAAGATAAATATAACGGAGTTCAAACGTACGTGCCTTTAATTCAAACATGTATCAGTTTTAGATCAACAGAAATTATCCGCGGACATTATATTTCCAGTGATTGTAATATATAAATGAGTGTAAGTGTTTTTCTTAAATATCTTTTGATTTAATTAGTTTGTGTAGTTATAAACGTGTAAATATTTAGTGTATAAAAAAATTTGAATTAAAATTTGTTACACTACATTAACGCAAACAAGAAATGATCGCTAAGTTCTTGAAATGTTGTAACCGAAGTGACTAACGTTTCGCCCATGTTTGTAAAGCGTTACCTGATCTCCTGTGCGTCACAGTCAATGAAAAACACATCGTCCTGGTACTGTCACTGATTGCAACGTGCAAAAGACAAGAGTCCTGGACGTATTATCAACAATGACAGAGTAGCCGCAGTAGCTACGTTTGATACCTCGCAAATGATAACTTAGGGCGAGGCAGTGGCGATTGTGCTGGATGCTTTCTGAATATATACATATAAATCATTCATAATTGCTGGAAACCTTAATGATAAGTACCCAGAATGGGGCGAAATCAAGGAGAATGCAAGAGGCAGAATACTGGCAGAGTAGTTGACCAGTCGAAATATGATGATAATCAACAACTGGAACGTATCCACCTTTGCAATATACGGCAGGTTTTCTATTGTTGATGTCACCTTAGCGGACGAACATATCGCAAAATTGATTAATAGATAGGTAGTAAGTGAAGATAAAATTAATTGAACATAGAGACATCCAGTTTCAGACAACATCAAAATTACCCTAGCCGCACTGCGGTACATAACAATAAGAAGTTAATTCAGGAAGGTTATTCTAATGATAAACGGCCGTGCTTTAATAGAGCTATGTGAAAGCATAGAAAAAGTCAAGGTCGACCGACTCAAACTCTAGATCAAACTAGAACTGATAGAAGAAGTGACTATCAACTTATTTCCAAATAAACCGGAATTTGTTAGGTGGCTAATAGATACTCCTTTACTGCTTCCATTCAGCACGGACGAAGTTTTGGAGGCGGCAATGAGTATAAATAAAAAGAAGTCGTCCATACCAGACCGTATACCTACGTAAATGAACTCTTCATAAAGTCTATAAATGAAATAAACACTGTCGTAATCCTATATGAAATTTTTATTTTATTTATTGATTAATTCCAATCCAATAATGACGTATTTGGATTCGTTTCACGAATCTTAATAAAGTGGCATTCTTTGTAAATGCAATTTATTGAAACAAGATTTGTTAGAAGAGTAAAAAAATTAACTTGGTGTTATTGAACAAAAAGAAAAACACTTCCTCCCTAAGCGACCTAGGATTCCACAATTTTGTGGCAGCTGAATACTATGGCCAAATTATACACCTCATATTAGAGAGGCTACAAGCTAACGTTGCCGAACTAGGAAGCTTCTCAGATAAACAGTTTTAAAAGAGGCAGATAAACAATAGAATCTTTCGACCGATGAGCTACAGAAACTAACAAAAGCACCTTTTTTTAAGGAGGTTGTTCCCCGGTCGTGCCCGGGGCCTTCTGGTTTAGCCTGTTCTTGAGGGCGATCGGAATACAATTAGGTTTTTTATTCAGTCGCCTTGCTAGCTTTATAGAATCTGTAGACTCGTTCTTGTGTATTCATTCGTGGAACTGAACGTGATAACATATTAATGGCAACAATATAAGTAAATCTATAATAAAAATTTGTACATGTAATTAAAATTCTTGTATACTTAGATATAGGTCAATGGTACAACATAAAAATAAATAACACGATGATATAAGGTTTGTTTCTTAATGGTTAACAGATTAACATAATTTCAATGGTGTAAAGGTATACAGTATTGTGGAGGCACTCGTTACAGAGTGGTGCTGCTTATTACAGCGCCTGTATCCCCAGCGTTGCTACTCTAGAGTCGGAACCTTGATGGCTCACGGTAGCTCCGTATCTCTCCAGCCTAAGGAAGTCTGTTTCTTTTTTGCTCATTATTCTGACGATGGTTGTGTTTATGCTCTCCCATTTTTGTCGGCTGCTCAGCATTTGCGGGATTAAGAGTTCTGGGGTCAAGTCAGATATGTCGTTCTTTAGGCTGGTCCACTGCGGACAGGCAAACACCGTGTGTTTCACATCGTCTACTTCCCTACAATAGATGCATTGTGGGTCGCTTTTCTTGCGGATACTGTGCAGGTAGATGGAAAAACAGCCGTGCCCTGTCAACGCTTGGGTCAGATGGTAATTTAATTCCTCGTGATTTCTTTCCAGCCACGGTACAATGTTGGGGATCAAGCGCCGGGTCCATTTGCTCTTTAGGCTATTTTGCCATTTTGCCTGCCAGTGTTGGAGGGTTTCCCGTCTTGCTTCCTTTTTGGTATCGAAGCTTTCTCTCAGTCTGCGCCTTTCGTTTGCCAAGAGGTCCCATGGAATAGTACCAGCGAGTAATTGTGCGGCTTCCGTGGCAATAGTTCTGTAGCACATAATGATTTTTATGCATACTCTTCTTTGTATTTTTTGAATTATTCCTCGGTACTTCTTTATTTCCATAGCCACAGCTTATATGGGCGCTGCATATAATATGCTTGAAGTTACTACCGACGACACAAGTCCCCGCTTTGACATACTCGGCCCATCTACGTTTGTGATAATAATGGAGATGGCTGACGCTGTTTTGGTAGCTTCGATGGATGCCATCTTCATATGATGTCCGTAATTTAAGTATTTATCTAGGTAGACGCCGAGGTAGCGGATGTAGTTTTGTAGCACGACTAGTGAACAATAAATGTGATGGGGCCCACACGACGTCTACCTGAGAAGAGAAGCTTCCGTTTTGTTTGGTGACAGCTCCAGTTTGTGGTCTGTGAGCCATCTGTCGATCCGAGCTAGTCTACCTGAGAAGAGAAGCTTCCGTTTTGTTTGGTGACAGCTCTAGTTCGTGGTCTGTGAGCCATCTGTCGATCCGAGGTATCGCCGTATTGGTTACTACCGTGAGCTCATCTTCGGATCTTGCACTGGACATGAGTGCGACATCGTCTGCTAAGGCGATGATTTGCGCCGATGCGCCTAGGTCTAGCCTTAATAAGGCATCAAACGTAATATTCCATATGGTAGGCCCTAGTACCGACCCTTGTGGGACTCCGCAGGTCACCTGGACAGATTCTATACCATCAGGCTCTTGTATTATTAAAACCCTGTTTTATAGGTAGCTTCCTATTATGTTTACAATATAAGGTTCGACCTTCTTGCTTTTAAAAGCTTTTTTAATGATTGGCCACGCTAATGAATTAAACGCATTTTTAACATCTAGCGTGGTCAGGGCGCATAGTTTTCGAGTTCTCCATGTTCCCGCTCGGGTTGTTCTGGCCCATCGGTCAACCATCTCTAAGGCATCCATGGTTGACTTGCCCCACACGAAGCCATATTGGTGCTTTGATAGACCCCGTGCCGCCTCGATGCTGGATTTCAGTCTTCCGAGTATAAGATGTTCGAACATCTTGGCGGTTGTGTTGAGTAGGCATAGAGGTCTATAAGAGCTAGCCTCGTTAGGAGTCTTTTTCCCTTTATCTAATAGAACGAGCCTGGCCTTCTTCCATATGTCCGGGAATATTTGTCTCTGTAAAAGGTGGTTCATTAGTTGGGCGATTAATGCAGGATTGTTAATAACGATCTCCGCCAGAGCTTCCGCCGGGATGCCGTCTGGACCAGGGGCCTTCCTGCTGTTTATGTTCTTGGCCGCGGCAATTATTTCCTCATTTGTAAAAGGGGATATGGGGTACGGGGACGGAGACTTGGTGGTAGTTCTCGAGGGTTTCACTGGGAAATAACTTTTTTACTATTATGTGCAGTTGTTGTTGGGTGGTTAAGCACCAGGCTGTAATTTCCTCAACCTTTTTGTAGCTATTCTATACCCCTTACCCCAAGGATCGCGGTCTATGGTTTTGCACAGTTTTAACCATGCCGTTCTTTTGGCGGCATATATGGCTCTGCGAAGTTTCTTCATACACTACCTAACCTAACTAATATTAGGGAAGAAAGCAAGCATGTGGTAAAGACTAACCGTAATTTACTTACGATAGACAAGTGGTTAAGATCAAAAGAGCTAGAGCTAGCACCCAAGGAAACGGGAGCTATTATTTTCGCGGGCAGAAGAAAATTCGGTGCTGTCCAGTTTAGACTATATGATTTTGTCGTTACTTTTGGTAAAAACTTAAAATACCTTGGAGTCTACATAAATAAGTACAGTAATAACTTGTTTAACGTTAGGGATGTGTTCCTCGAGAAGGTTACGTTAACCGAATCAACGTTAACGGAGGAAGAAATAACACGCAATTTTATAGCGATTTTTTCAGTAACTGTTGATGTAAAAAGCGTATAACCAATGTTGTGAAGGTTACAGTACTACAACTAACTGACAAGTCCACGGACTTCTAGTAGGTGCGTAGGTGTGTAGGCGCCCCCGTTCGTCAACCACTCGACGATCAGTAATGACGTTATAGTGAGGTATTGTTACCTTCGTTCTTTACATCAGTTAGTGAAAATACCGCTATAAATTCGCGTGTTATTTCTTTCTTCGTTAACGTTGATTTGGTTAACATAACGTTCTCGAGGAAAGTATTTCTTATATTAAACGAGGTATTTTTGTACATTAGCTATGGGCAACACGTAGTAATGGCTGCAGTTAACGCCTAGAAAACGGCGTCGGCCGTAGCACGGCTTATGCCTAACACGTAAAGACCGACAATGATGAGAAGAAAGTTGATATCAACCGTCGTCACCTATCCGATCTTGTACCTACCTTAGCTACAATTTGTAAATTTGTATGGTACGTTGCTTGATGAGTCTTCGGCTGCAAATAAATATAGGATATAGCAGACCTCTAATACCTGTGTTTGTTCATCTTGAGTTTTTTGTCTATGGTGACTCCCAAGTATTTAATATGTGATTTCTAAGTTAGTTTTTTTTGCAGCTTTAAGCGACTGAAAGTTGCACGTGTGCTTTGCAGTAAAAATTATTGCTTTTGTTTTGGTTGCGTTAATCTTATTCTATTATTATTGCGCGCTGTTTGATTTTTAATATTATTTGGGATGTCTTAAGGAGTTATGAATTTAACGTTTTTTGTTGGCGTTGTAACCGTCGTTGGATTTTTATGCGTACTTTTTAGTCGACCTTCGTATCTACGATCGTTTTAATTTGACGTTTGCATTTGGTCAATATTTGTTGTATTTTAAATGATCTGTCATTTTAAATATTAAGTAATTTTTATTTTTAGTTAATTTATGGTTTTACATTCGTATGTTCACGCGAATTTTGCATTTTCTTTGTCGTCTTATGTTTATGTAGAAATTGCTTTTGAATTATTAATTGTTTTTTGTTGGTAGAGATAATCCAATTGTGTTGTTGATTTTATTAAACGAGTTAGCGTTTCTTGTGAGAACAATCTTCAAAGTTTTGGTTCTACAAAATTACTCTTTTATTTTTTACCTTGGGCATCTCTGTTTATCGCATTGTGATCATATGGGATTTTCTATAAAAATTCTATAGGCAGTTCGTGAAAAGTTTGTAAAAGAAATAACTTTTAGCTAGTTATTTAATTGAATTTCGATTCAATATCAAAAAACATGTAGTGATGTCGCGCGTCTCTTTATTCGAGGAAACAGAAATTGCTTTTTTAATGTATTTGTGAGTATTTGCTAAACGAGTAACAAACAAGAAACAACGTGGGGATATACTAAAATAAGAATGTTTTCCGCATTTGGACCGTGTCATTGTTGTTGTTACAACAACAATGACACGGTCGAAACCCGGAAGACATTCTTATTTTAGTATAGATACCGGCCGTGGAAGCCTTTGCTATTACAAAGTGGGGATAGTTCAAGAAGAATAATACAGATTTTGCATTGAAGGTAACGTTATCAAAATTTATGTTGCGATCTGTAGTAAAATGATGTTTAGTAACAACAATCTTAGAAATGTCTTTTCCTTATACAACGATGATGTTTTTAAAATGCGTGTGATGACACAGTTTTACCGATGTAGACTAAACCACACGTATAAGAAATTTGGTATACACCTTGAGATGAAAAAAAGACGTTAAAAAACAAAAAGTTTCATGTACAATTTTTAAAAAAATTAAGAAAACAAAAGAGAAAATTTTTAGTTTGATTTAATTAATTTGAAAATTTTACTAATATATTTTGAAACAAATTTGATCTATTAAATATAATTAAACTTTGAAAATTTAATGTTAAAAGTGAAGGCTTTAAAGAACGAATAGAGGACAAAGTAAAAACATCATCGATTACTAGAATTTATTTAAAAAAAATGAAGGTAATAAAATAACCATTTTATTAAATATAAAATTTTGTTAACGTCTGTGTGTTCGACACAAATTTGCTGTACATTTACCATTGGTAATTCCAGTAATCAACGCTCTTCTCAATATTTTATTACAACAAAATTTAACTTATATAATTAAATTACTTACATCTTGAGTAATTAAATGTCAACAAACTATTTTAAAATACGGTTGCATTTTATTAGTGCAAAATATTTTGTTCATAATCATTATTATGATGTCATTTTTATTTATATATTTTTACCAAAGCAAACATATACCAAATACGCACGTGATAACTGTTCTTAACCACCAACAGAATTGCCTACATTACAGATTTTTCAGTAACACGAAACCTATCGTTTATCAAAATTAACAGTGCAACCGTGATTTTCAATAACCACCAACAAAAACTAACTTAAACAAAATTTTAAACTAAAAATTAAATATTATACAATGTCACTGCATAGGTAGCGGACATAACTTTACTAAAGGGTGCTTTAACAGTCCTTTAATAATACGAACTGTCGTAACGCAAACAATATTTTTTTTGCAGGATGCAATTTAACTATTTTGCCCATCCTCCAATGTAGAGGTGGACTCGGCTCGTGTTTGATTAAGACTAACGTGTCAATATCTATTGGCTCATACACGTTTGATTTGACCACTTTCCGTGTTGATATAGTGTGTGCAAGTATTCATTTTTCCATCTGCACCAAAAGTCTTGGTGTAATCTGTGTAACAGATGCCAACGCGACAGACGAGTCGTTTTCAAATGTGATAAAACAGGGTCCGGTGCGGACGTTATAGGTTCTAAAGTCAGAATTAAAAGCCTTTAGTTGATGACAAAGTGCGAACAATTCTGCCAAGGAGATGACGAACGGAATGGGTCAAACCTTAAAGCATGATTGGCAATGTGATAAACAACGACGAATTACTCGATATAATCCAAAAATAATGTTGTACCAAATAGAAAGGTGTGTTTATTTTTGAGATGAGTACTCTCCACAATCAAAATTGTCAGATGATAGTTATCATGCAATAAAACGGGGTACTTTGTACCGTAAGGTAGTGATGATCCAGCTAAACGACCACCAACTCTCAAGCTTCCATCTGTTATGTTAAAAAGTTGATATGTTAAAATTCTTCGAGTATAAAATTTGTCCTCGACATGCCCGCTTTTCGCGGTTGACTGTCAAATTTCAAAAGCGCAAATTGATTTTTTTTCGGTGACGTTTTGTGCAACACAGACCTCCGTTTAGCGGTGTCTAGGCCCAACAAGGTTTTCATCATTAAGTTGTTTCACGCGATTCCACGTGAATATGCAATTGAATTTTGTGGCTATCTGAGTGAAAGCTTATTTGGGGTGTGTGGTTATAATTTTTTGTATTGGGGGTTTTAATTGATTTTTTTATAATCGTTTTTTTTTCGTACCCCTCCCCCCACACGTTTTCTTTATCGGATGAGGTAACAAGCAAATGGCATATTTAAGAAAATTTCCATGACGTCACGTTGCTGTAATTTAACCCTTCACACCGTCAAGGGGAGACCTTTACGATTCTGTTTTTTTTGGAAGGAACTTTCACTATCAATTACTACGAGAGAAAGCGCTGCGCATTTGTTATCTTCAATGATTGTATGATTTAAAAACGGAATTTACTTGTGATAACTTCGTATGTACGTTTTTGTGTTAGGTTTCATATTACGTTTTAGGTAATACAGGTACGGACCTAGCTAGATCCTTACTGGATGAAATATATACAATTTCTATAAACGGCAATTGTGGTTTGACGTCGCTACTAAATTTTAAATGACTCTGAAGGCCACTAGAAGGTTTTACTAAATTTGATAAGCTACTACTACTACTAAACGAGTTTGTTCCCAAAGCGCGACATTAGTCGCTAAAGAACTGTCTAAGGCTTAGCAACTTAGAGGCAAAGCTTTAACTAAAGTCAAGGTGTTTTTTGACAAGGTAGAAATTAGGTATTGAAATTTCTCTATATGTTTGATAAAAAATTATTGTCGTGTATTAAGGTGGTTAATAAGTCTTGAAAAGTAAGACAATCTTTCAAGGAACCATCAAATTTTAGAAGTTCAATACAAGCCAAATGCTCATTTGTACGACTATTTGTCTTCAGAAGTACTCTTAACCCAACGGAGCTTATTGGCAAAGAAAGGACAACTTTTAACTTTATTATTCAACAATACATTACAAATATGTTTCCAATTGACTGCGGATGCATCTACTTGTTGAAAATTACTATAAAGACTTTGGGCACGTTTGAATGTTGCCATAAACTTTAATTTTAATGATCTACTCGTTTGAGCACTTCTGGTCAAAAGTTAATATTTGGTTTAAAGTTAAAGTCTTTTTTATAAAATAACCATAATGATATATTAACGAACAAAAAACAGAAAAGGCTGCAATGGCAATCGATACAAAAATACAATCAAATACAAACACGAAAGTGGTGTTTGAACGAACTATTATTTCAATTATCAAAGGTTTAACAACGAACGCAATTTACAACACAAACGCAACAACAAACGCAAGTATACAAAAGGTAAGAAACAACAAATTTAATTTTACAAAATATAAGCAACGTCAAATACAAAAGATAACTATGCTTGCCAATAATGACATGAGACAAGTACATAAATCAAAGTGCCTACAACACAAAGTTTGTCAATGTATCTAGCAAACTATAGCCACCAAGGACCCATAAATTATTCGTGTCGGAGAACCATGTTTTTTAGCCATAACGATTTTATTTAATGTAAAATTTTGTAAACGTCTGTGTGTTTGATACAAATTTTCATATATGCTGTGATAACTGTCCTCAACCATCAACACACGTGCACGCAAAATTGCCTAATCACACGCTTTTTAGTAGCACAAAGCAAAGTGTATTTTAGAACAATTTCTAATAAAAAGTAAAGAAAGGAATTGTATTTTATGGTTTTAAAGATGGAAAAGTGAAACAAAACAAAAGATTTGGTACTAAAATAAAAACGATCCTTTTATGCTTTCAAAAAAATTTACTTTAAATTTATAATTCTTTTAAATTTTCTAATTTTCATACATTTTTTAATTTAATATTTTGATTTAATTTTTTTTGTTTTACTGGTCTCTTTATTTTAAAATCTCCTAAAATAGATTGTGATCACTTTCTATTTTAATAATAAAATTCTGTTAGATTGTTTAAGAAAAAATGTAGTCGCTAGTTTTTTGTTTTCTTAATTTTTTATTTTAATTTTTTTTAAATAAATTTTGATTGATTGATTGAGAGAAATTCAATTGATGGCATTTCCGTTCTTTTTCGCACTGCTTTAGAGAATTTGAAATTCTGCTGAACCTTTTTTACTTCTAATTTTTACATATTTTTAGATATATTTTATTGCCATGGTTTACTTTAACGTAAACCTCAAGGGCATTCTTCCGAATAAATGCTTTTGTTTTGTAAACGTATTTAAATAATTTTGCTCAACCGAGTGGGCTTTTATAAACAATTTTTAATTTATAAAACAAACAAAGTTAAAGAAGTACTCACATTTTTTTACATAAATTGCAAAGGTTAAATAACATAAAAATTAGAAATTTAAATGGCTGCAAATCCTACATAATTTAGTAACAAAATTATAAAATATACGAAGAAAACGGGGACAGGACGGGAAACCGTTCAAGTATGAAAATTACGTGAATAAATAACATTTAATGAAAAATTGTCTACACCCGTATAAAGTTTTTCTGTAAAAAATTTATTTTTCGATGCGCGTTTTTTTTATATTTTTTTGGAGACAAGCAATTTATAGGTATAAATACGTCTTAGTTTTGAATGCGATTTGCTTGAACATAAAAGGATGGTTTATAATAGGGCTTTAAGCTATTTGATATCTTTATTATTAAGTTGTTTGATTGTTTGTCGCGCATAATTTAGAGATTCTTTATAAAACTAAAAGAGGCTTGAGGGTTTTATTATCTATGTCATACTTAAAGATGTTATTCGTACAACGTTAAATTTTTATGACTAAAGTATACGCGAAAGTAATTGGCCATTTTATAGGTACTTAATTGTAAAACTTTTAACTATAATTATTTATAATAATAAGAATTTCTTATTTATATTTGAGAGTTGTGGTCAAAGTCATCGCGTGGTGTATGGACTCACGTATAAATTTAAAACTTTGTGTTATAAATATATAGGTGAGTGGGCGTGACCGAGAAACTACAATTTAAAAAAAAATATATTAGGCGCCACTCCTTTGTACGGGAAAAATTCTTAGCTCGGAGACACCAATCTATTTACGAACCCGTTGTTCAAAAAAATAAAAATATACTACTGTCAACAAGAAAACTACCATTTTACTATCTTTATTTTCAAAAAGTAACAAGTATAAGTAAAAAAAAAATAGGATCAGTGAAAGCTGGCTAACTTCATTTAGTTACACATAAACACTGTTGACTATTAATCGTGTTTTATTCCATTTTAAAAGTTTTTTTTATATTGTTATACACTACAGTTTGTCGCAAAACTACAATCAGTAATTGTTTTGACTTATATACCTACTAGATTGCGATTACGTTTATTTGCAGTTGCACCACATTGTCATCTTCTATCATGCGCTCTACCATGGCTACCATTCTGTGAATTTGTTCTATTGTTGCATGTTGTTTGCGAAAGCCAAATTAATGGTCTGGTAGTATGTGGTTGTTCAAAATAGTTGGTCGATATGATGACGGTTAGTCTATGGGTTTTTCTAGTTTAGGGATGACTGTTGTTATTGCAACTTTTCATTGTCCAGAAAACTGCCGGAGTCTTAGGATTCTATTGAAAGTAATGGTTATAAATCGGTAGCCTTTATCCGGTAATTGTTGAAGGAACGTTTTTATAACCTGTGGTTTTTATTTGAGTTATGTTGAATGGTTTAATTGGTGAGCTTATTTGAACAGACATTTCTTTTTTTTGTCGTGTAAACACTTTGACTAAGTGTTTTACAAATATCCTTGCTTTTTTGCTGTTCCTTTTAGCCATAGGTATTGTTAAGAATTTCAGATAAGAAACTTTTGAGTTCAGCGAAGGTCTGATTTAGGTTTCTTTTGTCGTTCGTGGGTATTGTTATTTGCTACCTCTTCCTTAGACTACGTTTTCCTGTTATTTTTTTCTTGATTATGATGGGACAGTTCGTTGAGTTAATGTGTTTGATCGTTTCCTGTGTGGCTTGTCGAGTTGCGTTTTGGACTACCAGATTAAAGCGTAATACTGCATTTTTTAAACCTTCTGTCGATTTTAGGAGAATAGCAGTGTCTAAAGACCTCAAACCTAAATTTTTTTATCATAAGTAGTTAAAAAATCTACTACGTCACTTATATTATTTCTCGATCTGTCGAAGTGTGTAAGCTTACAGTGATAAGGTACCTTGACCGAATTCTGGCTTTGACTAAAACTAATAATTAAAGATACTTGATCAAAATTAAGTTCACGTATACAATAAAATACACCAATCTGAATAAGCTGAAAGCTGACTTATCGACTCACCTAGCGAGTCAAAGTCCAATTTGAACAAACTCTTACGCTTATTAATTCTATGTCATTAGACATGTCTGAATCGGTCTATAAGTTGCTATACACTATTACTAAGAACATAAACCGTTCACTTGTTATAGTTGAGTTTGAGAAAACGTTTGAGCTTCCTCTAATTTGAAATAAAAAATTAATTTAAAAAAGCAAGATGGCGTCCGTAATCATACTTGTGAAAATAAATTTGATCAATAATCGCCTTAAATTTGTCAATATGCGTAGAAACTCTATATTTCAGTAAAATTGCTATAAGCCTAATAGTAATAATGATAATGAAAAATTAAATAAATAAAATTACTTACAGTCAAACAGACTTCGTGAGGTACCTTTATATGTAGAAGGTTGTATTTTACATTTAAGGAAACGTAAAAGTTAAATACAAGTGTAGAAGTTGGAGATGATAGTGAGCAAAGAAATTACAGCGAAATTGCTACAACTGGGACGTTTTAAAACACGAAAAGTAAGAGAAGAAGGTATGAAGGAATGAAAAAAGGAAAAGGAATGAACAAAAGAGAGAGAGAGGAAGAGGAAAAGGAAAGACAACAAATTAATGAAAGAGGTAAGAAAACAATAAGATTACCGGACATAAAAAAGATAACGGAGGAAATCGAAGAAAACAGCTCCATGACAAAAGGAGGAAAGAAAAAAGAACAGAAAGAAATGGAGAAACTAAAAAAATTAATGACAGAAATGATGAAACATATGGAAGAAAATATGCAAGGAATAAGGCAAGAAATTAAAGAAATAAAAAAAGAAATGGGAGAAAGGGAATAAAAGTGGGAGAAAGGAAAAGAGGAACTGGTGGAGAAAATAGAAAAATTGGAGAAAAAAGCGGAAGATGAGGAAAGATGGAAAAGGAAGAATAATATTGTAATAAAGCAGTGGAGAAGTGAAGAACCACAAAAAGATTTAGCATTGATGCTGGAAGAAAAATTAAATGTGACAGTAGAAGTGAAAAAGGTGACAGTAGTAAACAAAAAGAAGAAAAATGATATGGTTGTGGGGGAAATGGGAGAATAGGAGGAAAAGCAGAAGGTGATAGTGGAGAAGAAAAAATTAAGGCATACTAGAATATATATAAATTACGATTTGACATGGGAAGAAAGAAGAGTACAAAAAGAAATAATGAACATAGCGGTAGAAAAAGAGCGAAAGGGAAAGAGTATGGGTAAAATACAGGAAAAATGCCTGAGCAGAGAGAAAGGAGAAAAAATAGGTAACCAAAATCGCAAAATCTAAAGGGCAAAGGGGTGGGGGCAATAAAGGATAGAAGGTTGACAAAATGGCAAAGAAAAGAATAATGAGTAATGGAAAGGGAAAAGAAAAAGAAAGAGGAAAAAAAGAAAGTAAGGAAGAACCACAGAGGGAGATGAGTTAGATGAGAGTATTGTTTTGGAACGGAGCGAGAATAAAGAACAAGGAAGTACATTAAAGAACAAGATGTAGTGGGATTACAGGAGACATGAATAGACAAAAAAGAACGGAAGTGGTGGGAAAAAGAGTTGCCGGAGGAATTTGAGTGGGTGGTGCAGCATGCAGAAAGAAAGAAGAGTAATGAAAGAACAAAAGGGGGTATAATAACGGGAATAAGAAAAAAATGGTTGAGTCAGGAAAAAAAAAGAGAAACTGCAACAGAGAAGAGGAATTGTAGAATTGTGGCGGTTTATAACAGCAAAATAAAAAAAAACATAGAAAAGATAATAGAAGAAAGGGCGAAGGGATTGATAAAATTAGGAAAAGACCTTAACGCAAGAATAGGAAAAGAGGGGGGAGTACAAGAAAAGAAAGGGACGGGAAACAGACAAACAAAGGACAAAGTGATACATAAAGAGGGGGGAAAACTGTTGGAAATGTGCAAGGAAAGAGGGTGGAAAATAATGAATCGGAACAGAGAAGAAAAAGGAATGGGGAAGTATACGTACATCGAAGGAAGGGAAGAATCAATAATGGATTTTGTAATGACAAATGAAGAGGATGGAGAAAAGGCGAAGACATTTAAGGTGGGAGAAAGAGTAGAGTCAGACCACCAACCCAACAGAAGAGGGTATAAAAAAACACAAAGAGAGAATAGGTAAAGCGGTATGGGTAGGGAAGGGATTACAAGAGAGTGTGGAGGAAATGAGAGAGATGATGGTGAAAGCAACAGAGAAAGTCAGATTTAAGAAGTGGAATGGGGAGAAAACAGGATGGAACAGAGAATACAAGGAAGCAAAGAAAAATTCAAGAGGAGCATTAAGAAAGTAGAAGAAAAGGCGTAAAAAAAAGAAAAATACAAAGCAGCAGTAAAAATATACTAGAAAACATGCGAGAGAAAGAAAGAAAAAAACAAAAAGAAACAAGAGGATCAGATCAAAAAAATAAAAACGGAAGAAGATATATCGAAGTATATAGAAAAAGAAAGGAACAGAAAAACGACGACAAAAGTAATACAAATACAAGAATGGGATATATATTTTAGGAACCTGTTGGGAGGGCAAGAACAAAGTCAAAAAAGAGAAAAAAGGCAAAGAAAAAAAGCAGTAGGAATACGGGAAGCGTCAATAAAGAAAATAAAAAAAGGAAAGGCGACAGGAGAAGATGGGATACAAGGCGAAGAGTGGGTATACGGGGAAAGAAATGTAGCAAAAAAAATAACAGAAATACTAAATAAAATATGGAAAGATTCCGGGAGAGAAGGGATTAATATGCCTGATCCATAAAAAAGGAGACATAAATAAAGTCAAGAATTACAGAGGGGTAACATTATTAATCACGGCATACAAAATATATGCGACAGTGCTACAAGGAAGACTACAGAAGAAAATAGAGGAAAGAAATTTGGTACCAGACGGACAAGCGAGATTCAGAAAGGGAAGAAGAGTGATAGACAACATATGTATACTGAAACACTTGTCAAATAGAGAACTAGAGGAAAGAAGGGGGAAAATGGTGGCACCATTCGTAGATTTAAAAGTCGCTTTTGACAGAGTGAACAGGGAAAAACTGTAGGAATACATGAGGAAAAACAAATTAATAAAAGATTAATAGAAAAAATGGAGGAAATTTACGAATAAACGAGAAGCAAGATCAAAATGAATGAAAAAAAAGATATTGAATAATTTATTAGAAAAAGCGGGTTGAGACAGGGATGCTCACTGAGCCCAAGTCTGTTTGCAGTATATACAGGGGATCTGGAGGAGACAATGAGAGGACAACAGACAAGAGGGATAGTAGTAGGGAAAGTGAAGGTACGGTAGTTGGCATATGCGGATGACATAGTGTTGGTGGCTAAGAAGGAGAAAGAAATAAAGGAGATGATGAAAATGCTGGAAAAACACATTAAAAAAAAGAAATAAAAGTAAATACGGAGAAAACAAAAATAATGATATTTAGAAAAAGAAGAAGCAAAAAGAAAGAGAGGAGTGGAAATATAGGGAGGAGGAAGTGCAGCAAGTGAAGAAATTTACATACCTGAGTTACATGATGAAGCAGGAGGGAGAACACATAATGGAAAGAGTGAGGAAAGGAAACAGGTTAATACGACCAGTGTTTGAAGTGGACATAAAAAAGAAGGTTGCTGTTTGAAATGTTAATAAAAAGTGTGGTGATATATGGGGCGAAAATATGAGGGTGGAAAGAGTATAAAGAGGTAGAAGGAATACAAGGAAAATACTGGGAATGTGTATTAGGGCTAGACAAAGAAACACCGAGGTATATTATAAGAGAGGAAGTGCAAGCAGAAAAAATAAGAGTAGAGACAAGAAAAAGGGCCATAAAATACGAAGAAGAACTGAGAGAAAGAACAGAATGCAAAATACTACAAGAATGTTGGAAAGAAATAAAGGGAGGAAAAGTAAAGTTCGAGCAGTATGGCAGAGAAAAATGTTATACAAGAAACTTGTACGCGGGAGAAGAAATGGAGAAATTAAGAGAAGAGGGAGTAGGGGTAAGAGAAGAAATAGTAAAGAGAGATAGGAAGATTGAGAAAGAAGAAAGATGGACAAGGATAAAAGAGGGCAGTAATAATATGAATTATAAGAATATCAAGGGTGAAGGGGTGCTAGAATATTTAAAGGTTCAATGGAATAAAGCCAACATGAAGAAAAACGTTATAGCACAGTTCAGATGTGGGAACGAAGAGTTAGGTAATAAATACTGGAAAAAATGAAGAAGAAAAGATGTGCAGACTATGCGGAGAAGAGGTTAAGAAAGTAGGAGAAATCTTAGAAGAAAACGGAAAAAGAGGGGGGAGGAAAAATGAAATGTAAAAAATGTAAATAGAATGTAAGGTACTGTAAATGTAAAAAAAAGGGTAAATTGTAAATAGGAGAAACACGAAGCAATTTGTAAACTAAGTAATTTAAACTTAAACTTATATACTTACAATCAGACAGATATTATTTTTGTCAACATTAAGCAACTCACAGCGAATCTCTAACAGAAAATGAATTGGCAAAAAATTCTTATCGTGGATACCGCATTATACAATATTTCGTCGGTACCGGCCAGAAATTTTATTAAAATACGAAAATGTGAAACGTTAATACTAATGACACGTAACAGTTTCTTTTTCGTGTATTCTTGTTTATGTCAATGTTTGTGTAGCTGTTCTTCTTACGAATTTTTTTAAGATGCCTATTCTCACTGGCTAGGTGTTGATCATTGCTGATGCTTTTCGTTCTGGATTAGTAGCGTGTTTATAAGTCTTTTTTTTGAATCGGGTGATGGTAAAATGTGGCGTGTAGATATCTATCGGCATGGGTCTTATTTTTTGTATGCTGCATGTTATAACTTTTCTCTTGAGTTTTCTTCATCATTACGTACAGAAAAAGTAGATATTCATTTTGTTTTTCTTTATGGTAAATTTGATGGCTCCGTTCAGTAATTTGTTGTAGTTTCTCTTCTCCGTATTGCCATATCACAAAGGTATCGTCGATTTTCGTTCATTGGATTCTGTAGCTTCTTGTTCAAATGCTGTTTCAATCTGTTGTTTGTAGTGTTTTTTATTCTACAAAAAATATGTCATATACAAACATAGCTATACTAATTCGATAATATACGTTTGCAGTCCCATATTTGCTAGTATGGTCAGTGCGTTTTTCTAAAGTACATTAGTGAAAAACGACATCAAAACTCGCTAAAATATTATTAGGTTTCGTCTCGAGTATAAAAAGTATCTCTACAAATTCTTCACATATGATCTAATTTGCCTGGTGTACGGTTTCAATACAATTTCCAAATACTTTAATAAACCATAGATCTAATATTGACGTCACAATCTACGACGTAGTGGAAAGGATGTTGCACTTACGTTGATTGAAGATATCAAAACTTTTGGTTAATTACTACAATTATAATCGTATTAGAAAGTCCGCTTGCCGAAACACCAGTATTAATTTGGAGATAACTTGGCACATTTGATTTTTTTGTCATAGATCGTATGAACCAAAAGAATTTATGTGTGATAACGCTATATGTACGTGATTTTTTATCTTATAAAATTTTAGGAAATTGTTAGTAAGGTGCCATTAGCTAATCACATACTTAAAAAGGAAAAAAAATAGAAATCGTCAGTATTGTATTTTCGGTTTTTAATTTTTTTTTACCTACGTTGTCAGTTGTTTGCAAGCACGTCTGTACGTACATATGATGTGTGTTGTCACAATTAGTTATAATTTTTTTTGTGTAAAATGTATTTTGGTTTTTTTAATCATCAAGATATTGGAAATTTGTGTTATATTTACCAGTGTAAATTTGTTCTTGCGGAATGTAAAGGTTGGGACAATCGATGTAATTTTATGTATGACGTGTTGCCTAACAAGAGGGGGTTTGCATCAACAATTATTACTTGTAATACTTACCTATGTACTAGCAATTGATTCCATATATGTAACTCTACTTCGCGTCTCTTTCCTAATCTCGTTTTCTGTGGCAAAATAAATATATTCTTTGTTACAACTTGTGTTGAATCATTTATTTTCTTTGAGGCTTGGATAGATTTCTTCTATTCCAGTTTCTAACCGTTTTGGCGTTTTTTTAAATTTACGTTATGATTCGCACACCGAGACCTGCGATCTCTTTGCGGATCATATCGAGCTAGTCGTCAGACTCAAGTTACGAGAAAATTCTCGTAATGCTTGTTTTTTAATAAGTCGACTACAACGTTTTTTAGCTCTTTAGTTAATTTTTTCTCAACTTTACAAATTGTTTCAGTTGTGTGAGCTTAGATGTCCCAAGCTATTTGTTTTCTGCATTTCAAATTATTCGGTATCAAATTTTGGTTTTTAGTATGACGATGATATTTACACTACTAAGAAAAATTTTTGTATTCTTTTTGATTATTTTTATGAAAATTAATGTATAATTCAATCAGTGGCGGCTGGTGGCCATTACTGCTGAAGGATCATTTTAGCATTAAAACTTTAAAAACCCATTTTCATTTAATAAAAGATTTATATTTAAAGTCAGTTTACCTATCTTTGGAATAGACAAAACGATTATTATTCTTTACAATGTTTTTAATATTAAGTAGCATAATTTTTAGTAATTTTTGGAGGGTCATTGACCAAATGACCTAAAGGAGAAGCCGCCACTGAATTCAATTAACAGTTAATGTTCTTAATTTTTGTTATTGTCTTTTAACGGAATTAAGGTGTTAGTTTTAAAAGAGCAGCTATGTAGCTACGCTTAAAGCTACAGTTAATACTCTGTAAGTTCACAGTATATAAAATTTAAATTGTTCAATTACTACCACCATAATTTAATATCGACGCTTTTGCATAACCGACTTACGTAATAAATTTGAATTGAACGAAATCCAATAGCAGCGCTTAATAGATTACCCCTTTGGTAAAGAACAAAAATTTTTAACTATTATTTAACGTCGAATCGTTTTAAAGTATTAATAATAAAATATTGAATTTTAAGCTTTAGTATGTTTTTTGCTTGGATTGTTAAATATTTATAACAAATTTAAGGTATGAGAGGAAATAATATTGTTATGCAAAAACTACTTGTTTAAAATTACGGCCTTGGTCTTGTAAAAATTGCAAAATCAGAACCGTCAATTTTTTTGTTTTAAAATTGAAATCTAGTAGGCAATTAGTTAGATATTTCTGCACTGTAAAGCATTATCACGTTAATATTTCTTTTTAAGTACTTATCACTTATAAACAACAAAAACTTGAAAAAAATTGTCAAATTGTCAAATGTTTTAATCTTTTAGAAAATACGGTAGATGAAATTGTATGTTACACGTTAGATATATAGATTTAGTCCAGTCCCAGGAGACTAAAAAATCAAAGTTTTCTCTACCCTTGCGTTTTTCGGCAGCTTTAAAAATTCATTTTGAAATTCTGCCGGGGGATTTTAGCGTGCAGTGCATTAAGAAAAAATTATTGTGACAAAAGAAAGATTGAATCTTACCGACGTCAAGGATTACACTAAGCACAAGCTTCTATGTCACAACTCTCTCGGTCGATAAGTGAGCGATTTGACGTGGTGTAGAAATATAGTGTCTGAGATCATTTTTTGAAAGCAGCAGTGAATCTTGGAGATAAATGGGCTCAGAAAATAATTGTTTGAGTACTTCTTGATTTGGATCTATAAGCCACCACTGACAGAGTTAAAACAAAGATGCTGACCATTTACTCTCATTTATAATGCCATAGAGGATGTTTATTTATTTATTTTTTTTGATAAAAACAGCAAAGAATGTCAATACTCATTTCAATGGATGCAATCATGGATGGAGTTGAGGTAGATCAAAGAACAGTAAAATCTCGTTTGCTGCAGAACGATAAGACATCCTCTTTCTGGAAACAAACAAAACATATACAGTATGTTTATGTACAAAGAGTTGGTACCAAAACTCTGATTAACATGATGTTTTTTCTTTTTGTCTACGCACACTGAGCCACAACTGCTGAAATCTATCAGTCAACTTTTGCCGTCTGCTGAATCCTAGACGCGATGACGCTATCTACCAGTTGGGGTTTAGCAACGCTGACTCTGATATCAATGCAACCGCAAAATCTTTGACGCCATGAGCAGAATAATTTGTGTGACTCCATACGATGCCGTGCAGCAGTCAGGAAAAGTTCAACGCTCACAAAGAATAACTGCAACCAAACTAGTAACAATAGTTAGTCCCATTCAGCTTCAACTATTTGTGAAAAAGTCAACTGCTAGATTCAAAACAGTTAAAATCAAAGATCTTAATAGTCCTTTTTCTGCTACTACAAATGTCATTTCTCAATCTATTACTGGTGGTTGTGGCTATATGGTAAATTCACGAGTATTTATTTGTGCCGATGGTGCGGTTTCATGAAAAAAGCCAAAAAAAAATATCATCGTTGTAAGATAGTTCACTTTTTACTCATCAGTGCCTTACTAAGTCATCACGACACTGACCTGACGTCACTCGTGTGATGGCATCAAGCAAGAAAACATGTTTTGTAACGTATGATCAATACCGGTACACAAAGCTCAAAGAAAGTATCTATAATTGACAATATATACCGTTGTGCAACGTCATAGGATTATGGGTTTTATACAGTAATGTCTTATTCAGGTATTTGTAACCGTATATGCTGAAAATAATGTCACTAAAATGCTGTATTGTCATGCATATTTCCGAGCAGCAATAGCACAGTTCACTGATGAAGGAAAAAATGAAACTTTTAGACTACTATCACAAGCTAATGAATCTATTATTTTATTAGCCAACGATGTAGAAGCAATCAAGTGTTTGAAGAAGAAGTTCTCAAAGAACACACTGCACGTCATTGGCCATATGCCAAAAGTGTTCATTTATATGTAAAAATATTTTGGTGTGATTTTTGTACTGTATAAGTTCCGTCCCGGAACGCACCCCTTTTTCTACATTTATAATATCAGCTGTCAGCTTAATTATTGACATATGCATATAAAAAAAAACATTTTTTCGTTTTGCTGCAAGAAAGGCGGTACATGAAACCTAACGCTCGCAACTAATGAGGCTTTTATTTCAAACAGAAAAAATGGGTAATTTTCAATTCTACCTGAGTTGAGAGAAGATGATTCTAACAACACGCTGGACGTTATTTGCCATATGCCAAAAGCACTCATTCATATGTAAAAATTTGTTGGTGTGATTTTTGTACTGTATAAGTTTCGTCCCGAAACGCACCCTTTTTTAATTCATTTATAATATCAGCTGTCAGTTTTATTATTGACATATGCATATAAAAAAAAACATTTTTCCGTTTTGCTGCAAGAAGTGCGGTATATGAAACCTAACGCTCGCAAGTAGTGAGGCTTTTATTTCAAACAGAAAAAATGGGTAATTTTCAATTCTACCTGAGTTGAGACAAGATGATTCTAACAACACGCTGGACGTTATTTGCCATACGCCAAAAGTACTCATTTATATGTAAAAATTTGTTGGTGTGATTTTTGTACTGTATAAGTTTTGTCACCCTTTTGGCTACATCCAGAGTATCAGCTGTCAGTTTTATTATTGAGATATTCATACAAAAATACATTTTTTCGTTTTGCTGCAAAAAGTGCGGTATATGAATCCTAACGCTCGCAAGTAGCGAGGCTTTTATTTCAAACAGAAAAAATGGGTAATTTTCAATTCTACCTGAGTTGAGAGAAGATGATTCTAACAACACGCTGGACGTTATTTGCCATATGCCAAAAGTACTCATTCATATGTAAAAATTTGTTGGTGTGATTTTTGTACTGTATAAGTTTCGTCACCCTTTTGGCTACATCCAGAGTATCAGCTGTCAGTTTTATTATTGAGATATCCATACAAAAAATACATTTTTTCGTTATGCTGCAAGAAGTGCGGTACATGAAACCTAACGCTCGCATATAGTGAAGCTTTTATTTCAAACAGAAAAAATGGGTAATTTTCAATTCTACCTGAGTTCAGAGAAGATGATTCTAACAACACGCTGGACGTTATTTGCCATTTGCCAAATTTTTGGTGTGATTTTTGTACTGTATAAGTTTCGTCACCCTTTTGGCTACATCCAGAGTATCAGCTGTCAGTTTTATTATTGAGATATGCAGACAAAAAATACATTTTTCCGTTTTGCTGCAAGAAGTGCGGTATATAAAACTTAACTCTCGCAACGAGTGAGGCTTTTATTTCAAACAAAAAAATGGATAACGTTTAATTCTACCTGAGTTGAGAGAAGATGATTCTAACAACATGTTGGATGTCATTTGCTATATGTCAACAGTGCTCATTTGTATGTAAATATATTTTGGTGTGATTTTTGTACTGTATAAGTTCCGTTCCGAAACGCACCCCTTTTTGATACATTTATAATATCAGCTGTCAGTTTTATTTTAACATATGCATATAAAACAAACATTTTTCCGATTCCCTTCAAGAAGCGCGGTACATAAAACCTAACGCTCGCATCTAGTGAGGCTCTTATTTCAAACAGAAAAAATGGGCAACTTTCAATTCTACTCGAGTTGAGAGAAGATGATTCTAACAACACGCCGGACGTCATTTGCCATATGCCAAAAGTGCTCATTTGTATGTAAAAATATTTTGGTGTGATTTTTGTACTGTATAAGTTCCGTCCCGAAACGCACACCTTTTTGATACATTTATAATATCAGCTGTCAGTTTTATTATTATCATATGCATATAAAAAAAACATTTTTCCGTTTTGCTGCAAAAAGAGCGGTACATAAAACCTAACGCTCGCATATAGTGAGGCTTTTATTTCAATCAGAAAAAATGGGTAACTTTCAATTCTACCCGAGTTGAGAGATGATGATTCTAACAACACGCTGGACGTCATTTGCCATATGCCAAAAGTGTTCATTTATATGTAAAAATATTTTCGTGTGATTTTTGTACTGTATAAGTTCCGTCCCGAAACGCACCCCTTTTTGATACATTTATAATATCAGCTGTCAATTTTATTATTAACACATGCATATAAAAAAACATTTTTCCGATTCGCTGCAAGAAGCGCGGTACATAAAACCTAACACTCGCATCTAGTGAGGCTTTTATTTCAAACAGAAAAAATGGGTAACTTTTAAATCTACCCCAGTTGAGAGATGATGATTCTAACAACACGCTGGACGTCATTTCCCATATGCCAAAAGTGCTCATTTGTATGTAAAAATATTCTTGTGAGATTTATGTACTATATAAGTGCCGTCCTGGAACGCACCCCATTTTCTACATTTAGAATATCAGCTGTCAGCTTTATTATTGACATATGCATATAAAAAAACAATTTTCTGTTTTGCTACAAGAAGGGCGGTACATGAAACCTAACGCTCGCATATAGTGAAGCTTTTATTTCAATCAGAAAAAATGGGTAATTTTCAATTCTACCCGAGTTGAGAGAAGATGATTCTTACAACACACCGGACGTCATTTGCCATATGCCAAAAGTGCTCATTTGTATGTAAAAATATTTTGGTGTGATTTTTGTACTATATAAGTTCCGTCCCGAAACGCTCCCCTTTTTGATACATTTATAATATCAGCTGTCAGTTTTATTATTAACATATGCATATAAAAAAAACATTTTTACGATTCGCTTCAAGAAGCGCGGTACATAAAACCTAACGCTCGCATCTAGTGAGGCTTTTATTTCAAACAAAAAAAATGGGTAATTTTCAATTCTACCCGAGTTGAGAGATGATGATTCTAACAACACGCTGGACGTCATTTGCCATATGCCAAAAGTGCTCATTTATATGTAAAAATATTTTGTTGTGATTTTTGTACTGTATAAGTTCCGTCCCGAAACGCACCCGTTTTTGATACATTTATAATATTAGCTGTCAGTTTTATTATTAACATATGCATATAAAAAAAACATTTTTCCGATTCGCTTCAAGAAGCGCGGTACATAAAACCTAACGCTCGCATCTAGTGAGGCTTTTATTTCAAACAGAAAAAATGGGTAACTTTCAATTCTACCCGAGTTGAGAGAAGATGATTCTAACAACACGCTGGACGTCATTTGCCATATGCCAAAAGTGCTCATTTATATGTAAAAATATTTTGGTGTGATTTTTGTACTGTATAAGTTCCGTTCCGAAACGCACCCCTTTTTGATACATTTATAATATCAGCTGTCAGTTTTATTTTAACATATGCATATAAAAAAAACATTTTTCCGTTTTGCTGCAAAAAGAGCGGTACATAAAACCTAACGCTCGCATATAGTGAGGCTTTTATTTCAATCAGAAAAAATGGGTAACTTTTAATTCTACTCGAGTTGAGAGAAGATGATTCTTACAACACGCTGGACGTCATTTGCCATATGCCAAAAGTGCTCATTTGTATGTAAAAATATTTTGGTGTGATTTTTGTACTGTATAAGTTCTGTCCCGGAACGAACCCCTTTTATACATTTATAATATCAGCTGTCAATTTTATTATTAACATATGCATATAAAAAACAATTTTCCGTTTTGCTGCAAGAAGGGCGGTACATGAAACCTAACGCTCGCATCTAGTGAGGCTTTTATTTCAATCAGAAAAAATGGGTAACTTTCAATTCTACTCGAGTTGAGAGAAGATGATTATTACAGCACGCTGGACGTCATTTGCCATATGCCAAAAATGCTCATTTGTATGTAAACATATTTTGGTGTGATTTTTGTACTGTATAAGTTCCGTCCTGGAACGCACCCCTTTTTCTACATTTATAATTTCAGCTGTTAGTTTTATTATTAACATATGCATATAAAAAAAACATTTTTCCGTTTAGCTGCAAAAAGAGCGGTACATAAAACCTAACGCTCGCATCTAGTGAGGCTTTTATTTCAAACAAAAAAAATGGGTAACTTTCAATTCTACCTGAGTTGAGAGATGATGATTCTAACAACACGCTGGACGTCATTTGCCATATGCCAAAAGTGCTCATTTGTATGTTACAATATTTTGGTGTGATTTTTGTACTGTATAAGTTCCGTTTCGGAACGCACTCCTTTTTCTACATTTATAATATCAACTGTCAGTTTTATTATTGACATATGCATATAAAAAAACAATTTTTCGTTTTGCTGCAAGAAGGACGGTACATGAAACCTAACGCTCGCATCTAGTGAGGATTTTATTTCAAACAAAAAAAATGGGTAATTTTCAATTCTACCTGAGTTGAGAGAAGATGATTTCAACAACACGCTGGACGTCATTTGCCATATGCCAAAAGTGCTCATTTGTATGTAAAAATATTTTGGTGTGATTTTTGTACTGTATAAGTTCCGCCCCGGAACCACTCCTTTTTCTACATTTATAATATCAGCTGTCAGTTTTATTATTGACATATGCATATAAAAAAACAATTTTTCGTTTTGCTGCAAGAAAGGCGGTACATGAAACCTAACGCTCGCATCTAGCGAGGATTTTATTTATAATTTATAATGAGTGCATTTGTGGTTCTTGTAAAAGTCTTCTTGGTGTAAGAATTATCTCATATTTTTATGACGCAATTGGCTTCGAAACTATGCATGCTGAGTCTATTAAGTACATCGAGTCGATATGTGGAATCAGGTACTATTGGGGACTTTGGTAACTTACACCAATTGTCAGGCGTAATTTGGGGTCAAGTCGAAGTATTTGGGTGATAGACGATTAACTTGAGAGCACATCTGTGGACTGTCATTTGGAAGCTTAACGCATTCGGAGTCATAAAGTTCATTGATTGAATTTCGAGCAAATTATTTGTGATATCAATTTATATCTAATTTTTTCCTTCATTTTTAGCAGTTTTAGGAGAGGGCTTAGGTATGCATTGAGCTATTAGCATCACTGAACAATCGTGAGTACATATTCTTTGTTATCTATTAATTTGTGTAATTGTCGAACATAAATACGTACGACTTAGATATGTGTGTTATCACGATTAATGCATACAGATGTATTTGTATCATGAAATTTATCACAAGTGCGTTCTGCTTCTGATTACGAAAGTCATTGCATCAATTCAAGTTTTTATTCTTTGCTTACTGACTAAGTTAGATTTTCGAATTGTAACACGTCAATTAGATGTACAGAGTGTTGCTCAATCTAGAGGCCTGCAACACAATTTTTATCTGTGATATTTATTAATGAACTCTCAATGTAACATTTGTGTAATTCTACATCGTTTATTTTAAGCTTTTTCTTTCTCATCTTGCTGAAATAAGTATATTTTGGCGTTCTTTTATTTATTGTACCATCTGCCACTCTCTCATATGATTTATAGATCGTGTGGAATCGAAATGTAGCATTTGAAGAAATTTGCGCAATTTACGTACATCTACTATCATTACGGTTCCTCTGTGATAAAAACTGTTAACTGAACACTTCAGAACAATTTACTGTTTAATAAGCAAAACAAGAAACTTCTTCAGACTGCACCGAAAACTTCTAATATCACAAATAAACAAGCTGTAGAAGATGTTGATCTATTAATCACGATCGTAAGTGAAGACGTTGACCTGCTTGTTCTGCTCACTGAAATTTTTTCTGCAACTGAAAACGTTTACATCCCAAAACTTGATCTTTTCCACTCACCCATATAATTAAAATATGATTTTTCCAATATGTTGACCCTAGATGCAATAAAGGACTACAATACCTCGTCTAACGTGTTCGGATTTAGAAAAAAGACGTTTTGCAATCATTTTCATTCAAATAAATTTCAGGAAGTTACACAAAAATTTTGACACTTTTGTTACTACTGCAAAAATTGTAGGAGCAGGAAGCGCATTTTAGTCGCATAATATGGAGGTGACTGTGACAAATTCTGATTTGTGCAGTGCTGCTAACTTTGACTTGGTTTGACCAAAGCAATGCCAATGATGATTTTGCTAAATTTGCTCAAAATGAAGACACCGTGGATAAAACCTTTTAGGGTTTTTAGCCAAAACGATTTCTACTATTGCACAGTATTCATGTGTATATAATATTTACAACAGAATAATAAATAAAATTTTATTTTCACTGTCATTCCTTAATTTTCTTTGATGTAGGTTCTGTTTAAACAACATTTCACTGATGTTTTTTAAAACATGGATAATATGACGTTTATTTTATCATTTATACACACAAATAACATCATTTTTGGACAACTCAAAAAATGTCTTTTTTCTCACAATTTTACTCCCTAATCATCCCGAAGTTGGACCTCTTTTTCCCGTCCAGCAACTAGAGTAATTTCTGTGGTATAGAAATATTTGTTTTACGATGATTAAGCGCAAGTTTTTTGGCATCAGGTGTTTTTGGCACAAAAATTGTTATAATATGTATAATTTGCTGAAAATTGTACTATTTAAAAATTTCACACAAAAAGTAAAAAAGAAGCGCCGAAAAACTTGCGCCTAAAAGTGTGCGCCGAAAAATTTGCGTCTAAAGATGCGCGCCGAAAAATACGCGTCTTATTTTCTTATTTTAAGAAATTTTACAGACAACGGAATAATGATGTATTCGACGCTACAATCGGCACAATACAAAACAGGTTTAGAATTGTAAAACAAAACTTGCATTAAACACACGGGCATACAAAAACATAAAAATAGATCCAAGTTAAACCGCCAATAACAAAAAAAAACAGAAGTAAGTGTTAAAAATATTATAAACGAAAAGGATTAAACAAAGAAGACTGATAAAATGTTAAAAGAGAAATTTTTTAATTTGTGTGGGGTATTTTGCTATTAAAATTACATTTATTTTTTTATGTTTTATATATAGTTAGGCATTTATTCGTTCCTTGCTCACCAAAGGATTGAAGTAATAAATCAAAACTATCACAAACTTTAGACGTCCGGTGTGATCAGTCCTTCTTTGCGTTTAATCTGCAAAGTAAAATTCAAAGCGTAGGATGTTTTACATGTAGATTTGTTAGGCATGACTGACGTTTTGGTTAATTAGTTTTCAAACAAAGAATCATATTAAAATTATTTTGTTTAAATTACAATGTTTCTGAGTGAGGTGAACTTAATTCAAAAGTTAATAAAATATTTTGTTATGAAATAGTTCATTTTTTAAACTTTGAAACATGCAATTTTGTATCTTTAATATATACAATCGTGGTAGGTCGATATTGAAAGGTAGAAATCTCGTTTATATTTATGTGTGATTTATGCTTCGTGCAGTTTCAGCCGAATCCGGAAGGGACCAGGACACGGGTTGAGCATATAACAGAATATGCAATAAGAATAACAAGAGATCACTGCTTGAAATCACAAATTTAAACGACGTAGTTGGATGTTATCAAGCTATACGAGATGCAAATGACTTAACCACAAGCTTTAAAATTATTTACATTTTTTTTTAATGACTTTAAAACTTTTAATTAAGGAATATTTAACTACGTCTTGGCATTTAATGTAAAGAGCAGTAATTAAAGCATGTGGTGAAGCAAAAATTATAAAACAAGTTGTTCTAAACAAGAACGAGAGAATTACGTAATTAACTGCTGAACAAAACCTGCATAATGACAAAGATGTTTGCGTTTTAGCGTAACGCTGAGCATATTGCAGAGAAAATTTTGTACGTTTATATGTAACGGCTTTGTTTGTTGTTTTAAATCAACTAACTTTATTTGCTGCAAAGGGTTGGCCGAAACTAAACGTTTGATCTTAGACTCGTTTAATCCGGCTTTCTTTACTTGGTTGTGTACCTTTTTTAATTGTTTCAGTTTTTGTGGTAACTACTATTTTGTTTAAATATTTTTAACATCCATTCTTAATGATTAATTGCACGTTTTTTATTTTTGGAAATTCAACTAGCGCGACAAAAAGCACATTTATTGTCGCAATATAGATACTAATGCTCAATATAGAAGGACCAAAACAATAATTTATTCATATTATAAAGCTAAGGGTGTAAAATGGTTCCGGATCCAAAACGAGATCCGGGATGGATCCGGATCTTCTCTGGATCTCCAGCTACGATATATCCGGATCCAGATTTTTCCGGATCTCATACACAATTCGAATCTTCAAGATCCGGATCCACGGATTTGTTTAATCGGATCCGCATAGATGGAACCGAAATTCGATTATACGTGAATTCTGTTGTTGATGTATAAAATGAACGTAATTCGTATTATTTAGAAGTTATTAAAATGAAATATTATTATAGTAAATAACTAATCACAAATATCTTTAAAGCTAGAAGCTAGAAATTAATAGTAATGCAGGTCCGGATTTAACTCGCAAATCTATAGATCCGTAGATCCGGATTTATCCTTCGATTTTGTAGATCCGGATTTAATCTTTGGATTCTCGATCCGGATCTACAAAAATCCGGTATTCGGATCCATTAGATCCGGATATTTTTGGATTCGATATCCGGATCTATAAAATTTGGGGATCTTTACAGCCCTATTATAAACTCGATCTTAACATATAGAGCGCATGGATGAAGACAAACAATAATAAAAGAAATAAAAAATATAATTTCTCTTAGGATGCGTGTTAAACACTGACAATAAAAACAATACAAGCGGTCACAGGGTTGACAGTCTTAAGGATTGTTCTTTTACAATTATTAGTTTATAAATTTTTTTCATTGCTTTTGCAAGTCAAACTTTTTTTGTTTTATTTTTTGACTCACTTGCTTTGGTTAGCTTAGTATTGGCGATGGTCGTGGGTTAAAATAGCTTTATAGTAAAAAATGCAAGAAAAAAACAAAATATTACTCTTTACAAAAAACTATTAAATAAATTATTTAAACGCGTTTACTTCTATTATTCCAACCGGGGTAGGTGGCGTCGGTGGCGTCATCTACGAAGGTGGCGGATTTAATAACCACGCACTAAAACTATTTTCGTATTTCAGAATTTAACGCATTTTTGCTATTATGCACTAAATTACATACAAAAACAGTAATATTTATTGATATTTAGGTGAAGAAAATTATAATGTACTTGAAGTAGGAATCCTTGAACTTTTCACTAAGAGTGGCAAAAGAGAGCAAAGATCAAAGATAAAGGTATATAAACCGAGAACTGAAACTGTAAAATGTAACACGTGTAGATTAGAATTTCACACAAATCTTGAGTAGATATTCGTTTCTAACATATTCCGAGGAGATTTCCTAAGTATTGATACCTTTTGTATCAAAAATATTTTCTCTTAAAAAGATTTACGTAAGATGGATGTTTGCAGAAGAAGAATCTGCACTTACCGAACCATTGTTTAACCGGCCGCCAGAACGGAAAATGAATTGTAACTACATCTATACTGCCTGTTTTCCCTCTTACAAAAAGATTTATCAGAAAAGTTGAAATTTGACTCTTAACATGACTGTGATTGGAAAGTTGCATATCCGTCAGCTTGTACTCAAAATTAAATTTAAATCGTTACATATGCTTGATTTGGTTTCTTTTTTTTTGTTTGTCATTTTGTTTCTACTTTTCCTTTCATCTTTTGTGTATTTGTCTTTTTCTCTTTAGTCTTCGTTGATAATATATATACTGTAATTGTCTTTTCTTCATCTTTTTTGAAATTGCCTTCTAATTATTTATCCTGTCTTTAATTCATTATAGAGTATACATTGTATCAGAATTTCTTTTTTTTTCTTTTTATGTATTATTAGCATTTTTCTCTATTTTATGCTCTATTTTACGCTATTTTTGTTTTTTCGTTCTCTTAAATTTTTCTTTGTTAGTTTTCTTATTTTTTATAACTAAGCTAAAGTTTTTTTGGTCAATCTTTTACTAGTTAAACTGTTTTCGTTGTTATTTTTATGTTTATTTGCACTAAAAACATTTAGCGCCAAAAGAAACTACGCCAAAAATTTTGCGTCTAAAAGTGTGCGCCAAAAAATACAAAAAAATGTTGTTTAACACCATAATCAACAAACAGCAAAATATAAAACAAGTTTAAGATTGTAAAACTCGAGTTGATGCAAAAAAGTTATTCTACACCATATACTTCGTTGTTTAAAATTGAAGTATTGTATTTTATAACTGCTTTGACTCAAATTTGTCTAGTTTTTGATTTTTCTCTTACTTCTATAGAGAAGTTTTTTTGTCTATATATTAGTATTTTTATATAATATTGTTCTAAGTTTATAATTAAAAAGTGTATTTGAACGAAAAAAAATTATGTTTAAAAAATTTGCGCTAATAACATTTAGCACAAAAAGAAATGGCGCTGAAAAATTTGCGTTTAAATGTTTGCGCTGAAAAATACGCTCCTAATTGTCTGATTTTAAGAATTTTACAAAAAGTTAACAAAAAAGATGATTTACTCAACACCATAATCGGCGAAATACAACACAAACTTAAAATTGTAAAATTAGATTTGATACAACAAAACACTACGCTATATGCTTCTTTGTTTGAAATAAACGTATTGTACTTTATAATTGCTTTGAGTTAAACTTGTTTCACTTTCTGTTTTTCTCTTACTTTTATAGGAATTTTTTTTGGTACATATATTAGTATTTTTATATGGTGCTGTCTTACCTTATGTTCAAAAAACGTTTATGCGAAGAAAATCTTGTTATCTAAATATCTTGCGCTAAAAAAATTAGGGCCGAAAGAGCCAGCACTAAAAAAATTGCGATTAAAGATGTGCGGCGAAAATTACTCGTTTAAATGTTTTATTTTAAGAAACTTTACAATAACAACTAAAAGAATCATACATTTAATACCACAATCGACAAACGGCAAATCACGAAACAAGATTAAAATTGTAAAATTAGGCTTGATGCAACAAAACTGACACTACGCTATATATTTTGTTGTTTATAATAAACTGGTTGTATTTTACAAATACTTTGACTTGAATTTTTATATAGTATTGTTTTAAGCTTATGTTAAAAAATGTTTATGCGCAGAAAAAATTGGTATTTTGTGCCGAAAACATTTATTGCCGAAAAAACTAATCAAAAAAATTTGCACCTAAAAGTGTGCGAAAAAGATACGAGGTAATTTTTTTGCTTTATAAATGTTACAAAAAAAATTGTATGTATAACATCACAATCGACAAACGGCAAAATACTAAACATGGTTAAAATTGTAAAATAAGACTTGACGCAACAGAACTTACCTTACGTAATATGCGTTGTCGCTTAAAATTAACGTAGTTTATTTGATAATTGCTTTGACTCAAATTTGTCTTGTTTTCGGTTTCTCTCTTACTATAGGAAGATTTTTTTTATACATATATTAGTATTGTTCTAAGTTTTTATTTAAAAAGTGTTTGCGCAGAAAGAATTTGTGTCTAAATATTTAGCGCAAAAAACATTTAGCTACAAAAAAACTGTGTAGAAGTTTGCGTTTAAAGATGTAAATTAAAAATTTCTACTACTACTCATTATTAGATTGTTTGTGCAATTATGTAGTATAGTTTTTATTTATTTAAATACTTTTTATTTATACAATGTAGACATTTTTTATTATATACATTTGTTAGTGCTTATTAGTATCTGAAGATGGCCCATATGTTATTATAAGGCCAAAACATGTCATTAATTGAATATTAAATATTGGTTCGACAATGGTTTTTGATGTTTTTTATTGATAAAAATTACTAGCTTTCTCTAAATGTCCTGCGCCAAAAACATTTAGGGCCAAAAGTGACGACGCCGAAAAATTTGAACTTGAAGGGTAAATACGCACTGATTTTGTTTATTTTAACAAATTTTACAAAAAGAATAATATACTCAAAACCACAATCGACAAACAGCTTAGAATTGTATAGTTAGACTTGATGCAATCAAATTTACACTACAGCATATGATTCGTTGTTTAAAATCAACTTATTGTTTTTATAATAGTTTGAATTTGTTTCGCTAATAGTTTTCTATTACTTCTATAGTCCTTTGATTCATATATTAGTATTTTTATATAACACTGTTCTAAGTTTATATTTAAAAAGTGTCTCTGCGCGGAAAAAATTAGTATCTTGCGCCAAAAACATTTAGCGCTGAAAAGGACGGCGCCAAAAAATTTATAAATTTCTCTCTTCACCTGTCTCTTCTGTTTCTTTTTTATTTATTCTTATTATGACATTGCTTTCTCATCTTGCTTTCTAAAAATTGTTTATTTTTGTTTTACCAATTTTTTCTGCAGTTTTTATTTTGTCGCTTTTTTGTTTAGTAGTAATGGACAATTTCAATTCTAAGCTTCTGCTGACTTGCAGACTGCTTTTGTTATTGTGGGAAAAAGCATTTTTCAAGTGAGTGCTTCTATGTATGTGTATTTTTGTCTTTTTTTAACCAAGAGGTTGCACTACGGTGTCTTTGGTTTTTTGTGCACTTACGATTTTTTTTCTTTCAGTATTCCTGTTTTGTCTATGAAGTCGAGAAGCTTATTCTAATAGGTTTTTCATCATCATCGGCTAGACTTGGTATGCCGAAAATCGTTATGCATTGCGTTTGGTATTTTTTGCATTTATACAACAAATGCTGCGGATTCTTGTTTTTTTATGCATGTGTTAGTTAAGGTCACATGTGCTTTGTTATTAGTTCTGTGAGTTTTCTTAACATTTGTCAACTTAGGTTGATATTGCAGTTTGATGTTTTTCTTGTGGCTCTGTAAGAAAAAGTTTTTGTGTCTCATTCGTGAAGAGTGTTTTTATAGTTTTTTTTAAATGTCTTGTTGCTAGTTTGCTGCGGATGATTTTTTTCCGGTATCATAGGCGATTCTGAAGGCGAGTTTAGATCCGATATATGTTTCTATTGCGCCATTTTTAGCTAATGCGTCTACCATAGTTTTTTACCCAAGGTCGGCAAAGTTTGCTTTCTATGATACCTGCCTTCATATATTCCCGCACCGGTACTGTTGCGATTTTTGACTCCATCTATGTACCAGATAGTTACTTTAATCTGGCCTAGCTACATGTTTTTTTATTCACTCGTGTCGTGATGGTATTATCACTTTAAATTTCTTTAAGATGTGATATCCTTTTGTAAAATTAAATTTTAGAGTACAGAGGACCAGTGCACCAATACGCACGGAAGGTTATATACAACAGGGTTCGTTTGATGCCCCAAGGTTTAAATCAGTGACGCAGCTACCCGCCTAGTCCTCTCTATCTTAGAATTAGGTTTTTGATAAGGTTGTCGCCTTTTGGTCCAGGCAATTAAGCTAAGGTTCTTTATCACTTTTTGTCAGTAAAACATGTTTACAGCAGCAAAAAGTTTTGGGTTTGACTGGCGTGTTTGTAATAGGTAATATTATAATAATAGAACAAAACTCTAGAACCGCAAAGTGATAAATTAAAATTTACCTAAAACTATGTTTTGGTAGAAGTCTATGCCTAGTGAAAAATACATTTAAGTCTTAAGATTTAAAACGAATTGTCTAAATTGATAGATTTTTTTTGTAGTACATTTAGTACTAACATTAATTTGTCATGCTTTTTTTAAGTTTAGATTTAATTTTGAAAAAAACAGCACAAACAATAATGTATGTAACTCTTGTCGAAAGTTTTGTAGTATGTTATGTTAAAAAATGCTTTAGTATAATGTTTGTCCCCTGTATGAAATTTACTTTCGATACGCCCACTTTTTGTTGTTGAGTAGAGATACAATGTCAAATTTTAAAAACACGATTTCATTTATTTTGGTAAAGTTTGAAGAACGCAGACATCATCTAACGTTGTGTACGCCCAGCACGCACATCTTTGTGAATATGATTTAGAATATTATTGTGATCGGAGTGAAAATTTTTATTTGGAGTAAGCATTTCTTGTGTTTTAATTTGTGGTTTAATTTAATTATTCCGTAATTCTCTATAGCGGATTTTAGTACTCTCACACGTTTTCTTTGTCTGTTGAAGTATCAACAGATGTATTTGAGTAAAATTTCCATGATGTCACGTCACCGTAGTTAATTCTATCTACAATATCTTTTTTATTGTCTTGGAGGTCAGTGATCGTATGATTAAAAAGGGGTTTACTTGTGATAACGCCGCATGTACGTACTAATTGTATTGTATTTTTTATTTCAATTTTTAGTTTGATTGTACGAACGATTCAACGTACATAACAGATAGTTAACACAATTATAAAATTGTTTTGTTGTGTGTCACTTATTGTTATACATGCGCTTTGATTTTCTAAATCTTCGTGTTTTGTATTTTTGTATTTTAATTAACAAACTAATGTAAATTCACTTCGCTTCTAAATATCAAAGGCCGATTAGCTCATTTAGTTGTATGACGTGTTGCCTGGTTGAAGATGTAGTTTATATTTTTTGTCTGTGATAGAAATATATTTATGTATCTTCCTGTATGTAAACTGTTGTCTGCAATAAAATAAATATAATCTTTGTTACCACTTCTATACTGTCATTTGTTCTCTTTTAGCTGTGTGTTTGCCACTATAGTCTTTCATCATTTTGGCGTTTTTTTGAATTTATTTTATAATCTAACACCATTATCGCCGGAACAACTGAATTAGTCTTCGGTCATTTAAGTTACAAGAAAAACACGTAACAAGCATAACTCACTCTCATGCAGAGCTTGGCTTATGGCTTCGTCCTGCATTAATGTTTGTAATGCTATGCTTCACATCTGACGTTAGTGATATAAGTTACTAATACGTTTTTGTTTGACAAGTTTACAAACCACGGAATGTTGGCTATCTCAAAGTCTGCATTTGTATATTTATCCGCACCAAGACACATTTGCCTGTGACACGTAAGTTGAGCTTTGAACAAAATCTCCTATTTTGATAGAAAATTTGTTTGCTTAATTCGTTTTAATGAAATGAAGATTTTTTAACGTGTGTTGACAAAAGTAAGGCGAATGTTGATTTAGTAGACCCACACCGAATTTGATGGTGTCTTAAGGTTTTCTGTTCAATTTCGTTACTTAGGGTGGAAGTAGTATTTACTCGGTATGGTGACGCACATATAATAGACTGAATTAGCTACTACAGTTATTGTTGGATTGATGACTTCAAGGCTCTTACTCGATTTGAATTTCGCAAAAGTATGGTTTGTCGACGCGGATGACTTACTCTACGTTGCAACGTTTAATTTCTATTATCTTGTTGTAACTGTATTACGTAATTTTACTTACTTTTTTATTATCCTTTAAGCATTAGTGGTTAATAATTTATTACGTTGGTTTTCTCGTAACAAAAAAAGGCAACGGCTAACTCAGTTCTTCCCGGAGATTGAGTCGCAGGCTTCATTGATGTTAGATTATAAACTAAATCTAAAAAATCGCTAAAACGATAAAAAATTAAATTAGGAAGACATCGTTTCAATCTACTCACGGCTGAAAAATAAATACTATGACAGAAGTGGCAACACAAAGTATACATTTATTTTATCACAGAGAGTAGTTAAATAGGACGAAAAATGTACATAACTATAGTTATATAAATTTTCCAATTACTAGTACATGGGTCAGACAAAATATAAGTTACGCCCTCGACTGGGCAACACGTCGTACAGCAAAGTGACTTAGTCGGTCTAACTTTTACATTCAAAAAATGAAAACTTTATACTCGTAAATTAAAATCACAAAAGTGTATAAACAAATGAAGACTTAGAGACTCAACCCGCAGTGCATAAGACTTTGTGACAGACAAAATGATCTAATAATTAATTGTGGTAACAACCTAACATGTTCGTACGGTAATTCTAACAATCGACATTACTAACGAAGTACTAATCCTAAAAATAAAAATTGTAATACTTACAGTTATGTTTTATCCAGTAGGAGATTAGCTAATTCCGTACCTGTATTACCTACAATCTATATAAAATTTAGCACAAATACGTACATACGGTGTTATCACAAATAAATTCCGTTTTTAAATCATCATTAAAGATAGCGAATGCGCAGCGTATTTTATTGACTTAATATCCTAATTGGTGGTAAAAGTTAGTTCTAAAAGAAAGTATCGTAAATGCTTTCAACCCGTTGACGGTGTGAATTGTTTTATTCGAGCAACGTGACGTCATAGAAATTTTCCCAAATATGCCATATGTTTGTTATCTCCACCGACAAAAGAAACGCGTGGAGGTATGGAAACCCGTTATAGAGAATTATGAAAGAATCAATTTAAACCCCAATACAAAAAATATAACGTCTCTCCCCAAGTAGACTTGCTCAAATAGATACAAAATTCGACCGCATATTTACGTGGAATCGCGTGAAATAACTTAATGATAAAAATCTTGTTGGGCATAGACACTTAACGGAGGTCTGTGTTCTACAAACGTTACCGGAAGAAATGAAATCGTGCTTTTAAAATTTGACAGTCAACCACGAAAAGTGGGATAAATCTTATACTAAAAAATTTTCAATATGCCACATTTTTAACATAACAAATTTTATGCGTTACTATTTCTATTAAACCTTCAGCTAAGTCTATTTTAACACCATAATTAATAACATACTTTTAGTCGTAGTTATAATTCCGTTTTCAGTTTTATTCATATTTGAACAATTGTTGTGTACGTTGACTGTACACCGATCAAATATTTTTAAATTTTTAAACGTACTCAAATAAAAAGTTTGTCAAACACACGTCGATGAATGTAAGCTTACAATCCTCGTTTTGAGAGTAACATTATTGATGTAGCTGATATCTAAATATTTGCGTTGAGGAACTTAGGTAGGGTAAGTCTTATAATGTGTACTCAATAAAACGTTGATTACTTAGCATTCTCAACAACGTTTATTCACCGACATATTAGCTAGCCGTGGTGACGTAATTGTTACAAACTGGATTTACAACTACTACGTGTTCTACCCAAGTTTATATGACGGTGTTTGATATTGTCAAGTTTATATTGTTTTGATTTCTTGGGGACTTGGTTTAGTTAGAGCAAGATTTGTATTTATTTTTATTAATTTTGTATTTTTTTGTAGGAAGAATGATACTGCTGCTTTGATCAAAAGTTTAGGTAAGTTCGGCTTTTTAATTAAATTTTAATTGATTTTTTTGTTAATAATGTTACGTAATAAAATTTAATTTATTTGAATTTTCTAAAACTGGAACACAAAATAAAGAAAAAAACTATAACTAATTAGGTGATAATACATAAAAGTAATTCTTTATTTTATTTTATAATGCATTACAAATGTTTATTACTTTTAAAATAGTAACATAATCTTCCCACAAAACTTCAAAATGTTAAGTTACGAGTTTTTTTTTTGAACAAAGCTCAGGATTATGAAACACTACAGTAACTTTACAAACTTTAATAATAAAAAAAATTAAGAATATTAAATTTTACTTTGTTTTAAAGAGTCGGGTAAAACTTGGTCGATTCTAAAGAACATTTTATTATTTCAAGTTTTTTACACTAAAAAAACGTAATAAATTATTAATGTTTTTGTGTTAAAAAAATGCTTATTATAATTATAATTCTTTAAAATGTTTGACAGGTTTTGAAGTAAACTTTGCAATTTTATTATTAGTTATGTATTTAAATTGAGTTTTGCATTTATCGAAAACTTTGATTTGATTTTTGTTAGTCAGACAAAGTTTGAAAGGTTTTTTTAAATTAAAAATAAATATAAATACAATTTTGTAGTTTGTATCATGTTTTTAAGTTACTAGTGAAATAATTAAATTAATGGTAATTAAAGAAGCTTAATTTGACTTATTAGTTTTTTTAAGTATATGTATTACATATTACATTAATTAATTACAAACCCTTTGTATACTCGTATATTCATAATTACGTTTAGAAACTTTTTTGAGTATTAAGCATCCGTACTTTGAATTTTCCAAAGAAATTTGATGTATAAGTTATGAAAAACCGATTTTCAGATTTAATTTAAAAGTGGAAGAAAGAATTTGTACCAATAACATTTTTAAATGCTTTAAAGATTTTTTTTAATACGGAATTTTATTTTTTAATTAATTTTTAATCGGACAAAAGAGGTTTTTGGAAATGCTTATAAATGTAAGTAATTGGCACACATAGAAAGTACGCGAAAAGATATTAATTTAATCGTCTTTTTTCTATTTGTTTTACCCTCTTTTGGGGGATTAAGGATGCACTCATTATTATTTGATTTAGTGTTGAAAGTAGCTTTAGTTAATTTGACGAAGGGAAAAGGTTTTTTTATTTTGTTTTTATTTCAATTAGATACGGGATGAATTGCGATTTTATTGCGGTTACTACACGCTTTTTTAAAATTGGTCGAATGTAAAAAAATTTGGTCTTAGATGGACGTTTCGTCAGTTTATTAAATCGGTTACAATACAAGATAAACATTAACTTTTAACATAGCCTGAAAATCGCTTTTCTATGTAATTACTGAAACTTTTATTTCGATAGCACAAAGAGAATGGAAATTCGAATTTTGTTGACAGCGGAAAAGCGAAATTAAATATTCAAATTTAACGTTGTTTAACTCAATACCGAAATATTAATAATTTTGTAAAAGTAAGCAAATATTGAGTTAAAACTCATTGTTGAAGCGCTGACCGTCAGCGCTTAATTAAATGTTCTCTCAATAGCCCTCGTCAGACAATACCCTTTTAATTATAGTATTGATTTTGTTTTAACTTGTCCAACTTCACTTAGTACGCACTTAAATTTATATACTTTTTTTTATCATCGAAATCTTTGAGCTTGAAATACGCGACGATAATAATGTTAAGTGGAAAAGGAAATGGTACGGTGACTAATTAATTTGCGTAGACTATAATTGAATTTTTTTTTCGTTAAAGAAATTTTAAATTAAGTTACTTTTTCTGATAAATGTTCTAAATTGTATGGTACTAAAGTGATCCGAATTAAGTAAGTAGAAATATACAGAGTGTTATTACGCAATATGCAACTTGTTGCTAGAATAATGCCTCAAATCTTCTTTAATTGTCTTCTCGCCAATTAACCCTTGATTTATTGTTGACAGATCTTTCAGTAGGCGTATTTTTTGCGTTTTGTTTTGTTAGTTTCTGTGCGAAAAAATAAACATTATTTTCGATCAATTGTAACCTTAGAGATAAACTACGTGTAAAATAAGACAAAATTTCTTCATTTATTGCGTACTGATGAAAAAAGTAAACTGTGCATTGTTACTTAAATTTAGGAAACATGCACTCAAAAAACCTTAAAGTATGCATTTTTATTTATTTTAATATATAAGTATGCGTTTATAAAACAACAAAATAAAAATGTATCTTGCTGTTGTGCTGTAGTCGTGTTGTGTTGTCGTGTCGTGTTTTGCTGTTGTTGTTCTGTTAACGTGCAAAATCATAGATTCAGTTGGGCTAAACTCGCCGAAATGCACTTTGTGTTCGGGGAAGCCCATACATTACACGCCGTTTGCCAATTGTACCATAAGAAATACCCAAAGAGGCAGCTTCCAAACGCCCCCACGTTTGGGGTTGTTGATTAACGCCTGTGGGATAAGAGGTCTTTCGAGGAACAGCATCATGACTGCGGCTGACAATCATGAATTTTACAACCTGTATTGCAACAGGCGGTTTTAGGAGAATCTGTCAGGGAGTATGCGCGCAGTAGCTAGATAACTGAATGTCAGGCGCCATACAGTATGGCAAATTACAAAAAGTTTAATCAGTCGCTGCAGAAGACTCACCGCATTGCCAGCGATACAGCAAATTGTAAAAAAGCCTGACTTCCTCAACAACGTGTTTACATTTACAAGAGAAGGAATCTTTAATTTGGGTCACAGAGAATCCACACCCAACAATAACACGCAACAATCAACATAAATTATCTGTGAATGTGTAGAACCGAGATTGTGGGAACTTATGTAACTTAGCCTTACATTCTTTCTCCGCGTTTAAATTAACGCATTTATAAAGAATTTCTACGCGAAGTGCTTTGAAAACTCCTAAAGAAGTGTCAGTAGAAACAAGAAAAAAAGTGTTTTACCAACATGACGAAGTTTCTTCACATTCTACTAAAACTGTAGCGTGGTTGCACACGTAATTACCCAATAGATTTGTTGGACGTGGTGGACGTGTTTATTGGCCGGTGCAGTTTCCCGACTGACTCTCCTTAATTTTTTATTCTGGGAGCACATAAAAAATTTAATTTAAAACATCTTGTTACGTGCATTAATTTCTGATGTAATACCCTGTATATTCATTACCTTCAAGTTAGATTTCTGTTTTTGACGCCCTCTGTCGAGTTTAGTTTATTCCATTTCCTGCCAAGGCGTCAAACCGTCAACTACTTAAAATCGTGCTTGTGATAAATGATTCTGAATCTTACAAAATCGTCGTTAATGAATATGAAATTCTAATTTAAGAACGCATTTCGAGTAGTTTATTTATCATAAGGTAAGCTTTTCCTATTAGTTTTAAGAATTCTTTGGTAATTGCCTTCTTAATTTGATAGCACGTCTAGACACGTTCCACTACGTTTGGGCTGCATGTTTCAATGCGTTATGGATTGGTAAAGGATTAATATCGACAAATACCTTTACGAAACATTTATAACTCTAGCCTATGTTCAAACTAAAAAAAAAACGAAGTCGACAAGAACTTTTCTTTTCTAATTGCGAGAAACAGCATTCGATACATCGGGTCCTTATATCTAATTTCTTTTAGTAATAACAATTTTGTAGATTTCTACTTTTGTGAGTCATTGTGTTGACACGATTTGCTATTCATAATTATTTTAGGCCTACTCAACGAGGAAAACGTTTTCTTCGGGCAAGTGCTGGATTGTGGGTAGGTTTTATTTAATTTTGTCGCTGTTAAAAAAAGTCACTCACGGAATTTTGCTTGTTTTAACTTACGCAATTACAATAGTTGTTTCAATACCAGGTATTCTTAGTAATTATTTGTTATCGCATTTTGTGAACCATAGTTATCTATCATGTAATTTTTCTTCGCTTATTGACATCCTATGTCTAACTTATGTATTGTGTGTTGCTGATACTTCCGGCATTTATGTATTTAGAATGTACTACAAAATTTCTGGAGCTCGTTGTTAATAATCTACATGATTAAATTATAGTTGTTATACATATTTTATCTTTACTTTATGGTAACATATCTTTCTCTTTTTTTTTGTGGTTACACGTACATCAGTGTGACAATGGTAACGAACTTGAAATTCGTTACAAGTTTAGACCTTCTGTCCTGACGAAACAGAAGTTTTATTTATAAAACATCTGGCGCCCTTTAAATATTATTTATTTGAACCTCCCCTATCTCCGACTGTGTAAGTTGGCCGTGCAAGGTTCGTAAGACCTATAAGCTTGTAGCAATCTGTTGAAAATGTAGACTTAACAGTTAGGATTGCAGTTATTTTACAAAGTGGTTTGTGCAACTTGTTACGTGCTCCAAATTTAAATTGTGCTGCTTTGTATATTCTTGTTTGAATTCTATTTCTCGACGACATCTATCGAGCATCGTTGGTCCGTTCGAGTAAACGAAAAGTCGTCACTTTTACTTTTACGTTGTGGTTCATAAAAGATGCCTGCATCGGTTAAACTTGATTTCTTAAAACATCCACGTGTTGTAACACGAGGTACCATAAAAACATCTATAATTAGTTAATTTATTCAACACAGGGTAACTGTTTTCTTATTTTTTTTTTGAGTTAAAGGTAATTTTGATGTCGTTTTCTTAGCGCTACGTGCTACTTCCCAAATGAGGGTTTTTTTGTCTGTACAAATTTAAACGTCGAAAGTGGAAACAGCATACGATACGTTTCCGTTTTTTACTTTTATAAATTTTACTTATTACCTGTGTTGTCTGTGAGTAATCAGGTAAACACGATTATTTTTAGGTAGTTTGATTACAGGAAGCTAGTAGGAAAACGTTTTCTGAAAGTAGACCTGGTTCTCGGTAGATCAAATTTTGATATAAAAGCTTTTGGGGTTGTTATGTTTATTATTATAAGCGACTTTTGGCTTAAACCGCGTCGTATTTAAACACCCAGACTTAGGCTTGATTCTAGTCTTTCCTTGAGAGCCAAAACAAGAAATAGAACTTGGCCTTTGCCGTATTGTCGTTCGTGAACTCACACAAACTGACGTTTCACAAGACGATGAAGCTTGCATTTTCAGAGTGATAAATATCACTGAAGAAAAAAAAGTAGGGAAAGTGGGGCAAAACCGGGTACCAAAATTATGAGCTACCACTGTGTGCTTTGTTTTGAAGATTTGTATGTCTAAATAGTGTTTTAGGTCCTTTTATGTTACACAAAGTTTCATAAAATTAGTTTTTGTTGCACACGTTTCTATATCTCCCAAAAAAATATACTTTCATTCATTAGGTACAAAAACTCGGTTTTGCCCCGAGGGTGCGGTAACACCGGGTGTCTAACTAAATCATAAGAAAATTGTTTATTTTTCAATATTTTTTTGTTAGTCAGTCTTAAATATTATTCCCAATGATATGATGATTAATAGAGCACTAGATTAACTTTGGCAGGGTCTAAGGCAGTTCAGAATATAAAAAAGATACGTATCTCAGAGCTTCATTCATTTTTTTATTCCAGCTTAAAAAATTAACATAGTCACATATTTTTACTAAAACATGTGACACACAATAAAAAGAATAAAAACAATTTAAAAAAATTAATTATTTAAGTACAGAAATCACAAACAAAGCTGTCATCTTCTTTCCTTGCATTAGAGCATGCCTCGTGAGCCCAGCCTCTGCACTTTAAACACTGAATCCACCTTTTCTTTGATTAAGAATTTCCATACAGTTCATTACAAAAAATACAAGCCTCATTTGGATCTTTTTCCTCCAATGAAGATGAATCCATGTACGAAACAGGTTTTGTAATTTTATTTTTTTTTTTAGATTTAGATCTATTTTCATTTGTCTGTTTTTTTGAGAGACCAGCTACCGCCCTGTCGTTTTCTTTATTTCTATGCAGTTTTTTTTTAGCACCAGTTCCGACTATTTCCGTTTTTACACTTTCTTCTTCTTCCAGTTGGTTTTTGTACGGCGATGCAGTTAAGATTGCTGTTTTGACTTTTTTCTGTTTACTGCCTTGTGAACTGGTCTTGCGCCAACCTGAAGTGCTGTCATCAGAAGCCTCGGAAAGAGCGTAAAAAATGATAATACATCTGAAATTGTGCTTTGTGCTATTCCAGGCATCGCATCATCTTGTCGACATGTCGGACATGGCTCTTCTTCAGACCGTTGCTTCTCCTTTCTAACTTCAGGTTGTGGTATTTGAGTTATTTTACTTTCAATCACTTGTGGTATCTCAGTTTCGGTAGCTCGTGGCACATCGATAACCGGCCTGTCCGTTGTTTCCGCAGGAGCAAACAGATGATCTGGAAAAATATTCCGAATAATAGTAGTTTATTTATCGAGTTCCTGTGTAAATTGGACGCTTTTTTTCCCAAGAGGGCATTTTTAAACCCGAGTGAAACGAGGGTTTAAAAAGTCCTCGAGGGAAAAAAAGCGTTCAATTTAGACAGGAACGAGTTAAATACAACATTTTATTGCTCGAACAGAGACTAGGAGGCCTACAAAGTCTCAAAATCTTTCAAAAATAATTTGACGTTTATGTTGACAAGTGTGTCAAAACTGTCAAAGACGGTTTACAATAGCGAAAAATTAAAATTTATGACAGTTAAGAACAATAAAAGGATATATACCTGTCTTTACAAAGCCCCTTATGGCTGTTTGCATTACTGCTGCACGTGTAAATGCACTCCTTAACAACTTCGCCGCTCGGTATATGTTTACTTCTCTACCAGGGTGTGCAACTAACCATTGTCTCACTTGTTCGTAAAATACAATTAAAGGGTTCATAAATGAGACATCCAAGAGTTGTAGCCGGTGGGTCATATGGGGGGAAAGCACAAAAAAATCTCATTTTTGTATGAGCCAAATTTATGAGATCAAAACTCTTAGCATGTGAAGAATGCCCGTCTAAGAGTAATAACACCGGCTTTCTTAGTGTTGGATTTGAAAATTCAATAAAGCGTTTGAACCAACATAAAAATGTCTCTTTATTTATCTAACCACTTCCATGGCAGCATGCCAAAGATCCAGGAGGAGCATTGGATTAGCCTTGTTGCGAGAAAACACAAACATAGGGGGCAATTGCTTGAGGCGCTCATGCATGTCTCTGCAATTACTAAAACTCAACGTTTTGCAGAGAACAAACACCTAATTTGTTTTCTGCTTCTAAGCGCCAAAACCTTTGATGGTTTGTTTGGGACCGTTAAAATTTCCGTTTCATCTACATTTTAAATATTGCTGGGCTGGATATTGTGTGTTCTGTAGATTGACTCCAGTAAATCAAAAAATTTTCCTACTGCGACACGATTAAATCCCTTTGTTTCTGCCAATGAGGTTTTCTTGGGGTTTCTTAATGATAACTGGGGATGTTTCTTCAGAAAACTGTACATCCAGCCTTTTCCTACCATTTGTGCAGTTGTGTTGAAAGTATGACTGGTGCCATTTTTTCTGCAAATTCATATGCCAATTTACGAAGATATATAAGGTTAGGCCGAACAGTCTTTTTTCCAGGTATAAAATGTGATTGTAAAGTTCAACTTCTTGTTTCTCGGCAAAAAACTGTGCAATAGCGGTCCAATTTTTTTGTGGCTGCTAACTGTGCTGTTAGATTTTGTTGTCGGGCTTTCTTTACTCTATCCTCTAAAGTTGACTGAGGAACACAAAAGTCTTGAGCAGCTTGCTTATAGCCCATTCTCTTATCAAGTACATCTTTAATGGCACCTGTCATGCTCTCTTGAGACCAACTCTGTCTGGTGGTCTATCGCTGGTAATTTCTTGGCATGGTCCCTAACACAATATAGGTTCTTTTTTTACATCATATTCATGTAATAAACTGAACAATAATCTACCTAACAAATAATAGTTATTTGTTTTGCATACTTATAAATAAAAACACTTAACATTGGGGGTACTCGGTTTTACCCTGCCTTCGCGTACCCGGTTTCACCACGCAGCGCCATATTAAATATAAAATGGTATGTCTACGTTTTTTGTGACAGGAAATGACAGATTCTTAACTTAAAAACAGGTAGAACAGATATGGCGGTTATTACTAGTACGTACGCTGTGTGATAGGTGGCAGCACGCATCAGGAAAATCTTTAGGTACCCGGTTTGACCCGCCTACCCGGTTTTACCCTACTCTCTCCTAATAATAATAACGATATTTATATTAATAGCGATTAGCGTAATTAACGGATCTTATCCTTCCGTTACCGCTTGTCTGACTTAGTTATTACTCGGAGTAAGTGTTTGTGTTCTTTCCAAGATGGTTGATCTTTGTCTTAGAGGATATACATCTGCTAGTGACAAACGAGGGACTCTAATACATGCCGGAGTTTACAAAACTCTTAGTTCCTGTGGATCAAATTATATAGAACAGACGGGACACTATATTGAAGTTAGAGTAAAAGAACTGACTGCAAACACCGCAGAGTTACTAAATCAAAAGGGCAGAACACGTGTGGAATCAAGAACATACGCTAAGCTTTGACCAAACTAAAGTGTTGACTAGAACTCTTTTTTACTTTAGCAAATCTTGGCTGCTAGTATTATATTCTCTAAGACAGAGATCAACCTTCTTGAAAAGTTAATTACGCTAGTCGCTATTCATATAAATATCGCCACTTACCATTTTTTCTTTAGTGACACTTACTACTCTGAAGATGCAAGCTGTAATGTCTTGCGAAACGTCAGTTTGTTTAGGCCAAGTTCTACTTTTTGTTTTGGCTCTCAAGGAGAGACGAGGACCAAACCTAAGTCTAGGTGTTTAACTACGAGGTGGTCTAAGCCAAAAGTCGCTTATAATCAAATTTTAATTTTAACTATTTGTTGTCACTACGGTGCTTCTCACGAATTATATTTACTAATCGAAACGTTTAAAATGATTTGCTTCTTATTACTATTAGTCAGTTAGTCTAAGTTAAGTTGCTATCGCATGCCGATACGTCAACTATCAATTATTATTGTAATTGTAATTTCCTTACAATGATTTTTGTATGTCCTGGCTGTTACACTTACGATTTGAATGTATTGTTAGTTGCTGATACTTCGAGCGTTTTAGAACCAACATATACCTGTACTCAAACTAAATTTACTTACTGTAATACTATGGAATTATCTATTTGTTATTGATCCTAATTTTAATCATAAGTTATTTTTCTAAAGCAATTAAAGTACAATTGATGATTTGGTTTCTTTCTGTGATTCCTACAATTTTATGAACCTTAAAAATTTAATAGAAGCTTTCAACTTTCTGTGCTGATCTAACAGGAGCTGTATCTGGAAGACGAGATCTGGCGCCCATTAAAATAAACTTATCACTTGAACCTCCTCTCTCTCTAATAGGTATTGTTTTAATCCTACAGAGAGTTGACCGTGGAAGGTTCGTAAATGACTAAAATTTTGTAACAATTTTTTTCTGAAATTTAATGACTGACGCTCTGAAAATCGTATATTAGATTGCTTGAATAATTTGTTTCGCCACTATTTTGATGAATAAAATAATTCTTTTTGTATCAATGTTCTTCAGGTATTTATGTCTTCAGGAATATTATAATAACTGTTATTTATAAGTAATCTTAATTTACTAAGATTTAAGTTCTTCCACGTCAGATTCAGATTCTAGATTTCATACATGTTCATTCGTTATATCAATATTACAATTTATATAGCTTAATCCTAAGTGATAACAAAGTTTTCTTATAGTCCCGTTAGATCGGTTTTTCACTTCTGAGTTTTTTCTTTGGTTTTAAAATATTCCGTGGGGTTCAACATTCCATTCTAAAGCTTAATTTTGGAGTACATAGTTGGGGCACTTGTGTCTAGGCATGCCATCTTTGTCATAGTTCCAAAGCCGTTGGACATGTGATTGGGATGGGACACGAGGTCTGAAAGCGCAGCTGCGCATTGGCTGACGAAATCTGCGATCTTTGGGATGTCCAGTTCTTGATGGATCCGGTCTGTTTTGGAAGATTTGGATTTTAGTGGTTAGGTCGTGGATGGGCGGATGCAGATGAGAAGCTTGTTGGTGATGTAGAGGTGGCTGTTGCGGCACAGCATCGGGTGATGTGGGATTTCTATAACAATTTCTTATTTAGGGTGAGGCCGCAATATTTTGTTTTGTCCAGCCAGGAGACGTAGTTGCATTTGATGTGGAAGAAGCTTGTAGAGGCAATGTTCATTTTCATAGGGTTGACTTTTATTCGCCAGTTGTCGTACCAGTTATCCACTGTATCTCTTTTAACGAGTGCGTCGCCGTTCGGAGGTTTTTGGGAGAGACAACGTGGATAGCGATTCCGTTCCGGGTGGTCTTCACATCAATGTTAGATTCGCGTAGGGTTTGCATCGTCTTACCGTATTCCTTCTGGCTCCTCTTGCGGGTAGCTACGAGCTATTCTTGATCCATTTACTTTTATGTCAAGCTCGGAGGTTGGCATGGTGGCGACAAGCTTGGTACGCCTGTTCTTTTCCCAAATTTGCCTAAAAAAGCATACATTTAATTAATCAATAACCGTTAAGAAAAATTTGAGTTATTTTGTTTAAAAACATAGGAACGAACTAAAGTTTCGCAAAAACGAGGGTTTGAGTATATTAACTATTCACACACCGTCGAGTAAAACACTTTTGCGCGTTTCCGCTCTACAGCATTAAATTCGCAAGAGAACGAGTGCTGGTAGTCAAATGCTTCTTCAGCGTTAGCGTAAAGATTGTGAAACGATTGTCTGCGGTTTGACCATGGCGAATATAATTTTATCTAGAACGAATGAATTACTGATTTGGATAAAACTTATTATCATTCCTGTAAAATTATGTATGTTAATTTTACACAGATGACGCATTTGAGATCTGTAATCATTCTGATAGACAAAGATTCATTATTCGAAGAAATAATTGAAGCCGATGACGATCGAGCTCAATGATGAAAACAAAATAGGTCCTTTTGACGTACAAGATATGTTTTTCACCAGGGGGGAAACAGTTTGGCTAAAGGAACTTTTCTCGAAGAAACGACAGAGATCAAAAAACGTAATAAAAGTGCCTAAAACCGTGGTATTTCAAAACTTTTCAAGTTGTTTATATCTCCCAATATTGTCCAAAATATAGTGACTTGCACAAATCAAAAAAGAACTTTCAAAAGTGACAAACATAACAACGACGAAGAGGGTTTGGTTTGGACGTGCATTGGCAAACGGACCTCTGCTTCCAACATTTAATATACTCTGCTTCATCAACAAGATTTTCTTAAATTTTAAGTTAGATTCGCTTTGACTATAAAACATCAGCAAAGAAAAACCAATAAAATTACAATTATGGATCTAATTTAACGGTAGATAAACAACTAGTGTCATTTTGTGGTAGGTGTTAATTCCGTGTATATATGAAAAGTAAACCTGCCAAATATGGCAACAAAGTTTAGGTTCTCGCGGATGCAAAGACGACATACTGCAAAAATTTTCAGATTTATCTCGGAAAACAAGGCAATGCTTTCGAACGTAACCAAGATAAACGAGTGGTTTTGAATTTGAGCTTGGGTAACGGAATCACCACGGACAATTTTTTCTATCTCTTTGGAGCTAGCTGAAAAACGACTACATACAATAATACCTTGTGCGGAACACTGAGAAGAACGAATATTTTTAACAGCAAAATTTTTACCTACTCGAAATTTTTCCACAAATTTTTGGAGTTTACTCCTTAAGAATCGATTTGCATATATAAGGGACCCGGTATGAGAAAAATCTGAGGCGTAAAATCTATCGATGAATGACCTCGTTACGTTTTTGGTGCGCATCCTATGTCGCGCAACTTTCTAATTTTACTTATACTGCTGTTTTTATTATAAATATCAATAATTAATATTGTTATTGTGAAGTTTTAATCTTTATCATTGTGTTCCGCTAAAGTGAACTGAAAGTATTTTCAAATAACTATGGCAGAAAGAGGTGTAGATGATATTGCCGGAACATCTAACAAACACGTGGCTGCGTTATAATTCATGTATTATATGTATGAGCATGTGCAATTTGTATTTATTAAATATTTTAATAATTATCGATGTAGTTCATATAAATATATATTTGAGAACAACACATAAAATTAGATAATAATTAACCCAATATGAATTATCGAGCGCATCCACATAAAATAGAAAATTTCTAACCTAACCAAAAATTCGATGTCTATAAATTCTACCAGGTTATTATGATTTATTTTATAAATAATTTTTAAATATTAACAATTCTAGTCAATAATTCGATAATGTTATCAGAAAAATCGACAATATTTTTTCATTATAATAATGTTTTCATAAAATTTTCTTTCGAAAAGTTATTTTTTACGTTCATACAGTATCAATCTTTTTTAAGTTAAATAAACCCTTTTTGCGTCTGGTTAGACTATCGAACTTAAGGAGTAAACTCCAGTCGTACGTCGGAGCTGACACACACAATTTTTTTTTACTAGCCGGAAGTCACAATGGTATCTTATGTGCCAAAACAAAACAGCGTAAATACTTTTGTCTTCAGAACATTGTGAGAGTTTTGTTTCAGGGAATAACCACATGAAACCAGAAATGATTATACACTGTAATTCTACTATAGGTGCAGTTGACATCATCAACAAAAGGGTGGCGAAATATATCTGCAATAGACAGTCAAAAAAATGTCCCAGCGGTTGTTTTTGTAAGTTTTATAGATGTGGCGGCAGTAAAGGTTTTTAGTGGGTAAAGATACAACTAGCATGGAATACCCAGCATTTAGATAAGAGGAGGTTGTTTCTTCTTGAACTAATAAAACAATTAGTAGAACCCCATATGCAAAAACCAAGACTAAATAAGAAGACTATTCACAACATTACTAAAATATTAGATGACATTGCAAACCAACCTAATGAATATCGAAAAGAACCAGTACAAAAAATGCGTGAATCTACAAAAAGAGGAAGGTGACACGTATGCAGTACGATTACAAATAAAAAGGTGACATCGAAGTGTACAGATTGTAAAAACTTTGTATGTTCAGCCCACAATAAGTCGACAAAAGTATCTCAAAAATGTGATATGGAAGTTGTAACATTAAATCTCATTGAATTTTTATAAATAAATCCATATTTTTCAATATCTTAGTTTTTTATTACATACAAATTAGTATTAGCGGATTCTTAAATTAGGCAACACCTGATCACCATCAATACCGAGTCGTTAATATTAAAGTTAGTCAATACAATTTGGTAAATACAAAGAAAAAGAATCGAATCAATACAAAATAAGCGCATCGGTGACAATTTTAACATATAATTACAAAAAAATGTGCATAAATTAATCGCAATAACATGCATATATCTAGGTCGTTTGTATCTACGATTGACACAAAAAAAATGATGAAATATAGATAGAGGTTACTTACGGTTATCTTAACATGCGATTAGCTAATGGCATATTCAAAATATCCTCCTAAACTGCTGAAAGTTTAAATAATAGATATATAATGGTTTATTTGATGATTAATATACACATAATGAGCTAACCTTCCAAAAGTACTTTTTTACTAATAAACTTTAGGTGTACCACCGAGTCTTTAGAATTAGTTAACCACTAAAACTTAGTTATTTCATTTTGGTATCCGTGCACATCTTAATTATCGACTCAAAAAAAGAACTAATTGGAGAATATTTAACAATTTCTTAATTTCTTATAATAACAGCACGCGAAGGTTATCAAACTTGCTGCAATAATACAAAAATATATAAGTGCACTGTAAAATAGAAATGCATTCTTACCCCAGCGAATTTTTTACATGTAATACATTAAAATCGAAATTGATTTACACATTAATACCGTGGATGTGTTGTACTTAAAATGTAGATAACACTGGGGATTGCGTTAACACACATACCGGTTTTTTAACGTGAACAAAACGGAAATAAAGTTGAGGAGCAAATCAACTTGTGGATGGCGTTTACAATAAGGCCAAAATTCCTACAGCGCTTGGAACTATAGCAAGGTTTTTTTAACATAACAAGATAATTGCATCTACAGGTCTCAATTTTGTAGCATTTTAGGATTTGAAGACGGATGCTATAAAGGAATGGGAGTCTGTTTGAATCGTAGACAGTTTAGAATATGTTGCATTACTTTTGTAACGAAGTGACTGCCACGGTTAGTGTTCGATATCTTAGAATATTCTTATTAATAAGGCATTTTAGCGGTAGCTTGTTTTAATAAAAAAACTTCATACATTTTGTCGGTGTATCTTTTACTGCAATTATCCAACGTTCTTCCGTTTTTGTTTTAGTAAGACGTCTAATCAAGTCTATCGCTAACATTTCAAATCTCTGTGTTAATACTGGAGTCTATAATACACCAGATCGTTTTAAATTTTTTGGTTTATAACGCTGAAAATTTTTTAACATAATGTTCAATATTGCGTTGCGTGGATGGCCAATAATACTTGGCATCCATTTTATTAAAAGTTTAATCTATACTATAATGACCTGTCAGTGGCAAGTCTTGATATTCTTCCAGAATAGTTGTTATATTAAAAAACGTTGGTATGGTTTCTCGCGCTGTATGAGTTTTGCCCAGTCAGTTATTATTTCCGTTTTTAAGGAAACAGCACGTGTGCTAACGCAATGCTCAGTGATATGTACATTTTAAGTATCTTAGAACATCCACACGCTATTAATGTGTAAATCAATTACGATTTTGATGTGTTACATATGAAAGATTTGTTGAGGTAAGAATGCATTGCATTTTACGGCAAAATTTAATTGCCAGGTCGCTGCGCTAATATCTAATATTATCGTTAAGCTCTTTAAGTCAGTTTTATGTTATGGAAATACAATCTTTATAACTTAAAATTGATGAGATAAATACATCAACATTTTTTTCTTTCATACTTAAAAAAGGCGACATATTCTAAAGTTTGTCATCTCCGAATTAAACGCAGGTTGTGGAGTAACATTACGACTTTGATTTGAAACCATTTGTTGCATCTCATTTTATAAAATTAGCAGTTGTGTTTCTGTCATCGTTATTGGATCTGAAATTTTGTACTTATGTTTGGGACTACTAAAGTAACAATATGGCTGACGCCATTTTACATTTTATCTGCAAACGCAACAATATTTTAAAAAATCGCCTGATCCAGCTAGTAACTAAACAATTTTTAGTAGTATAATGGGTACAAACTTAATAGAATTAACCGACAATAAGAATTAAACAGAAAGAAGAATTACTTACATTTTAGCGAATAGCGTGTTAACAAAAGCGACCGTTCACAGCGCCTTGAAGAAAGCAAGTGAATGTGCGTCTCGTTTGCGATTCCCTTCCGTAAATGTCAAATTATAATTAAACATTTTACAAACAGTGAAGTCCACAAACAGTGGCGTTGTGAATTTTAATTAAAATTATTACTTTTACAAAATGCATAAGTAATGATATGTAAGAACATCAGAACTTATCCTAATTGATCATTTGCAAGAACTACAAAAAAATATCACTTAACCGTCCAATCATCTCTCAGACAATCTAATTTAATCTATGCACAAAAACTAACAAATCAAACCAATCACAGTTTTTAGAGAAATTTTACAGATAAAATTCATCTAAAGATAAACTCTACAATTTTATTTACCACACAGAACACTCTAACGTCAAAGTGCAGGATCAGCGATAATATAATTTTATTTTCCACCACGAACAGAGATTTGTGTGTATAGACAAAGATTTGTGTGTATCAATCAGTGAGATTGAGATTACTTTCAAACCGCGTGTGTTTGTAGTATAGGTAACACAATAAATATCCCTAAAAAAAATAAACAAAAAAGTTACCTGGTTTGTAAAAATTCTCAATCACTCCTAATGTAAAAAATAACCAAACAAGCACGTGTTTTGTATTGTTTCTTAAAAAACTTTCTTAGTTGCCAATATAAAATTTTGACGAATTTTATTTGAAAAACCGAGACTTGTTAAAATTAATCCTGTACGCTTGCTTCCAAGATTTACGTTTATGATAAAATTAACATACTAAAAACCCATTATAAAGTTTAGAAAAAACAAACTTAAAAACAGTTATTTACTCCATAACGTTTCATATAATACGCGACGTAAAAATGTTTAACGTTATAACATGAAGCTGAATACAAATGCACTTGCCACGGATGCTATATATTATGCCAAACAACTTACTAAATATGTTCTCTAACTTTTCCATGTTAAATTGCTGTTTGTACATTTTTCAATTTTCTTTCCTAAACTAGAAAACCGTGAAAAGAATCATAAATCGAATACGCAAAAGTAAAGACTATTACCTAAATGTGTCATAAAATAAAACTATTTAAAACAGAAGGAAATTATTTGTAAAAGCAGTATGCTATGAAATAAAAAACTGACATTTTTACAGCACTCTTTGATTATTATATAATAACCGCTTTAATTACGTCAGCGAAATTTGTATAAAATTTAAAAATTTTGAAAACTAGTAAAAAGTTACAAAAACGCAACCAACCGAAATCTACTTAACAACCTCCAAGGAATTAGGTAATTAACTTATAAATCAAGTCAGATTGTAGACGCCATAGAAATTACTTAATAAGAAGTAGTTTCCGTATTTAAAGAAGAAATATTGTCGTGGTGATTCATTCACAAGAATCTTGAGAAATGGAAGAGTTTTGTTAGTTTTGATTTCCATGGTGAATTTGATATTTAGGTGTTGGTTGCTTAGATGATCAAGAAACCTAGACAATTCAAAATGAGCACGAGACCAAACAATAAACGTAACCTTGGAACTTTAGGTTTTAATATTATAATAATTAATTCCAAAGCAACCGTTTTAAAAGGATTTCACAAAAATGTTAGATACAGGCGATAGAGGAGAACCTATAGCAGCACCAGAAAAGTGTGTGTAAAACTTGTTATCAAAGTAGAAGTAAGTGGATGATAAACACCTAAATAAAAGAAACCAAACTCAAATCTTGGTTTTGGTGAGACAGAATCTGTTCGATGATAATACAAGAAGATTTTGAGGTTCAAGCGTTATGGTTTTCAAACGTTGAATAAATTCGGAGAGTCGAGGATATGAGAAGGACCAACTTTTTATTATAGAAGGTTCGGATACCAGCGGCGTAGTAAAATATAATTACAATTAATATTTTTGAAAAAGTATTAAGTAATGACACGTAACGATTCTCCTCCCTCGGCAAAATTAATGAAAGAGAACAAGAAAAACATCTTTCTTATAGAGCACTCATCAGTCAACAAACCCACGACGAACAGAGTAGAAAGTAAGAAGTTTTGGCAAGCGCCAAGAACCAAAATCCTTAAAAACCAATTGAAACCTCAACTCATAGTAATCAAAACCTCACTCTAAACATAATTCCTAAAACTAAAAAACTTAAGTAGAAAAAAACAATTAGATAACGGAAGTTGAATGATGATATGCAGAATTAGGAAGAGAAAAATTAAGAAGAACTAAAGTTAATTGTGCCCAAAAGTCGTCTACGGACGGTATGAGATTTTTTCCACCATAGCAAAGATTTAAAAAAATAAAACTAACCAAGAAACCTCGGATTGCTATTGCAAGTCGACTTAAAAGAAAGAAGAGGAATCTGCGTAAACAAGAAAGAATAAAAACCGTCACTTCCTAATCGAACCTCGCTCGTCTTTTTTTTTGCATCTGTAGAATAAATTTTTAGATACACTTGTCGAAGTCTAAACCATGCCACAGTCCTGTCGTTGTTTCAACATACGCACTTTCTGCGGCACACACAGTGCAATAACTAGTGTATTTGACTACTTTCGATCTTGTATGTACATGGTGGTCGTGAATAATTGGCGTTCGTTGATCGTTTGGTCCTAGCAACTTCCACAGATGTTTGTCATCTTGAGACACACATTAGTTTACAAAGACGACCATGAACCACAAACCAACGAGAAAAACTACAAAAACACGCGTACACTTTAGATACTAAATGATTGTACCGTTGATTTTTAGTAAAGCTAATAATTCTAGAAAAAGAAAACAAACCAGTAGACAAATCAAGAAAAATAGGAACAGAACGTAAGGGTTATCCCTCTTTAAATGACAGCTAACACAAATAGTAGAATTGGCAATAAAGGTAGTGATTCTGTTAAAGTATCAATATCTAGTACAAGCACTAGAATCCTGAAACTTGAGCTGTCACTAACCTTAAGCACGTAATTTGTAAGGGTAAGTTTTTTTTGTTCTTTAAGTATGATGTAACCTTAGAATTTACGTTTTAGTTTTTTTATTAGGACTACATTTTTCCGTGACGACACGTTTTCTTTTTGTACTACGATTACGTTTCTGATTTATTCGATGCTTATTACTGTACGTGTAACTTCGTTTTTAAATACAAAAATTTGTTTTGTGTACGTACGTAAAATTCTGTTATTTCGATTTTAATTTTTAAAATGCGATCATACGATTTGATGTATGAACGTTATATGTTAATCTGCACGTCCCATTTCCAAAAAGCTTCCGTTATTTGTTTCCGTTTTGATATGGTTTAGAAATCGATAATTATTTAATATGTTACGTTTCGAAGTAATTTGATTTGCTCGTAGTGAATTTGACGATCATCATACGTTGCGTTCTAGTTATGGATCTTCAATTACACGATGCGTTAATACGCATTACAAAAATTACGCAATATTGTGTCATTGTATAAATCAGATGTTGAACATACTCATAAACCGCACCCAAAATACAATCGCGCAACTCGAGCTGAGATAAGGTAAACTTAAATGTTTTTTGTACTCTACCTTTAGTACTTTTAACCTTGTAAAGATAAATTTTTAATTAGATTTTATTATGATGTTTACGTTTTATGTGTTTTCTGGGTTTTAATATTTATCCCAATTTTATAGTATAAAAATATTGCGGCGTCTAAATCTTAATTATCTGAAAACTAATTCAAATTGAAAACAAAATTTAAGAGTACGATAGAATTCCTACGATTTTAATTTTTTTGTTTTTAGCATTTTTCAATACGGTAAAAAAGTGTATCTAAATGTAAAATTTAATTTTAAGAGATGCAGAAATTATGTTGTAGACACGACGACTAATAAATGTTAAATGAACAAAAGTTTGACAAGTTTGTGTCCAAATTTGGAAAATACGGAGGTTTTAAAAAAAATATTTCAATCAGAAACAATACAAGGTTAACTTAGATTTTACAACCAACAGAAAATTTAGATAGTCGGATAAGGTTTTACAACTTAGCAAATAGTTTAAAAAAATTACAAAAGTTTTGCAACGGAATCCTTTTTGCTGTTCTTATGATTTGACGGACGCAAAAAAATCACCATTTTGAATTGCGACTGCGACATGACAAACATATCCGCGTATTGCAAGAACAATTCAACAATGGTGTATTCAGCTTGTTAGTCTGCTCTAAAATCAGTGGTGCATGGTAAAAATTACGCAGTAGCAATTCCTTCTTCGTCCGATGCAATGAACAACAAAGAAAGTGATAGAGAAGATAACCAAAGTGATGCTGAAGCACACATATGATCCCGACAGAGACATTTAAGAAACCACAGTTGACTAAGCAAGTCGAACTGATGACTTGGTTCACGATATGTCAAAAGAAAAGTCTAAAGTGTCCGGTTACAGACTAAAAATTATAACTTACACCAGAAAGGTGTTACGATTGCGCATTTTCGTGTTCGGCACATGAAACTTGCAGTATACTATGCTGTGGAGCACGGCCTGTTTCTGTCATGTTGTGGTAAGATTTATGAAAGAACTAGATAACAAATGCTAACGGAAGAGTGGACACGCCTTATTGACTCTAGCTTAAGCACTCGCACAGATGCACTACTAAACAATTGTAGTTGTAGCTAGGAATGCAAAATGAATACATAATGCACATGTGCTTTCTTTGCCTTGGATTTAATTGCAATGATAAAAATCACTACATAGTGAAAAATTGACTATCCAGAAATTTCCCTGTCATCTTGTAGATCATAATGAGATTTTACGTTGTTACGTAAATTTATCCGTAACTCTGGCAGGCGGTTACCAAATACAAGTTAATCCTCACCCAAAAAAAACCTCACATATAAAGTAAAACTAATGTATCCACTTATAACGTCGATGAAAGCAAATATTTAAAAATGAAAGTCTCACTAGACGCAAATGTTCGGTTTCATGTACAATTTTTCCTACACTGGGCGGAAATGTCTTTTTTTATTAATTAATATCTCTATGTCAAAATAAAAACAAAAAAAGACCGCCAACACTCTAAATGTAGCAAGAGGGCGTTTTAGGACGAAATTCATACAGTACGTAACCTATATGGTAAAGTTTTTAACATAACTACCTACCTCTACTCTATATCAAACTAGGTGTTATGAAACAATTTGTTGCAGCGATGTATCAAAAAAGTTGAATTGATATAACCGAATACGTCAAGCTTCCGATTGATTTTCACTATTTTTATCGCAGGGGTGCCTCTAAGTTTAATACACCATCACACAAAGTACGTCGATGACTTGACGCTAAATTACTTTGAGACAGTGGCGTTAGCAATCAATGTCCAACTTAGTACGTGCTCCAAGTTATCGCTACCAGCGAAATGTCTCAATCCAAAGGGACAAACAAGTTCTGTCACCAAATATTAGTTAATTCTCGCCCGAAAAAAACCCTCAAATATGAATTAAAACCAACGTACCCATTAACAACGTGGATAAAAGCAAATATTTCAAAATGAACGCGAATGTTAGGTTATATGTACAATTTTTCTTACACTCAGCGGAAATGCCTTTTGTTATTAATTAATATTTCTATGTCAAAATAAAAACAAAAAAATGACCGCCAACACTCTGAATGTAGCAAGAGGGCGTTTTGGTACAAAATTCATACTGTACGTAACCTATATCGTAAGGTTTTTAACATAACTACCTACCTCTACTCTATATCAAAGTAGGTGTTATGAAACAATTTGTTGCAGCGATGGATCAAAAAAGTTGAATTAGTATAACCGAATACGTCAAGCTTCCGATTGGTTTTCACTATTTTTATGGCAGAGGTGCCTCTAAGTTTAATACACCATCACACAAAGTATGTCGATGACTTGACGCTAAATTACTTTGAGACATTGGCGTTAGTAATCAATGTGCAACTTAGTACGTGCTCCAAGTTATCGCTACCAGCGAAATGTTCCATTCCAAAGGGACAAACAAAAAAAAATGACCGCCAACACTCTGAATGTAGCAAGAGGGCGTTTTGGGACAAAATTCATACAGTACGTAACCTATATCGTAAGGTTTTTAACATAACTACCTACCTCTACTCTATATCAAACTAGGTCTTATGAAACAGTTTGTTGCAGCGATGGATCAAAAAAGTTGAATTGGTATAACCGAATACGTCAAGTTTCCTATTGTTTTTTTACTATTTTTATCGCAGAGGTGCCTCTAAGTTTAATACACCATCACACAAAGTATGTCGACGACTTGACGCTAAATTACTTTGAGACATTGGCGTTAGTAATCAATGTCCAACTTAGTACGTGCTTCAAGTTATCGCTACCAGCGAGATGTCTCATTCCAAAGGGACAAACAAGTTGTTTCACCAAAATACAAGTTAATTCTTACCTGAAAAAACCCTAAAATATGAAGTAAAACCAATGTACCCATTAACAACGTGGATGAAGGCGAATATTTAAAAATGAAAGTTTCACTAGACGCAAATGTTAGGTTTTAGTACAATTTTTCCTACACGTAGCGGAAATGCCTTTTGTTATTAATAAATATCTCTATGTCAAAAAAAAACAAAAAATGACAGCTAACACTCGGTATGTAGCAATGAGGCGTTTTGGGACGAAATTCATACAGTACGCAACTTTTATCGTAAAAAAAACTTACCTCCACTCTATATCAAACTGGTTCTTATGAAAGAGTTTGTTGCAGAGATGGATCAAAAATGTTGAATTGTTATAACCAAATACGCAAGCTTTTGAATTATTTTTACTATTCACATCACACAAAGTACGTCAAGGACTTCACTCGAAATTACTTTGAGAAATTGGCGTTAATAATCAATATCCAACACAGTACGTGCTCCAAGTTGTCGCTACTAGCATGATGTTCCATTTTAGAAGGACAAACAAGTTATGTCACTAAAATACAAGTTTTTTCGTATCCGAGAAAAACTCTCAAGCATGAAGTTAATAACGTGGATGAAGGCGAATATTTAAAAACAAAAGTTTCATTAGACGGAAATGTTAGGTTTCGTGTACAATTTTTCCTACACTGAGAAGAAATGCCTTTTGATATAAATTAATATTCCTATCTCAAGACAAAAAATGACAGCCAACACTCTGAAAAGGGGAGTTTCGGGACGAAATTCATACAGCACGCAACTTATATCGTAGGATTTTTAACATAACTTGTGAACAATTTGCTAACAGCCTATATCAAGGCCGCTTCAATATCAACATAATGAGGAATTACTGTTGGTCTTTGCTTAAAGCTAAAATGTGTGTAACGACTTAAAATACATTTTAGTACATTTTTGACTGACGGATAGGCAAATTTCCATTTACAATCGCGTGTTGGTTAAAAATTCTAATTGCTAATAAATGCGTCTACTGTAAGGGGGCAGCACAGAGATTTAGGATCCGGATGTAGCTCGAATGCAATTTTTACGTTGTATCTTGTACATGTCAGAGGTTGCAGAGCAGAACTCAAGGAAATTACTCTTGGTGCAAATTGTTTAACCCTCATGCATAAATATTACTCACGTTCTAAAAGAATTACCACCTCTCATCTGATTGTAAGTGTTCGAAGTACTTTGCAAGCTTGTTACGTACGAAATTTTCATTACGGAATACCCTGTATATAAATTAAAATTAGATGCCGGTTTTGACGCCCTCTACCGATCTTTTCTCGTGACTGTCATTTTACGACAAAAATCGTGAAGCTGTCAATTGCATAAAATGGTCTGTACGTCTTAAAGTAATTTCAAAGGACATCCTTAATAATGGGAATCAAATTATAATTTCGTTACGTTCGTAAAATATTTGAGTCGTCACAGGGTAAGATAATTATTTCCGTTTTATTAAAATTCGTTTGTAACTTCTCCTTAATTTGATAGCCATTTTCCCACGCTTTGAGCACATGTTCGTTTCAATAAAGAAATGATGAAGATTAATTATTATTGAGAAATACCGTTACCGAACAATTACGATTTTGGGAAGGCATATTCTCCACCACGAAAACGGAGTCTCGACAAGCCTTACTGTGGGAGATGTTATTTCGTATATACCAGTCGATTGTGTTATCAGCCACTTGTTTAAATTGCTACCTACAGTATTCGATACAACGGGTTTTGATATAACATTTAATGATTTATTAATACACGATTTGCTTTTAAATACTTATTACAGGCCGCTAGCGGGGAAAACGTTTTCTTTGCGAAAGTGGACACTGGATTTTGGGGTGAGTTTATTTGCTTAACTTTTATATCGTTGTCACGAAAGTTACTCACGGAATTTTGATTAATGTTAATGACCGTAATTACGTTTACTGTTTATATACCAATAAAGTACCTTTAATCATTCACTTAACTGTATCGCATGCTGTGTGTGAAAAACATATTTACTACGAGATTTTCTGTGCTGTTCGTTTTGACCTAACTTAAATGTGTATTGTGTGTTGCCGATACTGCGGGCATTCATGCACTAAAAATTCGATTTAGTCTTGTAAATCTTATGTGTTGCGAAATCAAAGTTTTCTACACTTGTTAACGAAAATTGTTAGTATTTATGGATTGAGAATTTAATATATAGCTGTCAATTTGCTACGCTACTAAATTAAAGTGGTTATATTTGTTAATCTCTCTTGTTATTTTTTCTTTCTCCTGTAATTATCGTTAACTATTAACTAATTTTGGCTACTTGAACATCAGAGTAATAAGGACTACGAACCTCCAATTTAGTTACAAGTTTAGACCGTCTGTCGTGATCGAGGCAGAAGTGTTATCTTGGATCAGATCTGGCGCCCTTAAGCATACTTCCTGTGAACCTCCCCTATCTCCGACTGTGTGAGTTGGCCGTGCAAGGTTCGTAAGACATAAAGCTTGTAACAAGCTCTTCGCTGCGTTCATTTTTTTGGTTTTCTTTCTTTTTCATTTTATTTGAGAACAGACTACTCTTCCATTTGTATATAGTTATACCCGCTTAGTCGACATTTTTTTGAACTGGTGTGTCTCCTATTGATTCCCTGCGTTGTTTTTGTATTGGATTTTATTCTTGGATTTCCTATTTTGCATGTCGACAAAGTCTTAAAATAAACTTCTATTTGGAAACAGTATTTGGTACACATTCGTTCTATGGCTAACTGCGATGTGTTTTCTTTTTTCTTTTATTTTTGCTTTGGACAGTTATTTCTTCTTTCGGGAGAAGAACGAATCAAAAATTTACATCGAGTCTTATCTTTCTTCGTTTTGCTCTATATTTATTTATCATATATTTTCTTTTTTTTATCTAGTTACTTCTTCTTTCTTTTTTTTGTTCCTTCTTGAGGTTTGCTTTTTTTTTGGGCAGTATAAGTCAACTTGATTTGTCTATCTAAAGAAAGGTAGTCCAGCCGTACAACAACGTCGTACTCTTTTCTCTCTTTTTGTCTTCCTGTCTTATGCTTAATTATTACTGAAGTTTAGAAAAAAAGTTACTAACCGGTTTACGAATGCTACCGTTTGGGACACTTTCGTCATGAGCAAGGATAAACATTATATTTCGAGTAGACTATCATTTTTTATTACACCTGTACTTTAAGATATTTATACCATACTTCTTAAGCGTCTATCTATGTTAGTTCAAATGCGTTGAGGTAATAATTCTCGGATTATTTGGTACATAAACAATTAAACTGATAATCGTTTGCAAAGAGCCCAGTGAGTGCAGGGTAACGCGGTTTTAAGAAATATCTTTTCTGTCATTGCATTAAAATTGCTATTTCTGTAATGTGATTTGGAAGTACGTTTCTTTCGTTACGTTAATAGAGTGGTTATTTGAACCAATCGTTTGCACGGCTAACGTCATTTGTCCCGGTGAGCTTACTACAAGAAAAAAAACGACGATACAGCGCGAACGCGTTTAAACAACTTAAATTTTAGGTGTTTAATACGGAACTTAAAGATCTAATTAATTTCTTGTATTTTAATGTAGAGACATTTTTTATTATTTTTTTTTTCGTTATCAACTGCGTGTTTACTACTTACGAATGATTTATGCATTTATGTGTACCGAAGACAATAATTCTACACACTTTTAAACCAAGTGTTCTTATCGTAACTAAAAGTGTGACGACTAACTCAGTTGTTCCTGGGATTGAGTCGTAACCTTCGTAGTGTAAAATTATAAAATAAATTAAAAAAACCGCCAAAAAGATGAAAGATTAGGGTGGAAAAAACCGTTTAAATCTACCCGCAGCTGAAATAGAACAAATGACAAAACAGAAGTGGTAACACAGAGTATATTTATTTTATCACAGACAGCAGATTACGTTAAAAAAAGAAGAAGACACATAAGTGTATTTATATAAATTTTATCAAACGCTAGCACGTGGTCGTCGCAGACAAAATTTAAACTACGCTTTCGACTGGGCAACACGTCGTACAACCAAGTGACCTAGTCGGTCTAGCTTTTACATTCAGAAAAGGAATCACTTTACATTTGTAAATTAAAATACAAACATACAAGAATCATATATTTAGAGAATCAAAGCGCACCGTATAAGAATATGTGACACAACAAAACGATTTTATAATTAGTTGTGTTAACAATACCTAATATATACGTACGGTAGTTCTTGCAATCCACTGACTACCAAAATACTAAGAATTAAAATAGAAAGTGTTATACTTACAATTAGTTTTTTTTAAGTAGGGGACTAACTAGTGCGCCGTAGCAGTATTACCTAAAACTTAATTGAACTCTAACAAAAAACGTACATACGGCGTTATCACAAGTAAACCCCTTTTATTCATACGATTACTGAAAATAAAGACAAAATTTCCCTCTAATTAATTTCGTAATTTTTGGTAAAAGTTTTTCATTTCAGTAGCAGAAAAAAATTTCGTTGGAATTGAAAACCCAAATTTGTAACGTACTCTTAGTTAATTGCATCAATTACCATCAAACTTAACCTACAACCGACGAAAAAGGGCGCCAGAACGAGAGTTATTACAGGTGCTCGTTCACGAAAATTTAAATAAAACAAACAATTGATAAAAGTTTTTATATTTTTTTGAAAAATAAAAGTACATATAGTATAGATATAGTATAAAGATACACAAAAGATAAAAAAGTTGGTTGTTAAAATTTTTTGATGAAGTTAAAGGTAATTAAAAGTTTTGGTTTAGTTTCTAAAATAAAAATTTTCAAAATAATAATCGTACAATGACAGTACTTGATAATTTAAAAATTAAAATTTAAAACAACTTTAATATTAATTAAAACAAAGTAGGTAATTAAAATTGAAAACAAAATCAACAATTAATTAAAACAAAATTTATACGCTACTTCATAAAAAATTAATTCAATGTATATTAGATATTTTATTAAAAATCTTAAGACTTATTTAATAACATACAGGTACAGAAAATGTAAAAAAAAACTACTGGTAGAGATAAATCCAAAAATTTGTAAATAAAACCTACAAAGTATTTTTCTAAATAAAAATTTTTAACGAGAGCCCGTAGTCGCAAACGTACAAATATAAGCCTATTAAAAGTAACCAAATCGGAGTTCTTTCAACTAAAGCTGTAGCTACAAATTTTTAATTAAAATCTATTTAGAAAGAGTGTTACTTTTAGATGTAACGAGAAAAAAACTTATTACAAGCAAAGTATCATTAAAAGATGAAAAAGAAAGTAATGAAAATGTTAGTTTAACTTTATATTTTGTTTTATTCAACAGTAAAGGGTTTTCCTTTAAAGTTAAAATTGTAGTTTATTTCTGCTACAAAGTTTCCTCCAAGATTAATACTTCTTATATTTCTATTTCTGCTTGTGTTGTTTTCCCATTTTATATTACAACGGAAATAAGTGTGAAAACATATTCGTGTTAGAAAAATAAAAGGTTTTAATGTAAGTACGTCGGTGCCAATTTTTGTATGAAATTAAGGCATCGTCTTTATTTTAGAGCTTCCTAATGCCATGCAATCTGCCGCAGGCTACAAAAATGTCTGATACAACACGAACATGATAACCAAGAAGAACCCTCACGTTTAAATGCAATTTCTCGCTACCACAGTGGAGAAATTCAATGTCGTTGCAAGTTGATTGTTTTTCTTTGCTTCAGCGACAAAACCGCCGTTGTAGGAAAACTCTATTGGCATGCACGACGTGTTTTACTTTTATGCTTGCAAAAATTATTACTTTAATTTTTCACTATTCTCTTAAATAAAGTGTCGGGGATTTTTGAACGCTCGATATGAATAACAATTTTATATCTTCTGCGGCTTTTCCGTTTTATTATTTTTTTGTCTTAAGCCTTGGTTTAGTGATTAATGTACGATCCCTGTCCCCAGAAGCCTCGATAACAAATTTCTTTACTCCATTCAGAACCAATTTATTCAAGACAATGTTTCTGCACGCTCGAAAATAAAGTATTTTTTTTCCAGATTTTTTCGATTCCTTTTAAAATAAAGTCCAATGATTAAAAATAAGAAATTTGTCTGTATAGATAGAATTAACTAATAAAAACAAATTAATTTACATGTTACTGAACTATAGATTTAAATAAACATTGTTAGCGATAAGATAACTATGCTTACTTTTATTTATTTCTACGGCACACGCGTAATAACACAGAATATGCACTTATTCATTTATGTAATGTAAATGATCTTAAGTCTTGTTTTAATGCACCGAATAATCAACGGCTGGTAAAACTTTATCGTCGACCACCAGTGCTTCATGCAACTCCAGTTCAGTGTCGGTGCATAAAAAACGAAACCGCTTCTATTTCCGATTCTCGGCAACGTTTTGTTTTGGGTTTGATCCTGAGTTTCCTTTAGCTTTATGTTGGTAAAGTGATGCACCAAGCTTGTAACCAATGATATATTTAGCTTTCTTTAACTCTGGCGCGGTTCATCGTTGTTGGTTCAAAAATTTCTGGAATGTTAAGTCATCAAAGTTGTTGTTATTTAATCATATGCTGTGAACTGTGGACTTAAATGGCATTAATATTTCTGTAAAGTTTTGCTACAAGCTTCTAGTAATTTACGAACTTGCACGGCCAACTCACTGTAGGATTGAAACCATACCTGTCGGAGAGAGGGGAGGTTCAAGTGACTTTATTTTAAAGGGTGCCAGATCTTTTTTCTTTGCAGAAATAGCTCCTGCTAGATCAGCACAGGAGGATCGAAGCTTGTACAGAATTGTTAAGGTTCGTAAAGCTGGAGGTAACGCAGAAAGAAACCAAATCGTTAACAGCAATTGCACTTTAATTACTCTAGAAAGATAAATAGATTAAAATTTGAATCAATAACAATTACAAGATAAGGGGATAGCATAACAATGAATAATTTTAGTCCGAGTACAAATATATGTAGTTAGTAAAATAACAGTAGTATCGGCAACTTACACTACACTTAAAGCAAAAGTGTAACGATCAGAACATATAAAAAAAAATCTTCGTCAGTAAATTATATTAATAATACTAATAATTGACAGTTGACGTAATCAGCATGCGATAGTAATTTACTTAAACTAATTGAGTAACAATAATAGGAAGCAAATCAAGGCGGACGTTTCCACACGATTAATAAATATGATTGTGAGTAGCACAGTAGCGACAGCAAATAACTAAAATCAAAAATTGACTTACCAAGGTTCAGGTGTACCTTCAGAAAACGTTTTCCTACTGGCTTCCTGTAATTAAACTTCCTGAAAATAATCGTGTCTACCTGGCGACTCACAAACTACAACAGGTAATTCGATAGAAGGCGTCGAGAAATAGAAAAGTAATTTTTAATTGAACCAATATACAGGGTAGTGCATTATTTAAATGTATGCACGTAACAGTTTTACTATTATATTAAATCTGATGTTTCGTGCTTTCATGGCCGTTACTCGGTTACCCGAGAACGTTTTTATTCTAATCTATTAAAGTACTTGTTTCGGTCTTCTGTACCTACGCTCGAATTGTATCTCCATAGTTTCCTTACTTCCTCGTTGGGATGCGTCGGTATTTCTTCGGCCAACTTCTGTGCCGTCTCTCGAAGTAGCTCTTTATGCTGGGCATCTGTAAATCCCGGTGAAGCTGGTTGTTTCTCACGAACGACGTTGCGTTGGTGACAAGGCGTAGCGCCTTGTTTTGGGTTCTCGATGTGCGTTTTCGCTGCGTGCGACCACGTTGGCGAAGCGTAGGTCATGGTGGGCTGTATCACCGACTTGTAGAGTAGCAGCTTCTTGTCCACGGATAGGACGTTCTTTCTCCCCATGAACGGATACAGCTTGGACATTACTGCCGATGCTCTAGCTGCTACGTTGTGAAGGTCTTTCTTCCACGATAGGCGTCTGTCGATAACAAGGCGAAGGTACTTCGCTTCGTTCTTCCACGGTATGTCGGCACCTCTCAGGTTGACTCGACGTCCTGGTATGATTCCCCTGCGGCACGTGAAAAGTACTGCAGTGCTCTTCGCCGGGTTTACCGTAATCCTCCAGTCGGCGTACCAGCTCCACAGGTGATCCATGGCGACCTGCAGTCGGTTTACGATCTGTTTAAGGGGATCTTGAGCTTACCATTACCGCGGTGTCGTCGGCGTATAGCGCGTACTCCGCTCGTGAATGCTTTAGGATGTCGGAAGTGAAGATATTATACAGCAGAGGACCCAGAACTGATCCTTGTGAGACTCCTGCTTGAATTCTTCTTAGGTCAGACTTTGAAGTGTTTAGCTTCACTCTAAACGTGCGGTTGATAAGATATAAGCGGATGAGCTGTACCATCGGTTGCGAAATCCTGTTGTAGTACAGCTTCAGTAGAAGTCTCTAATGCCACAATTTGTCGAACGCCTTTTGAATGTCGAGAAAAACCACACCGGTGTGGATTTTCCTCTCGAATTCTGTGTCGATCTTCTCGGCAACACGCAAAGCCTGGTACGTAGTCGAGTGCGATTGTCGAAATCCAAACTGTTCTTTGGGAATCACTTTGTTGGCGTCGACTTCTCTCTGCAATCTAATTGCGATTACACGCTCCAACAACTTGCCTAACGTCGACAGCAAGTTGATGAGACAGTAATTTTGCGGCATCGCGAGGTTCTTTCCCGGCTTCGGTAATAAGATTACGTGAGCTGTCTTCCACTGAGTCGGAAAAAGGCGGAGTTTGAAAAAGAGAGGCGATAAAAATCGCGGTGAGGATGGCTACATCTCTCGTTGGGAAGAGTCGGATCGCTCGGTTGCTGATGCCGTTTGGTCCGGGTGATTTCCTTTTCTTAATCATATGCAGATCAGTTGATTAACGCGTTCCGGAAATACTCGTGGTTATAATTCGGCTTCGGAAACAATCGTCTTTGGTTTGGCAGTTGGAGTTTGATTTGCCTCCACAACGGCTCCTCTCGTTTCCCGACGACCATGTCCGCTTTTTTTGGCACGCTACACAAATACGTACGGTATATAACGTTTAACTTAGTTAGAGAAATTGGATACGCCACACACCTCTGACTTTTCTTGCATTTGTAATTGTTTCCGATGGTTGTACTCTTGCTAACTCGATCACTTGTTAGATCCTTTAGTTTTACTGTATCAAAGTCGTCTTCCCAATCATTGTAAATCTGTTAGATTATTTTATTAGTCCGCTTCATTTGACCGGAAACTTTGATTTATTGACACGTCGAGGCCGTTATACTGTTTTTATTGGAAAATCTGTGTTAATATTTTCTTTTATTTTTGGTTTTTTAGTCGTTTTTGTTTTGGTTTGACTTGGGACTATACTCATTTTGTACAACATATCGATGCTTTTGACCACATCGATTTTTTGCGCTTTGTCTTTTTTGTTCTCTTTTTTTTTAACTTGCGTATCCTTAACTGCTTTTGTTACGTGATTTTTCTCGTAACCAAAAGAGCGACGACTAACTCACTTGTTTAGGCGATTGAGTTGTAAGCTTTGTAGTGTTAAATTATAAAATGAATTTAAAAAAGCGCCAAAACGATGAACGACTAGAGTGGGAGACACCGTTTAAATCTACTCGCAGCTGAAATACAACAAATCACAAGACAGAAGCGGTAATACAGAGTATATTTATTTTATCACAGACAGCAGTTTACGTTAGAAGAAGAAGAAAAAGAAAGTACATTAATATATTTATATAAATTTTATCAAACGCTAGCACGTAGGTCGGTATCACAGACAAATTTTTAAAGTACGCCTTCAACTGAGAAACACGTCGTACAGCGACGGTTTAACTTTTACATTCAGAAAAGGAATTTGTAAACTAAAATACAAAGACACGAAAATCTAAAATTTAGAGAATCAAAGCGCACCGTTTAATATGTGACACAACAAAACGATTTTATAATTAATTTTGTTAACAACCTGTTACAAGCTTATAGGTTTTACGAACCTTGCACGGCCAACTCACACAGTCGGAGGTAGGGGAGGTTCAAGTGTATAATAATTAAGGGCGCCAGATCTTTTACAATTAATACTTCTGCCTTGATCAAGACAGACGGTCCAAGCTCGTAACGAATTTTTAGGTTCGTAATCCTTGTTACTCTGATGTTTGGGTAACAACAATAAAAGAGAAAAGTATGTTACCATAGAAGAAAGATTAAACAGGTATAAAAACTATAATTTAGTAACGTAGATTATTAACAAGAGTATATTTAATTCTCAATTCATAAGTGCCAGAAGTATCGGCAACACACAATACATAAGTTGAATCGTAGTGAATAGCGAAGAAAATATCGTAATAAATATCGTTTGTACACGGCATGCGATACACACAAAATGAATAATGAAATTACCTTAATGGTAATTAAACAACAAATGATCGTAATTACGGAAAATAACATAAACAAAAGTTCCGTGAGTGACTTTTCTGACAGCGACAAAATAATTAAATAAACTGACCCACAATCCAGTACTTACTTGATCGAAGAAAACGTTTTCCCCGGTAAGTGAGCCTGGAATAATATGAATGTAAGTCGTGTCAACGCAATGACTCACGAAAGTCGAAGTCTACAAAATTATTAATATAAGAAATTAAGTATAAGAACCCGATATATGTATATCGAATGCTGTTTCTTCTAACTATTAAAAGGTGAGTATCGTAATCGACTGATGTCAAAGAAGTGACATTCTTTTTCGGTGTCGATAATTAATAGGCTTTCAATTATTTATCGAAGTTCATTCCTTCTTGTACTTAATTAGTTAAATCGGAATGATAATGTAGCCAAAGCGTGGCGGAACGGCCTGTGTGGAATAAATTACGTTAAATATGTAATTAACTTATAATTTCCTGTCGATCACAGTGGATGTACTTAAATTCTTTTGGATCTTAAACGACACAGACCATCTTAAGTAGTTGACAGGTTGAAAATGAATTTCGCAACATGTCAGTAACCAGAAAGATCGGCAGAGGGCGTCCAAACCGGAACCTAATTTTAATTCGATATACAGGGTATTACGTTATGAAAATTTTGCACGTAACCAACTTAACATGTACGAACGGTTGTTCTTACAAACGACTGACCACCAAAGTACTACGATAGAAATTATAATACTTACAATTACTCTTCTTTACAGTATTAGACTAGCTAGTAGCACAATAACAGCATTTCCTAAAACTTAATTAAAACCTAACAAAACGTACATACAGCGTTATCATAAGTAAACCTCTTTCATTTATAGGATCACTGAGAATAAACGACGGCGCAGAGTTTTTCTCAAATTAGTTTTGTAATTTTTGGTAAAAACTTCTTTCAATACCTATAATAATTGCATCCAACCGCTTGATTGTCTAGATAGTGTTAGCTACAGCGACGTGACGTCATCGTAGAAATTTTTCCAGTTATAACATTTGTTTATTATCTCCACAGACTAAGTAAACGTGTGAGAGTATGGAAACTCGCTACAGACAATTACAAAAGAATTAAATTAAACCACAAACACGAGAAATAAATTCTAACGCCGAATAAAAACTAACTCAGATCGCCACAATATTCGATTTCATATTTACATGGATGTGCGTAAAATACTTAACAATGAAAGCTTTGCTGGTCGTACACAACGCTAGATTATGTCTGCATTCTTCAAACTTTACCGGAAGAATAAATCGTGTTTAAAATATTACATTCTATGCCTACTCAAACTACGAAAAGTGGGCGTAACAAGAATAAATTTTATGCAGGGGACAAACATTATACTAACGCATTTTTAACAGAAACATAAAAACCTAGGAAGTAGACTCTAGCTAAAATTAAGAATAGAAACTTAGGCATACGTCAAGGACAGAACCCTAAAGTTCAAAACCAATTCAAACGCAATAACACCCAACTCAAGAAGAAACGTAAATGAAAGAGGTTTTCCAGTTCGTCAAGTATCACCAATCAAATGTGTCCAAAAGTCGCATGCAGCGGAATAAAACTTCAAAAGACTAAACACTCTAACTAACAGAAATGAAGTTTCAGGAAAGGTACTCATTGAAAGTCGACATCAGCCGTTACGCTATAAAAGCAAGAAAACAACGCAGTTTCATAGACTTCACTGAAGAATAACCCTAAGCAAAACAAGAAAAAAAGAGGAAGTATAGGAAAGAAAAAAGTTTAAACCACGGTCAAGGACGACACCTTAAAATCCCATGAAACCCCAGCCCACAGATACATATCCAACCCCAAATATAAGTCCCCAAAACTCAAGAAGTAAAAAATAGATCTTGAATATTGCTATGCAGATTTAATCAATAAGAATAACTAAAATAGTTGTACCAAAATGTCGTCAACAGACGATATCAGATTCTGCTATGAAAAAAAACAAACAAACCGTAAAAATCTAAGTAAAGGAAACTTTCAAAGGAATCTCAAGCAAAAAATTTTTTAATTAAAAGTCGACACAAGCCAGACAACCTAAAAAGCAGAGAGAAAAAAAAATTAGCAATCCCAATGTTACAACCAGAAAGTTCCAAAAAGCCAAACACCAAACTGTACAAATCCAAGAAAAATCTAAACCGCGTAACTCAATATGAAACTGAAAGAAAGAAAAAACAAGTCTGCGGTCGCTGAACATCATTTTACTACAGGTCACAAGATAGATTTTGATAATGTTTTGTTGATTGCCAAATCTCCATTCTTTTTCAACAGGGAATTCTAAGAAAGCATAGAAATCATTAAACACCCCAATAACTTCAATCGCGATCATGGTTTCGAACTATCCTCTCTTTGGTTCCCGGTTATTCGTCATTTACCGAAAACACGCCCCTTAGCAACCGTAACCGAATCAGGGTCGATCTCAACCATCCGTGGCGATCCTTTTCCTTTAAATACGAAGACTATTTCTTCTTAAGTCACTTCTACGGAGTTTAGAATCTGGCTTGGTTCACTAGTTAATTACCTAACTCGGTAGTGGTTCTTTGTTAGATTTTCGTTTGCTTTTTCAAGTTATTGTTTTGTTTCTTACTTTTTCAGAGTTTAGATTATGGCTTGTTTCACAAGTGAATAACCTAACTTTTAAGAAGTTCTTAGTTAGATTTCGATTGCTTGTTTAAGTTTTGCAATTTATCTCACGCCCTGATGAAGCCCCTTACAAAAGTGGGCGACACGTTGGCAGCTTCGGTTGCAACACAATGACACGGTCCAAACCCAGAAGACATTGTACTGTTAGTATAGATTCCGGCCATGGAAGCCTTCGCTATCACAAAAACAAGCAAGAATAAGAAACTTCACTTGCTAATCGAACGTCGAAAGTCTGTGTATGTCGTGTCGGAATGTCACCTAGAAACTAAAAACCGAAGAACCTAACAGTGACTGACAACATCAAAAGTGCCCACCACACGGAAGTACGTAGAGTACAAGAACCGACGTTGCAATCTATCGTAGTCTATCTTAAGCTCCAAATCAAAAACAACAAAACAGAAACCCACTAAATCCGATAAAGCAAAAAAAGTGACTAAGAAACACTAAAAAAAGAAATTACTAAAAAAAGTGATCAAGCAACTAACCTAGATTTAGAAAGAAACAAAAAAGACAATTGTTCTAAAGGCAAACCTTCAGAACAAAAAAAAAAAGAGAAGCAAGGAAGACAACAAAGGAAAAAAAGAGATAGACGGAGAAAGGGTGTGAGCAACCTTTTAATGCCCAACCAACAGCTCTAGAGGCAAATCTTAAAAGGAGTCGATAAGAAAGAAGAATGTTTGGCACATAGAAAAGATAGATTGGCTCAAGAAGAAAAAAATGAAAGTAGAAAAGATAAGAGATAGGGAAAACGGAGAAAGATAAAGCTTGATGATAATGCTTGATCCCGTTTTTCTCGTAGAAACAGGAAAAAAGAGACCACTTTACGGTGCTCATCTAACCGCCTAAAAAAGAGGAAGAAGAAAAAAAAAAGAAATGTGGCATGTAGGTGATGAACTAATTAAGAAAAAGTAGATACACTGTTACAAGCTTTTCGGTTTTACGAACTTTGCACGGCCAAACTCGCAATAGTCGGAGATGGGGAGGTCCACAATAAATATATAACAGATGGTTCAGGGCGCCAGAGCTTATCCAAAGTGATACTTCCGTTCGCTCACAACAGAATGGTTCAGAACTTGTAACAACTCGAAGATTCGTAATCCCTCTACTCAGTTGTTCGAGTAGCCCAAATTGGTTCGTAGGGAACAATAAGCACAAGAGAAAGAATTAACAAATTTAATCGCTTTCAGTTTATACCTAACATTTATCACAGTTTCATTTATAATAATCAAAAGTCGTTATACATCGAGGTGGGGGATACTAAAGACTAGAAGAGTTCACGATAATCACTAACAACGGTATTAACCTTTGATCTTGTAACAAGTCACTTGAGAGAATTATAGAAAAGATTTAATACTTCGATGCCTACAACATCGGCAACCCACCACACACAATTACAATAATTCGGAATAAATGTCCTTCATCTACATACAGTACGCGAAACAGTAATTTCACTGATCGTACATACCCTATTGGTAGCTACACGTTATGTATTCACAAACGTTAAGTTTGAATACAACAGTTTGTGAGTAATTGTTCGTGACAACGATATACGTAAGATAAATTCAAATAACTCACCCGAATCTCAGCATCCACTAGACCGAAGAAAAACGTTTTTCCTCTTCCGTGGCCTGTAATAAACATTAAGCACGAATCGTGTCACAACCCCCAACTCACAACGGATAGTTCGGCTAAAATAATTCGTATTAAATAATTCATGAAATCTATATCACCAAAAGAAACGTGCATCGACTACTGTATATAGTGAAACCAAACAGGTGGTTGATAATATAATCAACGTCGGCCCTGGGTATCCACCAATCTTCTGTATAACAAGCAGATATGTAGTGACGTCTAACAGGTGGTTGATACCCCGTCGTGTCCTCCACGTGTAGCAATATTTGTCCCGGGAAAGATTAGCAAGACCCCAATTCGTGGCGTGGAAACCGCCTTCCGCTAGCGCACGTGTGCGGTAACGTGATGACTTAAGTAGAAGTAATTTCCACTATCCTCTTATCGAGAACGTAAAATGTTCGAAGTGGAGGAAAGAAAAATGGCTGTTAAAATGAAGAAAGAATTACGAACGAATTTTTCATAAATGACGGCAATAGCTTACCCTGTAACGCTTCAAATATTCTAGATAATTTATCTAATTATAATTGGATTTCCATTTTTCCTGGATGGTATCGGATATACCTAATATTCAACACGTACAGACCATTTTATGTCATTTACCGTATGACGATTTTCCGCCAAATGACAACCAACGAGAAAGCGATCGGTAGAGGGCGTCCGAACCCGAATCTAATTTCAAGTCGAAATACATAGGCGTACGTAAAGAGGATTTCGTCCGTAACAACACTACGTTAGTTTTATTCTTATTGGGCTTTGCTTTCTAAAACCGGCATCTTGTCGTTTTGGTTCTCATCGATTTCGTTTCCATAGCAGGGCTTAAATCAATCTCATTAGGTTGCACTTTATCACCCATCGGTTTTTCTTCGTCTTTGGTTTTTAAAGAACTTTTGCCGAGTAAACTTTTTAAGCACTCGCCGTTTACCAAACCTATCTAACGGGTGTTTTTGGATCTTCTACGTTACCATCTTTGTTATTTTAATGAGGCTTTAGCGGCTTTTTGCAATCTTTGGACTTGTTAGTATCATTGGTAATGTCACCGAGATCTATTGGAATATTTGCTGCCCACAATTATTTGATATGATATATTCATTGTTATCGATAGCTTTTTATATATTAGTAATAATGTGATCACACGGGCAAGTATACGTATCAATATTTGATAACTCCTCATCTTTTGTACATCTTTATCAAAAAATATTGATACATTGCCCACCATCACTACGATCTTTCCCGACTGACCTAGATCTGAGCATACCCGAAACGAAACAACTCTTATGATATTTACGAACTCCCCACTACTACTACCATTTATTCTCACTGACGAAATCTGAATTCAACTCGAGCGTACCCGAAACGAAACGACCTTAACAAAATTTTACGATCTCCCACCGATCTTAACCGAGTGAGCCAGGATCCTCACTACATAACTACTTATAACGCTTTCCGACTCCAAATTTTGTTTTCTAAGTTGTTGTCGGCAGATGCTCTCTCACATTCCACAGTAGCTACTATGCTATATTTACGATCGAAAATCTTCGGTATTATAGCATTTTCTTTTTCCAACTTTTCAACGGGATCTTTCGGTTCCGTTTATTAATAATCATAAATGTTACCAGGTAATTTTTTTATTTGCTGTAAATGCAAGAATTTTGGTAAGTTATCGTTAGGAATGTCACTCGTATCTAAAATATATAAAAGTTGAATTTGCATATCTTAGCTTTAAAAAGCAATAAAAACAACGCAATTTGTAGATTTTACTAATAAATATAATAGGAAATACAGTCAAGAACAAAAGTTTAAAAACATTAATTTAAAAACCTTATTTAGTAACCAAAATTACATTATTGTTGGTTTTACATCTTCCACTCATTTTTTTACAGATATCAAAATGGCGTTTTTCGTTAAAATGTGCGCATGCGCTTTAAATTAACACAACTATAGTATGGTTTAATAATAACAGAGTGCGGCAAAACAAAAACACAAAGAGGCTTAACATAATTTCGGTTTCGAAAGACTACATTAACGCCATGAACTTATAAAAATTGAAGTCAAAATGACATTAAACTGAAAAATGTAAGCATACATTTGTTATTCCAGATAAATCATCACTCACCATTACTGAGAGGTGATGAGCAAAACTATCGTTTCCAAAAATATTGCTGTTCAGGTTGCATATTTTGAAATGCTAAAAATCGTGAAGCAGAAATTGAAGTGTAGCCAGGCTTAGATACAGCCATTAGGGTGTGTCTAATTAGAAAATGATTAGGCGTCGAAGTACTCAAATCGTTATCAAGTGATAACAGAGTTAAAAGACAAGAATTTAAAACAGTTTATATTTGACTAAAAGATAGACAATTCTTCATACGTTAAAATTAGGTTGCTGGCAGGTTTCTTATGATGGTGACAGGACACCAGCCTCCCACAAACCACCAAAATGCGGCTAGTAGGAAAAGATAGAACTTTACGCTATTCTTTTACAGGCGTTATATTTTATCACATTTTGCATGGTGAAAATTTCACCTAGTTTTCATACAGCAGAACTTGCAGCCAGGAAGAACCTAAGGAGCAAATCTTTTGTGTTGGATTTATTCGGAACATGGAACGTTTTGGTGAGATTAAGGGACGTGTTTACCCAACTAAGAACTATTGTAGAATTAGTCTACTAGTAACGTCACGTAAGTACTCAATGCTTTATGAGCACAAATAAAAAGCTTAAAAAACAAGGTAGCATTTTGAAATTGTAAGTGGTTTTAGTGGTAAAACCCTGGGCATAATAGCTAACATGAACTGGGTTACTACCATGGATATTTACAAATGCCTGCACCATACTCATGCATTGATGCGTCGGAGAAATCATATAATCTGATCAAAATTGAGTTTGGACACACAGAATGCCGTGGAATACGAAAATTATTAAGCATTGGCAGGTCATAACAAAACAAATTTTATTATTAAGAATATTAATTAGAACGGGATTGTCCAAAGAAAGCTTCTCCAACATCAACTTCGTTTGGACACACAGCATGTACCGTGGAATACGACCATCATTGAGAATTGGTAAGTCATAACAAAACAACTCTATTTGTTATTGGAACGGAATCGTCTAAAGAAAGCTTCTCTAACTAGAACTGCTAAAGCAGCATCTTGTTTAAAAGTGTGAAAGGGCTTAACAGTTTCAAAGCGCTTGAAAGGATGGCTGTTTCAGTGACAGTTGTAAAAGACAGAGCTGAAATTGAACATATAAAATGATCAGTTTGAAAACGTTACAACAAACCTAAAGTTTGAGGAAATCAAATTTATGTAAACTTGGATGAACACCTGTTTGAACACACAGTATGCCGTGGAATACGATTATCATTGGGAATTGGTATGTCATAATAAAATAAAATATTGTTTCGGCCACACGGAAGTCGAATAGCGGACTGTATTTAATTTTTAAGAAAGGAGGGGACTTTCGGTAGCAACCCACCGCAATTATTAGTAAACAAAATTGAAAATTACTTACGTAACGTTCCTGAGTCTTCTGGAAAATCGGGAGCGCACAACCACCTAAACTCGTAATAAATCAAGGCCTCCATTAACTCAGAAATGAGCGATTGCTTGGCTTACCCTGACCTTACTTTTTCCTAGTTGGTGGAGTTAAGTCTTTAACACGCACAAAAGGGCACACGGTTTACTCCCTAAACAGCACAATTAACATTTATGAAAAGTTAACGAAATATAATGCAAAGGACGCGTAATCGTCGGGTCAAAACTAAGTTACGTATTCCTATTCTTATCAAAAACTTGTATTTTCAGCTACAAATAAAAACTTAAAAATAGGGGACAGCAAGTCACAAAACCGAAAGTGCAACTCGCGGAAAAAACTTAAATAGCAAACGCTCGCGCTAACATACCGCCTACCTAAAATGAGCTATGCTCTATTTTAAAGAAAATTAAAGAGTATAAAACAAGAATAAAATAGAGAAATAGAGAAAAAAAATAAGAAGAAAAGAAATTTAAATGGGTCTTGGAAGCGGAGCTAACCGCGAAAGCGAGCAAGTAAGATGACCATCGGCTGTTTTAACGGTGGCTATCCGAGGGAGACCATCAGGTCCTGGGTGTAACGCGGTCACTCGACCAAACAATCATGACATTAGCGGTCGGTTAGAAACCTGAACTAGAACTACATCACTTACTTGAAGACCGGGGTTATGTTGAAACCATTTTGTTCGTTTAGTTAAGGTATACAAATATTCAGCAGACCAGCGACGCCAAAAGTACTGTATTATGCTATTTTGATGACGCCAGCGTAGTTTGAAAGTAAAGTAATTAGTATGTAGAAAGGAAAGAGAAGATAGCAAAGGCTCACCAATAAGAAAATGACCCGGACCTAAATAGTTTGCAGCTTCGGCAGGATCAGATGAAAGGGCCCACAACGGATGGCTATTTAATATCGCTTCGATTTGAGAAAATATGGTACAAAAAAAAGCGGCTTCCCAAAGTCCTCCAAAATGAAGAGCATATGGAGGATTAAAGACCCATTGAATACTACGAAGTGAGAGACGTTCGCACAATTGATGATTGTTTTTGCGCAGAAAATCATACAGTTCAGCATGCTTTCTAGCTGTGCCAACAAAATTGCGGCCACAGTCTGATCTGAAGCGAGATGGTATTCCCCAACGCGCGATGAACCTGTCTAAACAAGCAAAGAAAGCTTCTGTAGATAAAGACGAAGCAAATTCCAAATCTACAGCTTTGGTAGCGGTGCAGACAAACAAACATAGATAGCCTTTTGTAGTACGAGGCAAACGAAAAGTATTAACCTTAACAGTCCTGCATAATCTACGCCGGTTACGGTGAAAGCCCTTTGCGGGTTGACTCGATCCGCGGGCAAAGGCGCCATCGTTGGCTTAAACGTGTTAGCTCTAAAACGATGACACGTCATGCATTGATGGATGCGCTTTCTCAGAAGATTACGTAGCAAAATGATCCAGAATTTAGTTTGTAATAAAGCTAGAACGGTTTAAAGACCAGAATGATGAAAGACGACATGATAGTATGAACACAAAAGAGCGGAGAGATCAGTTTGCTGAGGTAATAGCAGCGGATAACGAGAAGAAGACGGCAAAGCGGAGTGGCTCAGCCTTCCGCCCACCCTATGGAGATCTTCATTTATAAACTGAGATAACTGTTCTAAAGAGGAAAGGAGGCCTTGCCGAAGTAGCGAAATCTCTTCTTTATAATAAGCAGCTTGAGTTATGCGGACGCAAGCATGCGTAGCCTTTTGTAGTTCGGCAGGAGAAAGAGGCAGAAGCTTGCTATCAGAAGAAAATGTGTTGCAAGCTTGAGTGTTTTGAAAGAAACGAAGTATCCATGCAAACGTCTGTTGCATTTTTAGAAAAGAAGAAAATCGTTCGATGACGGGGAGCAAAGGATGAGAAGGTACAAGGCGAGCAAAAAGAGTTGCGCTAACTTTAAGATCATGTAACGAAGAATCCAAAACGTTAAGAACAACAAGAGACGCCACTGCGACAAAGGCTTACTTAGAAAAATAGGACCGGAAATCCAGAAAGAAGCGCTGCTCATAGCTTCAGAAGTAGTACCACGACAAGCTAAATCAGCACGATTTTTGGCAGTATTAACGTGATGCCATTGTCGTTCGGTGAAATCGAAAATAGTGACAATACGATTAGCCACAAAGATATGAAGACGATGCGGAGGAATAGAGAGCCACGCAAGAACTACTTGAGCGTCAGTGTAAAGGCGAGCTTCTCTGATAATACTAATGGCAAAAAAAGGTTTAAACTAATGGAAAAGGCGCGCCAGCAAGAGTGCTCCACACAGTTCGACTCTTGGAATTCACAGAACTTTTAATGGGGCTACCTTTGACTTAGCGATTATGAGGTGGCACGGTTGTATTTTTCGAGACTCAGCGGAACTAGAGCAGGCGTAAATAGCAGCAGCATATCCCTTCTGAGAAGCATCGCAGAATCCAACAACATGTAAAATTTTATGAAAAGACGGGGAGATGCATCTTGGTATGTGTATTTGAGAGAGGTAAGGCAAGCCGTCAACCAATTTGGTCCATTGAGAGGTAAAAGCGGGGCAAAGAAAATCGTCCCAATCAAGCCCTTCGGTCCATATACGCTGTAGAACGAGCTTCATTGTAAAAACTAGAAGGAAAAGAAACCCTAGAGGAATAAATATTCTAGCAATATAAGAAACAACTGCTCTTTAGGTGCAGTCACCACTAACGGGCTAAACTTTAAAGGATAAAGTGTCTAAACGATGATTCCAGCACAGGCCAAGAATCTTGAGAGATTTATACTCTGTCAAAAACATTAGAGGAGCTTCTAAATGATCTTCAGGAAGACCTTCTAAAACTGTAGGAAGATTACTGGACCATTTGCGCAATTCAAAACCAAAAGCTCGGTGCGGAGAATTAGTGCCAACACTGGTTATCACGTCAACAACATACGTATTCCTAAGGATAGCGACGGACGCAGTCGGGTAATGAGATCCTTCGTCCTCAACTAATTGTTGAAGACATCGATGAGCCATGTAAGTTGAAGGAGTCAAGCCGTACGTTACCGTATTTAGTTCATACTCGACGACAGGATTATAAATGGATTCGCGCCAATAAATGTGTTGTAAACAAGGATCTTCACGACGTAACAAAATATGTCTATACATCATGCAAATGTCACAACGCGATCGGAATTAACCTAAAATACACGGTGTCCAGAAAAGGTGGGGGGTATTCGTATCGGTGTTGTCCGAGTAATGGCGCAATTGGTTGGGGGGGTGGTTGATAGGATAGCGTGCTCCGCCATTATTTGGAGATTCAGTAACCATGGAAGCGTACCCGGGAAACCTTCATGCTTTTTGCATTCGCGCTTATTATCGCAATGGTGATTCGATAGTGTCAGCTCAACGTTTATATCGTGCAGAATTTAATGTACGGAATGCACCGAAGGACGATACCATCAGAAAATGGATTCGAATGTTTGAGAATACCGGTTCGAGTGTGCAAATTCAACATCTAGGTCGCCCACGCTCTGTTCGAACCCAACAAGCGATTGAAGAAGTGAGAGTTTCAGTGCGTCAAAATCCGTCTCAATCAGTTCGCAAACGAGGTCAAGGCCTTAACATTAAAAGATTGTCGTTGCACACTATTTTGAAGAAAGATTTACATCTTACAGTCTACAAAATTCAGCTCGTGCAGGAACTGAAACCTACCGACTATCCTCTTCGACTGAATTTTGCAAATGAAATGCTTCAACGCTTCCCAACGTTTGAAAACATCCTGTTTAGTGATGAAGCAAATTTTTACTTAAACGGGCACGTAAACAAACAAAACTGCCGCTTCTGGTTCAACGAAAATCCGAGAGAGAAACATGAACGACTACTACATAGTCCAAAGGTTATCGTGTGGGCTGCCATGTCTGGGGAAGGCATCATTGGGCCGTATTTTGTTGAAGACCGGCGAGGGCGAGCACTAACGGTAATCAGTGAGCGGTATTGCGACATGTTACGAAACTTTTTGGCTCCACAATTACAGGAGTTTGAAGTTTTTAATGCGGAGACATGGTTTCAACAAGATGGGGCAACTTGCCACACTTCAAACCAATCGATTGCAGTTGTCAATCAACTTTTCCCAAAAACAGTGATCTCTCGTAGAGGAACTATCAACTGGCCTCCGAGAAGCCCCGATCTGACACCCCTTGATTATTTCATGTGGGGATACCTTAAGCAGAAAGTGTACGCAAATAAACCACGAACTCTACTGCAACTGAAGCACAACATCCGCACCGAAATGGCCGCCATTTCCGGAGAGATGTGCAGACGCGTGGTGGTTAATTTCCGATTTTGTTTAGAGGAATGCCAGCAAAGCGAGGGTCAACATTTGGACAACATAATCTTTGCCAATTAATTTTCCAATATCTTCTGTAAAATTTAATATATATATTTTTTTTTCTGACTTGTGGTTTGTTTTTAATTGAATTTACAAATACCCCCTACCCTTTCTGGACACCTTGTATGTCAGAATATTGGAAATATCCTTTTGTAGCTTAGGACCTCTTAAAAGTTGTTCGTTTAAAGACTTACCATGAAGAGAAGACAAACCGTTAAAAACCACACGCATTTTCGTCCCCTTTTCACTACATTTCAAAACACAGTGATAGGGTAGCACGTATGACGAAGAAGAAGTAGCAATGAACATGTGATCCAAGTCTCGATACTCAGACATAAATTGTTAATAAGCGGCATAGTGGGAAGAATCTTGAATTAAACGCCTTTCTAAGTTTAAAAAGGCTGTGTACGATGACTTTGAATTAGCAGCTACCTTGACAGCGTTGGGTTTTAGAGGTATCGACTTACGGAGGTTCAAGTATTGCTAAACAGGCGTTCGCACGATTCGTCATCAGAGTTACGGATCTTTACCACGGGCACTTCTTAAACTTTGTAGAACTTAACGAAGAAGTCTGTAGAGTTGGACTGAAGAGTTAGAAGAGAGACAGCCGAAGAAGTTAACGAACCCAGACTTACAGGACCTACAATAACGTCGCCAAATATAGTAGGAAAAATTAAAGGATTACCTTTAATAATAGAGGAACTCTCTTGTATAACTGTAAGAAATAGATCACCTCCGATAAGCATTTCTATTTTGCCAGGTACATGAAAATATTTATCTGCTAATTGAGGATATCTTAGACTAGAATAGACTTGTTCGAAAAGACGAGCCGAAGAGAGGTTTTGAGATATTAAAGAAAGTACGTAAGGAGTTGCTGTGTTAATTTTGGAAGAGTAACGAGATTTTAATACACAGTCAACAGTACCAAGAGTGCGGGAGCTCATTTGTCGAATTTCTGAAATTTGTAACTGAGAAGGTCTGGGAGTTAAACCTAAACCTTTAATCATTGCCCTAGTAATAGCAGAGACTTGCAAACCGGGATCTAGAACTGCTCTAGCAGGGCGAAACTCGCCGTAACTATCTCGGAGCAGTGCTTGAATTGTACCTAGGAGAACCGTATGATTGGAATGAGTAGGCGGAAGGCAACAAGACATTGTTTGAGCAGCTGTACGATTACTTGAGAAAGTCGCCGCTTTCAAAAGTACAGAATTAGAATTTTCTTCCTTATCCAAATGCAGTAACGGATGATGTTTACAGCTGCCATAATGCACACACGATCGTTCAGATTTACAATCTGTTATTAAATGAGCTCCGAGACAATTAAAACAACGTGTGTGCTTACGCATGGCTTTGCCTCTTTCATCTATGGACATTTGTTGGAATTCTCGAGACCAAGTAATACTGGGATCAGATTTACATACAGGGCATCGCAGAGATGATGAAAAAGAACGATTGTAAGTAGAATTAGCTTTCTTAGTTTTAAAGGACGAAGCAGCCAAAACCGGTTCGAAGGACCAAATGTTTCGGCCACATGGAAGTCGAACAGCGAACTGTATTTAATTTTTAAGAAAAGAGAGGACTTCCGGTAGCAACCTACCGTAATTATTAGTAAACGAAATTGAAAATTACTTACATAACGTTCCTGGGTCTTCTGGAAAATCGGGAGCGCACAACCACCCAAACCCGTAATAAATCAAGGCCTCAATTCACCCAGAAATGAACGATTGCTCGACTTACCCTGATCTTACTTTTTCCTGGTTGGTGGAGTTAAGTCTTTAACACGCACAAAAGGGCGCACGGTTTACTCACTAAACAGCACAATTAACATTTAAGAAAAGTTACCAAAATAGAATGCAAAGGAGACGTAATCATCGGGCCAAAACTAAGTAAAATACTGTCCTATTCTTTATCAAAAACTTGTATTTACAATGACCAATAAAAACTTAAAAATAGGGGACAGCAAGTCACAAAACCAAAAGTGCAACTCCCCTGAAAAAAACTTAAATAGAAAACGCTTGCGCTAACAAATGTATTCATCAAGGATATAGTTTGAGACAAGATTATTTCAAAAAAGACTCTCCAACTAGAGTTGCTAAAGCAGCCTGAAATTATGCAAAGGTTTGAAAACGCCACAACAAACCAAAAATGTAGGCATATTTAGGAAAGCCAAATTTATGGAAACTTTAATCTTGTTAAGGCACATAGCATGCCGTGGAATACGGCCATCATTGAGAATCGGTAGGTAATGACAAAACAAATTCTCCTTATTGAAGGTATAAATTGGAACGAAATTGTCCTAAGAAAACATTTCTAACCAGATCTGCTGAAACTGCATCTAGCCTAAAATCGTGCAAAGACTCCACAGTCTCAAAGAACTTAAAAGGATGGCTTGCTTAATGACAGTCATAAGATCATCAATTTAAAAACGCCATGAAACTAAATTCACATATGAAAATCTGGATGAACCTCAACCTTGTCGATGTGATCGGTTCTACATGAAAAAATTTAAAAATTTGGCACTTTTTTGTAAGTTGATTGTTGTTCTTGGTTAGTGTTTCGAAGCTTTTTTTTATGGCAAATGTGACAGCGGCGTTAATGCTTTTCTAACTGGTGTCGTCAAAAACAAGTTGTAACTTCATTTACTGGTACATGTTTCGTGTCTTGTTGTCAAAATAAAAGCTAATAAACTAAAATTTACTTTTACCGCCCTGACAAACTTTGGCAGAAACTCTTTACTGTGCTAGTGCGCTGTAAAAAAGCGTTTTTTGTTGATAAAGCATCTGTTGAAACGGTTATCGGCTAATAAAAAAAGGTTTAGTTGTTAGTCAACGATGACCTTTGCGTTTACGAGTGTGATTTAACAAAAAACCATACAGGAAAGTATCAAAGAAAATATTTTATCCAAATAAAAACTTGGTCAAAAATACTGCGACTACAAAAAATATAATAATGATGAGGCAACGGCAGCATTGCAGTAATTGGAAAGTGGTCATCTGGTTTTATTGTGACGATTATAAATCCAGAAAAGGGCACCGGGACAAGACTTTAACTACAAGTTCTCGCTGACGCTGATTCACAAACTAAGAGACAAAAAACCAATAAATAAACAATTTACTTCCGTTGTAATTGTTTAACGCAATATAATAACAATAAATAAATGCGTCGTATCACAGACTAAGAAATCGTAGTGCAATCGCAGTAAATCCATATATTTATTATCAGAAACCGTGGTAGAATAGCAATAAAAAATCCTATAGAAAAGAATAGTTTTTGGTAAGCAATAGCATGTACACCTTAGCTTTACTTTAAAGTTATAATAAACGATTTTACAAGACAAAGTTTATTATAACAGAACAATAGCAATAAAAAAATTGATAAACTCTTCGGTTAGATCTAGTCGGTGAAGTTGAAACTGAGAACAATAATGAGTATGAAAAATGGCAAAAAGTAACGTATGTTTTTTAAGCGGCGTTGCTTATTTAAATGTTATTGTAAAATAAACAAAATGTTAAAAGAATTAAATTAATTCCGTAAACTAACTTTTGAACATTCAGGAACGTCAATGCTTTTGTGAGAAAACGATGAGAGAAATGATCCAGCTAGCAGACAGTTTAAAAACAACAAAGGTTAATTTAGAAAAGAGCGTAAATTCGACAAACAATGCAAAGACAAATTGCTTAGAAAGAAAGGCGAAAGAAAAATAAGAAATTAGTAACTTAAGAAAATCGACGTCGGTTGCAATCGAATCAATTTCAGCAAATAATTGCGTTTGCCGTAAATTCGTGTTTAAAGTAAATAAGGGTAAATGCAACATAAATCAAGTTCCACTCGGCTAAAATCTCATTGAATGAGCATAAATTGCTACCTTTATCGTATGCATATTCTAGCGAAAATTGTACATTAATTTATTTCCTCGTTTCAGGTATAATAGAATATATTTCGAATATTTCGCATGAAATTTCAGCTATTTCGGTATAATTTCGAGCTTCTTCGGAAAAGGATTAGATTACAATAAGTTTACTTTTTGGTAAAGCGAGTACTAGAGTAAATCGCAAGCAATTGTAAGAGGATACGTTTATTTATGTGACACAAGATGAAAACTGTTATGGTGGTATAAAAGACGTTGATCTAGAAAAAGATCAATATTTTTTTATTGATGATGACACAGAAGAGTGGCATCGGTATTTAAGTGAAAAATTATTGTCGACACTAAAACGACTTTTAGGTTTACATTTGTATAAAAACTTTATTGACAAATACTATTGAAAAGATACTTCAATTTTTTTATTATTGTAGCCCAGTTTACATTAGGAAAAATTTATGTTTTAACGATTTTTATTATTTCTATACCTTTTTGTTATTAACTTATTTTTTTTTATATAAAGTTATTGGTTAGTAAAGATTTGGAAATATGCACCAAAAATATGCTTCAAATGGGTTATATTGTTAACCACGAAAATATAAAACCTTCTTCAGCAAGGAGACAATTTTATTTTTTACTTTACCAGAGAATGTAAAACTACTGCGGCAATTTTTCGGCATGTTAAATTTTTTCCACACTCTGCTGACAAACTACTAAATGCATATTAAAAAGGAACAAAGAAAAATGATGCACAAAAAAGTGAATAGACAGACTATGCATAACAGCACTTGCCTACGCGGCATCTAATGTAAATTTGGCGCTTATAGCAGACGTTTCTAATAAAGCAATCGGAGTAGCTTTACAGCAGAAATTTGAAAATATGTGCCAACCGTTTGGTTACGATACGACAGAAGAAAGCAAATGTCAGGTATGTTCATAACAAGCACAAGGATTTATTTATCACAATAATGAATCTGTTAAACTGCTAAAAAATATGTTTGCAAAGTTTGCCCAGTTTCTCCAAAACACCACAGCAAAGAGTTTTAATTTAAATATAAGAACTTGCAAGATGTTCACACGCCGTAGTCTGAAACGCTATAGAATGGCTTGTTTTTAGTAATTTGCCGTTAAACCAAAACGAACATAAAAACATTTCAATAAATTACTATGACGTATAATCTTTTAAGAAACACTCCAGAAACAAATAAACTAAACAAAGATGCAAAAGAAAGTATGACGCAAAACAAATTCTATGAAAAAAATTGTTTTTAACGGTGTCACAAAAAAAAGATAATTTAAATAACTTTAAAATAAGCAGCGCTTACTTAGATTTAAAACAATATTGAATTACAGTCCAAATCTATACAACTAAAACGAAATATTTATGACTGACAAAAACAATGAATTATAATGCAATCTTAGTTTATGACAACGATAATAAGTGCGGTTTTACAAAACAAAACTGATTTGCAAACAAGTGAATTGACCAAAAGCTTAGTTAGAATTTATTATTATTACATGAACAAATTAAATGCATAAAAAAAATTTAGCACAAAATAAAAATTATTAAGGACTAACATTAAATAACAAAATGTATTACAATAATCGAAATTAACTAAATTAGCGCAATGACAAAATTGACGAAATCAAATAAAAGATAAACATCACAAGTTCGTAACTAAACACAACGTTGAATAAAACGTAAATAAACTAATGAGAAAATAGAATCAATAAGATTAAAATGCAAAGGTCTTTGACTGTAAAACAGAATAAAACCTCTTCTAAAACATACTTTTCTGTATATAAAACCTCTGTCTCGTACTAGATTTTCATGAGCTAAAACCTTCCAAAACAATATCCCAGAAACAAGCAAACTAAACGCAAATGCAAATAAAAGTTTGATGCAAAATAAGTTTCACAAAAGAGATCTCAACGGTGCCAGCAAAAGAAAAATTTGATTATCTAAATGACTCTAAAATAAACAGAACTTAATTCGAATTAAAGCAATATTGAATTACAGTGTAAATTTTTAAAACTGAAACAAAATATTGATGACTGACGGAAACAATAAATTACAGTGCAATATTAATTTACGGCAACAATGATAGACTTAAACGAACTCAAGTGCACAAATACTGCAAAAAAATGAGAAAGTAACAGGCTGTTTAGTGTACACACTATTAGAACCTACCTTTCAGTGTGTAATTGGTAATTTTTGAAAGCAATTGCGAATTGATCAAAACTTTCGTTACAATTTAAAATTACATGAACAAATGAGATGCACAAATAAAACAAAAAATACTAATGAGTAAAATTGAATAACAAAATTTAATAAGAATTCGAAATTGACGTAATAACACAATTGGCGAAATCAAATAAAAGTTAAACATGGCAAGTTTGTAACCGAAACACAAAATTTAAAAAGTAAATAAGATAATGCGTAAATAGGACAACACGGGCAGTGCCCACGGGCGCTATGTATCTTAATGCGGCGGTGCGCATAAAAATGACTTGTGCGAGGGCACAAAAAGGGCTTGACGTAGTTCTGTTTACCAACTTATTATCTTTTAAATTATTTACACTGTTTTTTGCCCACGGACACTATGTTCTTTCTGACGTCTTTTTGTGTTTACCATATACAGCCGTTTATAAAAGCGAGGTCAGTCGGCGCCTAACAGTGCATATTAAGAGCGCCCTAGAAGCGGCCGTGGGCGTAAAAATAACTTGACCGAGGGCGCCAGGAAGCCTTTGACCGCAAAAAAAACTAAAATTTAAAACTTAATAGTTTGTGTAGTTATGTTAAAATAACAAAAAAATTTTTAATAATTACATTAGTTTCTGATCAAACAATATAAAATTTCTTACAAATACGGGTTAATTCTCATATTATGTATCACAAATATTGGTCGTGTTTATCGTAATATGTTGTGTGTAATTAATTAACATTATTTATTTATCATTATATTTTTGCTGACTCAGCGGAGCGGCCTGACACGAAACGTCGCATGTAATCTGAAGTGAATGTTTCCTTGTACCTCCTGTACCTAGTATAATTGCGACACTGGTACAGCGCATTTTGGGTTGACCAGGGTTCTTTGGTAAAGTAGTCAACGTAGTTCATAATGTAAGCGATGTTAAATTACGTATACAAAAAACTGAATTTCTACAACATAATAACATGGAAACACTTGACTTCAATTTGATTAACGAGTACAACTGTTATTTATAACAAAACGAAGATTAACTTCTTTATGTAAAGTTTTATAAATTCACCATTTTCATACGACTTAAATCAGCTTCAGAAGGAACTAGCGGCACTACCACGTTTTATTACCGTCGGTTTCCTACTAGATTTTTAACACTACGACGTAATTTTTTTTAAAAGGATACCACAGAAATGTATAATGCAAAATAAATTCCGCGAAATAGATCTTTCTCAACGGTGTCAATAAGAAAAATATGATAACTCAAATGACCCTTAAATGAACTAAACTTACTTAAAATTAAAGCAGTATTAAATTATAATTTAAATTTTTACGACTAAAAGGAAATATTTATGACTGACGGAACTAATAAATTATTTTGTAATCTTAGTTTATGACAATAATAGACTTAAATAAACTTTTTTTTTAATGGCGATTTGCAAATTTACAATCTACTACTATTGCAGAGTATTGAGGAAATGTGTTAAATGTATTAAGACTTGTAAGGGAATCATCCACTAAGATTTTTTGTTGTAGATTGTGATTTATTCGTGGAAGCGCTGTTGTTTAGTTGCTTTATTAGGTCGTTCTCGTCGTTTGTTATTTGATCTTTGTATTTGATGGCAGCTCGCTGCATGTTTTCTGCTATAAAAAGGATCTTTAGATCGATATGGAGCGTATTGTTGGTGTCATACCATGGATCTTCCACCATTGCTTTTAGCACTGGAACAGTATGATTTTTAGGTTTGTTGACTTGGCGCATCTCCACAAGTACAGCCCGTATATCTATATCGGTTTAATTATAACTTTATATGACAGTAACTTGTTGTATAGAGAGAACTTGGATATTTGTTTAATTAGCCAATACATCTCTCAAAATTTGATATCCATCTACGTCTTGTTAGCATGTGTTTTTGCAGGTGAATGAGTAGGATGAATTTTAGGCGTTTTGTTACTGTTTTAGTAAGTATAGGTACGTTATTAATGGTTAGAGGAGGGTAGTGGTCGTACCTGGGGGCGAATGTCACTTGGATTGATTTTGTTTGATTGATTTTTATTCTCTATTTTTTCTACCGTTTGGTGAGAAGGTCAAGATGAGTTTGTTTGCCGTTCTAGGACACTCTTCTGGGGAACACTGAAATTGATGGTATAGTAGTTGCATTGACTGTCATCTTGTCTTACTGTAAACTTTCTGTCGGTTACGTAGGATTTTAAGAGGAGATAGAAATTGCTGAACAATATGTTTTTTTTTGCAACGTTTGCACCGTTTCTCCAAAACACCACACTAAAGGGTTTTAATTCGTATATAAGAACTTGCAACATGATCACACGCATTAGTCTGAAACGCTATAGAATGGCCTTTTTTTAGTAATTAGCCGTTAAACCCAAAAAAAGCAAAAAAAGGTATGACGCAAAATAATTTCTACGAAAAAAATTGTCTTTAACGGTGTCACAAAAAAAAGATAACTTAAATAACTCTAAAATAAGCAGAGCTTACTTAGATTTAAAACAATATTGAATTACAGTCCAAATCTTTACAACTAAAACAAGTGAATTGACTAAAATCTTTGTTACAATTTATTATTATTATTACATGAACAAATGAAATGCAAAAAGAAAATTTAGCACAAAATGAAAATGATTAAGGACTAAAATTAAATAACAAAATACATTACAATAATCTAAATTAACTAAATTAGTTCAATGACAAAATTGACGAAATCAAATAAAAGATAAACATAGCAAGTTCGTAACTAAACACAACGTTTAATAAAACTTAAATAAACTAATGCGAAAATAAAATTGATATGATTAAAATGTAAAGGTCTTTGACTGTAAAACCAAACTTTTCTGTATATAAAACCTTTATCTGTTACTAGATTTTTATGACTTAAAATGTTTCAAGACCATACTTCAAAAACAAGCAAACTAAACAAAGATGCAAATGAAAGTGTAATGCATAATAGGTTTTACAAAAGAGATCTCAATGGTGCCAGGAAAAGAAAAATTTAATAATCTAAATGGCTATAAAATAAACAGTATTTAATTCGAATTAAAGCAATATTGAATTACAGTCTAAATTTTTAAAACTGAAACGAAATATTTATGATTGACGAAACTAATAAATTACAATGCAATATTAATTTACGGCAACAATAATAGCCTTAAATGAACTCAAGTGCACAAATACTGAAAACAATGAGCAAGTAACAGGCTGTTTTGTGTACACACTATTAGAACCTACCTTTCAGTGTGTAATTGCTAATTTAATAATTTAAAACAAAACTGATTTGAAAACAGACGAATTGATCAAAACCTTCGTTACAATTTAAAATTACATGAACAAATGAGATGCACAAATAAAACAAAAATTACTAAAGAGTAAAATTGAGTAACAAAATTTAATAAGAATTCGAAATTGACGCAATAACAAGACTGGCGAAATCAAATAAAAGTTAAACATGGCAAGTTTGTAACCAAACACAAAATTTAAAAAGTGAATTAGGTAATGCGTAAATAGGGCAACACGGGCAGTGCTGACGGAGGTTATGTACCTTAATGCGGCGGTGCGCATAAGAATGATTTGTGCATCAAAAGGGCTAAACCTGGTTTTGTTTACCAACTCATTATTTTTTAAATTATTTACACTGTTTTTTGCTCATGGACACTATGTACTTTGTTGCGTTTTTTCGTGTTTACTATATACAGCCGTTCATAAAGTAGAGGTCAGTCGGCGCCTACCATTGCAATGCTATTAAGAGCGCCTTTAGAAGCGGCGGGGGGCATAAAAATAATTTGACCGAGGGCGCCAGGAAGCCTTTCACCGCAAAACAAAATAAAATTTGAAACTTGATAATTTGTGTAGTTATGTTAAAATAACAAAAATCTTTTTAATAATTAATTTAGTTTAGCCGTAAAGACATCTGATCAAATAATATAAAATTTCTTACAAATACGGGTTAATTGTCATATTATGTATCACAAAGTTCATATGTTGAACAGTTCTAAAATTATTTTTGCAAAATCGGCACCGTTTCTCCAAAATATCACAGCAAAGAATCATCATTTATAAGCCATCTTTTATTCATAATTAAAAAGTTTTTAACGTGTTTACAAGTCTTGGTTCGCAACACTGTACAAAAGCCTTTTTCTAGTAATTAACAGTAAAACATTAACAACAAACATTAAAAACATTTCAATAAGCGATTATGACGTAAAACCTGCTAAGATATATACCTCAGAAACCAACAAACTGCAGAAAGACGCTAAAAAAAAGTATGACGCAAAACAAGTGTCCCTAAAAAATTGTCCTCGGCGGTGTCGGCAAAAAAAAATATTCTAATTACCTTTAAAATAAACGGAGCTTACTTGAAATTAAAACAATATTGAATTAAAATCCAAATTTTACGACAAATATTTGTCGTGTTTATCGTAATATGTTGTTGTGTGTAATTAATTAACATTATTTATTTATCATTAAATTTTTGCCGACTCAGTAGAGCAGCCTATTGGTTAAACAACACGAAACGTCGCATGTAATCGTTAATCGTTAATTTGATTAACATCCGACATACTGTTACCAGGAGGCGAACCTTCTTCGAGATTACAATTAACGTTACTCATAAATACTTGGTATAGTTAGTACAGCGTATTTTGGGTTGACCAAGGTTCTTGGTAAAGTAGTCAACGTAGTTCATAATGTAAGGGATGTTAAATTACGTATACAAAAAACTGAATTTCTACAACATAATAACACGGAAACACTTGACTTGAATTTGATTAACAAGTACAACTGTTATTTATAACAAAACAAAGATTAACTTCTTTACGTAAAGTTTTATAAATTCACCACGCACCTTTCATACGACTTAAATCAGCTTCAGAAAGCACTCGCGGCACTACCACATTTTATTACCGCTTCTTATATAAAGCGTCGGTTTCCTACTAGATTTTTAACACCACGACGTAATTTTTTCTAAAAGGATACCCCAGAAGTGTATTGTGCAAAATAAATTCCACAAAATAGATCTTTCTCAACGGCATCAATAAGAAAAATTTGATAATTTAAATGACTTTTAAATACACAGAACTTACTTGGAATTAAAGCAGTATTAAATTATAATTTAAATCTTTACGACTAAAACGAAATATTTATGACTGACGGAACTAATAAATTATATTGCAATCTTAGTTTATGACAACAATATATTTAAATGAACTTTTTTTTTAATGACAATTTCCAAATTTACAATCTACTTCTATGCAGAGTATTGAGTAAATGTGTGATTGTGATTGATTCGCGGAAGCGCTGTTGTTTAGTTGCTTTATTAGGTCCTTCTTGTAGTTTGTTTTTCGATCTTTGTTTTTGGTGGCAGCTCGCTGTGTCTTCTGCTATAAAGAGAATCTTTAGGTCGTTATGGAGCGCGTTGTTAGTGATATACCATAGATCTTCCACCATTGTTCTCAGCATCTACATCTCTAGAAGTTTGATGTCCATCTGCGTCTTGTTAGCATGTGCTTTTTGCAGGTGAGTGAGTCCTAGGCGTTTTGTTGCTGTTTTAGTAAATATAGGTATGTTATTAATGGTTACAGGAAGGTAGTGGTCGTACCTGGGGGCGAATGTCACTTGGATTGATTTTGTTTGACTGATGTTTCTACCGTTTGGTGAGAAGAACCAGATGAGTTTGTTGGTTTTTAGAGGCGCAGTGGTGTGCTATTTGTTTGCGGTTCTAGAACACTTTCCTGTAGAACATCAAAATTGATAGTACCTATAGTAGTTGCATTGACTGTCATTTTGTCTTACTGTAAAGTTTCTGTCGGTTAGATAGGATTCTAAACGAAGATAGGTATTGCTGGATAATGTGTTTTTTATATTGTAGAAAAGGCCCGTGTGTCACACTTTGTCGAATGTCTGTAAAATGTCAAAGAATACTGCTTCCAAAATTTCTTGCTTTCAGTACTCTTGGCAATTGCGTTGACTACCCTATGAATCTGTTGTATAGTGAAGTTCCGTTTTCGGAATCTGAAGTTGCGTTTAGGTAGTAACGTCAGGGGCTCATGCTATACGTATGTTCTTTTAAGTAAGTTTTTCGAAAATTTTACTTACTATGGGCTGGTCACTGACAGGTCGATGTGATGATGGCTCATGTGGAGGTTTTAGTGGTTTGTGTATTTTGATGATTTCGGCGTATTTCTATATTATGGGGAAGTAGGGTTTACTTAATATTTGATTAAATATTACTGTTAGTAGAACTATGGCTTTGCGAGGTAATTGGTTTAATGCTTGTCTGGTATTATCTATTTCTCTTTTGACTTTTGTTTGTGAACAAGGTTTGTTACGAGAAAATCAGGTTCCTTGAGTTGGACCGCCAAGAATAAATTACGCCGGTCTTCTTGTAACAAAACAAAGCAACGGCTAGCACAGCTTCTTCGGAGAGGAATCGAAGGTTTTGTTATGGGAAATTATAACGTAAATCTAAACAAAGGCGCCAAGACGATAAAAGATTAAGTTATGGAGATACCGTCTAACTCTACCCGTAGCTGGAAAAGAATAAATAACACCACAGAAGTAATAACACAGAATATATATATTTAATTTATCACAGAAGATGTAGAAAGTATATTACTGTAAGTTTTCGCCAATATTTATATATGGGTCGAATTAATTATAAGTTGCGCCGAATAGTGAGCAACACACCGTACAACAAGCTGACCATGTCGGTCTAAACAGTTACATAAACATAACGTTTGAATTTATATTTTCAAATCTTAAAATTGTAGACAAACAAACAATTTAAGCCTTCGAGACTCAACCCGCACTGTTTATGAGTTCGTGAAGCACAAAATTATTATTAATTGTGTTAACTTAACATACACGTACGGTCGTAAACGACATGACCACCGAAGTACAAATCAAAGAAAAAATTGAAATAGTAATAATCCAGTAGGACATTAGCTAATCTCCGTACTTGAGTTACCTAAAAAGTAATATTAAACCCAATCTAAACGAGCATATAATGTTAACACAAATAAAAGGTCTCCTTAGCATCCAATCATTTAAGAACGCAAATGCGTAGCGTTTCCCTTTGACTTAACAGCATAAATTTCTTCAGTGTTTGTTGTAGTTAATCTTTAAAAAAGAAATAATCCTGCAGGTTTCCAACCCTTGACGGTGTATAAGATAATAACGTTATCAATAATGTGACATCATGGAAGTTTTCCAAAGAGGTCACCTGCTAGTTATCTTCGGTGATAACGGAAAACATGTGGTGGGTACCAATATCCGCTACAGACAATTAGCAGAGTCAATTTAAACCACCAATAAAGAAAAATGTACACCACTTACCCCGTTTACGTTTCTTTCTCTGCGAAGGGTGGTTTTGGTGGTCGTGGTTGTTTCACCATATTTTGCGTTTCAACTGCAACGGTTTTGGACGTTTGCTTGTGATGTGTTGGAAGTGTTGGTTGGGGTGAGTTGTTTATCTTTTTTGCGTTTCTTTACGATTTGCCATAAATGTCTGTTGTGTGAGTCTACTTCTATGTTTTTCTCATGGTCTGGGTTTGTGGTTTTTGATGATATGTTGTCTTGTACGTTTGGTGTCTCGGGTTGCTATGTGGTGTAGTATTGTGGGGTAATTGAGGGGTAATAATGCTGGTAGCTAGTGGTGGTTGCCAGTATGACTGGTTTATAGTATTAAGGATGGGTACCCGATGGGTTGACTTTGTTGTGGTACCTTCTTGCTCCCAAGGCGATAACCGCTAAATGAACTTAAGTGTCATTGTACTTAACAGATACTTAAAAAATGTAATTGAAACCTTTCATTATGCCTGCTTTGGTTTAGAATGTAATTATACTCAAATTTTGAATTTTTTCCAATAGCAAGCAAATAAGAGTAAAAATTTAAAAAAAAATCTTAAGAAATACAGCGCAAGAAATTTTTTAAGAGGTTCTCAATCTTAATTTAGAAACGCAAATAAATTTTATTAGAAACGAAAACGTATTGAAATATTTTTTGTTAAACAAATTTTCGTAAAAATAAACACTGATTGAACAAACATAAAAAATTTCATAAAAATATTTTTCATTTCAATTTTCTCGAAATCTATTAACATTTCATTCAAGTGCTCTCAATTACCTTAAATTATTATTATTTATATATTTTTTTTCCTTTAACGTTAAATCTTAAAATGCTTTGCAATTATTAACTAAGGCAAAAATTCTTTCATCGAAAAAGTCACGATTTCTCTCCGATATTATAAAAACGTGTACGTCGATAACGTCGAATAGAAAATACAGTACAATAAGACGCTTTTAACATAAATTCTTATATCGGCGAAACGTAAGAGGACAGCTTGTTTTCAATGTTACGTTATTTAAGACAAATAAATATATTTCGTCAATAAAATAGGTTTTAAATAGGATTCTTCGTTTGCGTCGCCGGCGACGCACGCTATAAATTTGATTATTTACCGAGCGCGTCCTATTTTGCAAATTGGCGATTTTCGTGTCCTGTTATTCAAAACGCACACAAGAAGTTGGTTTTTATTCGAACAATGCCAAGTTTATTTAGCTTTTCTTTTGTTCGGAAGAATTTCGTGCGGTTGGCACTGTTTTTATGCCACCTGCCCGTTTCCTACAAATTACATTTTGATAATCTTTTTGCGTCGTTTCTTTGCGATTCGTCATTGTCAGCATTTAAATTACTGATGTTGAACAAAAAACGAACTCGGTTAAACACTTAATTTATTACGGTTCGTAGGATCAACAGTTTAATAAATGTATAAGTAAAAAGTGACAGTAAAAGTTACGACAAAGTTATGCATACTACTATTACAAAATTTAGGTCAACTTTAGTTGTTGGTTGTTACGTATTTAATTCGCCGTTTATTTACAGTTGTTTAGACGTTTTAGTCACTGATTATTAAAAACATTGAAAACTGTTTTTAAGTTTTAATTTTTGCACGAGTTTTGCCGTTGCAAACTTAATTGTAAACTATAAAGATTGCGTTTCTAACTAATCTCGTAATATTAAGTTTTTGTTTGAGGTTAGATGGGTACTCTTTGAGTGTGCACTTCTTATTACAGTTGTGAGTAAAACTATTAATTCGTTGCCATCAATGCTTAAAGTAGAAATTCAATTAAAGCAATGCAAAAGGACGGCGTGTGAGTTTAATTAAAAAGGTTCATCACAAAATTGGAATTAAGTTTTTGTTTGCTTTGCAAGTGTAGAATTTCAGAGCCATTGTGGATTAGAAAAGTGTCTAAAATCAAAATCAAATATTTACTTATTTTTATTTATGCGTTAAAAAAAGAGGAATACAATATTTAACAATCTTTGGCGCCCAACGTGGGGCCACATAAAGTTAGCAAGATGTTACAATACCAACAATGTTTGACGATACAAAGCCAGTAATTACTATACTGTATAAATGTAGTCAGAAGTAAATGTTCATAAAACAAAATGACTAAAAACGTTTAGTTTTTACGAAATTTAAACATAATATTATCAAGAAATAAAATAGGAAACAAACATTAGCGCAATTGCGCACATAATTCTATATTTTTAAAAAATACCACTAAAACGACTACATAATTTCTAAAAAAAAACAACAAATTTGTAAACGTTTATGATTAAAACTCAAGAATTGCATTTAATTATTGTCTACGTTAATACCTACACAACCGTGACGTTGCGTACTCTGTGAGCGTGAACTTCTTCTTACAATTATAAGTAAAACTATTAATACATTGTCGTCAAGGCTTAAAATAAAAAATTCAATTAAATTAATGTGGAAGAACGACACGTGAGTTAAATTAAGTGTTCATTATAAAATTGAAATCAAGTTGTTGTTTACTTTGCATGTGTAAAATTCAGGGAGATTTTGCATTAGAAATATGTACTTATTGTTTTTGTGGTAAATATTTATTTTTTAATCAACATAACAATAATAACTTTAATTTTTGAGTTTTAGTTACATTACAACAATTCAATTAAATTTTTAAAGATAGTGAGGGATTTAATTAGTTACAAATTGTTATTAAATTAGTAGTTTTAATAGTTAAACAAATATAAACAAAATAAAACATGTAATCGCTGTATTTACCCGTTAAAAAAACAATAAAATATTAGACACAGTTGGCGCCTAACGTGGAGTCACATCAAGTTAGGCCACGATAATACTAAGAGCGTTCGGATTGACGATACAAACCTAATAACTCTACTCCTGTAAAAATCCATTTCTATTACTAAACTACTTCTGATTTAAAAATCCGTCTACTATAGACAAATTTTTGTAGTTAGAAATAGATGTCTGTACACAAAATGATTTAAAACGTTTACTTTCTTACAAAATGTTTTCCGTGGTTTTTCCTTTTTTTGTAAAACACATAGTCTTTTCATACATGGAATTTTTTTTGGTACTCTATTTGTCTCCATTCTTATTATATGTCTACAACATCCGAATTACGTTCTTTCTATTTTTTGCATAATCTGTTTTCGTTTTAACTAATTTTTTTTGTCTAGCTTTGTTTTTTCTGTTATTTTTCTCGAGTATCTCATTTTCACCGGATTTATTTGTGCTTTTGGTTATTTTGTATTATCTACTACTGTGGTAGATACTATTTTGTTTTGTTTTTTGTTTCTTTGTTTTTCATTATGGTTCTGTTTATAGCATAATGTATTGTAGTAGTTTTGGTGACTATATCTAGTTCTTTCTCCTATATATCCATTAGTTTTTGCATTGTGGTGTAGGTGTTTCTACCAACATTTTGTTGTAGTGAGTCCTGTTAGTTGCGATTTAGGTGAGTAAGCGTGGTTATAAAGTTACAATAAAAAAAGGAGAAAAAACGCACTACTCCTTATACTAGTGAGATTCTCGGTTCGGAGACACCAAGGGTCAAGTCAAGCAAAAAAAGCAATCGACAAGAAAACGTAACATAAGTAGAAATTCGATAACTTACCTTACTGAAGTTTCTTAAAACAGGTAGCTACATGGGAACTACATCCAATCCGAAAGTTACAAAGTATGTAAGCTTACATGCAATGACATGTGTTTGGCAAAATATGACCTTGGTTACGTTTAAAACAATTAAGGATATTTGATCGGAATAGAGATGTCTGTATTTGTTTTTTGCTCCGTAGAAGAAACAAAAGAGGTAACCAACGTTCCAATGCTCAATCAAGACGCCCTTGCCTATATAAAAAGCAAAATATTATAGAGAGAGAATATTATAGTTACTTATAGAAGGAATGCGTAGTAATTGCTGTTCCAAATCGAAAAGTTTACTGCAAAACTTAAATGTCGACAAACGAAACAAAAGACCTAAAAAAAAGAAAAAACTAAAACCAAACCGAGAGTTCTACTAGTGACTTACCAATCTTAAAATGCCCGACTAACTAAATATTACTATATACAAACAGAAAAAAGTAATAATCTGAATTATACGATCCAGTGGGATGCGCATATCAGTGGCGTAGTAAAATTTAATTACAATTACGATTTTTGGAAAATAAAGTATGACACGTCAGCATACATCAAACAGTCTATTTTTATAAGATTCTTTGTTTATTTGCAGTTTTAATACCCTTTTCTTATGTTTTTTAAACTCAAAGAAAATTGGCATATGTAAGACAAAACTTAGTATTACAAAAAAAACTACACGTCGTCTTAGATTTTATTAAAGACAAGCTAATAAAATTAAAACAAACTTGTAGTAGTACTAATTGCAAAACTTTTTTGGCTAGATCTAGTCGATGAAAATTGTGACCACGTTGTACTGCAATAAGAATAATAAGATTTTGGCACAAATAGAAAATAAAGACATAAATCAAATGTAATACTTCTCATACAAGCTTTTCTTGTACGGACAATAAACATAATAAATGATGCAACTGTAATTTACGTGCAAATGTCTATCTAATTAATAATTGCACAGGGACTTCCACAGGATTACTAATGTCATTACAAACACTTACGATACAATACAATTTCTTTGTTTTGTTTTTTTTACATTTTAAAATTTGGCACTTGTATCGATTTGATGAAGAAGATTGACCGTTTGTATTTTCTCCAAGTCACAATTTTTTTATGTAGGTACTCTTTGCGGAGTTCTAAAACGAGTTCCAAAATAAAGCCTTTCCTTGACTTGATTCTTACCAGATACAATTTTATAAATGACTCATCTGTTGACTACAGCAAGATCAAATATCTTACATCCTCCATTATTCGTCCATGTTGATCATCGTATTTATTTATTTATTTCTTTTTTGAGAAGGCAGCAGCTGCTTTTTTTCAAGACAAAAAAAAAGCCAATGAACCGAATTACACTACAAATATGGTTGGAAAAAAGGCGAAATTGTTGGTGGTTGGTATTGCGGCAAAACCAAAAGCCTTTAAAAACATTTTTAACAAATAATTATTTTTGGGTTTTGAACCACGTTTCATATTTACACTTTTCACAAAACTTAGAAAACTTACAAACTTTGAAAAATTTACATTGTTTGACGTTTCGACAGTCATGTCGCTGTCTTCTTCAGAAAAAAACTGAAACTGTAGATATAGGATCCTGACAAGCCTTTAGATTACGTCGTTCGGGTCAGTGGTTCGTGACGGTTCCGATTCATTAGTTTTCCGGAACATGTTTTTCCATATTGGCGCTAGATCGATTCCATTATCTCTATTAAAATTGTCGTACTTCTGGATTTCAATGGCTTTCTTGTACAGTCTAGGCCAGAAATTTTGGGATTTAGCCAACACTGTTGTCTCTTCAAATTTTATCGTGTGACCGGTGTCTAAAAAGTGTTCCGCAACAGCAGATCTTGTGTTATGTTTATTTGTATCCGCCTGATGTTCTTTTAATCTGGTAGCTATGTTGCGTCCCGTTTGTCCTATGTAAGCCATCGCACACAAACAAGGGATGTGGTAGGCCCCTGGTTCCTCGAGTGGTGCTTTTGTTTTTTTTGATTTTGAGAAATTCGTGGCTATTTTATCCGTTGCAGTGAAGATCACTTTGATATTTTTTCCTCTAACTATTTTGGATATTTTATCCGTGCACCCCTTATGTAAGAAAGGAAGGAAGGAAGTTGCCACGGGTTCTTCCTTCTTTGGTTTTTCCTTACTGTGTTTGTTATTTGCTCAACATATGTTTGTTTTTCTGAAACCGTTTTTTATTAAGGCGTTTGTTAGGTGACCTAGCTCGGTCTTTAACGTGTTCGGTTCACTGATCGCTTTGGCCCTGTGTACTAAAATTTTTAGAACTGCAAACTTCTGAGCTGGATGAAGATGTAATTCGGCGTTGAGGTATCTGTCAGTATGTGTCGGTTTTCTATATACTTGATGTCCCAATTTGTTGTCCATATTTCGAGTGACCAGTACGTCCAAGAACGGAATGCTTTTGTTTGTTTCCTTTTCCATGGTGAATTTGATGTTGAAATCTAACTGGTTGATGTGATCCAGAAAGTTGTGTAGTGTTTCTGTTTCACATAACGTATCCAGCATTTTGGTTTGAGGGTAGCGGTTTCTAATTCTCTTTCTTCAAACATGTTCCGGAAAACTAATAAATCGGAACCGTCACGAACCACTGACCCGAACAGCGTAATATAAAGGCTTGTCAGGATCCTATATCTTCAGTTTCAGTTTTTTTCTGAAGAAGACGGCAACATGACTATCGAAACGTCAAACATTGTAAATTTTTCAAAGTTTGTAAGTTTTATAAATTTTGTGAAAAGTGTAAATATGGAACGCGGTTCAAACCCAAAAATAATTATTTGTTAAAAAATCATGGTCACGAAAGCCTCAAAAATAAATTTATCCTACTCTACGGGAAAGAAGTTTTTAAAATCGTACGGAGATTGAAGATAATCAGGATCAAACGCCAACGTCTGCTTGCTCAATTAGCTTTTTTGAGCAGATGTGGAGACCAGGACATTGTCTCAGGTTTTCTGCAAATACAACATCACATCAAGACTAGAACGGGAAAGCATATACTGCGAAAAGTCAGCCGAGCCATGTTAAGGGAGAAGATACACGAAACTAGACGCCAATCAGACTAGAAAACTACGGAGTTATTTTCAGTCCATTCACGACGGATCAACACAATAGATTCGACAATCTGAGATTTGATCGACAAACTATCTACGGAAAAGGCCGAAGAGATCGCCAAAAAAGTAAAGAAAATACAAATGACAAAGTTCCAGAAGTTACAGGAAGTACAACATTCTTTACCGCCGCAATTAGAGACAGACATAATCATCATCAATATGTCTTCCACCACACTCGGCGGACCAACAACGGCCATTTTATCAAAAAGAATAAATTTAGCTATCACACCAAAATTTATTCCAAAGGAAGAAATAGTGAGTTCATTGAAGAGCACACTCAGAACTCTACCACAACATATTCAAAAAGAGGTGAGGGTGAAAACAGCCGATATTCTGAAGAAATCTACAGCACCGAAATCCAACATCGAGAGGAAAGAAATGCTCTAAGGGAACTTAAGGCCAACAAAGAAATCACTGTATTACCAGCTGATAAAGGAAATGCTTCTGTAATCATGAACGCCAACGACTACATGGAAAAAATCGATACTTTGCTACAAGATTCGGCGTACAAACCATTGAAGAGGAATCCAATAAAACTTCTAGAGAGAAATATTTTGGCCGCTGTAAAATCGGCAAGCACGATTCCGGAACATCAAAAGAGACGACTAATTTCTACAGACACTAGGATGCCGCACCTTTACGGCCTTCCAAAAATCTACAAACCAGGGGTACCGCTTCGCCCAATTGTGAATGCTACTCATCCTCTAGCTAGATACTTATGTAATATTTTCGAGCCGCTTACGGAAAAATGCATCCATCACGTAAAGAATTCCCAGAACTTTGTCTCAAGAATTAAAGAAATTAAATTAGAACCAGAAGATGTTTTAGTTAATTTTGATGTGACATATTTCTTCACAAAAGTGCCACTACAAACAGCACTGGAGATCATCAAAACCAAATAACGGATTTGGATGAGGAGCATAACGGACTAATTGAGCTATGCTTTAAAGTCCACGTACTTCTCATTCAACAATATTGTATACGAACAAATTGAAGGAACAGCCGTGGGATCACCACTTTCTCCAGTTATCGCCAATATATTTATGAAAGATTTTGAAAAAAGAACATTAGAAACCGTTACCCTCAAACCAAAATGCTGGCTACGTTATGTAGACGATACATTTGTAATTTGGTCTCATGGAACAAAAACACTACACAACTTTCTGGATCACATCAACCAGTTAGATTTAAACATCAAATTCACCATGGAAAAGGAAACAAACAGAAGCGTTCCGTTCTTGGACGTACTGGTCACTCGAAATATGGACAACAAATTGGGACATCAAGTATATAGAAAACCGACACATACTGACAGATACTTCAACGCCAAATCACATCATCATCCAGCTCAGAAGTTTGCAGTTCTAAAAATTTTAGTACACAGGGCCAAAGCGATCAGTGAACCGAACACGCTTAAGACCGAGCTAGATCACCTAACAAACGCCTTAATAAAAAACGGTTTCAGAAAAGCATACATATATCGAGCAATTAACAAACACAGTAAGGAAACACCAAAAAAGGTGGAACCCGTGGCAACTTCCTTTCTTCCTTACATAAAAGGCTGCACGGATAAAATAGCCAGGATACTTAGAGGAAAAAAATATCAAAGTGATCTTCACTGCAACAAATAAAGTAGCCGCCAATTTCTCAAAATCCAAAGAAATAAAAGCACCATTCGTGGAACCAGGGGTCTACCATATCCCTTGTTCGTGTGGGCTGGTTTACATAGGACAAACGGGGCGCAACATAACTACCAGATTAAAAGAACATAAAGCGGATACAAAGAAACATAACACAAGATCTGCTGTTGCGGAACACTTTTTAGACACCGGTCACACGATAAAAATTTTAAGAAGCAACATTGTTGGCTAAATCCCGCAACTTCTGGCCTAGACTATACAAAAAAGCCATTGAAATCCAGAAGTACGACAATTTTAATAGGGATAATGGAATCGATCTAGCGTCAATATGGAAAAACATGTTCCGGAAAACTAATGAATCGGAACCGTCACGGACCAAACGGCGTAATATAAAGGCTTGTCAAGATCCTATATCTTCAGTATCAGTTTTTTTTGAAAAAGACAGCGACATGACTGTCGAAACGTCAAACATTGTAAATTTTTCAAAGTTTGTAAGTTTTCTAAGTTTTAGAAATTTTGTGAGGAGTGTAGATATAGAACGCGGTTCAAAACCCGAAAATAATTATTTGTTAAAAAATCATGGCCGCGAAAGCCTCAAAAATAACTTTAAAAACATGTTATGTTTATTTTGGTATAGTTTTCGTGCTGTATATATTTCGCCCCGTGATAATGTCATTTACGCAATGGAAGTTACTAATGACCATATTTCTGCTTCAAACGAACGCTTATTTGTAGAAACTGTGTATATTAGTATCAGTTAAATTTGCAGAAATTTTAGGAGATTTGTGTTAGATGTGCCATTAGATAATCGCATATTCGGAACGCTAATGTAAGTACTCTGTTTCTTATTTGTTAGAGTTTGCTTTGAGCTCGGTCGTATGTACGCACGATTTGACACACATAATAAGCTTCCTATCACGACTTACGTTTATATCCTTTGTTTCATTATTTGTACAATTATCATAAACTCGAGATAATATGTAGGTTTAAACCGATTGTTGCTTAAGTATACGAGGTGTTGCCTAATTTAAGAGAAACCCTTTAATTGTTATACATTTTTTATTCCATTTGTTTTTATTCTCTTATGATATTGTTGAAATAAATACATTTGTTGTTATATTTGTGATGTTCGGTTTGTTTACTCTCAGTGTTTGTCAGATGTAAACGGGCATATGTAATGTATATTTTCTTTCGTTTTGTCGCTCTTTTAATTACATTGTAATCAGCACATTAAAGATCAAATTAAATCTTATCAGATACACTCACAATTTATTCTCCGAGACTCTGAGCTAGCGCTTACTGTATAGGTACCGGTCGTTTTACAGTAACAAACATTTACGTAAGCAATCAAACGGAAAATTTTCGTTTTTTTTTTGACAAATCTGCGTGTAATCCTACAGATCTTCAGCTAAAAAATATCAAACTAACCTTTCTTTCCTCGAATTGCGCATCTATATGCCAACTTTTTGACCAAGAGATAATTCAAAATTTCAAAATATTTTATAGAACCGTTATTTTGAAAAACATTTTTTGGCAAATAGATTTTACCGATTCAGTTCTTGATTATCAATCTTTTAAGCGCTGTCTATTACTGTAAAGATGCATGGAATAAAAGTTCAAAAGACAGAAGACGTATTACCATTATCTATTCTTGCTGAACTGTGGAAAGTATCGCAAGTACTGATAGAAACAGCATGGAAGATTACTTTAAAATTGATGAGAATTTATTTTGGATGTGAAAATAAGGTGCTTTTTGAGATAGAGATCGTTGTGCTACAAAAAGATTATGACAAAAAAAACTGAAAGAAAAAATAAAGAAGCTCCTGAAACTTATAGGTTAGTAAAAAAAATTAAAATAAAATATACAGCCAGTGTATGTATTATGTATCGCAATTTTTAGTGTTTTTTTTTTTGAGCAGACACTTTCATTAAGCGGACAAAAATGACAGTCTCAAAAATGTTCGTTCTAGAAAGATTTTGCTGTACTCTGTTACGGTAAAACGTAAGCTCGGCACTCGGTTGAAGTGCGACTAATTACACGTAACTAATCCATAGTAGTAAAAGGCAACTTTAGCTCAAAATTTCGGAGAGTAAGGAGTAGATGTAATAAAAAACGTGCTAAAACAAAAAAACTCTAGAGTCCGTTTTTACCTGACAACACTTAAGGTAAGCAAATCGAACACAACTAACCTAACAATGAGAACATTTATTACAACGGCAACACTTAAAGGAACGTAAACAAAACAATAACACAATAATTTCAGTCACATCAAATCTTAAATTATGCACACGTAGGTAGTTTGCGAGCGGGCAAAATTTATACAGCGCGAGAAACCATAACAAGGTTTTTTAACATAAGTCAATTCTATAGTAAAAATTAATTTTTTTTCTAATCAAGATTTTTACTCAAAAAGATATCTCAAATTTGTATGTTTACTTTAAATATTAAAAGCAATAACACAAAATGGTAATAAAGTACCAGAAAATAGTTTTTATTTAATAATTTAATTTGAATATTCAGTAATAAACGTTTTATGTAAATTAGTCAAGTAATGTTATTGTTACGTAACCTTTCACAAGCCACTTTTAAATTTTGCGTATTTGCTTAAAACTGTAACAATGTTATTTTAAAATAATAAAAAAACATCACGTATTTCAAAATATTCTGTATACTATAAAGTGACAAAACACGCAATAAAGGTCTTGTTTTACTATGCTCGAAATTGAGTAACCCAAAGTTTACTTTAGTAATTACAATAAAATATTTTCCACTACAAGCCTCTTCATTTTTCCTCTACGTACCCTAAATTTCGGTATAATGGCAAACCGCCCTTTCAAAATTTCATTAGTTAATTTTAACAATTTATGTTGCGTTACAAAACTTTGTCATTCTAATTCTAAATATTTTACATATTACAACTTCGGTCAGGTTTATTTAGACACGCATTTACATAGCGCTTCCGTTTGCTCACTTCATTTTGAATCGCATTCCAAGCAAATAAATTATAAGACGTTTAGGCAAGTGTGAAAATTTTATTATCATGTAAAATATCCCGATCGTAACGGACAATGGTGTTTACAGTCTATTTACAGCCGTTTCAGTGGCGCTCGGATACCAGCTGATAAAAGGAAAAGTTGATCGTAAAGCCTTTTTTTATACATTTTTTACCGATATTACGCTGGGTTTTATCAAAATAGTGCAATATTTGATGTTTTTTTGTTTTGTTTACAATTATTGTGCTAAATTTAGTATTTCGCAATTTCAGTGTAATTTTGCAGGTTTTAAGTAGCCGCGATCCATTAGCCGTGCTGTTTTTCGTTCTGCAAATTTATTTAATAAAAAAACTTGTTTCAGAAACATAAAAAATCGCTGGGGATTCTTCCGAATTCGGTCTTAATTACATTTACAACTATTACATTTCCTGCTATAATTAACTTTTTTTGTTTATTCAACTAGTGGTCTAATCAGAACTGGAGTAACCTTAAAATTTCTTGTTTAAAATTTTTACATTTTTTTTTCGCATTGTATTAATTTAAAAAAACATTATTTATTTTTGTCTGACACGGTCGTAACCGCACGTACATTAGTGTAAAATTCCGTTCGTGTGTTACAATAATTTAGGATTTGCGACAACAAACATTGTTTTTTCTATTATACACGAAGTAGTAAACGAGAATATCGTCAACGACCACAAAAATGTGCTTATCATCACGAACAACAAATTTTGTATTGCCCAAAGTTTCGAATAAAACGTTTTTAGTACTTTTGGTCGTATTGCTCCAAGTGTTATTTAAAACGTATAAAACCTGCTTACTAACACTTACTGTTATCTCGACACAACCAGGGTATGAAATATATCTGTAATCCGGATTAGTCCCGTTTTAGTTTACCAATATTATTGCATTCACCATTTGTTGAGTTTTAACAGGTGGTCAATACAACGTAAGCAAACAGTTTTGCATCCATCATTTCAGCTCGGCGTTGTTTGCAATTGCAAGATTAATTTTATTTTGTTTATTTTTGTGTTGCAGTTTTTTTAATTATAATTTAGTGGTTAAGATAAAAACAAATGAATAAACGAAAATTAAACGTTGTAGTAGGGCGTGGTTGAGAATGCTATAACACATCAAAAAAAGAAAAAAATAGGCGCCACTCCTAGCGTACATGTGAATGGTTCGGAGACACCAAGGGTACATGTAAACCTATAATCAAAGAAATTAGAAAAAAATAGCTTATCAATATTTTCCAATCGATGACAAAGTAAATTCAGTAAATACTAAGCACAATTAATTAAAATCACGATCACATAAAACAAATCGATTAAAGATTACCAATTGTTTTCTAAACAGATAAAAAAGTTTAGTCAAGTTATATACGAGCATTAAAATAATAACGTAAGACTTGTCTTAATCTGTAGTTTTTTTAACGTGAGACCTGGTACTAATTGCTACTTTAGCAATCGTCAACTGAAATTTGCCAACTGGGTCTATTCAAAGAAGTTTGATTGAATCAACTCAACGTAAATGGTAATACTTAATAGCAAAATCAGCTGAAGGCTCTATAATATATTCGACTACAAGTAAAATATTAATTAATAATCTTAGAACCATAAAAATAGCTGAAGGTTTAATATAAGTAACAACGCGTAAGGCTTACTTAATAGCGGGTTTTCTTCGTTAGATTTACAAACACCACGGCTAGCCTGATAATCGGCGAGTAGGCGTGGACCAATATACTACAAAAGAAAAATGAACTTTAAAGCAACTAGTAGAATACTCAATCAAAGAACCAAGTGACTTAGAATAACTCGCTAAAAGTAAATTAGGTATCAGACCAGAAACAAACAGCAAAGTACAACATATAGAGTAACCGTGGTTTGTCAAATAACGTTACCAAAATTGGCACTTAATATGCAACAACAAAGAAGAGAACCCAACTATCCTGAGGTGTACGTACGTTTGCACTTGAGTGCACCTTCTTTAAATAAAATCTAATTCACAGGACGTGAGCTTAAAGCGGTTTAATACACGGCTAAGCTGAACATGAATAAACCTACACAAACAACAGAGGTTTCGCATGCTTTGACTTGACACTAAAATTTAAAAGCATTAAAACTTTGGTTAGTTAAAGGCTACAGCGGTATTTAACGACTACACCAAAAAATTGTCGACTGTGTATCGCATGCAAGAACGTGAATCAAATTATAGGTTGTCGTAGAACAAATTGATCGGTATCAATCATGCAGTAGTCGGACTTTAGTGTAATCTTGCCCATTTACAGTAACCGCACTGTATTAGTAGATTGTAGCCACAAATTGAAAATAAAAAATTCTACACCAATCCGGAACATAAAGCGTATTTAGCGACTAAAGTTGAAACTATCAAACATGGCCAATGCAAAACCGACAACGCCAACTTCAAACTTTGTCATATACAAGGTATTTTGTAGACAAACTAAATACAACCGTAACAAATTCTTCCCAGCAAAATGAAAACCTAAAGTATGAAAAGAAAAGTTGAAATAAGGATAGAAGTTTAAGCGTACCCTACGGACCAAACCCCAAAAACCAAAACCAACCTAAATGCAATACACACAATTCAAGAATAAACGTAAAGAATGGATGATTTTTAAGCTCACTAAGTATTATCAATTGAATGTGTATAAAAACCGCATAAAACGGTTGATACTTAAAAGAACCAAAAACTTCAACCAAGAGAAAATAAGTATCAATAGAAATACCTGTAGAAAGTAACAGAAAGATCAGCCGTTACTCTATAAAAGCAAAAAATCAACGCAGTTGCACAGACATTGCTGAAGAATAATCTGAAGCAAATCAAGAGAAGGAAGAAGATTAGACCACAGTCAAAGACAACGCTCTAAAATCTCATGAAACCTTAGTTCACAAATACAAATCCAACTCTGAGTGTAATTCTCAAAAAACTCACCAAGAAAAGGACGAAGACACTCGAACTAAGGCTAGAAAATGGCCCCAGAAATTGTATCACAGTCAAAGGTTTCCTCGATTAAATATCGGATGACTCAAACCCTTGCGTCAAGATGGAACAGCGCGTCGTTGAGTTCTTCATCTAGTACACACAAGCGCACCTCACCGCAACAAGTACTCGCTTGACTCATATAAGAAGAGATCTGATCTAAGGCTAGAGGAAACAAGACCTATGAAATTATCCCAAGTTTCAAAATTTTGACCTAAAACCTAAATATAAAGGACTACAGCCTGCAACTGATTGACTGTAACCGAAAGCGGAGCTTTCTGTACAACCACAACATCTTTTGTATCGGTTTAAAAGAACTGATGACACTCGCTAAGCTTTATCAAGTTTGCCGTACAGCCTCTAACAGGTATTATGCCTGGTCTAGAACTTAAGGCTACCCGGTTGAAGACAACCGACCTTCCCAGACACGTAATTGTCAGAGTTCCTACAACAGATTGAAAGAAGAAAAAAAACACAAAAAGAGACAAAAGAAAAAAAGAAAGTACGATGTTATTATATGGCTCGACTATTTTTTCTACATAGCCAATTCAAAGTGACTTACTTTACCGCCTAACTAACCACTCAATCGTACAGTAACAGAAAACTATTAGACTTGATGTCTAAATGTAGGAAAGGAACCGACGCTTTCTAGACATTGGCCAAGACACGACGCTACGAGTCGTCTAAAGTCGTAATGATATCTTCCTTAAATATTTTAAACCAAACATGAAATAAGCTCTTATGGGTATCTCAAAACAAAATTTTATAAAACTCCCCGAGACTCACATCTAATTTTTCTTGACGTATGAAGAAATTATCGTCTTCAACATTTGATTAATCAAATTAATTAAATAATTAATAAAAATAAATAATTAATTAATAAAATATTGTGGAGCTTCAAACAGAAGAAAAACTTGTTTTGAGCAAGTTTACAAATAGAAGAAACTGTAGCAGAACGTAAAAAAAGAAAAAAGTAAATTTGGTGAAATAGTCAGGAATTACTAGTACATAACTCCCAGTTTTTCCACCAGGATTCGTGCGCTAACTTTCGATGTAGAAGGTCGTATTTACATTTAAGGAAACGTAAAAGTGAAATACAAGTGTAGAAGTTGGAGAAGATAGTTAGTGAAGAAACTGGTGTTAGTAGTGGTAGTAAGAGGGGAGCAGGAGAGAAAAAGGGGTGGGTAAAGGAGGAAGGGTGTAAAATGCGAAAAATAAGAAAAAAAGATAAGGAGGAATTAAAAAAATAAAAATAAAAAAATTAAATAAATAGGAAATAAAAAAAAAGGGGAAAGGGATGAATAAAAGAGAGAGAAAGAAAAAGTAGAAAAAAAAGACAACAAATATGAATAGAGAGGAAAGAGGAAAGAAAACAATAAGATCACTAGACATTAAAAAGATAACGGAGGAAATCGAAGGAAAAACCTCAAGAACAGAAGGAAGAAAGAAAGATATGGAGGAGTTAAAAGAATTGATGAGGAAAATAATGAAACAAATGGAAGAAAATGCGCAAGGAATAAGGCAAAAAATCAAAGAAATGAAAAAAATAGCATACAGAAAAAAGAAGTGGAAGAAAGAAAAAGAGGAACTGGTGGAAAGAATAGAAAAACTGGAAAAAAAGTGGAAGATGAGGAAAGATGGGAAAGGAAGAATAATATTGTGATAAAGGGGTGGAAAAGTGAATGACCACAAAAATATTTAGCATTGATGCTGGAAGAAAAATTAAATGTAAAAGTATAAGTGAAAAAAGTGATAGTAATAAACTAAGAGAATAAAAATGAGATGGTTGTGGCCGAAATGGGAGGATGGGAGGAAAAGCAGAAAATAATGGCGGAGAAGAAGAAATTAAGGAATACAAGAATATATATAAGTCACGATTTGACATGGGAAGAAAGAAGAGTGCAAAGAGAAATAATGAACATAGCGATAGAAAAAAGAGCGGAAGGGAAAAGAGTATGGGTAAGATACAGAAAAATGGAGATAGACGAAGACAGATACATATGGAACGACAGGGATAGGGGCCTGAGCAGAGAAAAGGGAGAGAAAATAGGTAACCAAAAAGCAAGAAACTAATGGGCAAGGGGGGCAATAAAGGAGAGAAAGTTGACAAAATGGCAAATAAAAGGAATAATGAGAGAAAAGGAAAAGAAAAAGGAGGAAAAAAAGAAAGTAAAAAAGAAGCACAGAGAGAGGTGAGTGAGCTGAGAGTATTGTTTTGTAACGTAGCGGAAATAAAAAACAAGAAACAGGATTTTTGAAAGTACATCAAGGAACAGGATGTTGTGGGATTACAGGAGACATAGATGGAAGAAAAAGAATGGGAGCGGTGGGAAAAAGAGTTGCCGGAGAAATTTGAGTGGGTGGTGCAACATGCAGAAAGAGAGAAGAATAAAGGGAGAGCAAAGGGGGGTATAATAACGTGAATTAGAAAAATATTGTTGAGTCAGAAAAAGAAAGAGAAAGTGCAACAGAGAAGAGGAGTTGTAGAAAGGGAAAAAAACTGCTGGAAATGTGCAACAAAAAAGGGTGAGAAATAATGAACGGGAACAGAGAAGAAGAAGGAATGGGGGAAGAAAGCGAGAAATTCATAACAAAAAGAGGGTTGAGACAAGGATGTCCACTGAGCCCAAGCCTCTTCTCAGTATATACGGGGAATCTGGAAGAAACAATGAGAGGACAACAGACAGGAGGGATAGTGGTAGGGAAAGCTAAGGTATGGTCGTTGGCGTATGCGGATGACATAGTGCTGGTGGCTAAGGAGGAAAAGGAAATGAAAGAGATGATGAAAAGGCTGGAAAAATACATGAAAAAAAAAGAAATGGAAGTAAACACGGAGGACACAAAAATAATGGTATTAAGAAAAGGAGGGGAGAAAAAAAAAAAAAAAGAGGAGTGAAAATGAAGTGATGAAGAAGTGCAACAAGTAAAGGAATTTACATACCTGAGCTACACGATTAAACAGGATAATAAGAAAGGAGAACACATAAAGGAAAGAGTGAGGAAAGGAAACAGGTTAATAGGACAAGTGTTGAGTGTGGGGGAAAGAGTATTCGAGATGGATATATGAAAAAGAATGTTGTTGTTTGAAAAGTTAATAAAGGGGGTGATAATGTATGGAGCGTAAATATGGGACTGGAAGAAGTGGAGGGAGGTAGAAGGGCTACAGGAAAATTACTGGAGATGGGTATTGGGACTGGACAAAGATACACCGGGGTATATTGTGAGAGAGGAGGTACAGGTAGCAAAAATAAGAGTAGAGACAGGAAAAAGGGCCATAAAATACGAGGAAGAACTGAGAGAAAGAACAGAATGCAAAATACTGCAAGAATGTTGGAAAGAGATAAAGGGAGGAAAAGTGAAGCACAGGCAGAAGGGCAGAGAAAAGTATTACAAAAGAAACGGGTACACGATAGAAAAAGTGGAGAGATTAAGAGAAGAGGGAGTAGAGGTAAGGGAAGAAATAATAAGGAGAGATAGGGACATCGAAAAACAAGAAAGATGGATAAAGATAAAAGAGAGCAGATATAATAGGAATTATAAAGATATCGAGGGTGAAGGGGTGCCAGAATATTTAAAGGATATAGAGAATAAAAGCAACAAAAGAAAATGATAGCACGGTTCAGATGTGGCAACGAGGAGTTAGGTAACAAATATTGGAAAAATGAAGAAAAGATGTGCAGACTATGTGGAGAAGAGACGGAAGACCTTAACCACATGAGAGAGAAATGCAGTGAATTAAGAGAAGAGGTTATGAAAATAGAGGAAATCGTAGACGAAAACGGAAATGGAGCGGAATGGAGCTAAGGCAACAAATAAAGTTAAACTTATATATACTAGTACATAACTATGACCTTTCGAAGAACGTGGGAGAGGAGATATCACAACATAACATTTGCCATGGGTTAGGAGATGCAGCACACGTAACAACGTTGTACATAACGAGCTACATCCGAGCATAAGCAAAGCCAATAATAACAAAAAGTCTAACAAACCCTAGAGACCCGACCATGCAAAACGTTATTCTGAACTTACCAATTACTACTTTTATGAGGGGATTTAAGGATCTGAGCCAGGGTCGTATACCAAACGTCGACGGTAGGAATAGTAATTTCAAGCGAAGAAGAAAATTTCAAGCAGAAGAAAACCGAACCTAAAGGAAGAACAGAACGGGACGGAGCGTCTGGGACTACATGCTCTTTCCCTTTTTGATGTATCATAGAAAAGTTGTACTGTTGTAAACGAATAAACTAAAACGCTAATCCACCTGACGGATTTTGTACGCAATTTGACCAAAGTTAAGAATGATAGTCTGTAATGACAGTAAAGTGCAGGTCTTCCACATAGGGCCTAAACTTTTCAATATCCCACAACACGGTCAAACAGTTTTTTTCCGTTGTAGGGTAGTGTCGTTTTGCTTTGTTTAACAAATGACAGATGTAACTCACTATTTTCTCTTTACTAGCGGTGGTTTGACTAAGAGCAGCATCTACAACAAAATCTGACGCATCTGTTTACATCGTAAACAAAAGTAAAAAATCTGAACAGGACAGAATTAGAGCAGAAATTATATGATGTTTTAGAGACAAGAAAACTCCTTGACAATCAGACGATCACACAAAAATAATATTCTAGTTTGTAAGAACAGAATCCTTATTTGTAATCCAATTTCTAAAACTGTTATAGTAAAACGACGTGAAATTAAGTAAAATGAAGGTACTTACAATTTAAAATTTTGAACAATTACAACCACGTGCAAGAACAATCAAATCAGAAAATAAAATGGAACCGATCATGATAAGCGACAAAATATCTCTACTGTGAATATCGAATTGTGAAAACCTAATAACTAACGACACGTAATTAAATAGTTTCCACTCTTCTAAAAGCGAATTCATTACTAAGTTTTGTCAACGCGTAGACGATTAATCTTTTATTTTTATCTAGCCATCGTACGATTGAGACAGTAACTTTCTTAAAAATTTTAAACGAGAAGCAAGTAAAACCAACAGTAGAATACTACAATTTATAATTACGTTTACTAGCAATGTAAAATATGTTAAAGAAAAAGCAAACGTAAACCAAAAGTGTACGATAAAAAAGACTAAAAACTTGCAGTAAATTAAAATCTACCAAAAATTAAATGGAACAACAACAATAACTAGAAAAAAAGTTGAAATGGTTGGCCGATCCAAAACTAAGCCAACAGAGAGAAAGTGTTAATTTAGCAACAAAATACAATAAGACAATTAATCACATAAGGGGAAACGTTGAACCGACGTAGTTGAATTGGTTCCAGCAAATCACGGAACGCAATGAAAATAATAAATACTATTATATTAATTTTAAAGCAACCAAACCAATACACTCAGTAAATTAAAGATAAACTAAAGTAAGGAATGCACAATCAAAGAAAATCATCAGATATAAATACAAGATTTAAAAGCTTTACGTTGGGCGCCAATTTGTTATAGGTTTCTAAGTAGTGTAGACCATAACACGATCAGTTTATTCTTTTTAGCGAGAAAACTATTAGTAGATCTAACAAAAAAATTAAAAATATTAAAGCGCCTTACCCATTTTAGATGATTCAGAAACAGTCTTGTCCAGATGATACAAAGTAAGGATATAACCCCCAACAAAAAAATTTACACAAACAGACAAATTGAAGAATCTAATTTAATAACATAGAAGATACTAATATTTGGCACTAATTAATTTAGGATATCACAGTAAGATTTAGTAGTTATATAAAATAAGAAATATATGCAACACGTCGTATAGCAATGCAATCAATAATGAATTAACATAGTTGCGTTAGAATTTATCTATGATATCAAGTTTAGTCAAAAAAAACTTAGATTTACCTTTCATTTGAAGAGTTTTTTTACAAACTTTTTATAAACTAAAAAAATTCAATATCTGACTAAGTGCAGTGTGCGGTTTAAAATAAAAATTTGATTTAATTAAAAGTCGTAACACGCCAATTGAGATAGAAAATTGTAATAGAAATGACCGGAATAGATTGATAAGCCTGTGCTCTCTGCTACTTTGCTTTGCAAATAGAAAAATATGCCTAAAGAAAAGCTCAAACTCAAAACAGAACAGCGTGTTAGGCAAAAACCTTGTAGTGACAAGTATATCTCAATATTTATTTTACTTAATAACAAACTCAAAATAAAGACAGAGAAGACAAAATAAAAAGCCTACTAATAAATAATAAAAAGTGTAATATTAGTTATAAAACGACTAAGACCAATGTATTCAGTTAACGAAAGACACGCTAAAGTAAGCAATGCACAACCAGAAAAAAATCATCATATATGAAAAAAAAACAACAAACAAGATTTAAAAGCCCCCACGTTGGGCGCCAATTTGTTACCGGTTTTTAGTGAACCATATCACAGTAACTTTATTGTTATTGGCGAGTAGAGTATATGTAAACCTATCAAAAGAATTAGAGATATAAGATTGCTATATTTGGCAAAATGTACGTTTAGATGAGTATGAGTACAATTCCCAAGAATAAAACGATGAAGCAAGTGTACCTATCTTTATCACAGATTATTACACAAAAACAATCACGCAATGTTGTCGAAAAATAGGGGTGACTTTGTAATAATATTTAAGAGAGCCCCAGAGTAGATTTAACGCGTTGTAACTTACAAAGATGGAATTAAAAACAGAATTTAAAACTAATGTCGTAATTATGGTTGGTTTATAACTTTTAGCTCTTACTAGTTGGTATTTCTGCTAATCCTTTCTAAAACAAAACTTTAATGGAAAATATAAGCAAAAAAACATCTCTAATTTGATATACATGTATTAATGTTGTTTTGAATAACTTGTAGTTCCTGTTGTTGAAATTAATTATAAACACCCACCGTGCACATTTAATTATCATAATTATCGTTTTGTTGTATACAACGTAGTAATTTTAATTAACTCCTTTAAATTTTAATTAAAATATTAATAAAAAATTTTAACTTTAAAATAAGGTAAACAAGAAATTGCAAACAAAATTGTTAAAATGTTTTTAAAAACACATTTGCATCAATAATTTTATTCGGTCGAATTAAAATGCTTTATAATGTAAATACTTTATTTTAAATTCGTACAAATATTATAATTTAAATAAATAAATTAGAAAATGTAAACATGTTTACTAGTAACTTTAATGTTTACGTACAACTTGTTTTTTAATTTGATGGATTTATTTAAAATGTTTTTTAAATAGATATAAATGTTTGCTTATAAGATTTAGCGAAATTAGTTTAATCAAGTTGGTATTCGTTGTTTCGCTGGCGGGCGTGGCCACGAGTACCTTCGGAGATTTCCGCTCACTTTCGGCAAACCGAGATTGTATACCTATAGCACATGCAATATTGTTCACTTCGGAACGTTGTCGGTGTTTTGAATCTACTTTTTTAACAAACACACATACCCGATTCAAAAAAATTGGCTATTTATACAGTAAACGTTTATACACATCATGAAATCTTTGAATATTTATAGTTTATAATATTTTTAGATTTACTATTATTCATTAATTTGTGTGTGCTCTGTGCATCAATATTTTCAACAAGAAGAGTCATGCTATGTTGAAAACATCGGTTCTCATTTTAGTATTTAATAAGTTCTTGCGCGTGCCGTTCCGAGAATGGTGGTAGTGTCGTACCTGTAAATAATACAATTAGTTAAGGCGAATGTTAATTATTAGTGATAAGTTTAGTGTATTTAGTGCATAAGAAGTGTTATTCCATAGATTCCACGGCCCATACAAACGAATTAAAATTAGAAGATTTTCCGAAACCGAAAACAGAAAAAAAAATAAAAACAAAACAAAAATGATCAATGCAACAACGCTCAGAATCGCCAAAGGAATCGACTTAGAAAGCCCAACCCCGAAAACAATAGAAATCTTCAAAACGGCAGTAATACGGAGAAAAACACGAAAAAAAACTTTCCTTAATCAAAATCAAAGGAAGTGAGCAAACCACCATACTAACCAGCAACGACTTAACACAAAAGCGTTACACAACACCGATAACAGTGTGAGTCAGCTACCTGTTGCTACATACTTCGAGCAAGACTTACACAACTAACAAAAACAAAATATTTTTTACAAAAAAAACAAATCTTGGAGTGTCACAACCGATAACGAAACGAGCAACAAAAGAACAAAGGTACGAACAAACAAACATTAGTAACAAACACAACGTTTTTTTTAAAGACGACAACCACATGGAAATCGAATTGATCGACTACGAAAACGAGGAATCAAACTACGTGTAAACAAAAATTTTTGCACACGAAAAACCAAACGCAAGCGACAATTCAACCAAAACACAAAAAAAAGATTTTATTGCGGTCGCAACGACAAACAAGAAAGAAAAATCTACCAATAATGATCCACTCCGGCAAACCACACTCGATTTTATGAATATATTAAACGGAGCGCTCCAAAAGAAAACGAAAACTTGTCAAACTTAAACAAAACGTTTTGCAAATAGACAACATAGAGTACTACACGTACATGCACAAAAACAAAAAAACTCATGTTTATACTAAGAAGCTTTAACTACGAACCAAAGCTAGCTGTTGTAAAAAACGAAATTGGGGAAGACTACGGCATAACATAAAAGAAGTTTGTACATGCGTACCTTGTGATAACTAAACATGGAAGTAAACTGAGACCATTACAAACGCAGTCAAAGTAGAATGGGAACAAGAAAAAAATTACACAATGTTACCGATGCCAAACGTGTGACACGCAACGTCTAACTGCCACGTCTTTTTTGTGTAAAATGCAGAAAAGAGCGCTTTTCGGTCGCGTGCGACAAAAAGAGAAACACGCTAGTCAAATTTATCCTTCGCCTATAAGCAAGCTCTAAAAAAAAGATTTTAAAAATGAGAAACGAACGTAAACCACAAAGTAGCAAGATACGAACCAGCACCACTACAAATGTGTAGAAACAAAAAAAAAACAAACGACAGCTGTAACAAACCGTTACTAATTAGTTAATAATTAGAAATAGTAATATTAGAATTGTTTCTAACTTAAAAAGGCAGTCACTAACTTAGTTTAATTCGGTGATTGGGTCGTAAGCTTTGTGGTGCTAAATTATAAAACAAGTTAAAAAAGCGCCAAAACGATGAAAGATTAGGATGGAAGACACTATTCAAATCTACCCAAAGCTGTATTAGAACAAATGACAATACACGAATTGTAACAACGAATATATTTGTTTTATCACAGACAGAAAAATTTGCAGTGAAGAGAAGATAAATTTACATAAGTGCGATCAAATCTTAGAACGTAGGTTCAAACGTACTCAATCAACTATTTTGTTTACATGCAGTCGAGAAACAAATGAATAATGAATAACAAACAATCAAATGAGTACAGAAAACTTACCCTACCAAAGTTTTTTGTCACAAGTAGCACGTTCACTACTTTTTATGTGTTTATAGACAAAAATGTAAGTAGCATGTAAGCTTACGTGCGATTTGATGTGCCTAAATTTGGTTTTGATTACATTTAAAACGATCAAAGAAACATGACGGCTTCTACGTCATCGTACATAAACCAATGCTGCAGACTGACGTATAATTAGAAAATCAAATATAATTAAAAAATTTTACTATACGATACTAGAGAAACTTTAGAAGTCATCTTTTGTTATCCTTGGTTTTAGCGATTTAGCGACTCGACAAGTGTTAATCTGTCGACTCGGATCGTGAGGCTTTTGGAGGTTACTGGCTGAGCATTCATATCTACGAAAAACCAATTATGTATCCTTCAAGGTTATATCTCCAAGAAAGCCCTGTGGTAGTGTCAAGGAACTAGCTAAAAGGTTAAACGTATTTGAAGTAACGTGTCGGCACCATCCTAAAATTTATTTTTACTTGAGAACCCAACGCAATTAACAAAATTGTTTAATCCGATTAGTACATTAAATAATTTTTTATCAGCACATTTGTTAAACGCGCAATAGAAATAACCAACGAGCAAAATTAAACAGAAAGAAGAATTATTTACAATGTAGCGGATAGCGTCCGGATACGACCTAACATTCTCAGCGATGTCAAATATGTAAATAAAGAAATGAAAGTTTTCCTTTCCGCCGTAAATGTTGTTTTACAAATTAGTGGAGGCGGCAAACCAGTGCAGGCGTAAATTTTAATTAGAATTATTGCTGTTAGCTAATGGATAAATAACGACATGTAACATACGTCTATACTAAGACTGATAACAACGTACACCGCAATAGTATGGAACGTCACATCCAAAACACACAAAAAAAAACACTTCAAGCGTTTCAAAATAATATAATGTGAGTAATTACGGGAACAGAGAGATACGCGAAGATAAAAAACTGTAAGCGAAGGCCGGCATGGACCCAATAGAAACATACTTCGACCGCCGATCGTTCGATTTCTACAAAAAAAACAACGAAAATCTACTAATAAAAAGCGTTACCAAACCGAGGGAGCACAACGCACACAAATTACTCTACCAAAATTTATAGGAATATAGAAAAAACAAACAAGATCAAAAAAGGAAAACAGAGTTAAAGCAGGTTTTTTAAAATTCTACGCAATCGCTTGCACGCGTACCACCGAAGATTTTTTTCTCCAAAAACAAAGATAGCTTACATTAAGAACAAAAAGAAACACCACACCGAAGCCAAAGCTTATAATATACAAGAACAAAGAAGAGCGCGAATAAAAACACAAACTTAGGAGTCGCGCCAATGGAAGCGACTAGCTCAGTATAGTTCGGCAAGAAGATCGCAAGTCTAGGTGTGCTGATCATTCCGCAATTTAAAAAAGCGTCAAAACAAGTAAATATCAGCAAATACAAACCTCGTGTAACCATGTCAGTCCCTAAAAGAAACAATTTGCAAAACACAGGTTCTAACAACAATATATTTATTTCCAACAACAGAAGGATAACATACACTTCATATAATTGATTCTAATATAATAATAAGATTTAAATAGTACACGATTAACTACTTAGTTTCACATGCAGTCGCAAAACGAGTTGATAAACGACAATATTATAATAAATCGCAATAAAAAAAAAATTTGAGTACAAAAACTTACCTCAACCGACAGTTCTTTGTCACAAGTAGCAATGCTTACTACTTCTTTTAGGATTAAGAACGAAAGTATGCGTTATATGTAACCTTACGTAGGACTGTTATGTTATGTGCCCAACTTTGGCTTTGACTGCGTCCAAAGAATCGAAAAATCTTGACGGATGTCACGTTAACATACTTAATATGATATAAAGACCGCGATTAAAAACAAAATGAATCAGTATAATCTACATTATGATTGAATCAAATAAATAAAACGCTTAGACGTAATTATAGTAACGTGACGACGCCATTTTAGAATTGCTTGTATACTTGAGAACGTCGGTTACTTGATAAAATCGCTTAGTCTGTATAAAACACCGACTAAATCTAAAGCGTAATAGAAATACCTAACGAGTAAAATTCAGCAGAAAGAAAAATTACTTACATGTACCGAAATAACGCTTTTATTTTGATTTTGCCATATTTATTGCCTTTAATAAACCTGTCATAAATAAATGTTTTATAAAAAATTGTTTCAATATTTCACAATTGCTAGGCGTTCCGTGACGGTTTATTTAATTTATTTTAAAAGATATTGATGAAAAAAATTAAGCCAAAATCAGCCATTTGTCAGATAAGCAAAATGTTATTAGTGGTAAGTTTAAAAGTGAACATAGACCATCTTGTGGGTATTTCATAAACGACTATTTCAAAAACAGTTTGTGATATACCCGCAAGATGGTGATCATTATCATACATATATCGTTGAAATTTGTTAACCAATTATATAACAATGTTTTACCTACCCAGCAAAAAACCGTTTTTGGATTCACTTTTAAACATTTATTTAATGTAACTGCAGTACATAATTAAAAAATTATATCATTGTTGTTTATTATACGTAAATTAATTAATTGTTAAATTTTTGTTGACATTATTTTTTTTTAAATCTTTTTGTATTTGATTTCAGGTAAGAAAATTTCCCTCCTTATTAGAAATACATTCGGTAAGTCAGTATTAAAAAATGTTTTGTAAGATATATGGTTTAAAGCAGAATTTTCCAAAATTTTAACTAGTACGTTTGTCAATGTGCACGATATGACGCAAAAAAATTCGTGTTTTTAATTAAATGTTTTACTTAAAAACTCTTTTTTGACTCAGTGGATCGAGCCTGATGAATTGTTTATGTAGAACACAAAACGTCACAAAAAGCTGAAGTACTTGCTTCTGTCCCTACCTCTTAAAAACAGGGATCATAACTTGATCATCACAGAAATATAAATTATTACCACAAGGCGAACTGTTCTATTAACAAATAATTATGTTAACAAAAATTCTAAATAATTGATTTTAATCAAGGTTGCCTAGTGTTCAAAAAATTACTTTTAGTACCCTGCAGTCGCGAAACGAGTCGATAATTGACAATTATTTTACTGAATTGTAAAACAAGATAAAAGTACAAAAACTTATCCAACCGAAAAAGTCTTCGTCGCCAGTAGTAACGTTTGTTACTTTTTTTTATTTGATTTACGAACAAAATATGCGTTGTATATATATTAATGTACGAATTTTCTATTTTATCTTCAAATTTGGCCTTGACTACGTTCAAATGATTTCTAGAACTTGGACGGATGTCACGTCAACGTACTGAATACATAAAACTGAAGATGAGTCAAAGTTCGCGATTGAAAGTAAAATTGAATCAGTGTGATCTACGTTAGCATTACATATAATAACTGTTATGCTTAGGACTGAGGGTTAACTAATAGAATTAATGTAATTAAATAAACACGAAATAACATTATACGATGCTATTAAGTAGCACGTATAAAGCTGACATAATTAATTAAGAAATGCACTACAATCTCAAAATGCGCTATGATAAGAAAGGTGCATGAAACTGACTGACACATTATAATTCAATTCCATCAAAAGTGTGAGTCATATTTTGTCACTTTGAATTTATTAAAGAAGGTGGTTTTCACGGGTTATCTCGCTACGACAGTCGTGTATCAGGATAATGTAGCAGTCTTTAGGAAATCGCTGGGACGTCAAGTAATCAACCAAGTTGCTTATTGAATACTTAAATAAGTCCTTACTAGCACAGCAACACTCGTACAGATGATTTGACAGTTAGTAGCGGCATATAAGCAGTGCAACCGTTAATTTTATTTAGAATAAGTATTTTTGAAAAATACAAAATAACGACATGTACCTAACAAATTTTATGTTATTTCGGCTGACGTAGAAAAATGTACAGTGTATATTAAGCCAAGTCCAAGATCAATGAAACGCATTTTGTAGCTCAATTTTTGTACCAATGAAGTTAAGTAGACAATCTAGCCACAGCAACGTATGAGACAGCCGTAGCTTATTTTTTGGCTAAACGTGAACTATCTCAATTAGGAATCGATTCCAAATAATGTATATGATTCCTTGACTGGTTGTAATGATTTTTTCAAAGCGCGTAATGTGTGTACACAATTACCTAATGTTTAATCTCAGCTGGTTTTACTCTTCGTAAATAGATTTTTTTTTTTAAATCTGTCGAACAATGGGAGAGAACCAATTACAAAACAGGTTATAACAAAGATTACATTTATTTTTAATAACAAACGGGAGAGGTTAAAAAAGCGACACACAATTACATATATAGTAACAATTAAAAGTTTGTCGATCAATATCAGTCAATAACGTTGAGGCAAGCTCTAGAAGGTAAGCAATACTTTACATATAAAACTATCGTAGTACAATGCGACTATATAAATTAATATGTAATCGATGAACTAAATTTTGATTTGATGCGAAACTAGTGAATTCGCAAACAGAAGCAAATCGCATAAATTCAATTTGTAAATGTACAAACAAAATTTGAGTTTGTTAGTCGTGATAATATCCATACCTCCGTCGTACGTATTTTACGTTTGTCAAATACACAAATACATACAAGACTCACGGTTGTCCAGTTATGCTAATAGCTATTGGTATGCTTGAATTTTCTTCTAAAATCTCTAAAAAGTGTTAGGAAAGAAATGATTAGATATAGGATTTCACAAGTAAGTTGCTTGTAAGTCAATCAATTAATTGTTGTAAACGAATGCGTCAAGTTTTTGAGTGATTTTTATTATTCCTATCGCAGGTGTGCCTCCAAGTTTAGTAGAACATTACACAAAGTACGTCAATGACTTGTTCCCAGATTATTTAAAAAAATTAGTATTAGTAACCAATGTCGCTTCTTAGTATCTGTTCCAAGTTATTGATTCTAGCAGAATGTATTTAATTGACATGTACCATTCCAAAGGGACATAGAACAAAGAATAGAAAGTAATTCTTACCCCAGAGAAACACTCACATATAAAGTAAAACTAATGCGCTTATTTATAACGCGTATGAATTCGAATATTTATCACTAAACGCGAACGTTAGATTGTTATGTAGAATCTTTTTCACATTGGCAAGAATTTTTCCCGTTATTAATTCTACACATTAAGCAAAAAAAAACAGAAAAATGACAGCCAATACTCTGAATGTAGCAAGGGGGCGTTCCGGGACGAGACTTATACAGTACGCAAACCTATATTAGAACAATTTCAACATAACAATTTCCAATAATACTGAGGTTCTTGTCGATGTTTCAAAGACTAATCTACATCTTGGTGTTTTTAATTTTGGCGAGCATGAATATACCAACACACTTGGGATTATGTAGTCGTTTCGTTCTGACTACTGGATGTACTTCGTATCAATAGTGTCACCAAGCAAACAATGCTTTCTCAAATTGCTTAAATTTTTTATCTTCTTGGATTATTAGCTCCATGTACTCTTTTAACTATTTTTTCTTTTTGCAATAACTTGGGTTGCAAAAACTAACTTGGGATGACCCGGTTCCAAGCGATATTCCAAAAAATGGTTCGTTTATAGCTCTGAATTGAGCAAACTAAGTGGATCAAAAATTTATAGTCATATTAGCTGTTTAAGTTTTATTAAAACACAAAGTCATGGTTTTTCTGAAAGGAAATGTTACGTTGCTTGTATATATACGTTAGATCTATAGATCGGACCAAACGAATACACATTCATTTGTGTGGCTAAAAACAAATACTAATTTTTTGTGTGCAACAGAGTTGCTGACATACAGCAAAAATTCTCTTATGCTATATGGCGTCATGTTCCAACAAAACTTAACTCTGCTGATTTTTTGTCTACGGGAATACAGACTAAAAAAATTAAAAATCCTATTATGTGGTGGAACGATCCGGATTTTTTTTAAGGCAACGTATCAAGATGGCTCGTTGTTAATGATTCTCGTATTGACCTTACCGAAATACGAAAATATGTACAATGCTTTTTGTTGCATCTTTTGATCTATTTGAGTATGAAAACTGCTCAACTTTTTTCGTTTAAGATGAGTGCTCGCATATTGTTTGCAATTTATTAACAACATTTGTATTCTGTAAGAAAAAAGAAATAGTTGGTCTTCAAGAAAACTGTTCAACTCTTTTTTGAGTATTATTAAAATTTCTCAAAAACAAAGCTTTTCTGAAGAACTTTTTTTTGCTCAAGGCCAAATGCTAAAATCTGGTTCAGCCAATCTTGTAACGTTCCGTTAGAGTTCATCACATATAAAATTCTATTTTGCATTCACATACTAATTTGCATTTAAGTTTATTCAGTTTGGCAACGTTGCGCCGTATTTCGCATCTACCGAGCAATCGATTTTTGTTGGTACTTCCGTTTGAGCCATCTTTAGGCTTGCACGAAGTAAGTGCTGCAAGGAAGACAATTTTCTTAATTATGGTGTAAAAACGCATATAAATTAATTTTTATTCTTTCCAACTAATTGCTGGTAAGTTTATCTTTATTTCAATATAATTTTCTATTGAATTCAACATTTTTAGTGATTTCACAATGTGACGCAATACATTTAGACAAAGGATTTTTTTTTCAAGACCGTTGTATGTAAGGCAACGTAAGTAATTTCATGTCGATTAAAAACCATTCTAATTATTTATATTTAAGATTTTTTTTTCTTTATTGAACTTTTTTATTTACTAGATTTTTTTGTTATTAGATTTTTATTTACTGGATTTATATATTTTGGTTTTATGCTTGCTGTTTTTGCTTCATAATCTACATTTGTTTGATTCTTTATTTTGTTCTGGAAGAAGCTTATCATTTGAACAAAGAATGTGCTGTAAATAGAAGATATCACATAACGTCTATTATATTGGTGAGTCAACTTGAAGTTATCCTGCTACGTATTAAATTTTAAATTTGAATTAATTAATTTGTGTTATCAAAAACTTTTCGGAATACATACTCCGTAACAAATTAAACGTTTATTACTTTTGAATTTGATATCGATTAATAGTTAGTTATAAGATTTTTATGCTTTTTATTTATCACCAATTTAAAGGTGATTTGCGCCCAAATATTGTTTTAATCCAAATAATGTTCATTTTTTTAATGTAAATAGTTAGTGTAATATGTTATAATTGCAAATAAATTAAAGGAATTCACGCTTGTGTATTTTACTTTCATTCAAGCTCACACCCAGAAGTAGCTCGGTTCTTGTAGGCAAAATGGGCTGGGTTAGAAATTGTGAGGGGAATATTTAATTCAAAGATGTCGTGGTAGATAAAATTAGTCAAATAGTGATTAGAAATTGTTAGAAATGGGCGCCACACAATTTGTTTAGTTACGGTCCTGTTAAGTAAATTGTAAAAGTTTAACAGGGTTCTAGTAGTAGCGAAGGGTTGCTGAAAGAAAAACGGGAAAGTTTAAGCAATAAATAGCAATCAGTAAATTTGATGTAAATATAATGAATGTAGAATAAATGGAAATTTACAAAATAATCACTGCTGCTGCTGCCGTGGTAATAACTTTTGCTTTCAATAAATGTATATTTATATTTTGCACGTTTATTATTATTATTATTATTGTGTATTTTTTATTTTTTATTTCAATCTTAATCCTTTTGAGATTCTTTGGGCGTTTTACAAGTAGGTGGTAGATGGCATTACTCACAATTTTCATATGAGAAAAAATATCTTATTGGTTTTTCTGGAAAGTATGCTATTGTTAAACTTATTGTATTTTGCAAGCATGTTAGGTTGTTGCAAGCTAGAACTTAGTTTTTATTAAAATGCTTAAGATGCCTGTTCTCGATTCTCCGGACGAAAGAAGTTGTTTATAACTGTTTGCGGTGCACAGACTTGATTCACAAGTTACAAAACTTATTATGAAAAATTTTCCGCGCAGTGGAGTCTACGCTGGTTCTTTTTCCTTAAAACATTGCAAGGGTCTTAATCCTCATATTACCAAAATGGTTTGTATTTGTTTGTCTGTTTCTTTTCAAAAACCATTCACCTAGAGTTAGTGACGAATCTTTCTACAAACACATTTTTGTTAACATTTAGACGCTTTGTTGCTCACTGCAACAAACTCTTACAGATGTATTCCTATAATGGAATAAACTTTGTTGGCGCTAACTCTGAGTTGCCGGAATTACAAATTTTTTTTGTTGAATATAAATTAGCAGTTTATTTTTGAACATTCTTGTCCACATTTTGGTGGCCTTTGGGAAGCAGAATAGAAATCTTGTAAAGTACATATTAAGCGTGTACTTGGAACTTATGGTCCAAATTTTGAGAAATTGTGTACTTTTTTTGCACAAAACGAAGTTATTATGAATTCTAAATAAATTATTTAAATAAGCTGTTAAAAACGTATAAGACTTGTAATTAATGAAACAATATAAGAACAGCAAATAATTCTTTAGTAAATTTGTTTATTAAATATGGGACATATAAATTATGAAAATTGAACCTTACGTACATTTCGTATAAGCTTCTTCAAAGGTTTAATAATATTACATTTTAATATCTAAAAATGAAGTACTCAATAATTATATAAGTTAGTGAGAAGATAACATTTTCTTAAACTTACCAACAATTTTTCATTAATAATTAAACATTTTAATATTAAAATTAGATAATTTACAATAATAATAAATTTACAACTTCATTATGAAGTGCTGGTTATACGAACGACTATCTTTAAATAAAATTTTTATTAATGCGCGAACGTTCAATAACTAGATAAATAAAACTATGACATTTTTAAAATATTTTTTAATTAGAATTAATACTAATAAATATCAAATTTTTTTTTAATATGAAAAAAGGAGTAAGAAAAACAAAACTTAATAAAAATAAAAAGTTTTTATTATCAAATTAAAATTAAATGTTTATGAAATGATAGAATAATCAATTGAATTAAGGTTGTCTATGTCCGTTCTATAATTTACTGCATTAGGTCTTTTTTTAATTTCTATTTTCTCATAAATTAGTATTTTTTTAATTTTTTTTTGCTTATTTACTACAATTAACTACAATTGCAATTTAGGAAATTCAATTGATATACAACATTAGAATCATAAAAATGTTAGTTTTGTCTTTTAGGCTTCTAAACAAAATTTTTCCAAGATTAGAATAATTTTTGAAAGCAATAATAAAATTGAATTTTTTTAATTCTTTTTCTAAAGTATAAGATAAATTAGGTATAAATGGTAATGATACAAATTTGTTTTGTCTTTTTTTATATTTAGATTAGTAGTAGGTGAAGAATTAGCTGAATTTGAAAGCTTCGGTCGTAAGCTAAATTATAAAACAAATTAAAAAGACGCCAAAACGTTTAGAAGCTAGAATGACAGACGCCGTTTAAATGTATCTAACACTGAAACAGAATAAATGACAAAGCACTGGCTATATTTATTTATTTTCTTTCTAATAAGAAGAGAATAGGTTGAAAAAGGTATTACGTCAGCAAAGTAGAATTATCTACTTATATAGCGACAAACAATAATTCTATAAATATCACTGTTTTATCGTTGGTACAAGCCCTGAAGAGTTGGCAACACTCCAAACATACAATTATCGAAATACACATATAATATAATAAACTTAATTAATACGTAATTTTAGAATTATTCGTTGATTTAAGAGAAAACTATGTATGCGTTAATTGTGATGATGACTATATCAAGTTCGTACGTAATTCACGCCCGACAAATGTACAAATTACTGACAAGTAAAAGAAAAAAAGGATTACTTACGGTCGTTTATGCAGATAGCTATCGCACGCTTTAACCAAGGAAATGAAGCCAAGACTAGATATAGGATCATATCACAATTAAGTAGCTTATCGACAAACAATGAATCCGAATTAAATGTGTCAAACATTCAAGTGATCTTCACTTTCTTAAATGCAGGTGGGTTTTGTCTCGAAAGTGGTCTAATTGATCGAGAGTCTCTTTTGTACGTGCTTTTAAGTATAATTTCCAGCGGAAAGTATCGAATTAACACATGTTTGACCCAAACCCAAATCAGTAAGTACAAGTAGTAGCGATAGTATCGTATCGCCCTCAATCTTACTAATAAATAATCGCATAAGAAGAAATGGTTAACCGACGTAATCGAGTTATTCCAACAAAAAAATCAAAGCACAGAAGCCTACTAATAAGTAGTACAAGAAGCCTACTAATAAGTAGTACAAAGTAAGCAAACTACTAAGCCAGGTCTTGCAACAACACCAAACGAAACGAAACAAAACTTTGGGTAAGTCAAACCAACTAATAACGATGAAGAGGTAATAGAATTAATAAAAATAGAAGGAATTATAACTGCACATAGAAAATCAAGCCCAAGCAGTTAGGATCCTAATTTGTTACGAGAGTTTTCTCGTAACAAAAGTTGCTAGCGACTAACTCCAGTTGAATTTGGAGGTTTTGGTCCTAAGCTTCGTGGTGCTAAATTAGATAACAAATTTAAAAGGCGCCAAAATGATTAGAACCTAGAATGATAGACGCCGTTTAAATATATGTAACACTGAAACAAGATAAATGATAAGACACTGATTATAACGATAACTATATTCATTTTTTTTAATACAAAGAGAAGAAGAAGTTAAAAAAAGGTATTACGTAGGCAAGGCTAAATTATTTAAATATGATAATTCCGCGGATAACTATTTAACACTTATTGTTTGTTTACACTAAAGTCACGTACGAAGTTAACATCGTAGAGTTATCTCACACGCGTTAACGACTTATTTATTTAGACTTGAATAATCTTCTTAACACTGTCGTCTTTGAATTACGGAAAATAACTGACCTCTGATTTGTGTGCACCGAATTTATACACTTTTGCGAAATGTTGGCGATTGTTCTACATCCTTCGGTGAACGTTCTGGAAAATGGATAAAACTTTGAAAGGCTTTTGAATTTGAGAATGTTTCACTGTCCCTTCCTTAAAACTGTTCTGTCCCAAAATAGGAGACTAGATACGACACCGGTAGAAAGGATCGTGGCGATAGCGGCAGCTTCCTCCATTTCGGCAACTTCTTTGACCATAAAAGTAACAGTAACTGTTCTCAGTAAAAATTTTTGTCTATACAAATATTTGTAGAAATATTTAATGGACTTGACGACTGCTAACAGCTTCTTCCTAGTCACGTAATAATTTTTTTTTGGCTTGGACAAGACCTTGCTAAAATACGCGATAACTTTTTATTGTCCATCTTGGATTTGCGAAAGGACAGCGCCTATGGCCAGATTGCTTGCGCCGGTATTCAAAACAAATTTTCCATCTTCTCTTGGATAGCTTAAAATCGGTGTAGTGACTAGGGCCTGTTTTAGTTGATGGAAAGAATTTTTGCAGTCTTCATTCCATCTAAATTCTGCTCTTTCTTCCGTCAATTTCGTCAAAGGTTTGGCAATATTGGCAAATCCGTGTACAAATCGTCTATAATAGGTGCACAACCCGAGGAATCTTCGGAACTGATGTTTGTCGATTGGTCTTGGTCATGCTTGCACTGCTCGGATTTTGTCTGGGTCAGTCTTTACTCTATCTTTAGATTTGACGTAGTCAAGGTATTGCGATTCCTTCTTAAATACATGGCATTTCTTTGGGCTCAATGTTCAAGTGCATCACAGTGAACTGCCACAAACTAGTTCCAATTGTAAAAGTTGTTTTTTCACGATCTTTGGGTTCCAATTCTACCTGCCAGTAACCACTCTTTAAATTTAACGTGAAAAACCATTGGGATCCTGACAGGGTGTCTAACGCATCGTCAATTCTGGGTAAAGGGTAGCTGTCCTTTTTGGTCACGTCGTTTAGCTGTCTGTGGTCTACGCAAAACCTCGTTGATTCATCCTTTTTCTTTATGAGTACCACTGGGGATGCCTATGGGCTAATTGAAGGTTAAATCACGCCTTCTCTCTCCATATCTTTCTCCAGCTTGAACACATCTTGATACTCTTAGATCAACACTTTAACTTTAGACAGCTGGTCTTGGCTGAGGTTTTGGCATTTGGTGAAGAATGTCCAATAGATGTTGTGGACACTTCTTCGGCGATGTATCTTTGTTAGACTTCACGCATCTCACAATTTGAGATACTGGCGTGCATTGGCCTACTACGGTCTTCTTTTTCAACGTTGCAGAATCTGAGTTTATGTTTAAGATCCTTACTGGCATTGTGTTTTTTACTCTTACTAAAGTTCTGCCAACGAGTAGTCCCTTTTCCACTAAGTCGCCCTCCATTGGTTCAATCGCGCGAATGTAGCCTCCCAGAAATTTCCATCCAGATGTGCCATCACCACACTTTCAGTCCTTGCAGGCAGAGTCACGTATTCACTCAATAAGATTTGCACGGCTGCCTTCTCTGACGAATGAAAAAGAATTTCTTCATTTTCGATCTTCAGAACATCGTTCTTCATGTCCAAATGGAACCCATATTTGTTTATCACGTCCATTCCCAGGATAACTTCTTTCGTGTTGTCGGCTACCAGTACTTGACAGTTGAGTACTCTATTTCCAAAACCAATGGTTACTTTGACTTGTCCGTGAGTAGGTATTTCCTCGCCCGTCGCCGTTCAAAGTCGTACTGTTACTGGTGTGTGTTTTCTTCCCGATGGTCTATTATTAAATCTTCACTCGTGACGCTTGCTTTACCGTGACAATTCATTTGGGCTATTCTTTCTTCAAGCAGTTGTATTATTTCTCTCAATTTCTTCTCTAGTTTGTTTTTTATTGTTTTTTAGTTTTCTTTTAACATCTGTTTTAATTTGTCTTCTACTTTTTCTATTTTGTCATTCATAGATTGCTTTCCGTTTTCCAGAACTTCGCATATTTCTTCTCTTAAATTTAACATGTCCGCTCGAGTTTCCTCTTGAACCATTTTGATTTGATTTTCTACGCTCATTTGTATTTTTTCTTTTAAATTTTTAAATTTTTCTCCATTTTCTGGGAATGCTCGGCCAGTGTTTCTTCCATTTTTCTACATTTTCTTCCATTTTCAAAGAATTTTCTTCTATTTTTCTATTAATCGATTCTTGACTATTTTTTATTGATTCAAGAAATTCAAATAGCTTTGCATCCATTTTAACTGCTTGCGAACGCGTCACCGGCAAAAAATTTAACCAGGAATAATAATTTAAAACAAAATTTAATAATACTAAATTTGAATAAAGCCCGACACTGGTTAAACAAAATGGAACAGCTACGATTAAACGGGAACTAAAACTTTATTTATTTACGCAATTAATGTTTTTATTACGGGAGCGATATTAAATTGTTTAATGGTATTTACACTAAAAATCGCGAACAACATATTTATTTACACGATTCTATTCGATACCTCGCACTGACGCCACTTGTAACAAATTTTATTATTATTAAAACTAATTTATTTATACTTAAAATATGTACACGTTTAAACAAACCGAACTAATTAAATCTAAGGAAATATAATAAAAACAATTACACTATAATTTATGTATAACATAATCACTTACTAATTCCGCGGATAACTATTTAACACTTATTGTTTGTTTACACTAAAGTCACGTACAAGGTTATACACCGTAGATTTATCTCACACGGGTTAACGACTTATTTATTTAGACTTGAATAATCTTCTTAATTCTGTTGTCTTTGAATTACGGGAAATAACTGACCTTTGATTTGTTTGCACCGAATTTATACACTTTCGAGAAATTTTCGCGATTGTTCTACATTCTTCGGTGAACGTTCCGCATATTGGATAAAACTTCGAGAAGGCTTTTGAGTTTGAAAACGTTTCAATATATAGCGTTGATACAAATCTTGAAGAGTAGGCAACACTCCAAAAATACAATTATCAAAATACACATATAATATAATAAAGTGAAATAATACGTAATTTTAGAGTTAATCGTTGTTTTAAGACAAAACTAGTGGCGTTACACTCGTTGCAATTTGCATTTAGCGTAAATTGAAGTGATCAAAACAAGAATATGCATGCGTACGTATTTCACGTTCGACAAATGTACAGATTTCTGACAAGTAAAATAAAAAAAGGGATACTTACGGTCGTCCATGCAGATAGCTATCGCACGCTCTTACCATCCTCTAAAATCGCTAAGGAAATGAATCAAAGGTTAAAAACAGAAGCATATCACAATTAAGTTGCTTATCGACAAACAAAAAATCCGAATTAAATGTGTTGAACATTCAAGTTATCTTCACTTTCTTAATTGCAAGTGGGTTTTGTCTCGGAAATAGTCTAATTGAACGAGAGGTTTTTTTTGTACGTGCTTTTGAGTATACCCTCCAGCAGAAAGTATTGGATTATTTATGAATTTTCCCAACTTGGCCCAACACGTGGTGTGTTGCTTACCTCAGCAAACTTTCACTAAAGCAGCGATAATAAGACACCTATTTATAACACAGATGTTTGTAAAATTTCTAGAAGTGAAAACGTCGCTGAGCGCTTACATTAAAACATACAAGTGAAGTGTACCACACACACCGAAAAAATGTTTTTTTTTTCTTTGAAAAATTCTAGCTGTCAATAGTAACCACTCAATGTCGTATGGCTGTCATTATATCGAAAAGTGGGCGTTCCGAGAACAATTTTTATTCTCGAAAATTTTTAACATAACAAAATCCTCAATACATTACAGGTCAAAAACGATGAAACCGTAAGACTATAACTTTAAAAAATATTTCCACGCTATTATTAGAATCTGTTTGAGGTTATGATAGTACTTTTCTGAACGATTGTAGCACGCTATGCATCACGTTTATTAACTTCGTGCCATACATGGTTATTATTGCTTTGGACACATTAATACTTTAATATTAATTTTATTTAATACTTTTTTGTGATTGTGAGACGTTATAACAGGCTGCGTTTTGGAGTTTTAGTTTTTTACATTGCTCACTTATATTTCCTCCTTTTCATAGACAGAAAAAGATGTTTATGACTATGACTAGTGTATTGCAGATGTTTTAGATCACTTGTAAGTTAAATGAACCGTCGTTAAATTTATGCTTCCACAGATAACACTATCATCAAACGTATTAATTTGATAGAGTATTTTTTAACAAAATTTGTTATTGTTAAACACAGGCCTACATAGACTAATTCGATCCAAATCCAATTTAGCCCCAAACTAAATTAGAAATCTAAGATAAAATTTGTTAATCTTTGTGTACCCGAACATGAATAACTGACAAAAAGCCTTTGGGTTTACTAAGCATCGACCGGTTTTATACGTAAAAACAAATAATCTGCATTCTGCAACAACAAATAAACGCAAAGACGATCGGGAATGCGCACGAATTGTAATAATACGCAACGCTTCAATAAACTTTAGCAATAAAGAAAAGAAATATGAACTAAACATAAAAGTGTCTGGGTCTTTATCGATTCTGAAGATCAATATTTGAAACCTCCATTATATGTTTTATTTGTATTTTATATCCAACAAGACTGCGCGAAATTCATTGTATCGCATTTTAGATAATCTCGAATGGAATTTAAGCCGGGAATGGGAAAAATATTCATTGCGATGGATCTTACCCTTTCCATCGTTTTATTATAATTGTGGTCAAAAACAAATACAAAGCATTGTCGCTATGAGTTCCTAGAGTGCTAGGATTTTCAATTAAGCATCTAACGGCTACAAATTCCCTAAGAATTTATGCATAATAAACCACCGCTCGCTTAATTAAATTTAAAATAGCGAAAAGGTAAATGATTTAACATTTCAGTTGAAAATGTGATTATATTGACTACATTTTGTTCCACGTTAATTCACTTGATAATTGAATTCTACCATTCTCCTCGTTTCTTTGGAACGGCAAAGGAGAATGTTCAATTTGCAGTTGATGTGTTAAAATCAAGTTAAGGCTTTAGGTTTAACTTAATCAAATCGAGATCACCATTAATTATAAGTGCCGATCATTTGTTCTCATTTATAGTTAAGATTACGGCTTTAATGAGAAACATAAAAGAAAAAGGAACGTAATAACGATATTCAAACTCTTTTCGTTCACGTTCTTTATGTCGTTGATGAACGTTTAGATTAAAAAATTTAAATCAATTCCATTTCGTTTTTGTTCGGTTTGAAACACATTTTTTTTTAATCAACAGTTTGCGCTTATTCTTCTAATATACACTTTTAATTACAGACGTTTTTCTTGTGTAGTTTCATTTGCGTCTCAAAGAAAAAGAAAATTAAAATCAATATTTAATAAGACTAAAGATTATAAATTTAATTACTTCAGAAAGCAGTACGCGACTAAGGCAAAACAAATATTAATAATTTAATTACAAAGAGATAATATTCAAACATAATAAATATCAAAGCTAATAAAAAATTGTTTCGCGATTAAAAATTAACATAAAAGTCGCGTAGATCAAAGAAACGAAACAAATTATAATTTGAATTAAAGGCAACATTTAACAGGCAACGAATAAAAATAAAATCTTATAAAAAAGTAAAAGTAAAATACCTATATCAAATTTATAAAAAAAGTAAATGTAAAATTTTTCAGGATTAACAGGTTGTTGGCAAACAATAGAACAAAAGGCGCCAGGTTTTGTTACTTGTCGAGCCTGGCGTCTTTGTATAGGTTAATATACAAATTAGTGTAGCCCAAAAAAAACAAAAATTTTTTTTGTGTTTCGCATAAAAATATTTAAGTTTACAATGTTTTAAGAGTCCCCTTCACACGGCAGCTCAAAAAAAAATTTTTAAAGAGTCGCTACAAATTTTTAAAAATTTCTAAAATCGTCAAAAATAGATTTTCTTTTTTGATTTTTTTTGTCATTATTTAATTTTTTTCTACAAGAAAAATGATAACGATCCTGAAATATTCAAGTCGAAATGTTTAGATGCAAACAATATTTTTTGAAAAACATAAAATAGTTACTTTGATAGTAATTTGAAAAACAATGATTAAACTATATTTCTGATTTTATTTTAACTTAATTACTTATAAATAACTTGAATTGTCGAATTACACAATTAACTCAGTACAGAAAGTAACGCTGACAGTAAATAAAAACAACAATCGGAGACGAAGACAGCTAATACTTAATTAGCGCTTTTAACGTCAATAGATTGAACTAAAAATAATTTGAGTATAAATATTTAAAGTTTATAAAAATATGATAGAAAATTATGAAAATATTATTAGAATATTAATTTTTTGAAAATAAATAAATTTAAAGAATTTGAAAAATTATAATTTTTTGACAATTACGTTACAATAGTGAAAAATGTTCATTCAATTTTTTTTGTTTCTCGTGCTTCAATTCTATTCTTTAGTATGTCAAACTAAATAAAAAAAAAATTAAGTTTGTTGATATTCATGTTCAGAAGTCGCTCGAAAAGATATAAAGTACTTAACTTGAAAACGTTCAAAAATTTGGAGCGACCTTTAAATATTAAAATTTCGACTTGAGATTTTCAGGATCGTTATCATTTTTCTTGTAGAAAAAAATTAAATAATGAGAAAAAAAGTTAAAAAAGAAAAAAAATCGTTTTTTAGACGATTTTAGAAATTTTTAAAAATTTGGAGCGACTCTTTAAAAAAATTTTTTTTTGAACTGCCGTTTGGAGGGGACTCTTAAAACATTGTAAACTTACATATTTTTATGCAAAACTCAAAAAAAAAATTTTTGGGCCACACAATAGTAGAGAAACTTAGTATAAAATACCGGCAAAAATGATAAGGCAGACTTGTAATATAATTTTTACCAAACAAAAAAATCTAAGAGAAATTAAATAAAAACAACAAAACATTCAAATTTCCACGGTTTGCGTTTGTAACACAATTTTCTATTTTGGATAATTCTCGTGTTGTCGTTATCACGCAAGCTAAGCTTTTGCCATGCGTCGCAGTGGACATCTTTAAAGCCCGTAACAAACTGATCGATTGCGTTGTGAAGTCCCGTTTTTATAGACCTGCCTCCGATCGATAAAACTGATCTCCAAATCTCCGGTAAAGGAAAACTAGAATCTCTATTAATATTAAAAGCATTTAATGACCCGTTTCTAGTACGTGTTCTGCCACCGCTGACATCAAAGATTGTTTAAGACGACTAAACTTTTGATGCTCTTTAATACGAATTCCTACGTGTCTACCGGTTTTTTCTATGTATGCACGACCACAAGAGCAAGGAATGCTGTAAACGCCGCCAGATTAAAAAGCAATAGCGTCTTTCAGCGGACTTAAGAGTTGACGTAAATTAGGAAGAGTAGAAAACCGAGTAACAATGTTGTGTTTAGGCCAAATTTTTCTTATACTGTCCGTGGTACCTTTACAAATGGTAGATAAGCGATAGACATTGGTTGAGACATAGATTCTTTGTTGTTACCAAAAGTAGTAAAACGGAGTTCCTTTCTAATTTCATGGTAAAACAAATGTTTTGTTGAATTGAGTTTAAATGACATAGAAACTCGTTGAGCGTAAAAGGACCATGTTGCTCAATAACAAAGATGCCATCTATGTATTTGTACCATCAGTTGACTTTGTCTGTCTCTGCATAAATCGATGTTTAAAGAATACAGGTTTAATGCATTGAATTAAAAGTGTAAAAAAGGACATTCACGCTCACGACAAAAATGTTCAATTTAATAGCATCAGTAAGACGGTTTGTAACCTTTTACGTGTTTTTAATAGCAATTAAACGTAAATGTAATAAGCAGGGAGTTTAAGTAGATCTATGCTTAAATTACAACAATCAATTGACATCCAGCAGGTTTTGCAAAGATTGATTCTTTTTGCATCAAACGAAATTTTTTTAAACAAATCTCCAAGACCTCCAAAGTGCACAAAATCAAACGTAGGAATAACGTTTGTTCACATCGGTATCTACTGCTTTTTTTTTAACAGAAAGGCTTATTAGCAAATTTTGACGCGACTGTTAGTAGAAAGTTGCATACTCGTCAGTTGGAAATGTGTCTAAAATGAATTTTAAATTGTTACAAGTCCTTTCTTAGCAAAGAGTTAAACCAACGATTAAAATAAATTTGAACGTAGTTCTAATAATGACGTAGAACGAAACTTGAAACGGAGTACGTAAACCAAGCTAAAAATGAATATTTAGAAATCCAAATCCAAGGAAAAACCACCCAATAGTAAAAGAAATAGATTCTATAATTAAATAGACGCATAAATCAGAAGGCTAAAAAAACCAAACTCAGCAAAACCTAGAAAGCAGATATCAATTACTGAACAGACTCATTAAAATTCACCAAAACATAAATTTAAACAAGAATTATCTACAAAGAGCAAAAAAGTCCTAAAATCTTAATGAAACCCCAACCCTGAGTAATTGCAATCTTAGCCTGAATACATCGCGGAGATCCTCACAAGAAAAGGATAAGGTACTATAAAAAAACAGCAAAAGAACGACACCTAAACCTCCAAGGCTCCAGAAAATCTTTTACATCCTAAGGTTCCCTCGATGAAATGCCGGGCTATTGTGTACCGTCGAAATCTTACACGGAACAACGCATTGTCTGGTCGTTTAACGTTGGTCCACATAAGCATACGTCACCGCAACTCACACAGTACCTGTTAAAGTCGAGTAGCTTTAGCACGAAAAACAAAAAAACTAACTATTTTTTGGGATGAACAAATTATACATTGACAGAGATATTCGGCTATTTTTCGTTGCACCTGAAGCCAATAAGAGTTTTGATTTAAGCGCCTCAGGGTTTTTTTTATTTTATCGTGACCAGTTGTAGGAGGGCCATAAAGATTGCTAATAACTTTTTCCCGTTAATCTTTCAACACGACAAAAGTTCAAAACGTAGCGCATCAAAAAACATAATTGAATTTGTACATAAATTAATATCTTCTGTGCAAATCGTAATTGTAAACGTAACAGAAATTTATCAGAATCGTAATCGTAAAACGCATTGCATAAATCGAACAAAAAAAATCGCACGTACGTATCCAAAAACAAAATTTTGTGACTAGAAAAACAAAATCGTACGAAAAAAAAAACGAAAGCGTAAATTCCAAAACCTACACTATGCGTATACTGACCTTGATGAACAATATGAGATGCGATATTAAGGTACTTGTTGATCTTTATCTACATCCATGCGCTCGAGTGCTTAGGTATATTTTTATTTCCAAAACTTGCATTTTTATTTAAAATATTAAATAAGATTTTTTTTATAAAAATGGTATTAAACTCATATCGAACAAAACATGACAGATCCTTCTTTCTCCCAAGGACAAATTTTCTACATTTTGTAGTGATTCTTTGTTGGATTGTCGTTTGCTTTTAAGTCTGTTTTTTTTTCTTACTTTCTTAAAGTTTTGAATCCGGTTTAGTTTACAAATTCATTACTTAACTATTTAGAAGTTCTATATTTTTGTTGTTTGTTTGAGTTCTTTATTTTTTTTACGTCTAGATAAACCCTCTTACAAAAGTGGGGTTACAACAATGACAAGGTCCAAACCCGGAAGGCGTTTTTATCTTAGTATAGACTCCGGCCGTAGAAGTCTTTGTTAGTACAGTACTAATAACGATAGAAAAACAAAACACTGCCAATTTATATTTAAATAAACAATAGAAACTAATAGATAAAAAAAAGTTACTTTGTGAATGGAAGTTAAAGGTTTGAAGGCGATATACCGCAGTTACTATAAACAAATAAGGACCACCACTTTTGACTTATAACAATAAGAGATCGATTTTCCAGTACCAGATCAATCACCCATCAATAGTTAGGTAGTGATGGTTGTTTTGTAATATTTTGAATAATTTACCGTCGAATTAGAAGTTTCGGATTGCAATCATATCGATCACATCTTGCAATACTACTAACGGGTCAACACCGACACCAACGTTTGGAGTGGTGTAGGTTGCGACCCTACTAGAATCTGGAATCACACAGAGTAGTTTTCAGTGATGAATCGTAATTCGGTTTTGGGATGCATGATGAGAATCAAACAAAGACGTGGGGAACGGCGCAATGTTAATTTTTTTGTTAAGCGGCGTGTGCACGACACTGCAGGGATTATCGTATTAGGTGTCCATGTGAGTAAGTCTTGTTAGATATTTATCCGAAGCAATATGAACGCCTGGTAATATGTTAACAAAGTTGTAGAACCCTAAATTTTTCCATTTCTTCAGCAGTTAGAAAACCCACCTTTCTAGAAGAATGATACGCGTCCCCACATAGCAAGACACCATATGGACCGATTTTAATAAGTCATTCTTAATCTCTTATCATGTCCATCCAAATCTCTTGATCTTTCGCCTATTGAACGCGCGTGGGACATTATCGGTAGAAGACTGATTAACTTAGCGCATCCTTCATAAACACAAGAAGTTCTCCGGCATGAAGTTGCTTGGATTACAATAAATCAAGAAGAAATTGATCACTTTTCGGAATCCGTGCCACAAAAGGTGAACACATTGTCTTTGTTATTTTTCTTTGAAATTTTAATTATTCTTATCTCTAAGCAGTTAAACCTTTTTCCCAATTGCCAACGTTAAAAGTGATTGATTTTATTTTAAATGTTACTCGAACAAACTACCACATCTACTGTGCAGTAGCGAAAGAAGTCGACAATTAACAATAATAGTAATAAATCGCAAAAAAAATGAGAACAAAAACTTACTCAACCGACAATTCTTCATAAACAGTAGTAACTTTACCATTTTTTTTTATTTGATTTAAAAACAAAAATATGCGTGGTATATAAGATTATGTACGGACGGTGAATGTTATTTTGCTTTTGGTTATGACTGCGACCAAACGATCGCAGACATTTGGCGGATGTCACATTAACGTACTCAACGAGAAGGCATAAGGTTACAGAATAAATATAAATGCGAGAAGGTAAACGCTATACAAAGTAATGTTTATAATGTGGATTGATTAGTTACAGATGTAAATTAACGAAGTAATATGATTCTGACATTTCAAAAACAAATGTGAGTCTTTTCTTGTCTTTTTCAATTACATAAAACAAAGTGGAGTCTACAGATCACCTATCCCGTAAACAACAGGACACAAAAACAGAATGACAATACCACGAAACTTGCTGAAAAAAGGTAAAAAGATGACGTGATGTTACCTACATCGCGTAATTAACCTAATCGCCAAATCCGACGAATACCTAGAATACGGTTTTTCTAACACATTTGTTTAAAGCGTAATAGAAATCATTACCAAGAAAAATTCAGCAGAAAAAGCCTACTTACATGTCGTAAAGTAACAGTCAGATACAAGAACGTTTACGGCGGTTTTAAACCAGTAAAGAACGAGTAAAATGCCGTTATTTGCTTATTGCGTTTGTCTTCACCTCTAAAATGAATTGACAATCAGTAACGGCGTATTAACAGTGCAGCCGTTAATTTTAATTTAGAATAAATATTTTTTAAAAATACAAAATAACGACATGTAACAAAGTCGTTATGCTTGACGCTCTAAATATTTACTAATTCAAATGAACATATCTGCTTCGTGCACCTTAAAACCAAGAAATGTGTCTTTTATCGTGAAATCACTTTACTGTTAGCGTAATCGCTGATTTACGTAACCGTAACTTTGATCGCGCCCGCGTGTAGCACTCGACCTCATGTGTAAACTAAAATTCTCACAAACTTTTAAAATATTAGCTACTAATAAAAATCGACATCAAGAAAGCTTTTTAGATATTTATACATTTTGCCTACACGCCAGCTTGAATGAACGGTTGGTCCACGCAGTAATATACATGGATTTTAAGCCTTCACTTTTCTAGAAGAAGAAATCTTTTCACAAATTATCCGATTAGGTAGTCCACGTCGACGTCTTGTCTGTATGCCTATCATCTTCAACAAACGCATATTGTTGGTTACACTTAAGGAAAAATAATAGACTAGTCTTGAGTACGAGAAAAGAAGCGGAAACGAGGAAAACAAAACTTAAAAAAATACAAAAGAACTCCGACTGACCGAGAGATAGGCATATGAATATTTCGTTTTAGTAGGAGTATGAAAATTTGCAGCCGAGCCGAAAGCAAGCTGGCAATTTATACGAGTTGGTAATACACATTCCTTACGAATTATACAATATACTTTATCTACACTAAGATAAGAACGTCTTCCGGGCTTGGACCGTGTCAATGTTGTAACCGAAGTTGCCAACGTTTTACCCAGTTTCGTAAGGGGCTTCATCAGGGCGTGAGATAAATCGAAGAACTCAAACAAGCAACCGAAATCTAACTAAACACTTCTCAAAAGTTAGGTAATCAACTTGTGAACCAAGCCAGATTCTAAACTCAGAAAAGGTAAGAAAGAAAACGATAAACTTGAAAAATCAAACGAAAATCTAACAAAGAACCACTACAGAGTTAGGTAATCAACTTGTGAACCAAGATAGATTCTAAACTCCATAGAAGTGACTTAAAAAGAAATAGTCTCCGTATATAAAGAAGAAGTATCGTCACGGCTGGTGACGTTCTTATCTTAGTATAGACTCCGGCCGTGGAAGCCTTCGCTATTACTTTATCTACGACTATAATATGTTTAATTAATAATAAAAGTCAAATTGAACTTTTTACCAGTACAAATAACGTGAAAAATTAATAATCTAAATTTGAAAACTTGTGTTGGTAGTACCTGTAGTAATACTTACAATGACAATTAAAAATTACACGCCAAAACTTTTAGCTATTTATCTCTATTTAGAAAAATTGTATAATTTACGTGCTTTAAATACATTTAATTTTAGTTTGCTTCAAATCATTTACTATTTTGATTTTTTAATACGTTGATTTCAAGCAAAAGTTAATATGAACAACCTTGATCAGTTTAAAAAAGATCAATTATTTATAGCCAGTAAATAAAAGAAATTTATTTATGCAGAAGCCTGAATTATTAACAATGTCATCAAGTTCTTTCAACAAATACTATGTTGTTATGTAAACGTTATTTTCTTACAAGCTTTAACAGAATAACGTGAATATGACTTATAAAACAAATAAAGTAAATTTGTAAATATTTAAAAATAATTTATAAATAATAGGTGTTATTATTAAGAATGGAGTGGTTTTTATAGCACTGTTTTGAAGTAAAAAGTTAATTACTCCAATAGATCTAATATACTACAACAATCTACTGTAAATTTAAATAGTATTATAAAAGAAATTTTCAACAAAATAAATGTATTGTGGCTTGGCAATCTTGTTACTGAAGAAAATAATGCAGCAAAAAAACAATGTCAATTACAAAGTGTTTTTGCTTATAATTACATTTAAATATGTAATTTTTTTAATGTATAAACCAGTAAGTAAACCTTTTTTACTCTACACTTTTACTATACATACCGTTGAAACTAATGCTATAGCATCCACGTGGTTTTCAAGGATTTTGTTTTTAAAATTTAAAATTGTGGTGCGCGGAATAATTGTACAAGTTTTTTAAATTATGTTTTCATAATTTATCCTGTACGGTAATAATGCACAATGTTCTCTAATCGCAAATAAAAATACAATGTATCGTATTATCACTGTTACTCCTAAAAAACTAGTTTTTAGTTGTTCTTAATTAAAAGAGAGGCCGTTGCAATTGTTTTAAACAAAAAACACGACAAAGAAACGTCTGTAAATATCAAGTTGGGATTAATGATTACTACAAACGTAAGCGAAAGAAAAAATATGACAAGTCTCTTCGTACACGAGACAACATAAACTAAAAGCAAATATTTCTCTACACGACTCCCCAAAACGGATAAAACAAACGCGAAACGGGCCCAAAACAAAATCCTTCGTTTGCTTTTAACTAGAAATTAGCAAACTGCGTCAATTACTTTAAATGTAATTAAACATTTCAAACAATCTTTAACGACTGTAAAATTATTTCGCGTAATAGCAGAGTAAACTTGGATATTATCAGTTCAAAAGTTACGAATGGATAATTAGTAACTGAGGCATAGCATAGTTGAGAACTAACGCTAAAAGGGACTGAGAAGAAACAATAGTGATGATCGTAGTTTCGAAACGCTGAAATGGCAACATTTTGTTTTGTCTTATTGACCTTTAACACGCTTTATTTAGTTACTTTTACTGCAAAGGTTGTGTTTTATTAGTCCTTAGCATTAACATTCACTCCAAGTCCCAAAAATTTTCTTGTCGATTTTAAACAAAAATAATTTGATCGGAAAATGCTTGTTTTAAAAGTCACTAACGTGGAAACATGTCAACAACATGGATTCCAAAGCTCTTTGCACTCGCATATAAACTTAACGATGATATTGAAGTTGCAGAAAAAAAATTAATTTTTTCTTTAAATATGTACTTCTACATTTGCGATTCTTTTTTCGAAAAACCTCCATAGCAACGCTCGCAATTTCCATTGATACCAATCTCCACATTATCGTATAAAATTTTAAACCCTCAGAATTTCGTAAATTTAATTTTCTGTATTCCAATCCCTGACTTTAGTGCTTGCGTCGTCATTTTATTTTAACAACTATTCAAATCTCCAATAGAAATTTAATATATAATTTTACCGAAAAAGTTCCACTTTTTTTATCACAGTTAAATTATTATCGTCAAATTTTCCACATAACTTTTCTAATTAATTTTTAGTCTGCGTTTCATTAATCTTTTTGAAGCTTTTACAGTTAACTTAGGAAAAATGTTCTATATGCGTGTGCTCGGTTTAAATGTAAAATTTAATGAAGTTTCTTGCTATGTTGTTTTTATTTTTTTTTCTAAATTATTTTATGAGATTTCTTTTAGTCGCTGTTTCTGGCATCTGTCTGGGTTTTATCTAATGGTTAAGCATCTAATTTATTTTACCGTCTTTAAAATGGATATTATTTTAGTTTCTTTATAGCCAGTTTTGTTTATTTCAATTGGGAACGAACACATTTTTTCTTTTATGTGACAAATGTTTGTGTTTAATGCTACGCTTGGCTGTTGAAAGTGTGCTAACAATTTGCTGCTACTGTATAATGTGCTGTAAAGAAAAATGGCAAAAGTCGGGCTCCCATTTACTTCTTGGCATCCAAAAATTTGAAGATGCAACATGGAAATTACAATACCTGCATTGCAAACTGTAACAATTAATTCTAATATACGTTCGACACAAATTTATGGCAAAACTTGTTTTTTAAAAATTCAGAACTAAAAGAGCGACAACTAACTCAGTTGTTCTGGCGATCGTGGTGTTAAATTTTACAATGAATTTAAAAAGGCGCTAAAACGATGAAAGACTAGGGTGGGAGACACCGTTTAAATCTACCGGCAGCTGAAATAGAACAAATGACAAGACAGAAGTGGTAACACAGATTACATTTCTACTTAATCTCTAATTATTTTTCTTACCTAAAATTAGATTATTTCAAAAGAAAACTAATTCTAACCTGTTCAGTCCCTCTGGCTGTAACTTTCCGGATTACATTTTCAGGTCGAAACTAGATGCTCTTTTCGGTGTATCTAGCTTCAATGCATTTCTTTCCAGTTCGTCCATTTACATGCTAAGCTAACTTATGCTACCTTATTGGCTAAGTCAAACGAAAGAAAAACGAAATCAAACTAAAATCAAAATAAAACAAAGCAAAAGCAAACAAATTAAAATAAGATTAATTAAATAAATAAAAGCAAATAAACAAAATTAAGTAGTTAAAATAATAATAATAATAATAATAAAGTAAGAAAACAAAAAATAAATACAAAAAACAAATGAAATGAAATAAAACAAATAAAGTTGATAAATAAGTAAATGAACGAAAGTAAAATATAAAATATAATTCAAGTCCATTTTGTTTTACCTAAGACCGCAGCAAAGTTGTCTCAGCGCACTCAACATTTCGTAGCCCCGTGGCCTCACTGCCGCACTTTGGCGTCCGCGTGACGCTACCCGCACTTAACGTCCGTTTGAGTCACGCCTGTTCTTTGGTGCTGTTGGACCCTGTCAACACTCTACGATCTGCCTACCCTAAATTAATTCTAGTTGACTCTCCATCGAATCAAGCAGCTACGACCGCGTTCCGTCTAGGCGGCATGCCCCCCTTTGAACCGCATCTCTCTCACCCTTAAGAGGGCAACGCTGGTCAATTTTTGCAGCTCGTTCTCTGTTGAGTCCTAACTCTAGCCCCCCGTCCTTACACCCGTCGCGTCCGCGGCGTTTGGGTTCTTTTTTTTTCTTGGGTTGGAAAAGATTTAGTGTCTATCCCGATTGCGTAGGAAGCTATGCGGTTCGGTCCCGTTAAACTACTTGTTTTCTTAAAGAGACCAGCCTCGTTTCATGCGTCCAGTCTGGGCACCGCTCGTGCCCCGTTTCATTCGCGCCGACTCGTCCCTCTATTTGATAAATTATTTCTACTCGCTAATTAATTACTAACTAAATCTTATCTAAATTCAACGCGCCCATTCCCTCTTATGTTATTCCGTCCCGTCTAGTCCGCCCTTCCCGTTCCCCGTTGTAATCGTCGTCGTCGTGCGTTTTACGCCCGTTTCTGTGGTTTCCGATTGCGTATTACTTTCGTCGAATCCGGTTTTAATCTATCGAGGGCGTTCGCAAACCGTTTAACTCTCGCCACCAGTCCGATGCGTGCTAGCCTGGCGTCCGCGCTGCTACGATATTCTTGGGTCAAAGGACAGCTGATGAGGACGTGATGAGCGTCATTTGTGCTTTCGCTTTCGCATAGTTCCGTGTCTGCTATCCCGATGTTACTTAAGTACGCTCTGAAGTTGCCGTGGCCACTCATTAGTTTCACCGTGTTGCTGTCGAGCGTCACGGGTACGAACCTTTTAATTGTGTTCACGTTTTTTTCGGTGCTCGCGTTTCTCCATCTTTCGTTCCAATCTGCGTTTGTTCGCTCGCAAAGTCGGTTTTTAATAGTGGTTTTCGAAATTTGGTCATATTCGATGTCGATGTCGTCGGCTAAGGCTGTCTCTTTCGCTAATTGATCGGTTCGTTTATTTCCCGTTGTTCCCGCGTGAGCTTCGGTCCAGCGGAACTCTAACTGCGTTTTGTCGCTTGCTTGTCTTATTAATTTCCAAACCTCGAAGACTAGCTTCGTTTGCCTGGAAACGCTTGTCAAAGGTTCTAGCGCAGCTCTTGAGTCGGTTACGATTGCCGTTCTTTCCGGTACGTTCTGCGCCTGCCCTAGTAAATGCTGAATTGCCCTTCGTATGCCGATTAATTCGTATGGTACAGCCGTTCACGAACTTCATCTTTCTCGCGGTTTGTTCGTTTTCGTTTTAGAACAGCACGAAAGCTGCTCCCGCGCCTCTTTGTTTGACTACGGATTCGTCTGTGAAGTATTTCCAGGCCGGGATGTCTTCTTTTCCGAGTTGGAATTAGAAGGATTCCAAGGTTGCCAGGTGGTTCTTCCTTCTATCTCGCGCCCTGGACACCCGATGTCGTCAAGTTCCGTTTGCCCTATCAATACGTTTTAGCATTACGGTTTTTGACGCTTCTTACCTCGCATCTTTCCTGCCATATTTCGCACGCGTACGTAATGGCAGGATGAATTGCTCCTTCGTTAACGAGGCCGCCGAGCCGATCTTGCCTGCAAGTGTTTGGCTTTTGTTGACCACGTAGTCAATTTGTGGGTTCCACTTCAATCTGTTAACGATTAAAACTCCTAAATATTTTATGTTATCCTTGCAATATATTCTGTCCTGTCCCAGAACGAAAGTTGCTGTGGTCGTTTGCCGTAAAAAACCGCTTCGCGACGTTAAAATTTAATTTTTTTCATCCTGCTCATTTGTTAATTTTTGCTAGAGCTTCGTTTGCTATTGTTTTTAATGCTTTAAAACTGTGCGCGGTTACGAGGGTACTGTTTTTTGGAAGTCTGATGCTGAAAATTGTGCTGTACACCAGTTTCTAGTAGACTGGTCCGGTGCAATTGCTTTGGGGACATCCTCTTTTCACTCTTCTGCTTCTCGTTTCGTTAGCTAGTATTACTTGAGCTCTTCTGTTTCGGAAGTAATCTTTTATTGTCGGTTATTTCGATTGGAATGTTTCTTCGCTTCATTTCTGCTATTATCGTTGGGAACCACGCATTATTGAATGCTCATATGATATCCAGAAAAATTGCGGTGCAGTAATGATTTATCGCTTTACTTTCTTAACGAACTCTACCACTCGTTTTATGGCGTCCGTGGTTGTTTTCCTCACCACAAACCCGTATTAATCGGATTGGAATCCTCCGTTTTTTCTCACGTGGTGCTCAATCCGGGTAGCAACGATTTTATCGACAACCTTACCGACCACAGGAAGTAAACTGATAGGACGGAAGCTTTTAGGTTTCATCATGCCATCCTGGTTTCGGAATGAACCTAATTGTTTGGATCTTCTAGCACGTCGGGAAGATGACCTTCTTTAGACAGAGGTTAAACGTTCGAATCCAGATGTGCGAAACTACCTCTAATGCTCGTTTCTGCTGCTGTCGGTGGTACTCTGTCGTGTCCGGGAGCTTTCTTTGGGTTCATTCTGCCGAGCGCTCTCGCGATCTCTTTATCACGTCGAGATTTGTCATCTGTTTTTGGTTCGTCGTACGCTCTTCTTATTGCCGCATGTATTTATATAATAAAGCGTCTGCCGTTTCGGCCGCTGTTGTCGTGTACGTTCCGTCCTGTAATTTAATGTTATTTAAGTCAGTTTTTTCCGTTATTTTTCCCTCTTACGACCCTGTATGCTACCCCCCATAGATCTTTTTCTGCGTTTTTGGTGCAGTATTTTTTCCTTTTTTGGGTCCGAGTACTCTCTAGCACGTCCCTGCGGGCTTCTCTATGTTCCTCTTTTCTGGCGTTTCTTATTTTATCGTTGTACGCTCTTTGCGCTCTTTGCCTTGCTCTGTTTGCTCGCTTGCGTAGTTGTGTTGATTCCGGGGTCTACCACGGTACGGTTTTCTTAAAATGTTTCACCGTCGGCATCAAAACTTTGCATGCATCTTATGGCGTCGCTCATTTTCTGAGCCGTTTCGTCGAGGTCGTTGTCACAGTCTTTTGATTTTGATTATTTTTTTCTACAGGGTTTCTTCAAACCTGTCCTAATTTGCTTTTTTATCGCAAAATCTTTGCGTGGCGTTATCGGGTTTTATGTTATTTTGCGTTTCCATTTCCCACACGATCATTTTGTGATCGGACAATGTTTTTTTCAAGCTGACTCACCACTTGGTAACTTTTTCGTAAACGCGTTTGGTGTCCATGGTTACGTCGACGTAACTCGTGCCCCGATGGCCTACAAATGTCGGTCCGCTGTCTTTGTTGTACACTACCAATTGCTTGTTTTCTGCTATGTTTGCAAGTAAACGCCATCGCACGCCTTTGATCTCGCCACCCCATAAAGCGAATTTTGCTTAAAATCTTCGCCTATTGGTATTCGTGCATCCGGATCGATGGCGTCTAGCACCCTTTCCAGTTGCCCTAATAGAGTCGCGTCATTGCTCGTCGGCGGAAAATAGACCGACGTTGCAAAAAACGAGTCGTTTCTTTTTGCGGTTCTCACGTCCGCAACCGTTATGCATTTTGTTGACAAATTTCCTATTAACGTAGCCGTTATGCCATCTGGCGTGTACAATGGCGCATTTGGGTTTTTCCGTCGCTTCTTGCAAGTTATATTTCACGTTCGATTCTTGTATTACACATACGTCGATGTTATCTTCTTTCGTTGTTTTGACTAGGTTACTTCTCGCGGCTCTGCCTCGTCTCAAATTGATTTGCGCTTTTATTTGCGCACGCTTTCTTATTGTTTCTACGCGCTTGCTAATTATAGTTAAAATTTTCCGTTAAATAATTGTTCTAAAATTTCTAATCCCGTATACGAAAACGAAAATTTTACCCGCGAAAATAACGGCGAGTAGCCGTAAAACAATAAATGCGTGCAATTGTACTCACATTTTGTCAATACTTGTTTATCCTTGTTTTTTCCTTGCTGTAATCTGGCGTTTTCTTGCTGTCGCTGGGTAACTTGTAGACGATTTACGAAACAAAATTTAGATTTAAACTAAATTAAATCAACCTTTGGTTTTAAAACGTCGCAATTTACACAAATTCCCAATCACTCTTTACACGTTCTCGGATTTTAAACGAATTTAAATTATACTGAAATAAGTTACACAAAAATAAATTTCACAATTTTTGAAGTCAAAGTTACGCGTACCCGGTCGCGACCGCGATGTTACCCGTACCACTGCTGGCACGCGAATTGTCGTCATTACAGTCCACTGACCAACGAAATAGTAAGCATTAAAATAAAAGGTATAATAATTAGTTAGTTTTCCTCAATGCATGCAACTAGCTAGTAGCACCTTATCAGCATTTCTTAAAACTTAATTGAAATATAACAAAGACGTACAGACGCAGTTATTGCAAACTTTTTTTTAACTCATACGATCACTAAAGTTTTTTTAAAATTATATTATAACTCCTCGAAAGTGTTAAATCCAGTGATAAACAACACGGGTGGAAGTATGGAAACCCGCTACAAATAATAAAAAATAATTAAAGAATTGAATTAAACCACAAACACTAAAAATAAACGCTTACCCTATATACAGACTTTCATTCGGATCTCAAGCAACGAAAAGTGGGCGTACCGAGAATAATTTTTATACAAGGATAAACATTATACTAAAGCATTTTCAACGTAACATCATTCATTTTTTGAATATCAGAAAAGAAACTCATAAAGGGGGCCTCCTACCTAAATACTCAGAAAAAAAAATCAAAAAATGAACAAAAATAAAAAATTGTTTTTATTTTTTCATGTATTGACAAAAGCTACAGATTTAAATGTTTGTTTCGGCGCCGGCGCAGTCGACGTGAGCCTACATAGAGCACATCACACATTACTCAGAGCTGTTTCTTTGTGTTTTCTGAAAACTTGACACAGCAGAAAATACACTCCGCGTCATCACTGGCTGGTGCCGATTCCCCCGGAAAAAATTTCAAAGGAAATTTTACCACTGTTTTCTTCACTGCTTGATGTCTCCTCAGCTAGTTTGAGACGTATCTTGCTTTGTGCTTCTCGAAGTTGTCCTTGGAACTATATTCAGTTTTTGAATCACGACCACGTCTTCGACGTTAAATTTTGTTTGGTAGGTGGCTTGCTTGATCTGGTTTTAGTAGACTGCTCCAAGTCAGCCTTATATAGCAAAGATGTTATAATTTGAGATTTGCAGGTCTTTCTACCTCTCGTTGAAATTTTTTTTTCATTTGTAGAATTAGCGCTATTTCAAATTGATTCACATAACAAGACTTTGATGCCCCTGTTTGTGTAGATTCCGGAGTGACAAGAGAAACTGTCTTCTGGCTTTGTCCACAGGAAGACATTGAAGTAATAGATGATTCACACATTTTTTGGTTGTCATTGCTACGTTGGCTTGAGATGCTGGTGTCTACTAGATCTTCATCAGTTCTTTTTTGCATCTTGGGGACTTTTTTAATAAATTCGTTGTCGGTGAATTTGTTTCTAACTATGAGATGGATGCCAGTTACTCGGAAGCTGTTCATTGAGATCTGAACAGTCTGGCACTTGATGTATGCTTTTCCGAACAGTTCCATCACTTCTGATCTCTTTACTGAAATATATGTATCTTTAGAGAACTAATACATATTTGGTCGAGGGGCTACATCTTATACGAAGAAAGCGGTAGAAGCGAGAGAATGATGATGCGGTTTCTTCTGGCTAAATCGAACAAATCAAAGTTTTGTATGTGGCTGTAATAACCACCCAGAAGCAGCAACACTGGTTTATTTTCAGTAGGCTTAACAAACTGTACGAAGTGTAGGAACGACTGGGTGAATATATTGGTCTGGATCCAATCTGAGTAGTGAGCCGCAAAAATTGTTCCGGGTGGACATTCATACTTTTTCTAGAGAAGAACACAAAAGGAAGAACAAATGATCCTGCAGCATTCATGCATATAACAATTGTAAATAATGATCTACGCAAATGTCAAGAAACGACTTGTTTTTTACATCGGAGACCAACTACTTTTGCCATTTTCGACTGTACAATTAAAATCCCACTCTTGTCGATGTTGAACATTCTATCCGGAATATATTTTTTGTAAAGGTCAATAAAATGATTCAAGAAAACTTCCACAACGCTCTGGAATAAGATGTTTTAGTAGGGTTTCTTCCAGAGAGCTGTGCTTGGTGGCGTTTAAAAAACAGCCTGACCCAATTTCTTCTATCCATATGGTCACCAAAAGTATGCTTGAGATGGTTTCTTACGGCCATCTTCGTAGGTTTACACGCGTTAGTGCAAAAAACGATGCCTCCATAGTAGGACAATATTCAACCATCTAATTTTTCAGTGCTGCATTTAAAACAATGGATCTGAAATTTTTGTGCGCGCAGGACCGCCTTATGTTGCCTTTGTCAGTCTTTAAAAAGTCGATCCGAGCACATGAAATGTTTTGCTTGCTTTTTTCAGGCCAAGTTTTCGCTCTAAGAGCTTCAATGACTTTGGCCATGTCATGTGATGACCAAGTTCTTGATTTTGTTTCTGGTATCTTTTTGCGATTTAATCTAAAAAAAGAATCAGAAAAATATGATTTATGATAATTGAGCATAAAAAACAATGCAAATCGAGGAGGTTCGACTTAAGCGCAATCGTTTTTGTTTTTCTTAAAGTTATGTTTTTTTTGTTCGAGCAACTAACCAAGCCTTTTACACCATAAACTGATTAATCTGCTGATAACAATCACATCACTACGGTTAGCTAGGATGTCAGTAAGTGAGCGTGGTTGAGAATACTGCAATAAAAACAAAGAAAAATAGGCGCAACTTTTTTGTACAGAAAAAAATCTTGGCTTGGATATACCAAGTAGACATACAGACCCGCTGTTCAAAAGTAGGATAAAAGCAAACCATCATCAATGAGAAAATGAACTTAGTGATATATATTTTCTTAATCGATAACAAAGTAATTGTTTTCTTTTATTGACGAAATATACTAGCAATAAGAAAAAATACTACAAACAGAGCAAAACGATTAAACATTAACACTTACATGCCGCCGTGAATAAATTTAGTTCTTGTCTAGCAAGCATAACCATTAATTTAATTTAAAATCAAGGACTTACCCTTAATTTAATAATTCAGTAGTTGGTAAAATTGTTACTACTGTAAAGTTACTCTCAATACTTTTGAGGAGTGTAAGCTTACATTTGACGAATTAATTTAAAGCACCCTTGTCGTAAATGCAAAGCAATTACCAAGGTACGTAAATGATACAAGTCAACGTAAATAATAATGCAAACATTTGCAGGCAGCTAAAACTATTAATTTAACCTTTAAACAGAATAATGTTAGTTGAGAGCTTAACACTAGTAACGCATAACAAAATTAATAACGCTTAAGACTTAATAGATAATAAAGTGACGTAACACAATAGAATGATAGAAATTAGACAGCGTAGTGCAAGTCAACCGCTTCGATAAACGATACTTTACTACAGCTGCGCGAAATTTAAATCAAGCAAATCTAAAGTTTGCTATTAAACATTTTAAATCAACAAAAAAAAACTTGGCGCTTGACGCCATGGTTCTCAAAGTCAACTAAATCGAGAATTGCTTTAGTTCTGTCAATACGCGTAAAAATCTTTATTTCAGTAGAATCCCTAAAAGCGTAACACTAATAACGACATTAAAATATAGCAATTTATGCATATAAAAATGTCGGTCTGACTTTTACATTCAAGATAGAAACGAATTCACTTTGTAAATTAAACCACAACGATACAAATCTCAAAGATCTAGACAATCGAAGCGTTGTAACACAACAAAACGATTTTATAATTAATTGTGTAAACGACCTACTGTATACGTATAGTCTTCATTACAATCGACTGACCAACAAAATACTAAGCCTTGAAATAAGAGCTAAAATACTTAGTTTTCTTTAAAGCATGCGACTAGCTAGGGGTACCTTATCAGCAGAACACCAAAAATAAATGCTTACCCCAAATACAGACTTTCACTCGGAGAAGGATGTGGATCCACCAAACTACCCGAACTTGCTTGGTTCAAGTTGGCACATATTGGATAGAACGATTTAGGATATGTCACGAAAAAAAAGATTGCCTAGTTAGACAAGTCGGATGGGCGGTATTACAGGACGTGTTATGTGAGCATGAGGTTTAGCGAGGCATCTACCTTACGGCTCATATTTGCGTCTTAGGCTAAAAACCAAGTAGGCGGGAAAAAATACGATGTAGGTTAAGGTAACAATACTTGTTCAAATAATTTATCAAGTTTGGAAAGTAGGGTAATCAAACGATAAGAATTTGGGATAGCGAGATTTTTCTTACCAGATTTGAGAATCGTGATTAGCTTACACTGTTTTGAAAGTACCCTTATTGAACACACGAATTAAATAGGTCAATAAACGTAGAAGAGAGAGAATCTTGCACTGTTTTTAATACGCTACAATGTACTCTGTCGGATCTGAGAGCTACAAATTCTACAAATTCTGCTAACCACCGACGCTTTGTCTTCTTTTGTAACCACCCAGTTATGTCAAGTCTCTATATTTACAAAAAAAACAGGATTTAAATTGAGCTTGGTAAAGATAGTCCGTTCGTTGGATCGTTGTCTAGGAAACAGGAACTAACTTGATTGTATCGTGCATTGTGAGAGTGTATCTGTCACCATCACGAACGGTAAAACATAGTTTGATTAAAGGTGCTTTTGTGAAAAAAATTCTATAAACTAATCCGAGCAGACTCGTTGCCACGCTTCCCTTTATAAACTTTTGCCATGAGCTAAATTTTGCGTTCACTGCCAGTTTGTACTGCTGAAACGCAGTTTTGTACGAGTTTAGCTATTGAGTTTTTAGCTTTGCTAAGGTGTTTTGAGTATGGTTTTTTAAGCAACGTATGAGCTTCTTTGACTTATCCAGCAAGCTCTACTACCGTACACCAACTCTAGAATTCAAGCAAACTCGGTTTAACCATTTTGGCCAGATTTGAGGATGAGCTTGGTCAGTTATTCAGTTAGAAGTGATGCCCATGCTCACGGTTACAGCACTAGAACGCTAAAGATTTACTCGCGCAATCCTAAAAGTCAGAGAAGTGTGTTTGAAATCTTGGCTTTAAGTTTTTTCAAGTATGCCGGGCAGTTGTTAGAATACGCTTTGTAATTCACGTTCTTTTTATGGTTATATCGTGTGCAGTTTGCGCATACAAGATCTCCTGCGGTTTTTGGGTAATCTTTAGTATCGTCCTTTTCAGCACAATGACCGCATTGAGGCTTGTTTTTATAATCACCTTGTTTGTGACCAAATTTTGGGCACTTAAAACATACATGGAAATTAACCTTACAGGAATTTCAATCTACATACATATACTCGACGATTTGCTATTAGTTACTTTTGTACCTCTGAACTTAGTTCTATTACGGAATTGGAATTAGCTCTGTCTCTAGGCCCAATTTTAATTATTACTTTAATTTGTTTTTTGACCTGTGAGAGGTCAAGAGCCCTAAAAGTCAAATGAAACCCCAACCTCTAGTGATCAAAACCCATTCTGAATTTAATTCTATAAAATTAAGAAATTTAAAAAGTAGTAAGAAGAAAACTAATTAGATAACGGAAGTTGCGGAATCAGAAAATTAAAGTTTAAAAAAAATGTTAATTATACCAAAAAATTGACTACGAACGGTATCAGATTTTTTTGTACCAAAACAACTACGCAATTTCTAAAGGTTTAAGAAAACCAACGTAGTTTTTTCTACGCTGCGATTGGGATCGGGCGACTGCCGTTCCTGAAGGACGGTTGGCCTAATAAAAGTTTTTGAGCTTTTCGACTTGCAAAGCTCATAGCTGTATTGTTGTATCTTTTGTCTAGATAGAATGCAGCTTGAAAAACGTTCAGGCCTAATCCCGCAAATGGTAGCTTTGCATAAATAGCTCATGCCAGTTTTTTACGAATTGTCCAACCCTGTGGGTTTTCTCGAACTAAACAGGATCATTATTACAACGACAAGGTCATCAGTGGGGTAAAACTAACTTGTTTCTTTGTTCCCTATTCTTAGGTGAACAATCTAAAAGTTGATAAATTCTGCTTGGAAATCATAGAAAGAATGAAAAAACGACGTGGCTGTAAACGCTTGGTTGTTACAAACCATTTGTCTCTGTAATAACTTTTCTAACAGTCTTTGTTACAAAAACTCTTAAAAGTCAAAAGGATTGATAGGCCCTGCTTTTGCAATCCATATGCTTTCTGAGGATCGGGTTGAAACTAGTATTTGGTTTTTGTTCTACGCAAGGTTTCTGTTCTAGCTGAGCTGACTTTGGGACACCTGCGTGTCTCTTTGACAGATCTACTGCCCTTATCAAACTTTCCGCCAGACAGTGTCTTTGAATCGATTTTTGACAACGCACGCAGAGACGAATCCGATGGCAAACCAGAACGATGACAACAATCACTACGACATGAACGCACACAACAGCACCGATACGACGGCTTGCCGCAAAGCGCAATCTGAAACCGCGTCTTGAATGCGACGACTCATATGCGCAATTGAATACTAATAGCGCGGAATGCGTTTGATACAAGAACGTCGTGAGTAAAGCGTGCCGCATAGTTAGTTAACAGTGGCGCACGCGTTCCGTATGATCGAGTAAGTAAGGAAAGTTCAAGAGTAGTGTCTCTTTACAATGCCATATTAGAGACATGCTCAACAAGGTGTTCTTCCTTGCAAATCTTGAGCAAAAAAATTTTGATTGTAAATCAGCACAAATCGGGCTACCTAAAAGGCAGTGAAACGAATCAGTAATTTAAAGGTCACAACAACAAAGTCCAAAAACTCAAGATCACGAGCGTACCAAATAAAGTAAAGACTAACCCGCATAACCCGAACAAAACTGAAAGAAAGAGAAGACTAAGAAAGATAGCCTGAAGTAAATTGGTCAAGAAATAAAACCAATTAAATATACTAAAAACTTAGACAAAGAAAGAATATCAGTACAGCAAAATGGAAGAAAATATTAAATAGTATCCAAGTTACAACTAACAAAATATCGCCGACATAATCAAAAAACAGATTTTAAAATGAAAAGACAAAAATTAAGAGAATAGCTAAAAGTTTGAATTCTAATGCCAAGCATTTTCGACGTTTGCGGCATCAATAAAAAAAGAACGATTAAAAAAAAACGACAGCATAATTAAAGACGTTCAAACAAGTAGATGTTGAGTAAAGAGAAATAGTCTACATCTGCAAAACAAATGTAACGCCCCACGTTGGGCGCCACATTTATTAACCAATATTTTTGTTACGAGTTATGTTGGTTAGAGCTACGTTGCAACGGCTTACTATAATGTAGGTGAGTGGGCGTGGTTGACAATACTGTAATAGAAAAATAGGCGCCTTGGTTTTTATGTGTCAAACCATTTACAGCAAATTTGCGGCAGGTTATGATTACCGGCGCAAATTAAATAGCTGGAGTCGACATTTTTTTTTGTTATGGCACGTAAACACTTTTTTTGTTAAAAACTGTTGTATTAATGGATTGTTAAATTTTGCAATTGTAACTCACCATCAAACTGCATAAATTTTAGTTGAAATTTTCTTGGTCTGAAATCTTGGTTCAGTTTGTAGTAATAGAAGCTGTTAAACCAAATCAACCTACAAAAAAGTTTACAAAATGTTGTAAAAAAAAGTTAAAGAACTTTAATCAATGGAATAAGAAAGTTGAATAGGTACACTTATTAAACAAAATATGGGGTGCATATATAGAATTTTGTCAAAATATGCATTTTGCAAAAATTATTCTTATTTAATAGTTTTTGTGAGTAGATGTCAATAAAAAATGAGATACAAATAATAGAAAAAAATATGGAAACTAAATGCAACACACTAATCGTGAAAAGTTGAAAAAGTAAACCTTACACTCTTTTGTTTTGACTATCTTGGTATCGGAAATAGTCGTGGTTACATTTTTATAAAATGTCAAATAAGCAATTATAATTAGTCAAATTTACCTTTGGTTTTTTAGTAGATTGGGAAGTGCAGTTTAATTTTGATACAGCTTGTGTAGGTGACCTCAACTACTAAGGTTATATTCGACGTGGTTTCAAAAAAATGGACGCACAGCAAAGACTATTTCCAAATCTTTTTATAATTATAATTCAGTGATCATTGATTTTCTAAAAATTTTACAATAAAGTTACATATGTGGTTTATGCATTGCGAAGAAGAGAAAAAATTGTCTTTCAAAGCTAACGCCATTTATTCCTAACCGGCTCTGTACTCCGATTGAACTAACATAAGTTTTAATTGCATTTTTACGACTTTACTTAATGATCGGTAGAAGAAAGCGACATAAATACATTATATTATTTGAAAATAGTTGGCATTGGTGGTAGTCCAATCGAGATAGAAATTGTTTCGTAGCTTTTTGCAACTAATCTACTTTAAGAGTTAAAAAACCTACCACAAAAAATGAATCCAACAAAAAATGAATAAGGGATAACCAAGCTGGGAGCTGTAATTAGGAATTGTGTAGAACTCAAAATCACTTGTGAAACGAAATTCTTATTAACATGTAGTCAAAATCGGCAACGAAAGAGTTTCTTAGAATCCCCCTTCCTAAAAAGATTTAAATAAGGCGGATGTTTACAGAAGAAAATCTGCACTTACCGCAACGATTCTTTAACTAGACAACAAATCTAACTTTGTTTAAATTTTTTTTGTCAATGCAACAAAATGGTTTTGTTATCAAAGCAAATTACGAGCAGAATAATTTTGTCAATTTAATTAATTTTTATGTAAAGCAAAATGAACATATTTTGTTCCAAAAAATAATTTATAATTTATACGTTATATTACAAAGCAAATTGGTCTGTTTTTGTCTACTTTATAACAATACTGTGAAATAATAGTCAGATTTTTAAATGAAATCTTACGAGCTCAATATCTATAAAGCACAATTGCTTAGAGCTTCATTGCAAGGGGTACAAACCTAACCCACACAAATAATAATAACATTCCAAATTGATATTGCTGTGAATTAGATTTTTTTAAGCTTTAATAGAATGTTCATAAGTATATATTTAGTTATCGATTTTTTGTGAACGATAGAAAACTAAGCATCTTTACATCTGTGCTTGAAAACTGCAGACTTGACAAAAAAAGCTCAACTTTTTCTCTTCTAAATAAAAGGACCATATTTCTCGGACTGTATTTTATATAATTAATTGTTTAAGCTGCAGTTTTAGACGAAAAATCCCCAAATTATTAATATGCTTTTTATGCTCCAATTACGAACACGTTGAAAAAATATTACCCAAGTTTTTTTGCCACCCACCGCCAACGGTGATAAGCTTGATTTATGTTGTATATAAATTCTATTACATTGTAGTTTTCTTTTCGGTGCATCGAGAACAAAAGAAAACAATATCGACGTTTTCGCTCGACTAAACCGCGCCAGGAAGGGAAATTAATTAAACTAATTTCGAAAAAAATATTTACATCGAAAATGGGCGTATTTAGTATTCACGTCAGTGAAAAACCCTAAAGCACAATCCTCTTGTTATAAAAGCAGTTAGAGGTTATTCAGAATTCGATGGCGACCCTACTTGAGGTTGCCTAAAGATAAAATGCAAATCCCAAAATAGCACACGTACAAGGAAAAAATTAAACTGCTAGAAAAAATTGCCCTTTAATTTCTAATTTACATTTACATGGAATTTTTGCGATTATTTTTCAAAAGTGTAATGAATGAAGAAAAAAGAAGGAGCGTGCGGTATTAATTGGATTTCGCTTCTGCTTGATTATTATTCTTACACTCTAAATAAATATTTAATTTTTTCTTACGTCTTGTAGGAAATATAAAAGGAATATTTTATTTGACGGCGTTTCTTGCTACTACGTTTCTTTTCGTAGGCGCCGCCAAGGATTTACTTTTTTCCTACGTCTTTTGTTGCGCGATTTTTGGAAAATAAATGTATATATATATATATATAATATAAAATTATGTACGTAAAACATATAAAACAAATATTATTGGCAATATATAATAAAAATGAGCAACAGTAGTAATAACAAACAAAAAGGAAAAGTTTTATTATACGGTTCGCGTCAAAATTAACTCTTTATTAAGTCTTGTATACAAATTCACAGTTTTCGCAATTGCAAATTAAATTAAAATTTAACAGTTTCTAAGAAATTTATGGCGATTTTACAGTTTTTTCTGATTTTGCAACAAATCAGAGAATGATTAGAATAATTTGTGATTTTATTTGAACTGCCAACATCTTAGAAATCAAATTGTTTAAATGTAACTTTTTGAGTATAAGCATAAGTGTGAACGTATTGGATTATTATTCAAACATATCGGAATATTGTTACGTATAAGAATATCGATTTTTATTCAAGTATTAATACGTATCGGAATATTGATACATATCGGAGTATTGATAGGTATCCAAATATTGATACGTATTCGAGTATTGATACGTATTGGAGTATAAATCGTATCGGTATATCTAAACGTATTGGAATATGGATACATATCCGAGTATTTATAAGTATCTAAATGTTGATACGTATTCGAGTATTGATACGTATTGAAGTATCAATCGTATCGGTGTATCCAAACGTATTGGAATATTGATACGTATCCAAATATTGATACGTTTTCGAGGATTGATACGTGTCGGAATATTGATACTTATCTTAGTATTGATACGTATTCCAGTATCGATACGTATCGGTGTATCCAAACGTATCGGAATATCGATACATATCGTAATATTGATAGGTATCCAAATATTGATACGGATTCCAGTATTGATACGTATTGGAGTATCAATACATATCAGTGTATCCAAAGGTATCAGAATATCAATACGTATTGGAATATTGTTATGTATGATACGTATCTTTACAGGGAACCACAAATTTATGTAGAAAAAAATTAATTTTTATTCTTGTACCATGTATCTCGTATGCTTAAAACTAAAGTTTGAATTGAAATCATAGCTTTAGTCTGGTAAATTTTTTATTAGTTATTGTCACTGTTATTACTCTTGTTATATTGTTTATTGGAATATCAACACTGTTACGTAAATTCAGTCGTAACTTAGTGCAGTCGGCAACTCAAAACACTTTGGTGCGAGGATCGCAAGTGATACTCTACATTGGTGTAGATATTTCGGTATCTAAAGTTTTAAAAAAAACATGCGCAGGTAACTACACTTAAAAAACATATGTAGGTGGTCAATACCCAATGGGTTTTTCATAATTCATATTCAAAATCAGCGGGGATAATTTAAGATATTTGAAAAGTGGAAACTCACGTGCTTTACACTAGCACATACGTTTGACCTTTTTTTTTGCATAAAATGGAAGTGGTCGCTGAAATACGTAACCACATATGTCTCACTGACAGATGTTTTGTATGTTAAAAAAAGTACGTTCCAAGACAAAACTTATACAGTACGAAAACATTTTGGCAATTTCCTTGAGAATAAAAGTAGCAATCAATGGACCATTTTGGACCCGATGTATTCTTGAATGGTAACTGCAGACCAACACTTGAAAGACTGTTCTTCGAAAGACGACCTCTAACTGTCCTCTAATCTAGTTAATCTAAGCTACAACTTTGGGGTACTGCCAACTTCTTAATGTTGTGAAACTAAATTTCTCTTTTGAGATTCTATAATGCAAAGTGCTTCTTGGTGACCACATAAAAAACAAAACGTCGGTCATCACGTAATTTTAAGACTTGGCCGACAGCCAGTTGCGGTTTTTGTAGTTTATCTAACCGTCCAAACTTCTTTTTAAATACGACTGCAATCCGTCTGGACATATCAAGCTATTTGCTCACGCAATATGCGATGACAAATCCTTTTGTGTTTGGAACAGATCTTGTTGCTCCTCGGTTGTAAACTTATTGAAATCCATTTCGTTGATTTCTGTTTTTGTTTTTTACTCTGGTTTGGAGCTGATCTTAAGTAATCGAGCGATTCATGTGGACTTTTGGCTTATCTCTGAGTGGTTTTTGGTGCAATATATGACGTCATTAATACGTTGCACAACATTATAAAGACCCTCCTATTGTTTCTGCAGCACCATGTCGCCTGGTTGAAACCCATTGTGCCTTGACGTCATATCTGGTCTTCATCCTGTCGCTGACAATTTGTGTTTTTACGGACCGCTTCATACATTTCGTCCAGCTTCTTTATCAACTTGCTGACGTTTTTTTCAACGTTTTCTTCTTTTGGTCTTTGTCTTAATTGGAGATCGTATGGCAATTGCATTTTGTGATCGAGCGTGACACAAGATTAGGAAGAAGTGCAAGGACTGATCCTAATCTCTTTGGTGTTTGGACACTACTTTGGCTAAACAGTTTTCCATTGTTCGATTCATCCGTTCAACCATGCCATCAAATTAAGGATGGAAACGCGTTGTTCTAGTTTTTCTAATTCCCAAGAGTCGGCAAACTTTTTGAAACAGCGCCGACTCAAAGTTGAGTCCTTGGTCCGAATGTAATTCTAATGGAACTTTAAACCGGCAGAAAAACTTTTTTATTAAGATGTCTGCGACCATGGCTGTTTTTTGATTGGGTATGTAAGTCTCCGTTTAGTTTCATGAATCCGATTCTTTTTTTCTGAAGAAGTTCCCACGTTATACTATTTTATTGGTGTTTTGTGCTGTTTTGCTAGATTCTTTCCTGATGCACATATTTTTTCTAAAGACATTCTCACGTTATACTATTTTATTGGTACTTTGTGCTGTTTTGCTGGATTATTTCCTGATGCACAGACAATACACTTGCGACACTATTCCATGGCGTTCTTTGTGCAGTTTATCCAGCAAAATTTTTCTCAAACTTTTTTAAAGTCTTCTTTACGTCAAAGTGTCGTCTTGATATACTATCGTGCAGATGCTGCAACACTTGTAACATTCGGTTTATTAGCACTCCTAACTGCAATCTGTTCAGTTCCCTCGACACTCTCTAGGGATCGCTTAAAAAGGCCGTCTTCTACTCTCAAAGAATCTCACTGCGCCCAGTATGCTTTAATGTTGCTACCTAAAGCACTCATTTTTTTCCAGGACGCTCGTCGCCCGTTTGCTTTCTAGTTTAGAAGTACTCTTATATCGAGATCATTTTCTTGTTTGCAACGCAACTGCTTAGGTTCTCACTCGTTATCAACCATAGCAGTTTTGCGGAGGCATTTGATCATCCCTTTAAGTCGCGAACTACGGTTGGACAAGGCATCATGGCACGGTGTTCTATGTTATACTCATACTTTTGCAATTTCTCGATCCATTTTGCCATTTGTCTTCTCCTGGATCACAAAACTGCAATAGATATTTTAAGGCGGCGTGGAAGTTTCTTATAGATTTGAGGACTGCTAACAGCTCTGTCCTAGTATATATATAATTTTTTATGGTCTAGACAAAACTAAAATACGCGATGACTTTTCTTGTCCATTTTGTATCTGGAAATAGACGGCACCTGTTACCAGATTACTTGCATCGGTATTCATATCAAATTTTTTATCTTTTCTTGGATAACTTGAAGTCGGCAAAGTGATTAAGTCCTGTTTAAGTTGATGGTAAGCGTTTTGCATTCTTTATTCTATCTAAATTCTGCACTTGGCAAATTCGGGTACAAATCGTCTATAACAGGTGCACGATCCAAAGAAACTTTGGACCAGACGTTTGTCGATTGGTCTTGGCCAGGCTTGCATTGCTTGAACTTTGACTCCATTTTTAGATAAAACGTAGTTTAGATATTGCACTCTCTTTTTAAATACATGGCACTTCTTTGGGTTCAGTTTTGGATTTGCTCTACGTAGTCGTTCGAACACTTCTTTTAGGTTCTTCAAATGTTCTTCAAACGATCTTTCACCCACAATCACGTCGTCTAGATAAACGAAATACGTCTTAAAAAACAGTCCTTACAAGGTGGTCTCTATCAAATGCTCGAGCTTGCAGGAGTGTTACAGAGACGGTTACGAGAAAATCAGACGGAAGAGACTGAAGAGACTTCAGTTGGACCGTCAAGAATAAATTGTTATGGTGGTCTTCTTGTAACAAAACAAAGCAACGGCCAGCACAGCTTCTTCGGAGAGGGATCGCCGGCTTTGTATTGTGAAATTATAACGTAAATCTAAAAAAAGGCGCCAAGACGATGAAAGTTAAGTAGATACCGTCTAACTCTACCCGTAGCTGGAAAAGAATAAATAACACCACAGAAGTAATAACACAGAATATATATATATATATATATATATATATGCATTTAGTACTCATACACCTCCTAATGCTATATGAATAGATCGATTTCGCCTCCGTTTTTACGTGTTTGCCTCCGTTTTCGGAGCCGAAGGCGTTTCTCTTATTTTTCAGCTGTATTATCTTTCTTGAGACACTCTCTATCGTTTGACGATTTTTTTGCCGGAGGTGAAAACGATCTAAATATCCATACAAAAATACAAAACAGTTCTACTACTTACTCACTAGGGGCGCTGCTGTTTTATATTCATGATGTATTTAGTTCCAAACCACCTCCTTATGCTACTAGTACGTATTTGCCTCATCATATTGGCAACGCCGCTAGAGGCAAAAACGATACAAAGATATATGTACATGACGTATATGGATATAATTACTTTTCAGGATTTAGTCGTACCTACATACCTCGTATTTTCTTCCAGTCAATTTTTGTTTAATTTGCTTGTATTACAGATTAGTAAGGTAAGTATGATATTGATATGAACTAATATAAAACAAGTCATTATACATATATACAGTATATCTCCAGATCAAATTTACAAGAAGATAAACCATTTAATTTTACGAAAAAGTTTACTGTGACACCTAGAGAAAAATAAAAAAGTTTAAATAAAAAGATGCCATTATACAAAAATATATAATATTAATTAATTGTTAGATCTGGGACACTGTTTTGGACTTTGAACGAAACGTTGGCAACTTCGGTTTCTACTTTAAAACGGTTTAAACCCAAAAAAACGTTTTCACTTTACTTCGGCCATGGAAGCCTTATGTTTAAACTCATTTTATTTTGTAGAAATGTTTTAATCATATTAATAAAAAAAATTAATTTTGTTTTTAGGTAGCTGTTTAGTTACAATTAAATAAATAACACGCAGTTATAAAGTTTATTTAACAAAGATTATAAAAGTAATAAAATGAAAACAATACAATACAAATAATAAAATAATGACATTATGTCAAAATGACTAGGTATTTTTATTTTTCTGCTGTTGTGTATATACATGATAAACAAAAGTCTTCACTTTCTGTTGGTTTATAAGCTCACACACCAAAGCATTTTTAGAGCTTACTTCTTTTTAGTATGCTGTTTAAAGTGACGATACCAATTTTTTCTGTTTTTTTGTTCTTTTAACTGTTCTGCTTCTTTTCTATTTTTGCAACATTTTTAGAACTTGATAAACTGCAACTTTTTTCTCCTGCGCAGTCTATTGTAGTCGAATGTTTGTTTTTATGTGCGGGTGCCGGTGGTGAGTTCGGTAGAATGCCCTCTTCATCAGAATTAATATTAATAACAGTTAATGCCTTGTTTTTGTATTCAATTTGGTCTCCTTTGTCAAATAATGTTGCAACCTTAACCGCTTAGTACGCTTTTTAACTTATTTCGTAAAATTCATGGTGAGTTTTTACTGTGTGGCCTATGAATTTGGCAAATTGGGCACTTTGATGTTTACCAGCTGCATCAGAGTTGCAAATAAACAAATATTTGTTTTTTGTCATTTCACTTCTTCATTCAAATAACAAGTCTTTAAATTCTTGTACATTTGGCGGAAACAAAGAGTTATAAGTCTAAAAAGGCATCTACTTATGAAGTCTGTAGTGGACGACTAAATCAAAATGCTGATAGCGTGATTTTAAATGTAAGCAGCAATGCGGTAGGGATTTACCACTCTGTCGTTTGCAAATTTGTAAGAAGTAAAAAAAGAATTTTTTTAATCTTTTTTCCAATATTTATACTTTGCTATAAATTTACATTTTTTAAAATATAACTTTAAAAAAGAAAATAAAAAATAACTACTGCACGACACAGATAATGCTAGCTATGTTTTAGCCAATTAATCAAGCTTTAATTAAAAAAAAATAAAAAAAAACGACACTAGACTGGTTTTAGCATTAGCTACAATAAGAGAAAAAATATTGGAAATTTTTACAAGAGAACAAAGCTATAAACTAAATGAGCGACGTGAGAGAACTACCTTAATTCTCTTTTTAAGTATGAGGAATGTGTTTTTAGTTTGGAGTAGTAATTTTACAAAAATGAACCTTATCCAAATAACAAGAAAAAATGCAAAATGCATTTTTCCGTTCTTTAGTAATAATGCTTAATTAGTTGGTCTATGCATTTAGAAAGGGTTATTTTGTCTGCAACATTGTTTGTTTTTAAAGAAAAAATTTTGAACAGTAGATTATTCACTAAAGTTGGTTTTAAGCGCAGCTTTTCTGGATGAAAGGTCGGATCTTCATCGGAGTTGTGGCTGCAGTGAAACGGATCTAACGATTCATAGCCGGTACAGCCTAGAAGGAATAAAAAAGAAAACAAATAGTCAAACACGTTATTATTAATTATTAAGTACGTAATCTCAGCTTTTTCAAATTTCTTGAGCATTTTGATTCGCTGATTACATTTATTGGCCAATTTTAGAAGTATTTTTGTACTTAAACAAAAATAGTACGATATAAAATCTTAAGCTTTCGCAATTGTTATGATTATGATTATAAGCGACTTTCGGCTTAGACCAAGTCGTAGTTAAACACCCAGACTTAGGCTTGGTCCTAGTCTCTTTTTGACAGTCAAAACGAGAAGTAGAACTTGGCCTTTGCAGTATTGTCGTTCGTGAACCCAAACAAACTGACGTTTCGCAAGACATTGCAGCTTGCATCTTCAGAGTAGTAAACGACACTGAAAGAAAAAGTATAAATGACGATATTTATACCAATAGCGATTAGCGTGATTAAGGGACCTTATCTTTCCGTTACCGCTTGACTGACATCGTTATTACTTGGAGTAAGTGTTTGTGTCCTTTCCAAGAACGTTGATCTTTGTTTTAGAGGATATAATACTGGTAGTCAAGATTTGCTGAGTCTTAAACCGTCTTCTCGATTCATATTACATGGATCTTTTTCTATTTCCACGGCTTCGCGGATTAGTCTGGAAAAGTAGAAAGGAGTTCTAGCAAACACTTTAGTTTGGTCGAAGTTCGGCGTGTGTCCTTGGTTCTTCACGTGCTCTGCAACTGCTTATTTAGTAACTCTGCGGTGTTTGCAGTCAGCCATATGTTCTTTTACTGTAACTTCAATAGAGCGTCCCGTCTGTCTTATATACCTTGATCCACAGGAACAAGAATTTTTTTTAAACTCCAGCATGTTTTAGAGCCCCTTGTTTGTCTTTAGCAAATGTAAACCAGGTGTTTAAGGTATCCTTGGTCGTAAAAACAATTCTAATAATATATTTCTTTAGCACCCTGTTTATTTTGTCTGTCGAACCCATACAGTAAGGTAAATCAGCGGTGCTAGTAGGAGGTGATAAGTCTTTTTTGACTTTTAGGTTTATTGCTCTTCTCCATGCGTTTTGGATCTCTTTGAACCCGTATTTATTTTGTTGTAGGGATTCCAACAGTGTTTCCTTTTCTTTTTGTAGATTTTCATTATTTGACACACGTATACTTTTGGCTAAAGTATGCAAAACAGAGTCTCGTATGTTCTAACTCCATAGTAAATTTAATGCTGTTATGTGCAGAGTTTAGATGTTGAAATAACTGATTTAATTTATCTTTGCCATGAAGCCATACAACAAACGTATCATCAACATATCTAAACTAAGTTTTTGGTTTTAACTTAACATTTTTCATAATTTCAGTTACAAAATATTCCATGTAAATTGGCTATAACTGGAGAGAGCGGTGAACGCAAGGCCGCTCCTTCTACTTGTTTAAACAAATTGTCTTTATAACTGCAATAAGTGTAAAGTGAAAGAACATATGGCTGACTGCAAACACCGCAGATTTACTAAATCAGCAGTGGCAGAACACGTGTCAAACTAAGGACACACGCTGAACTTTGATTAAACTAAAGTGTTAGCTAGAACTCCTTTCTACTTTCCCAGACTAATCCGCGAAGCTGTGGAAACAGAAAAACATCCATGTAATATGAACCGAGAAGACGGTTTGAGACTCAACAAATCTTGGCTACATTTTTTCTTTCAGTGACATTTACCACTCTGAAGATGCAAGCTATTGCACTCAAACAAAATGACGTTTTGCAAGTCATTGCGACTTGCGAAACGTCATTTTGTTTGGGTTCACGAACGACAATACGGTACAGGCCAAGTTCTAATTCTTGTTTTGGCTCTCAAGAAGAGACTAAGACCAAGCCTAAGTCTGGGTGTATAACTACTACGCGGTCTAAGACGATAGTCTCTTATAATCAGTATTATATATTATAATAATATAACATAAAAAATGAATTTGGCGATAAAACATTTAAACGTTGTCAAGAATTTTGTACACCACAGTAATTGAAAAGACGTACCTAAGCAGTTATTAGAATATTTTGAGTTCTCAGCAATACGCCAAAACATCTATTTTGTAATAAAAGAAACTTTTACTTACTGTATTTATTGCAGCAGTCTGGTTTAACTGCACACTACTCAAAAACAATGTTAATACACTGTCTGCACACAATAACTAAAAATTAAGTTGTACCACTGTAAAAACTAAATCACAAGTACAAAATATGATGCTGTATTATCGCAGCGTCCATAAGCTGTTTTATCAAATGCGTTGAAAATATTTTTAAATTTTGGCAGCGCCGCTGGAGGTGAACTCGACCGTAGCATTTTACAATTATATATATAAGGAGGCGAAAGCGTCGTAATCCCATATGGAGATAGGGTAGTACTAAATACAGATTTGTATTTTGTATGAAAAAAACATGTGATATCATTACCCCTCTACCTTTGCTTGTAAAATGGTGTAACACCTGACCCCTTAAATACGGAAAAAACTTGTGTAAGATAATTTGTTCTACCGGATGGATGGGCGTCCTAAAGATATGCGGAGACGAAGAGGATACAAATGCATATATATATATATATATATATATATATCTATTTTATCACAGAAGATAAAGAAAGTATATAAAGGTAAGTTTTCGCTAATATTTATACGTGAGTCGAATGAATCATAAGTTGCGTCGAATAGTACCGTACAACAAGCTGACCCTGTCGGTTTAAACTTTTACATAAACATAATCGTCTGAAATTATATTTGCAAATCTTAAAAATTGTAGACAGACAAACAATTTAAGCTTTTGAGAGTAATAGTAGTAATAGAGTAATATTAAACACAATCTAAACGAGCATATAAATGTTAACACAAGTAAAAGGTCTCCTTAGCATCCCATCACTTAAGAACGCAAATGCGCAGCGTTTCCCTTTGACTTAACAGCATAAATTTCCCCAGTGCTTGACGTACTTAATCTTCACAAGAGGGATAATGGAAGTTTTCCAACGAGGCCACCTACTAGTTATCTTCGGTGATAACGCTGAACATTTGGTGGGTACCAATATCCGCCCGTTTCAACCTTACAAATGCAATTGTATATTAAGATATTAGCGTGAAACAATCTAACGGTGAAGGTTAACCCAGGCGTAAAAGTACAGAACTCGTAGATGGTCCTGCAAAAAGTGAAGCAAAAGTGCTGTCTAAAATTTGACAGTCTCGGCGAAAGAGTAGGGGAATTCTCCTGACAAATTTTCATACTCGCGAATTAAACTACTAATTTTTAACATAACAAATTCCCCCCCAGCAACATAAAAACCTGGGAAGTAGACACTAGCTGAAGTCAACAATAGAAATTTAGGCATACGCCAAGGACAGAACTCTAAAAACCAAAACCAACCCAAATACAATAACACCCAACCCAAGAAGAAACTTAGATCAAAGAGGTTTTCCCAATTTGCTAAGCATCGCCAATCAAATGTGTCCAAAAGTCGCATGAAGCAGAATTGTACTCCCAAGAACCAAAAACTCCAACCAACAGAAAAGAAGTATCAGAACAGGTACTCGTTGAAAGTCGACATCAGTCGTTACGCTATAAACCAATAGAACAATGCAGTCCCATAAGCCTCACTGACAAACAACACTAAGCAAACCAAGTGAAAAAGAAGTAAGGAAAAGAAAAAAGTTTAGACCACGGTCAAAGACCACACCCTAAAATCTCTTAAAACCCTAACCCACGAATACAAATCCAACCCTAACTATAAGTCCCCAAAGCTACCTAAACTAAAGAAATAAAAGAAAAACCAAGTTTCTAGCAGATTTTGAAGTGTGATACGCGGATTTGGAAGAAAAGTCAAAAAGAAAAATTAATACAGTTGTGTCCAAAAAGTCGTTAACAGACGATATGAGATTCTTCCACCATAAAACCAAACAGATCCTAAAGATCTAAGCAAAGAAAACCAACGAAGACATCTCAAGCAAAAAAACATTCTGATTAAAAGTCGACATAAACACAACACGACGACGACACGACACAACAACAAAGTCACCAAAAAGCTAAACACTAAATGAGTGTCAATCCAAGACACGTAACCCAAAACAAAACCAAAAGAAAGAAAGAAAAAGAAGTAAGATCCAATAAAGAACAGAAAGCTTCACTTGCCAATTGAGCATCGTGAGTTAGTGCTCGATGTGTTGGAATGTCACGTTGGAACGTAAATGCCGAAGAACGGATTAGAATATTCCAAGAGTAAAAGAAACCCAAAGAAGAGAAATATCCTAACGGTGACTGACAACATCAAAAATGCCGACTAAGCAAAAGTACAGAGTACCAAAAGCGACGTTACAGTCTATTCTAAGTTCCAAACCAAAAACAACAAAACAACTCACTAAACCTAATAAAGCGAGAAAAGTAACTGAGAAAGAGAGCAAAAGAAAAGAAAAATAGTTGCGTGAATACTAAAGAAAAAAAGTTACTAAAAAGAAAAAAGAAAGAAAGTATTAGATAAAGGGAAAAAAGCAAAAGAGGTAATTGTTCTAAAAGCAAACCTTCAAAAGCAATAGGAAATAAAAGAAAAGAAAAAAATCAAAAGTAAGAAAGACAAGAAAGGAAGAAAAGAGACAGACGGAGAAAGATAAGATAAGATGTAAGTGTCTGATTCGTTCTTCTCTCCGTAGAAGAAACCAAAGGGAGTGACCAGTCCTTCAATGCCCAACTAACCGCCCATAAGGGTAAACCTTCAGGAGGAAGTACAAGAAAGAAAGAGATGTGGCATGCAAGTGATCAACTAATCAAGAAGAAGAAAAACATGAGAAGTAAAAAAAACAAGAAAGGAAGAAAAGAGACAGACGGAGAAAGATAAGACAAGATGTAAGTGTCTGATTCGTTCTTCTCTCCGTCGCAGAAACGAAGAGAAGTGACCAACCCTTCAATGCCCATAAAATAAAGAAAAAGAGAGAAAAGGAAAGATATCAGTTAGTCATAAAACGCAAGCATACTTGCTGCCCCAAATTGGAAAGTATACTTCAAAACTTTAATGCCGACGAGCGGAATAGAAAACTCAAGAAAAGAAAAACCAAATCCAGAAGAGAGAATTCTATAGATGACGTACCAATCCAAAAAGGTCGACTAAGCGGATATAAATATATACATACGGAAAGGTAGTCAGTTCTGAAGTAAGATAGTAAAGAAAGAAACCAAAAAAAATGTGCTAGAAACTTAATTAAAGAAAAGAATATCGGTGACAGCAATAGGAGAGGATCAATTGGGTAGCATCCAAGCTACAACTAACAAGATACCGACGACGTATCCAAAGACTCGAACTACCAAACCAAAAGAAAAGAATAAAAACAATAGCAAAAGTCGAAAGTCGAAAGCCCAAAGAGTGAACTAGCACTTACGACGCTTGCGACGCCAATGAAAAAGAAGAAAACTGTTAGAAGAAGGAGACAGCAAAGAATAAGCAGAAGTCATTGACGAAATGGATGTAAGAGTAGTGGCAAGGCCGAGGGGCATAACGATGAACTGCCACAAACTAGTTCCAATCCTAAACACTGTCTGTATACGGTCCTTGGGTTTCAGTTGTACTGGCCAGTAACCACTCTTCAAATCCAACCTATAAAATCACTGGGATCCTGACAAAGTGTTTAAAGTATCGTCAATTTTTGATAAAGGGTAGGTATCCTTTTTGATCAAGTTGTTTAGCTGCCTGTAGTCTACGTAAAATCTCGTTGATGCATTTTGTTTCTTAACTAGTACTGCTGGAGACGCTAATAAACTATTTGGAAATCCAGTTACACCTTCTCTTTCCACATCCGTAATTATTTGTTTAGCTTCTCCTCTATTTTTTAATGGAAGTCAGCGTAGATGTTGTCGTAGTAATTTTGTGCTTTACCACGTCAGTTCTTTTTTGGAAATACTCTCGAGCGCAAACACATCCTCATATTGCTGGATTAACGCTCTAACTTTAACTAGCTGGTTTCGGCTGACGTTTTAGCAAGAATGTCCAACAGATGTTGTGGGGACTTTTTTTGCAACGTAGCTTTATTAAAACTTACACATCTCACAATTCGAGATACTGGCGTGCATTTGCCTAATACAATCTTTTTTTTTCAATTTTACTGGATTTCAGTTGACATTTAAGATTGAAGAACCAAGTCGGTATTGGTTTAATAGCGTAAATGCTGTGCAATTTCTCCATAGGCGATGCTATTTGAATGGTGATCTCTGGTGCAAGAGTAAATGAGATTAACTTTTGTTTTTTGAATCAACTCGTCCCAGGTGTTCAAGTGCATTTCTTGTCTTTTTCTTAGGTTTAGTACAGTGTCATCGTACGTGGTCAATTTCATTGCAATTTAAAGTTGGCACTCTTCTTTCCTGAGGTATTCGTTGCGCTATTTCTTCGTTTTTAACCTTGTACTTTTAAAGACTTTCCGCAGCTTCGTACACCTGTTGAAGATGAGCAACTTCATATTTTATTTCTCAATACGAAATAAAAAGTTCTTAATTTCTTTGGCAGTGGTCAGGAACAGTCTGCAAAAATCCAAACGCTTCTCCACGTAAAGCCACTATTAAAGACTTCAAACTGTTTGCAGTAAGGTGACCATAAAACTTTACCATCAAAATTTGGAGATAGAATCTTAAACTTGTGCGTGGCTATTTCTTGATGCTCAATTAAACCTTTGCTCGTGACACTTTCTGTACTATGGCACTTAATTTAATCTATTTTCTTTTCAAACAATTTCATTCTGTTTTCTAATTTGTCTTCTATTGCTTCTATTTTGTCATTCATAGACTGTTTTCCGTTTATTAAAACTTTGCATATTTCCTCTGTTAAATTTAACATATCTGCATGAGTTTCCTCTTGAACAATTTTAATTTGGTTTCCTACACTAATTTGTAATTGTTCTTTAACAGTCTTTATTTGATTTTTAATGGTCTTTTGTATTTTTTTGTTTCTTCATTTTCTAAGAATGCTTGTCTACCATTTTCTGAAATTTTTTTTATTTATTGATTCGGGCATTTCAAATATTTTTGCATCCATTTTCGATTGATAACAAATTACCAATATAAGTTAATTACACGAATAAAAAGTTTAATAAGATTTGCTTTTAAAGTGCAATTTTTGTATCACACTAAATTTTAATAACGAACGATCCTTTATTATTAAATGCACTGATGGTTTAGTGAACTGCAACTCACAACGTTTCTATTACGGTAGCAATATTAAATTACTTATAGATACACATTAAAACCGTCGACCCTATACCTGACACCACTGTAACGAATTTTAAAACAAATTTATTTAAAAACTAAATATTTATTATTTATTAAATATTATATTATTAAATTTTTTAAATATTATTAATATTAAATATTTATTTTTTACTAATGCACTTTTAGTTATCTAGCACACGCGTTAAACGGCCAAAGACTTCTTAACACTTTCTCAATTCAAAAACTGAACCCGATCTTCCTTCGACTACTTTTTATATTGTTTCGTTATTGGAGAATATTCTATTTCTTTCTATCAGCGTTTCACAGTTTCCAAATACTTCGAGAACGCTTCAATCTTCGTATCCAAGTATCGATACGTATTGGTACGTATTGGTATATCCAAATGTATTGGAATATCAATACGTATAAGAATATTGATATGTATTTAAGTATCGATACGTGTCGGAATATCGATACGTATCAAAATATCAATAAGTTTTGGAATATCTCTACGTATTCGAGTACGATACGATTTCGAGTATGGATACGTATCGGTGTATCCATAGGTACTGGATATTGATACGTATCGGAATATTATTACATATCGGAATATTGATGTGTCAGAATGTTAATACATATCGGAATATCGATACTTAATTGAGATCATAGTTGCGTTGCTGAAGTGTTACTTATATGTTTTGTTCTCAAACATAAAATTAATAATTTTTACGAACTAAATATTTCAATGTTTATTACTTCAAAATTATTATCAAAGAAATTTTGTCTTAAAAACGCTAATAAGAAAACAGACAATTTGTTACTACTTGTTTAACGCAAGATATATTTTCTGACAATACTAAAATGCAACTGAAATATATCAAATGTAAATACGTTACCACCGGTAGTTTCTCAAATGCTTTTTCCTTTTAACTCGGTGTAACTCTGTAGAATAACAATAATATTCATGGTGGCACCGCACGATTTATATACACATACTTATTGCATTCATATTTTACTGTAAACACGTACGTTTAAAAATAACGCCACGACAAGAACTCGTGAAAAAGTGAGTGCTTTAATACCGAATTTGTAAACTGTTTTGTATTTCTTTATAAAATTTTCTCAACAATAAAGATTATTAAACACAAAATGTAATAAACATTTCTAAAAAACACATTCTTTCTTTCTTCTTTATATTAATTTGCAGTTTGTGTTCTAATATATTTCAATCAAGCAAAACATATTAAATTTTTTCGGTTAGTCCAAATCCGACACTCTGACACTTTTGATTACAGAATAACAAAACTATAAAGATAGTGGGAGTGGCTTAATTGCCTATTTGACCTTGGGATTTCAAGTTTACAAGCAAACATGGCGCACCTTGGATCTATAGATTTTTTCAACTAAGTACATTAATATCTCAGCGATAAACTTTCTTTTCGGACTGGGTTTTTACATTTACTACATGTGGATGGTGACATTTTTTCCCACACATTTAAATAACCTTACCCAGCGTTTTACAAGCATATTCTTTACAGTCTTGTAATAATGCATTGTTTCTTATGTAAAAGCATAATTTTTATGTTGTTTTTGATGTTCATTTGTTCGCGTTTTATTTTTTGTCTTTTATTTAATGTCTTTGCTTAGTTGGTTTAAATCTATGGCATGTGCTTTTTGACTTGGAAAAATGTTAAAGTATAGATTCATTATTATTTTGACGTCAAAAAGTATTTGTGGTCAAATGTTAATTAGATGTAGCTTACTCTTGCACCACGAGGCACAGGTAATAAACGCGCTAAAAATTGTTACGTGTTTTTTTTTCGTAACTAAAAAAAAACGACGACTAATTCAGTTGTTCCGGCGATAGAGTCGTAACCTTTGTGGTGTTAGATTATAACATAATTTAAAAAAGCGCCAAAACGATGAAAGACTAGAGTAGGAGACAACGTTTTAATCTACTCGCAGCTGAAAGTGTAATACTAACAATATTAGGTTTCCTTAAGTAAGGAACTAGCTATCTCCGTACAAGTATTACTCTTCGAAACTGTAGGTGGTGTTAACTCTAGTGACATGACGTCATCATCGAAATTTTCCAATTACAACACTCCACAGATAATGAACACGGGTGGAGGTGTGGAAACCCGCTACAAACAATTACGAAAAAATCAAATCAAATCACAATACAAAAAATAAGTGTTTACCCCACATAAGGACTTTTACTAGATTGCAACAATATTATAATTTATATTCACATAAGTGTTCCTAAAAGACTTAACGATGATAGCCTTGTTGGGCGTACACAACGCTAGATGGGGTCTGTGTTCTTCAAACTTTACCAAAAGGATAAAATCGTGTTCTAAAATTTGACATTCTATCCTTACTGAACAACAAAAGGTAGGCTTATGAAAGATAAATTTTATACTAAAGCATTGTTCACATAATAAATTTGTCCCCAGCAACATAAAAATATGGGAAGTAGACGCTAGCTAAAATCAAGAATACAAATTGAGGCATACGCCAAAAAGAGAACCATAACATTCAAAACCGACTCAAACACAACAACACCTTACCCAAGGAGAAACGTAAATAAAAGAAGTTTTTGTAGTTCGTTACGTATCACCAATCAAATGTGTTCAAAAGTCGCATGAAGCGGACCTAAAAAACTAAAAACTCCAACCAACTGAAATGAAGTATCAGAAAAAGTCCTCTTTAAAAGTTGACATCAGTCGTCACATAAATCCTTAGTCTACAGATACAAATTCCATCCTAAATATAAGTTCCCAAAACTAACTAAACTTAAGAAGTTCAAAGAAAAACTAAGTATCTAGCAGATTTTGAATTGTGCTATGCATATTAGAAAGAAAAAATAAAAAAAGAAAACTAATGCAGTTGTGCCAAAAAGTCGTTAACAGACGATATAAGATTTTTTCACCAAAGAAACCAAACAGACCCTAAAGACCTAATCAAAAAGTTGACTCAAGTTGGTCTACCTAAAATGCAGAAAAAAATTAGCAATCCAATAGTTACAACTTTAAAGTCACCAAAAAAAACTAAACACTATCGTGTACCAATCGAAAACAGCAACACGCAAATCAAAACCAAAAGAAAGACCGAAAAAGAAGTAGGGGTAAATAAGAAACTTCATTTGCTAATCAAACATCGTTAGTCAGTGCTTGTCATGAAATGTCAACTAGAACTTAAAAGCCAAAGAATGGATTAGAATCTTCTAAGAGTAAAACAAACCTATAAAAGAGAAATACCTTAACAGTGGCTGACAACATCAAAAATCCTAACTAAGCTGAAGTAGAGATTACAAGAAGCGACGTTGCAGTCTATTCCCAGCTTCAAACCAAGTACAACAAAACAAAAATTTACTGAACCTCATACAGCAAGAAAAGTGACTGAGAAAGAAAAGAAACATAGTTGAGTAGACATTAAAGAAAGAGGTTATTAAAGAGAAAAAAGAAAAAAAATGTTCAAGCAACTAACTAAGACAGGAAAAAAAAGCAAAAGAAACAATTGCCCTAAAAACAAAGTTTCAGAAGCAAATGAGAAAAGAAAGAAAGAAAAAGTAAGAAAAACCAGAAAGGAAAAAAAGACAGACGGAGAAAGATAAGACTACATATTTCTTTTTTCTCTCCGTAAAAGAAACGAAAGTGAGTGAGTTAATGCCTATCCAACCTCTCAAAAGGTTAAACCTTCAGGAAAAAAAAGAAGAAAGAAAGAGATGTCGCACGCAGATGAGTAACTAATGAAGAAGAAGTAGAAGAAAAACATGAAATGTGAAAAAGACAGAAAGGAAGAAAAGAGACAAGCGGAAAAGGATACGACTCGATGTAGATCTCTGATTTGTTGTTCGCTCTGTTGAAGAAACGAAAGGAGTTACTAACCTTTCAATGCCCAACCAACTGCTCAAATAATAAAAAAAGAAATAAAAAGAGAAAAAGAAGAGATATCACAGTTAGCCATAGAACAAAAGTGTACCAATTGTTGTCTCAAATTGGTAAATATACTTTAAGATTTTAATGCCGACAAGCGCAATAGGCAACTCAAGAAAAGAAAAACTAAATCCAAAAGCAGAAGAGAGAATCCTATAAATGACGTACCAATCCAAAAAGACAGATTAAAGGGATATAAATATATGACAGAAAGGTAGTCTGTCCTAAAGTAAGATGGAGAAGAAAAAAACCAGAAAAAAATGATCAAAAACTTAACCAAAAAGAAAAGAATATTGGTGACAGCAAAATGGAAGAAAGCAGTTAGACTGCAACCAACAAGATACCAAAAACGTATTTAAAGACAGGAACCGCCAAAACCAAAAGACAAGAACCAAAAGAATAGCAAATGTCAAAAGTTGAAAACCCAAAAAGTGAGCTAGCACTTACGACGTTTACGACGCCTATGAAAAAGAACCGAACGGTTAGAAGAAGAAGACAACAAAGAACAGTTAAAAGCAACTGAATAAATAGATGCAAAAACAATAGCAGCGGCATTTACATTCGGAGAAAATGTAAAATCTTTATGTAGACGTGTAGAACGTTTAATAGTAATGCGAATGTTAAGATGGCTTAGTTGTGAGTTCGAACACGAAGCACAGTAGCGTATGAACTCAGCAATTTTAGGTCTCATATGAGGTCATTAAAAGTGACACCGAAAAGTTTCTAACGCACTTCTAACATTACGGTGATCACAGCCAGATAAAATGTGGTGATCCTAGATTAGTTTGTTTGCGTTGGTTCGACAGAATAAATAATTTCTAAACGCAACGATCAGCAGAAGTAACATGTACACGTTTATACGAAAAACCTTTCACAACATACCAAGTAGAGTACCGACGAGGAGAAGCACTAATTTTAGAGGCCTAAGTACCAAGGATCGGTAATAAGCCTAAGAAATTAGAAGGAAGAAAAAGTAAAGAACAAACAGTACGTAAAAGCTTATCACTTTGAGAACCACAACGAACACAAGTATTCGAAGTAGAAGTAGATATAAAAAAAAGTATAGAAGCATGAAGAGAGCAAGTAGCAGAAATAGCAGAAGAGACTGAAGTAGAAATCTTACTAGCAAAGGCTACAGAGCTCATGAACTTTGTCACTAATCTCTGCTGTAATAAAATAAAGTAAGCCAACTACGAAGCCAGGTCCTGCAACAACCTGAACATAGCTAAGTAAACTTTGCGTAAACCGAACTTAGTAAAGACAATCTATAAGTAAAAAAGTCGATAAAATAGAACAAAGTATAATTGCACACACAAACTCTAGCCCCACGTCGGGCGCCAAATTTTTTATGTGATTTTTCTCATAGCTAAGAGATAGCGACGACTAACGTAATTGTTCCGGCAATAGAGTCGTAAGCTTCGTGGTGTTCGATTATAAAATAATTTGAAAAGGTGTCAAAACGATGAAAGACTAGGGTGAGACACTGTTTAAATCTAGCCGCAGCTGAAACAGAACAAATGACAAGACAGAAGTGGTAACTCAAAGCATATTTATTTATCACAGACAGTAGTTCACGTTAGAAGAAAAAGGTACATAAGTATATTGATATAAATTTTATGCTAGCACGTAAGTCGATATCTCAAACAAAATATAAACTACACCCTCGGCTGGACAATACGTCGCACAGCAAAGTAAGCTAATCGGTCTAACTTTTAGATTCAGAAAATGAACGACTTAATATTTGAGAATTAAAATACAAAAGTACGAAAATCGAAAATTTAGAGAATCAAAGCGCATCGTATAATAATATTTGACACAACTAAACGATTTTATAATTATTTGTGTTCACAACCTAACATGTACGTACGATCATTCTTACAATCGATTGACCACCAAAATACTAAGAAATCAAATAGAACATGTAATACTTACAATTAGGTTTCCTCAAGTAGGGAACTAATAAGTTTCGTACCAGTATTACCCCTTAAAAGCGTACCAGTATTATCCCTTAAAAGCGTGTTAACTCCAGTGACGTAACGTCATCATGGAAATTTTCCAATTACAACATGTGCTTATCAACTCCACAGATAAACAACACGGGTGGAGGTATGGAAACGCGCTACAAACAATTACGAAAGGATCAAACTAAACCACAATACAAGAAATAACTGCTTACTTCAAATAAAAACTTTCACTAGATCGCAACAATATTATAATTTATATTCACATAAGTGTGCGTATGACGAAAGCGTTGTTACGTGCATAAATTTAAATAATGCACTACCCTGTATATTGGTTTAATTAAAAATTTCTTTTCTATTTCTCGACGCCATCTATCGGACTCGTTGGTCCTTTCGTATTGAGAATACGGTGATATACTGTCATTTTTTACTTTAACATCGTTCACGATATAACATATGCCTGCGTGAATTAAAAATCGTTCTTAAAACATCCACGTGTTGTGACACGAACAGTAATAAAAGTATTCCTAATTAACTAATTTAATCCACGCAGGCGCCATGTGCTACCTCCTAAATATGGGTGTTCTTGTCTGAGTTTAAAATCTACAAGGGAAAATTATAATCGGAAGCTGTAGACCTAAGAACGTTGGGATACAAGGGCAGAATTTCTATGTGGAGGCAATTATTACCGTTAATTATTTCTTCTTCTTGTTCGGAAGAGCCTAAGTACCGGACGCGATTGAATTTCTCTTCGGAGGCAATAAATTAATACCATCGTAGACGAAAAGACATTGTACCAGCATACGATAAGTTTCGGTTCGCTTTTACTTGTTCTAGTTTGTGAGTCGCCAGGTAGACACGATTATTTTCAGGAAGTTTAATAACAGGAAGCCAGTAGGAAAACGTTTTCTGAAGGTACACCTGACTCTTGGAAAGTCAATTATTGATTTTAATTATTCGTTGTCGCTACGGTGCTACTCATGAATAACCATATTTACTAATCGTGTCGAAACGTTTGAATTGATTTGTTTCTTATTATTATTACTCAATTAGTTTAAGTAAATTACTATCGCATGCTGATTACGTCAACTGTCAATTATTACTATTATTAATATAATTTACTTACGAAGATTTTTTCTATGTTCTGATGGTTACACTTTTGCTTTAAGTGTAGTGTAAGTTGCCGATACTTATGTTATTTTACTAACTACATATATTTGTACTCGGACTAAAATTATTCATTGTGATGCTATCCACTTATCTTGTCATTGTTATTGATTGAAACTTTAATCTATTTATCCTACTAGAGTAATTAAAGTGTAATTGTTGTTAACGATTTGGTTTCTTTCTGCGTTTCCTCCAACTTTACGAACCTAAAACTTCGTTACAAGCTTGGACCGTCTGTCTTGATCGAGGCAGAAGTGTTAATTATAATAGATCTGGCGCCCTTAATAATTATTCACTTGAACCTCCCCTACCTCCGACTATGTGAGTTGGCCGTGCATGGTTCGTAAGACTTATAGGCTTGTAGCAGCGTTGTTAGGCGTATACAACGCTACATGATGTCTGCGTTATTCAAACATCACCGGAAGAATAAAATCGTGTTTTAAAATTTGGCATCCTATCCGTACTCCACAATGAAAAGTGAATGCATTATAAGAAAAAAAAAAGACTTTTGTACTATGTATTAGTATAATGTTTTTGTTTACGCAGAAAAGATTTACACGAAAAAGTCATAAAGCACAGCAACAAAGTCAATTCAAATGCACATTAACTTAAGCACAACTGCAGCAATAGAATTAATTTTTTTCAACTGAAATCTTACAACTTAAGAATTAAATTCGTTAACGGCACTTTCGAAACTTCCCTCTTAAAGCTAAACTGCTAATAAACAAGAAATATCAAATCTTTTCAAGATGGAAGTATTGCAGTGGGAATAACCGGAGAAGAGAGAAAAATCTCAAAATACAAGAAAACACATTAATAATAAAAGAAATATATGAGGCAGTTAAAATTTATTGCTGCATTTCTGTGTCGAGTTTGAGTTCTGGTTACAGCCGCGCACGAAAGCTCATAAAATGATTATAGTTTCTAATAATGACGTAGATAATTGACCGATCGCTTTCTTCATAATTTTTCTAAATTTGTTGGTATTAATATGCCGGCGTCGCACCTAAAAAGGCACAACCAATATTTAGGTTTTGCTGACAAATTTAATTCGGGGGTAATGATTTATGGCGTGTACGTGGGCCGAGTGGCATACAATAAAGCTCTATTTTAGAAATTTTCGTTGTTACTGTTGGTATATGCTGTTATCAAGTTGCCAAACTTATCAGTTAAAAAGTTATAATGTTAGAGCAGGTGACTTTATAAAAGAATTAATGACGTTTCATAAAACTTTGTCTTTTTATTCATTCTTTCTTATCGCAAACAAGTTTCACACACTAAACTTTTTAAAACATTTTTAACATCCTTTTAAGTTACAAATATAAGCCAAAAACTCTCCGAGAAAGTTTTTCTGTGTTTGTTTAGTAAGCTTTAAGTAGATATGTTTGCAAGTCAGAAGGGTTGAACAACTACTGTATATATAAAAGTTTTTTTTCTAGGTTATTTCTGTGCCTTACATTTTAACGTAACATATAATACGACACTCTTTGTTTAACTTCTCTTTGTATTCATTTTTTAAAGTAGGCAGTGTTTTTACACTAACAGATTCGTGTTTTGTAGTTGGCGCTTTTTTAATGCTAATTTTGTTTAAAATTCATTAGTGACGATTGAGTTGAGTTTCTGCGGTGTTAGATTGGTGGGTACAGTTCTAGTTGCATAGAAAGCAACGGAAGAGTCATAGTTACAACCGGACCGGCCAGTATGTGGCGCCCAAAATGCCGCCGCAAATACTAAAGCTAATCCTAGTTACTGGTTCTCGTACCATGGATTCCCGTTCCACGGTAAGCGCAGTATCCTGTAACTCTCCTACCGAATATTTTACGACCCAGTCCCTCAATACGAAATCGGCAGTTCAGTGCTTTAACTTTTTTCTGAACGTTCTTTATTGGCCAGTTCAGCACCTCGATACCAGGTTCCGATCGCCCAGTTATAAGGAGTAGCAGTGCGTATCAAGGCGTGGATAAACATCCCCTCCTCATCCTCTTATAAAAGATTAATGCCGTACAACGGAATAATTTCCAAGCCATCTAGAGGCTGACACCAGTAGATAGAGTACCGGATAGCGGAGGTCTCCGGAGTGGTTTTCTATCTCTTTCGGAGAAGTTGCCAACAGTTAAAATTTTGCTTTACCGGTTTTTTTCCAAAGCATGTCTTTCTATACTGGTGCTAGGTTCATGCCATTATCTCTATTAAAGTTATCATACTGTCAATACTGTCAATGTACCCAGAGTCTATAAAATGCTCTATAACAACCGATCTGGTGTTATGTCTTCCAGTGTCTGTCTTGTGTTTACCTATTTTAGGTACCAATGCTGCTTCTCATATATGCTAACCCGCACGTCTTCTTCAATTTTGAAAAACTGGTAACTTGTTTGATGCATTGAAGACCGCTTATTGTTAGTTTTAGTTATCTTGGATATTTTGTCCGTGCAGCAAAGAAAGGTTCTGTTACTGTTTTTATTGTATTGTAACAAATTTTATTATTAAAACTAATTTATTTAAACTACTAAAACTATTTTTACTTATACTAAAAATATGTACACTTTTAAATTAACCGAAATAATTAAATCTAATGATATTTAATAAAAACACTTACACTAATTTTTATCACTTACACGAAGATAAGATAAAGACCGCGGATAGCTTCACACACTTGTTTACACTTAAGTCACGTACAAGATTATTTTCCGTATATTTATCTACACACACGCGCTAACGACTTATTTATTTAGACTTGAATAATCTTCTTAACACTGCTGTCTTCGCATTACGGCAATAACTGACCTACGATTTGATTGTTCCGTATATATACACATTTTGGAAATACTTCTCGAGTGTTCCATATCCTTCGGTATACGTTCTAGAAGATGGATAACAACTTCGAAAAGGCTTTTGAATTTGAGAACGTTTCACTGCCCCTTCCTTAGGACTGTTCTGTCCCAGAACAGAAGACTGGATGCGACACCGGTAGAAAAGATCGTGGCGATAGCGGCAGCTTCCTCTATTTCGGCAACTTCCTTGACCATAAAAGTAACAGTCAATGGACTTTACCTGACCTAATATTCTTCTTGGTTGGTAACTACAGACCAACACTTGAACGCCTGTTCCTAGGAAGACCTCCAACATGTTTTAAACTGTACTCCAATTCAATTGATCTAAGCCACAACCAAGCTTGGGTACTAGAAATTTCTTAACAAGGTGGAACTCCATTTCTCTCTTGAGATTCCATAATGTTCGCCACAGATTTTTGTATATCGGCTTAGTACGTCAGTATTTCTTGGTGATCAAATAGAAAATGAAGCGTCTGTCACCACGTAGGCCTAAAACTTTTCCGACTGCCGGTTGCTGTCTTCGTATTCATCTAGTTGCCCAAACTTCTTTTTAAACACGGCTGCAACCCCTCTGGACATGTCAAGATCCTCGCTAACGCAATGTGCGATGGCGTAATCTTTTTGTTTATGGAACAGGTCTTGTTGTTTCTCGGCGGTAATTCCGAACCTAGCTTTTCCAGAACCTCCGTATAAGTTCATAAACTTCTCAAACTCCATTTCTTTGATTGGATTCCTGGTTCTGCTGCTTATTACCCTGGTTCAAACCTGAACTTGCGTATTGTGGTTATCGCCAGCAAACGGGGCTAAACGATCGACGTGGACCACTTTTGGCTTGCTTTTGGTCGGTTTTCGGATGCGATATATGACGTCATTAACACGCTGCATGACTTCATAGGCGTCCTCCCATTGCCTTTGCAGCTTCGGCGACAAGCCACGTCTTCTTTGAAGATTATACAACCAGACCATATCGCCAGGTTAAAACCCACCATTTTGTGCCTTGACGTCATATCTAGTCTTCATCCTGTCGCTGGCAATTTGTGTGTTTTTACGGACCTCTTTATGTATTTCGCTTAGCCTCTTGGTCAGCTTGCTGACGTAATCTTCTCCAGAAACTTCTTCTTCCGGTCTTCGTCCATATTGAAGGTCGCGTGGCAATCGTATATCGCGACCGAGCATGGCACAGGATGGTGTTTGGCCTGTGCTTTCGTGAACGGATGATCGGCATGCCATTAGGAAAAGGTGCAAGTACTGATCCTAGTCTCTTTGGTGTTCGGACACTACCTTGGCTAAGTACTTGCCCATTGTTCGATTCATGCGCAGACCGTGCGCTTACGGCGCTATTTCATGACGTCTCTCTTTGCCGTTCATCCAGTAGAATCGTTCTCGCACTTTACCTAATGTCTTCTTAATGCTAAAGTGTCCTCCTGATGTCCCATCGTGGAGATGCTGCAACACTTCTGCCACTTGGCTCTTTGGCACTACCAAATGTAGTTTGTTTCCTGTGCCTTTGACACTTTCTAGGGATCGCTTAAGAAGACTGTCTTCTACTATCACTGCGCCTAGTACGCTTTTGATATTTCTGCCCAAAGCACTCACTTCTTCCCAGGTTGGTCGTCGAACGTTTTCTTTCGAGTTCAGGAGTAGTCTTATTTCAGGATTGTTTTCTTGTTTGCGACGTAAATGCTCAGGTTCTCACTTATCATCTTTTTCTTCAAGTCGCGAACAATGGCTGCAGTCCGCTGGACATGGTCTTCTGAACAAACCATCAGCGTTCCGATGACTGCTTCCGACACGGTGTTCTGTGTCATAGTCATACTCTTGCAGTCTCTCGATCCATCTTGCGCTTTGTTTTTCCGGGTTACGGAACTGCAGTAGCCATTTTAAAGCGGCGTGGTCTGTTCTCAGTAAAAATTTTCATCCATACAAATATTTGTAGAAATGTTCGATGGACTTGACGACTGCTAACAGCTACCTCCTAGTCACGCAATAATTTTTTTCTGACCTGGACAAAACTTTGCTAAAATACGCGATACCTTTTTCTTGTCCATCTTGAACCTGCGAAAGGACCGCGCCTATGGCAAGATTGCTTGCGTCTGTATCCAAAATAAATTTTCCATCTTCTCTTGGGTAACTCAAAATCGGCGAAGTGACTAGAGCCTGTTTTAGTCGATGGAAAGAATTTTCGCAGTCTTCATTCCATCTAAATTCTACCTTTTCATCCTTCAATTTTGTCAAGGTTTGTCAATATTGGCAAATCCGGGTACAAATCGTTTATAATAGGTGCACAACCTAAAGAAACTTCGGACCTGATGTTTGTCGATTGGTCTTGGCCATACTTGCACTGCTTGGATTTTGTCTGGATCAGCCTTTACTCCATCTTTAGATACGACGTGGCCAAGATATTGCACTTTCTTCTTAAATACGTGGCACTCTTTGGGCTCAGTTTGAGATTAGCCCCACGTAGTCGCTGAAACGCTTCTTACAAGTTGTTCAAGTGTTCTTCAAACGATCTTCCAACCACGATCACGTCGTCCAGGTAAACCAAGCACGTCTTCCAAGACAATCCGCGCAAGATGGGTTCCATCAAACGCTCGACCGTTGCAGGAGCGTTACACAAACCGATGGGCATCACGATATGTCCTGTCCAATAGATGTTGTGGACACTTCATCGGCGACGTATCTTCGTTCAACTTCACGCATCTCACAATTTGTGATACTGGCGTGCATTACCTTACCACGGTCTTCTTTTTCTACGTTACAGGATCTGAGTTAATGTTTTAGATCCTTACTGGCATCGTGTTCTTTACTCGTACTAAAGTTCTGCCAACGAGTAGTCTCTTTTAAACTAAGCCGCCCTCCATTGGTTCAACCGCGCGTATATAGCTTTCCCGGAGACTTCCATCCAGGCGTGCCATCACCACACTTTCCGTCCTTGCAGGCAAAATCACGTCTTTACTCAATAAGACTCGCACGGCTGCCTTCTCTGACGAATGAAAAGGAATTTCTTTATTGTCGATCTTCAGCACATCGTTCTTCATATCTAAATGAAACCCATACTTCTTTATTACGTCCATTCCCAGGATAACTTTTTCCGTGATGTCGGCTACCAGTACTTGATGGTCGAGTACTTCATTTTCCAAACCAATGGTTACTTTGACTTTTGCGTGAGTACGTATTTCCTCGCGCGTCGCCGCGCCGTGCGAAGTCGTACTGTTACTAGTGATGTCTTCTCGTTTTCCACTAACATGTCAGGACGAATGATGGTCTTCGTCGCTCCAGTGTCAATTAGTAAGTGAATACTTCTTCCATTGATCATGCTATGGAATTGCTCCATTGGCGATACCACTTGAATTGTAATCTAGACTGTGACTAGATGAGATTACTTTGTCTCTTTTGGCCGTCTCAAATTTTCCAGCGCTCTTGTTGTCCTCTTCTTAGGTTTAGTATAATGCCGTCTTACATGGCTTATTTCACCGCAGTTCGAAGTTGTCACTCCTTTTTCCCGAAGTATTTGTCGCGCTATCTCCTCCATGCTTTTCAGTGTCTGCGCGGGTACTTCTGCAGCACAGCAACATTTATGACCGTCTCGTTGTGATGCTTGTTTTGCTGCTTTAAACTCCAAAGCATGCACCAAGCGTATCTGGCGCTGTAGGATACGCTAGCCGTGTTAATCTGGCAATGTCAGCTTCAAACTCTTGAAGACTTTCGGCAGCTTTCTGAACCCGATTTTTAATTTGAGCTTGATAGACTTGTTGAAGATGAGCATCTCCATATCTCATTTCTAAACGTAAAATTAAAAGTTCGTAATTATCTTGTAGGTGGTCAGGAGCAATTTGTAAAATTCCAAGCGCTTCTCCACGTAAGGACACTATTAAAGACGTTGCTTTTTGCTTGTTGCTTCAACCATTAGCTGTAGCTGCGGCTTCAAACTGCTTGTAGTAGGTTGACTATGGAACTTTACCATCAAAATTTGGCTGTATAACTTTAAACTTTTGAGTGGCTTCTTCCCGATGGTCCATTATTAAATCTTCACTCGTGACGCTTCTTTCACCATGGCATTTCATTTGTTTTATTTTTTCGTCAAGCGGTTTCATTCTGTCTTCTAATTTGTTCTTTATTGCTTCTATTTTGTCATTCACAGATACGCAATTTTTTTTTAAATTTAACATTTCTGCTTGAGTTTCTTCTTGAACCATTTTAATTTGGTTTTCTATACTGACTTGTATTTGCTCTTCAATAGTCTTTATTTGATTTTCAATGCTCGTTCATATCTCTTCAATTTTCTGAGAATTTTTGCAAAGCTTTTCTTCAATTTTCTTCTAGAGTTTTCTTACATTTTCTGCGAATTGTCGTGAAACTTTCCTCCAATTTAGTAATAATTTAGCGACTTTTGGCTTAAACCGTGTTACAAGCTTTTTCGGTTTTACGAACCTTGCACGGCCAACTTACAATAGTCGGGATGAGGGGAGGTTCAAAGAAACAGTAAATATGCTTAAAGGCGCCAGAGCTGATCCAATGTAACTTTTCTATCTTGTTCAGGACAGAACGGTTCACACTTGTAACACGATGTTAGGTTCGTAACCCTATACTCGGCTGTTCAAGTAGTCGACGTTGGTTATTAACTAAAGACGAGTCACGGAGGAAGGTATGTTGTCATAAAAGAGCAAATAACCACAATAACAACTTTAATTTAGAATAGTAGGATTATCACAGGTATATCGAATTCTCATTACAGAGATGCCAGTCGTATTGGCAACACACAATACATCAGTAAAGTACAGTAAAATAAATAGCAAAGAATAGTTCGTAGTAAATATGGTTCGTGTACAATATGCGAAATACACAAAATAATTAGTAATATGGCATTACAGACAATCACACAGTGATAATAAATTACTACAGTAATATTAACCTATCGTAACAAGTCGTGGTAATACATCGTAGGCAAAGTATACAAAGGAAGTACTAATATGACCTTATTGATAATAAAACATCGAGACTAATTACGAAATTAATATAGCATTAACGTTAAGTACTTGTTGGTAGTACACAGCATGCGCAACTCCAAATAAGTAAAAAAAAAATTACTACCTAACTGGTAAAACAACAGTATTAATAATTACCGCACAAATATTAGCAAGAGTTTCGTGAGTGACCTTTCTGACAACGAATAAAATACATCAAATCACTTACCCCTAAACAGGAACTTTCACTCGTACGAAGAAAGCGCTTTCCTCGGCAAGCAATCCTGTAAACACTCTTAAATAGCAAGTCGTGTCAAACTAATTCCTCACGAAAGTGAAATCTACAAAATGATTATTTATATTTAACGCAAGTACATAAAGCCTAACCCGGTCGTCGTATGCTGTTATACCCCGACGAAAACGGTGGTTACGCAGGTATCTGCCGCCTGAGTAGAATCTCGACAATTGTAGTTAGCTTCGGTACATTAAATTTTAGCCATATGTCGTATGCCTCGGATTATATTCGTCCGACGAAATAATTATTCGAAATTGATTCTTCAGCAATAGTTATCGACTAGGAACAGATGCCCGCACGTGGCGGAACGGCTATCAAATTACGAGAAATTACAACAGAGTTTTAATAAATGACAGCTATTAGCTTACCCGGTGACGACTCAAATGTATTATAAGCGTAATACCCTTATAAATTGGTCCCCATTACGGTGGATGGTCTTAGAAAATTTAATTGCAAGCCCCACCGGCCATTTTATGCAGTTGTCAAGTTAAAGAATTCGTCGTAAATGACAGTCACGCGTAAAGATCGGTAGGGGGCGTCCAAACCGGATTCTAATTTCAAGTCAATATACATAGGCGTACGTAATGAAAATTTCGTCCGTAACAACCGCGTCGTAGTAAAACACCCAGACTGGGTCATAGTTTCTTCTTGAGAGCCAAAACAAGAAGTAAAACTTGGCTATTGCCGTATTGTCGTTCGTGAACCCAAACAAACTGACGTTTTGCAAGACATTGCAGCTTGCATCTTCAGAGTGGTAAATGTCACTGAGAGAAAAAGTGTAAATGACGATATTTATAACAATTGCGATTAGCGTGATTAACAAACCTTATCTTTCCGTTACCGCTTGACTGACTTCGTTATTTCTCGGAGTAAGTGTTTGTGTCCTTTTCAAGAAGGTCGATCTTTGTCTTAGAGGATATAATACTGTTAGCCAAGATTTGCTGAGTCTTAAACCGTCTTCTTGGTTCATATTACATGGATTTTTTTCTATTTCCACAGCTTTGCGGATTAGTCAGGGAAAGTAGAAAGGAGTTCTAGGCAACACTTTAGTTTGGTCAAAGTTCAGTGTGTCTTTGGTTCCACACGTGTTCTGCCACTGCTGATTTAGTAACTTTGCGGTGTTTGCAGACAGCCATATGTTCTTTTACTCTAACTTCAATAGAGCGTCCCGTCTGTCCTATATAACTTGATTCACAGGAACAAGGAATTTTGTAAACTCCGGCATGTTTTAGAGCCCTTTGTTTGTCTTTAGCAGATTTAAACCAGGTGTTCAGGGTATCCTTAGTCGTAAAGACTTTCAAATTTTGAAACTGAAATTAAGAAAAACGTTGAGTTAAAACCAAAAACTTGGTTCAGATTTGTTTATGATACGTTTGTTGTGTTGCTCCATGGCAAAGATAAACTAAATTAGTTCTTTCAACATCTAAACTCTGCACATAACAGCATTAAATTTAGAACGAATTTTATTATTAAAACTAGTTTATTTAAGCTATTAAAAATATTTTTCCTTATACTAAAAATATGTACACTTTTAAATTAACCGAACTTAATTAATTCTAATAATATTTAATAAAAACACTTACAGTATAATTTATATATAGCGCTATCACTGACACAAAGATAAGATAAAGTCACACACTTGTTTAACACTTGCTTACGTTAAAGTCACGTGGCAGATTATTCACCGTAGGTTTATCTCACACGCGTTAACGACTTATTTATTTAGACTTGAATAATCTTCTTAACACTGCTGTCTTCGCATTACGGAAATAACTGACCTACGATTTGTTTGTTCCGTATTTATGCATTTTGGAAATCCTTCTCGAGTGTTCCATATCTTTTGGTATACGTTCCAGAAGATGGATAACAACTTCTAGAAGGCTCTTGAATTTGAGAATGTTTCAGTATTGTTTGTTGATCGCTTTATCAATGCCTGGTTTCTTATGTTTGTTTTTTTCTCAAGGCGTCCGTAAATGATCGAGCTTAGTTTTTAGAGAGTTGGGTTTGTTGATAGTCTTGGCCTTATGGATTAAAGTTTAAAGCATTGTCAATTTCGAACATAGTGATAGTATAATTTGCTCTTGAGGTATCTGCTATAGTGTGTTTAAAATAATTGATGTAATCAAAAAAGCTGTTACAAGTGCGTGCTTTGAAAGACTATATTACAAATGTATATTTCACGTATTGTAGCTAACGCTTCAATTAAAAAAGTACAGTTTCCAATGCTTTTTCTTTCAAGTTCTTTATAAATGAGTTAGCTAGGAATTAAAAAAAGTGGTGATCCCAAAACATCTCCTTTAGTATGTTTAGATATAATGTTGAATGACAGAAACGTAGATTTTAAACATAGTCCATTTAATCTATTAAACCTTTCGTCCAAATTTGATTTTGGTAATTTGGCCTTGATGATGATGATAAATAAACATATCTCGTGCTTCTAACGTAACCTGTTACGGATTCTAGATGACGTGAACCGTATAACGACTAGTTTGCTGCAGTCGTAGAGTAGTGTTAGTCTAACACAAAAATTTAGAACACACAGGCGCCATATCCTGCTACAAACTGGTCGCAACAAATCGAAAATGTTTAAATATGGAAATAATAGAGATGCTTACAGTTGATACCCATGCTTACTAGTTCTAGATTGACTCGTAATCATACATTCCTAAAAATTGAAACAGAATGTAATGTAATAACGTAGTAGGTACCAAAAATAAACATCCAGTAGAGTAATTTTCTGATTCATAAAATTGGTACTTACGACCACGATAGCCAAGAATCATAAGAAAGTGGGGCTTGACTTGTAGTAGTAATGTGCCCAAAGCAACTATTAATGGTGTATAACACAAGGTCAATAAACGTTTTGTATAGCGTGCTACAATCATGCAAAAAATTACTTTTATAACCACAAAATCTAATCTTAGCTCGCCTAGATTCGCCAAAGTTGTATTCATTTCCACAAAAACGTGATGGGGTAAAATAATAACCAAGAAACGTTCGGTTTTTATCAATTGCAACAAATAGCAAAAGTAAATATTATTGTTTTGTAATCATTACTTAGTACAGCACAATAGTATCGAAATGTATTCAATAATTGTTAACGATTACGTAGAAAGGTTACTTTTATACTCAAAAAAAGCAAGTTACGAGCTATTATTAATCCCCATAGAGTATATTACGTTCTCCTACCCAGAATAAAGAGAATCACAAAGATTAAAAACCTTTCATAGTTTAGAGATGGTGCTCTGAAATCCTAAAAATCGTTGGTATCAATCTATCTCTACTGTGTTGTCTTGGGTCTCTTTGTGCAGCAATTTTTTTTTATTGGGTGTACTCTCTCTTTTTTTATTTTTTAATTGAATGCTATGTTATTGTAACTTTTTCCTTTGTTATTATTATTTAGTGTGGATCTAGAATCTGCAGCACTCAGACTTGGGAGAAGATATATCTTTAGTTTTTTGGATCTTTGGTCAAGGTCATAACGTGTGGAAATCTATTGTTTGAACAAATAAAATCATTTATTTTTTTCTTTCCTGGTTAAGCTCTGATAGAAGGCGAGCTAGATCACTTAGTGTTGTTGCAGTTTATCTCCAGGCTAGCAATATTTGATTGTCTAAGCTAGCACTGGTGTGTCATTATTCACCTTCTTTGCTACAGTTTACTAGGGAGTTACAATTCTCAGGCAGGTTCTTTGAAGCGAGTGAACCATGGCCTTGGAATTTCCTTTTTTTCAGCGCTTCTGTTTATATTACGGCAGCATGTAAGAAAGTAGAACAAACCACCGTAGATGTTAGCCTTCTTTTTATAGCGGTCAGCCAAAACGTATTTGCCAATATTAGTGGTCATAGCTAAGGTGTTTGTCCATGTATGTAAAAGTAATAGCACTGATTCGACTCTTGTCCGAGAAATACTACTGCTTCAGTTTTGCGTAGCGCCAGTTTTAGTTCCTTTGTTTTTAGCCATACGTCAATGGCCTTCGTCTACCGCCCTAGTACTGGTCAATAAAACAAAGGTTACCAATTGTGACTCTTTCCCCAAATTGACTTTTAGTAAACCTTTAAAGACTTTATTCTAAAAAAGTTGACTCTATTACGGATTCTTGTGGCACCCTTTATGTCCATTGTATTGTTTCTTTACTATCTTGGTTTTGTAAGATTAGGCTTTTGTATTCTAGGTATAGCCCAATAATATTGACTATATATTTTTTGTAAAGCCTTCATAATTATCCGCCACGTTAGGTTTTCTAATGCTCTCACAAGTCTCTGGCTGACAGGTCGACCGATTCTAATGCGTCCAACAGACACCCTCCCCAAATCTTTAATGTTTTTTACTAGTCTTGCTAACAGCAAGTGCTCGTATCTTGTGTTTAAGGATCTTATAAGTCACTGCTCTGGCATTAGGGTCCCTTGGAATGTGAGCACAGTTTCTCTACCCTTACAGTGTCCTTATCGTTATTCCCTGCTGCTATCAATAATACTTCTTGTATTTCTTCTAAAGTGATAATTTTGTCTATGGTTTTGACATGAATCTCCATCCTGCTGTTCTTAGCCAGAGTGGGGTTAGTATTGACCCTCTCAAGCTTGTTTTACTAGATTTTTTTATGGTCTTAGATAAAATCGCTTTCTGCTACTAATAACATGTTGCCAACTTTTTTTTTACTGTACTAAAGAATTCTCCTCTTAGACTGTGTTTGACCCATTTTAGTAGGCTCCTAGACGTTTATTCTTCTTCAGTTACTAAAAGCTATGTATGTTCTTCTTTCCGTTCTTTTCTGATTATTTGTTTTGATTAACATTATATCTATTTCAAAGTTTCTGAATACTAATCGGACTAGTTTCCTAATGTACTTGCGGCAAGCTTCATGGTTAGTCGGGTTTTTAATTATTGTTTTTTTCCTAATAACACTGAACGGCGTTTTTGACTTTCTGAAGCGTTTAAACAATCGTTTTCATTGCTCTTTTAGAGTTCATGTTATCTTCTATGAACAGTTAATGTCGTACATAGTTTTGACCTTATCTTCATCTTCTTCGGTCTTGGATTGCACGTTTTTGAGCTTGGGTGCTTTTTCTTCGTCTAGCAATAAAGCAACTAACAGAATTTAGTCTCTTTTTAATGTGTCGATTATAATCAGTTACAAATGCACCAGAGCGAGAAATGTAAGTAAAAGGGTACTAATGATTTAAACTGTTGTTAGTAATAGTAACGTTATAAACATCCTTAAAAGCTAAAAAATAAGTAACAAGTACATTTAGGTGGTATCTCAAATAAATCTGAGTTGGTTACAGTCGATATTAAAAGACGACGTGCACTAAACTTTAAATTTCTGTGTTTTCGAAATTAATTCAGGACAAATGTGTTGATCTAAACTTTACGAGCGAAGTCGAAGTAGGCATAATTGGTATCAAAGACGTTGACTGACAAGTTTACAATGTTCTTAATTTATTCGAGATATTTCCCACACGAAGAGTATTAAAGATTCGACTTAAAAATCCAGTAACCAGTAGTAAAGAATATAATTTTTTTTAAGGAAGTGAATAAATTTTTGAATATAAGAGTAGTGGTACATAGATCCTAAAAATACCAAAAGAAAACCAAACCTAACCGCAAAACGTAGATGTGCATAATGCTTCAGCGATTCCTCCTACAATCATCGATTAAATTTTCATTCGTATTTTTACCATAAACTACCAACTGAGTTTCAGATGAGCAAAATGTATACTAGACGATGAATCATCAAATGTTTTTTGACATAACAAGATTACAGTGATATTTTGCTTGTCAGCTGGGAGTATAGTGATGTTGGTTTTGAGTTTCTTTAGAGTTTTTTTGTTATTTTGGTTGATGTTGGATTTCGGCGCTGTGGATTTCTGCAATGTATTAACTGCTTTGACCGTCACTACTTGAACATGTTGTGGAAACGTTTTAAGTAAGCTTTCCAATAAGCTTACTATTTTTTTGGTATAGATCTTAGTGTGATGATTTTGTAGTTTTACTATGTTTTTGTAATTTTTTTTAATGTATTGAGTGTTTGTTTGCATTGTACAGAGAAGAGGTAGGAAACTGTGGAACATCTTAAGAAACAGTGCGCCATAGAATGTAATTTTTTCTATATTTTTTTGTTGTTTGTTGGTTTGTGTATCTATTTGTTTGTGTATAGTATTTTTTTTATGATCTCTAATTTTCTAACTTTTTTAAACAAAGTATCTGCAGCAAACGGATTGTTATAATTCATTGCGCTGTATAAATTTTGCTCAGCTTAAACTCTATTGGCGATTTTAGAATTGCTCGATATTTCCGTTTTCCGTTATCGTTAAAAGGACAGCACGTGTTAGCCAAATGCTTAGTGAAACTTTAAGTTAAGAATCTTGGATTATCCGCATTATTGATGTTGTAAATCAAATAAAGTTTCAATAGTTGCATGTGAAAGAATTGCTTAGATAAAAACGCGTTTTTATTTAGCGGCAAGATTTAATTTTTTTTAGTTCTAATAGTATTTTGATACAGTCATGTATTAACACCAGAAATTTTGTAATTACTACTAATTATTACATTCATTACATTATTATTCATTACATGTTAATGATGCAAACATGTTGTGATACCACGGTGGTATATTTATTGTTTTTTTTTCAGCATTTTAGAGAAATGTTTTTATGTTACTAGCGCTAGCAGCATTGTTGAAACATGTAAGTACTTTTTTTTGTATCTAAACATTTTTGTGTCTATTGTATGCAAGGGGATCGAGTATACGTTTGCTGTTACAAGTAGCTTAAGCAATTTTTTTACTTTTGTTATTTAATTTGCATATACTTTAGATTCTTAAGCGTTAAATTTTTTTATCAGTTAGTTAAATTAACTGAATTAAATTTTACTACCATCACTACCTACCCGTACAAAGTGTTGCATAATCTAAGAGTCTGCTATATTCAAATTATTGCGTTAGTGCTTTGCGAAGTTTTGTGGAAACAAACGCTTGGAGTCTTTTTTTTCTATTTTGCCGCTTTTTTAACAGAATTAAAATGGACAGATTAAAGACGGGCCCAACTCTATATATTACTATATCCACCCTACTCTTCAAAACTTTGAGCTACCATCACCTTCAGGTGCTCTAGATTTGGTTACAAGTAATTTGATCGCAGTTTAAGTGACTGCAAAGCTTAAGTTGTACCCTAACAAGTTTTTGGCGCCCAACGAGGTGTATTGTTCTCCGTAAAATAAACAAAATGTGTAACCAACTCTTCTATCACCAACCGTATTTCTTTCCTCTGATTCTTTTTATGGTTTGTGTTTATTTGGATAGTTGAATGGATACTGTAGAGTGGTCTCTCTGTTTGTACTTCTACGGGGAGAAGAGCAAATCAAGCGTTAACATCGAACCTTATCTTTCTTCGTTTTTTTTCGTATCTATATTTTTTCATTTCTGTCTTCTTTGATCTGTGCGTTTTCTATGTGCCAGCCATCTTTTTTTATTCTTTTGAAGGTTTGCCTCTTTGGGTCGTTGAGCATAGAAAATTAAGTCACCTATTATGTTTCTTCTACGGACAGAACAACAAATCAGACATCTACATCTTATCTTATCTTTCTCTATAAGTCTTCTTTCCTTATTTTTTGTCTTTCTTACTCTGTATTTTTTTCCCTTTGTTTTTTAAGGTTTAGTTTTAGGGCAGTTGTCGGTTTAGTTCTAGTTAATTGTTTCTTTTTTTAAATAACTTTTTCATCTAGTGTTTACTGCAACTACATTTTTTCCCTTTTTTTTCTTTCTTAGTTACTTATTTTGCTTTATCGGATTTGGCATTTTTTTTTGTTATTTGTGTTCTAAAATTTAGAATAGGCTGCAACTTCATTTTTTTTGTATTCTAAACAATTTTGCTTGGTCGGAATTTTCAATGCGGTTAGTCACTATTGAAATATTTTTCTTTTTCGGTTTAGAGGTTCCATTGTGACATTCCAACATAGCAAACAAAGACTGGTCATCTTAAAGTAAATTAAAAACGACTCATTAAAGACAGTCTGAATTCTATGTATTACTATGTTACAAGCTTTAGGTCTTACGAACCTTGCACGGCCAACTCACACAGTCGGAAAGGGGAGGTTCAAGTGAATAATATTTAAGGGCGCCAGATCATTTATAATTAACACTTCTGCCTCGATCAAGACAGACGGTCTAAACTTGTAACGAATTTTTAGGTTTGTAATCCTTGTTACTCTGGTGTTCGGGTAACCACAATTAAAAGAGAAATGTTACCATAAAAGCAAGATTAACAGGTATAAAAACTTTCATTTGGTAACGCCGAATATTAACAAGAGTATACATATCTAATTCTCAATTTATAAATGCCAGAAGTATCGGCAACACACAATACATAGGTTAAGTCGAAGCGAATAGCAAAGAAAATTTCGTAATAAATATCGTTTGTACACAACATGCGATACACACAAAATGATTAATGAAATTAGCTTAATGGTATTGTAACAGTAAACGTAATTACGGAAATTAACATAAACAAAAGTTCCGTGAGTGACTTTTCTAACAGCGAAAAAAATAATTGAATAAACTTACCCACAATCCAGTACCTACTTGAGCGAAGAAAACGTTTTCCCCGGTAAGTAGCCTAGAATAGATATTGAATAGCAAATCGTGTCACACAATAACTCATGAAGATAGGAAACTACAAAATCGTTAATAATAGTAGATGAAATAAAATATAAAAACACGTTGTATCGACTGCTGTTATTTGCGATTACGAAAAGGTGGGCACCGCAGTCGACTGGCGTATAAGAAATCACCTCTCAAAGGCAAATGCTGGTCAAGACTTCGTTTTCGTTGTAGATAATATGCCTTCCAGAATCTTAGGTGTTCGGTGACGGTAGTTATTATTAGTATTAATTCTTCATTGTTGTTTTATTAAATCGAACATGCGATCGAAGCGTGACGAAACGGCTATCAAATTAATAAAAAAATTACAAAAGAATCCTAACAAACCGGATGCAAATATCTTACCCTGTGCCGCATAAATTACGTTACATTCGTAATTATTTTATAATTTCCTGTCCATCACAGAGGATGTTCTTAAAATCTTTGGAATTAGGTCAATTCACAACGACACAGATCGTCTCACGTAGTTGACAGCTTCAAAATGAATCCCGCAACATGTCAGTAACCAGAAAGATCGGCAGAGGGCGTCAAAACCGGAATCTAATTTTAATTCGATATACGTTGTGAAAATTTCGCACGTAACAACTATATCTACCTTACTCTCAAAAACTTTGAGTTACAGTCACTTTCAGGTGCTGTAGATTTAGTTACATGTAATTTATCGCACTTTAGCCGACTGCAAAGTCTTATCGAAACAAGTTTTTTCTCCTTAAAATAAACAAAATGTGTAACCAATCTTTCTATCACCAACCATTGAATAGACACCATAAAGTGATTTCTCTGTTTGTTCTTCTACAGAAAAAAGAACAAAGGAGGCGTTAACGTTTTTTTTCCGTATCTATTTTTTTTCATATCTTTCTTCTTTGATTTGTGGGTTTTCTATGTGCCAGTACTTTTTCTTAATTTTCTTGAAGGTTTACTTTGTTGAGTCGTTAGTTGGGCATAAGAAATTTAGTCACCCATGTTGTTTTGTCTACGGACAGAACAACAAATCAGACACTTACATTTTGTTTTTAGTTTTTGGTTAGTTGCTTTCTTTTTTTAATGTCTATCGGGCAGCGTTGAATTGGTTTTTGCTGTCCGATTACTGTCGATTTTGTAACGAGTTCCTTTCCTTTTTGATACTTTCTTTTTTGTTGGTTAAAGTTTTTTTTGTTTTTGGAAGTATCATTCCGTTTTATGCGACTTTTGAAAACATTCAGTTGGTAGTACTTAGTAAGCTGGAAAATCATATTTTGTTTACGTTTTTTCTTTAGTTGGGTGTTATTGTAGATAGATTAGTTTTGGATTTTAAGGTTTTGCGTTTGGCATTTTCTTAAATTTCTGTTTTTTATTTTAGCTAGTGTCTACTTCCTACGTTTTTATGTTGCTGGTTAGATAAAGGGGGGTTATGTAAAAAACTTTGTTTTGTTTTCTCGCTTTGTATAAATTTTGTTCGTAAAGATTTGGCAGCAGACTTGTCCGGCTGACAGATGTAAGTTAAATATTTACTAAAATTGAAAACTTAGCGCACATTGTGCTAAAATATTGAATCTAACCTTTGCACTCTATTTGTGATACTACGGTGGTACATTTATTGTTTTACTTTCTAGCTGTTTGGGGAGAAATTTTTATGCCACTAGCGCTAGCAGGATTTTTGACACTTATAAGTACTCTCTTTCTATATTTAAACATTTTTGTGTCGATCGTATGCAAGACGAACGAATGTACGCTGTCACAAGTAACTTACGCTAATTTTATTTTGTGACTTGTTATATTATTTAAGTTTGAGGACGTTGCATAATAAAAAAATTTGATATACTAAAATTGAAATTATTGCGTTAGTGTTTGCAAACAATTGTTTGTCTTGTTTTTTGTTTTTAAAAGTTGTTGAAAAAAATGTATTTATTGTTTGCTTACACTCTATTGGCGATTATAGAATTGCTCGTTATTTCCGTTTTCCGTTATCGTTAAAAGAACAGCACGTGTTGGCCAAATGCTCAGTGAAACTTTAACTTAAGAATCTTGGATTATATGCATTATTGCTTAAATAAAAACGCGTTTTTATTTTGCGGCAAGGTTCAATTTTTTTTAGTTCTAATAGTATTTTGATACCGTCATGTGTTAACACTAGAAATTTTTTAATTACTGCTAATTATTACATTCAGGAATTATTTCTGTTGAGGCAAACATGTTGTGATACTACGGTGATATCTTTATTGTTTTTTTTTCCAGCATTTTAGAAGAATGTTTTTATGTTACTAGCGCTAGCAGCATTGTTGAAACATGTAAGTACTTTTTTTGTATCTAAACATTTTTTTGTCTATTGTATGCAAGACGACCGAGTATACGTTTGCTGTTACTAGTAGTTTAAGCAATTTTTTTGCTTTTGATTTTTAATTTGCATATACTTACTGTAGATTCTTAATCGTTAAATTTTTTTATCAGTTAGTAAAATTAACTGAATTAAATTTTACTACCATCACTACCTACCCGTACAAAGTGTATAATCTAAAAATCCGCTATATTAAAATTATTGCGTTAGTGTTTTGCGAAGTTTTGTAGAAACGAACGCTTGGAGTCTTTTTTTTTCTATTAGAATAAATTAAAATCGACAGACTAAAGACAGGTTAAGCTCTCATGTATTACTATATCCAGCATACTCTTCAAAAAAAAAAAAATTCGATCGCAGTTTAAGTGACTGAAAAGCTTAAGTTTTGCCGTAACGAGTTTTTAGCGCCCAACGAGGGGTGTTTTCCTTCGTAAAATAAACAAAATGTGTAACCAACTCTTCTATCATCAATCATATTTCTTTTCTCTGATTTTTTTATGGTTTTTGTATGTTTGGATAGTTGAATAGACACCGTAGAGTGATCTCTCTGTTTGTACTTCTACGGGGAGAAGAGCAAATCAAGCGTTAAGATTGAATCTTATCTTTCTTCGTTTTTTTCGTATCTATCTTTTTTCATTTCTGTCTTCTTTGATCTGTGCGTTTTCTATGTGCCAGCCATTCTTCTTGATTCTCTTTGGGTCGTTTGTTGGGCATAGAAGATTAAGTCACTCATTTTGTTTCTTGTACGGACAGAACAACAAATCAGACATCTAAATCTTATCTTATATTTCTCTATCTGTCTTATTTTCTTATTTTTTGCCTTTTTTAGTCTGTATTTTTTTCTTCGTCTTTTAGGGTTTACTTTTAGAGCAGTTGTCGGTTCCGGTTAGTTGTTACTTTTTTTTGAATAACTTTTTCATCTAGTGTTTACTGCAACTATATTTCTTTTTCTTTTTTTTTTTTGATTTGGTTATTTATGTTCTAAAATTTAAAATAAACTGCAACTTTGGTTTTTTCTTGTATTCTAAGCACTTTTGCTTGGTCGAAATTTTCGATGTTGTTGGCCACTATTGAAATATTTTTGTTTTTTGGTTCCATTGTGACATTCCAACATAGCAAACAAAGACTGGTCATCTTAAAATAAATTAAAAACGAATCATAAAAGACAGGCTGAATTCTATGTATTACTATATCTACCCTATTCTCAAAAACTTTGAGCTACAGTCACTTTCAGGTGCTGTAGATTTAGTTACAGGTAATTGATCGCACTTTAGTCAACTGCAAAATTTTATCGTAACAAGTTTTTTCTCTTTAAAATAAACAAAATGTGTAACTAACCCTTCTATCACCAACCATTGCTCTTTTTTTATTCTTTTTATGCTTTACTTTTTTGGTGGTTAAAAAAACATCGTAGAGTAATTTCTCTGTTTGTTCTTCTACAGGAAGAAGAACAAATGAGGCGTTAACGTTCTTTGTTTTTTTTTCCATATCTATTTTTTTCGTAAATTTCTTGTTTGATTTGTGGGTTTTCTATGTGCTTCTTGATTTTCTTAAAGGTTTACTTTCTTAAGTCGTTAGTTGGGCATAGAAAATTTAGTCACCCATCTCGCTTTGTCTACTGACAGAAAAACAAATCAGACACTTACATCTTGTTTTTAGTTTTGTCTATCGAGCAGCGTTGAATTGTTTTTCTTTTTTTGCTGTCTGATTACTGTCGATTTTGCAACGAGTTTCTTTCCTTCATGATACTTCCTTTTCTGTTAGTTAAAGTTTTTTTCTTTATTTTGAAAGTATCATTCCGTTTTATGAGACTTTTGGAAACATTCGTTGGTAGTACTTAGTACGCTAGAAAATCATATTTTGTTTACGTTTTTTTTAGTTGGGTGTTATTGTAGTTAGATTAGTTTTGGATTTTAAGGTTTTGCGTTTGGCATTTGCCTAAATTTCTGTTTTTTATTTAGCTAGTGTTCCTATGTTTTTATGTTGCTGGTTAGATAAAACCCTCCCGGTTATGTTAAAAAACTTTATTATATTTTCTTGCTCCGTATAAATTTTGTTCGTAAAGATTTGGCAGCACACTTGTCCGGCAGATAAATGTAAGTTAAATATTTACTAAGATTGAAAACTTAGCGCACATTGTGCTAAAATATTGAATGTAACCTTTGCAGTCTATTTGTGTTACTACGATGGTACATTTATTGTTTTAGTTTCTAGCTGTTTAGGGAGAAGTTTTTATCCAACTAGCGCTAGCAGGATTTTTGACACTTATAAGTACCTTCTTTCTATATTTAAACATTTTTGTGTCAATCGTATGCAAGACGAACGAATGTACGCTTAACTTACGCTAATTTTATTTTGTGACTGGTTAAATTATTTAAGTTTGAGGATGTTGCATAACCAAAAAATTTGATTTACTAAAATTGAAATTATTGCGTTAGTGTTTGCAAACAATTGTTTGTCTTGTTTTTTGGTTTTAAAAATTGTTGAAAAAATTGTATTTATTGTTTGGTTGTTTGTGTTTCTCTTAAGCGTTGTTAGGTGAAAGCGAGCACTTGGCGTGTTTCTTTCTTCTAATTTTGGCGGAGCTTACGTTTTATCGTAACAAAGCGGAAAATTTATACTCTTAACAGTTTCCGTTTTAGCAGGTTTTACTGTATAAATATTTGTTAAATTAGTTTTTAGTAATTTTTAGAGTAACGAAATGTATTGATTGATACATCACACAAACATTTAGACTTCTTTAATTTTTTGCGATTTTTCTTCAATCAGAGTCGCGCAGTGTGGGGCTTGAATTCTAATACATTTAAGTTAGAATTTATGTCAGAGCGTTTTAGTCTATATCCTAAAATAAAATTTTATCGGCGATTCAAATCCTTTAGGATGCGTTGTATATGCAAAATAAAAGCCATAGAGCCTTTTTTTACATATTAACATTTTTCGGTATTTACAACTAGGCGTAAAGAAATTTGTAAACGATAGCGGTTTTACGCGTTTTTGGATTAAAACCCGGCTATTTAATATTGCACGAAATGAACATCCTCGAATATGAAAAAAAAAATGTAAGACCACAATTTCGGTTAGACAAAAAAAACATTTTAATGTAAAATAATTAAAGAGGCGTATTTACAAAAACAGAATTAGCATATAAAATCCCTACAATAAATCAACACCCTATTTAAATGGAAATGTTTCTGACTACCTAAATTAAAATACGCAAACCCCAACTGGTACGATTGAAATTCAAGTACAGTTATGAATAAATGAAAAACTTAGATCAACGCAAAGAGCTCGGAAAAAAGGAGTATCTCTTGATGAAACGTGAGCAACAATGGAGTTCGAGCTTAAAGGAATCTGTCTTGATTTACGTTTCTGACTTGACGTAGGTGCAGTTATTTACCCACCCTTATTTAGTTAAAAGACGTATATTTAGTGGGCGTTTTTCTGGCTTTCTCCAATGACAAGGAAAATAAGAAAAGTTTCTAAAGGGATTGCAGTTCGTGTATTGCAACGCATAAAAGGTGCAAGTTTCTATGGAAGACAAAAGTTTGAAGTCATTTTTCAAAAAAAATATAAAAGTCTTTTGTTTTGTGCCCTGTTGAAAAAAAAGCACGAAAGTGACAAAGGAATCTCTGGAGCTTTGTCAACGTGTAAAGACAACGAAAAGGGCACATGTCGACACGATCTTTCTTGTAGAGCTCTAACGGCTGGATTGGCAATTACTACCATTGTAACTGACGTAGAAATCGATGTTATAAACCCGAATGGTAATTTTCCCAAAAGGGCTTTTGTTTCAGTTTATAAACGTTATCAAGATTGTACTTAACACTTTCGTTTTATAATTACGAGTACCTTTCTTTTGTTTCACTAAGATACGTTCGCGTTGTTACGCGCGTAAATTCTCGAGAATAGGGCAATTAAGCGAGAGTTTTAATTTTCCACCGGAAAAAATGGTTATGGAGCGTAAACATTAGAGCTATTCATATTGAATGATTTATTGGAGTTATTAATCATAATTAACTCGGGTACACCGTAACTTTTAGAAAAGGGACAGTTTTAAAGAGCTTAAAAAACTTGAAGCATCGTTTCGATTAACACCGACTAATCTCATCGCATTAAAATTAAACAGTAAAACTCGTTAATAATGGCGAAAGCTTCTATAGCCGGAGTCTATATTAAGATAAAGATGTCTTTGACTGGTTTGAACCGTGTTAATGTTCTAACCAAAGATGCTTCAAAGAACGACCGTAAAATAAATTGAATCTCTATATGAGTGTGAGACAACAGTTTTCAAAAATAAGTTGTGTTTTTGTATAGAACTGGCAAAATTGTATCAATTAATTCACGCCAGTGTATATGTGTTAGTTGTAACTTAAAGTTACTAAAACAGAGCGACGACTAACTTAATTGTTCCGGCGATAGAATCGTAGGTTAATTAAAATCTACATACGGCGTTATCACAAATAAACCCCTTTTTAATTCACACGATCACTGAAAATAAGCGACAGATTTAAACAAGGTCTGTATTGGATGTTATTTACTTGTTTTGTCGATTTTTTAATTTAGTGTAGGATTAGCACACCGAGACTTGCGACCAGCTTATCAAATCAGACTGAGTTAGGCGCTTGCCTTTAAGTTACAAAAAGATTTTCGTAACAAGGTTTAATTTATTTTAATTTACAAGTTTTGAATATTGTCGCGCACTTTGTTTAAACTTTTAAAATGTATTCGTTTCTTTAGAAGGTTTATATTAGAAGTCATTTGATATTTCACTTTTAAATATTTAATCTTACGTGTCCTATCGTCATTTGGTCACTGTCACTAACTTATTAACACAAAAGATACGATCATTTCTTGTAATTATGTTTATAATTTTTTTTCTTAAACGGAGAATTTAAAAATGATTAACAGACACAAATTTATTGCATCATGTTGTAATTAACTGTAATACCAATATCTTAAGAGCTTTGTAATTATAAGTAATTAAGTAAACAATTATTTTAGAAACGTATAATTATAATGTTTTTAACACATATTGTATAATTATCCTAAGTCTAATTATTAACATTATAAAACTATTAAAAATTGCTTTTGATTTTTAGACAAAAAATGAAACAGATACCTATTTATAACATTTCTACTTCCAAATCCAATCCGAAATTAGCATATTTACTCTACATTCTCAAAATTACAAATCAAACAGAGAAACTTCTTTGTAAGAATGGTATTAAACTCATATTCAACTCAACAGGCAAATTACATGCAAAAACTGGAAAAACAAAAGTTGCCTGAATGAAGGTAACATAAATGTGGTTTTTCCAGTGCTCAGTGAAGATGGGTGTAGATTATGCACAAGCTCTGTGACAGTTTGGGAAAATTCAAAAGAAAACGAAGACAAAACTCAAAATCAAAAGGGCGTCAGGAAGGTGTATAGCTTAAAATGGGTTTCTGGACCTTGCCAACCAAAAATGCCGCTTTTGATGAATACACTCTGAGCGGAACTTACCTTAAACAGAGTGTCTTTTACTAAAATCTGAAATTATATACAATTCACTTAACGCGCAGGCCGACGGAATAAAAGCTTGGTTACAATTTAACTACTTAACATTTACTTTACTAAACAACACTCCAAACAAATTAAAAAAATTGTTGAATAAGCGCAAACAAAACAAAATTTAAAGAAATAAAAAAAACAAAAAGACCTAATTACATTAGAAATCGCACGACTGTGTTTGCATTACTAAAAATTAAATAAACACAAAACGAAATAAAATAAACTCATAACTCTTTTTAAAACAAGATCGAAAATCTTAGCAATAAATTACGAGAATTATTAATTTTCCGGTTTAACGTCAAACAAATTTAAAAATTTGTTACCTATAGTCTTTATGAATACACAAAAGACAGTTACCATATAATAATTGTAAAATCGATAAAATCGGTAACTTGCAACGAACATTATTCAGCTTAAAACCCAAAGCTTTTAAGACAAATTGGTTTAGTCGGTACAAAATAAGCACCGTAAATTTTTGTAGTAGATCCAGAAAGGAGCTTCTGGTTGATCATTACGTTGCTAGATGCTGTCGACAAGAAAGGCTGAAGGGTACCGTCAAATGACTAGGTTCCGTCAACTCAAAAGCACGTGAAACTTTTAAAAACCGTGAATTATACGAACTAAAAGAAACAAACTTCCACTAACTGAACTAAACATTCACTCTTTTCTGCATCACTTTTGTGGTGACCTCTGATTCTTAAGAGTTTAATTAACCCTAAATCTGCACTATATTTTGATATGTTTTAATGATGGGTAAATTCGTAAACCTCCTGTCTCCAAAATCAAAACTACCTATACTTATAAACTCAGTGCGCGACCACTTCCATAAAGAGCTGTGACCAAAATCCTTATGAAAGAAAACAGTACAACAATGACGTGAAAAGAAGATGCAAACAGATTTTATTAAGACGTAAAAGTAGTGATCGAAGCCTGTCTTTCTCATGGCAATATGCAACGTTAACCAAAAAAATCCAAATCCAAATATTTGATTACACTCATAAAGACTATCTTGTTGAAATCGAATAATACAACTGTATATCGGAAGTAATAAATTATAATATTCAACATGACTCAATTTCAAATGCACTAAGAACGTAGTTAATGAACTTTTACACAAACTTAAGATAACCAAACTGCTAAAATATATTTAATTACAATAGTATCTCAAAAAGGAAACATAAATTACAATACATCTGGAATTTTACCAGGACAAAGAAAATGCCAAATCAACGTAAATACAGAATACGGATGTTTCAGCAATGTAATAATTACAAATTAATTGAATACAAAACTTACTTACAAATTTGATCGACAAAGATGAATTTGAAACTAACTTCAATAAATTCACGTTAAATTACTCAAACAATCCCGAAATACACAAAACAAATAAAACCAACTCGAATACCGGGTCTTTCACAAAAAAAATCGTACAAAATCAAACGACGGTTACAAATCTCTCAGATTCTTCCTTCTCCCAAAGACAAATTTTCTACACTTTCATTTTAAGGTGTATACCAAATTTCTTGTCAATGTGGCTTAGTCTGCATTGGAGAAATCGGTAGTTCCGTCATTACTCGCATTTCAGAACATGATCGTTGTATAAGAAAAAGGTATATTTCTAAGTCTGCGGTTACATCATTTTACCACAAGTCACAAAATAGATTTTGATAACGTTTCGGTTATTGCAAAATCTCAATTCTTTTTCAATAAGAAAATCCGAGAGAGCATATAAATCATCAAACACCCCAATAACTATAATCGTGATCGTGGTTAACCCTTTTTTGGTTTCCAGTCATTATTCCTCAAAAACACATTCTTTTTCAACCGTAACCCAATCAGAGTTTAGCTCAACCAACTGTGCCAATACTTCTTGTGTATATACGGAGACTACTTCTTTTTAAGTCGCTTCTATAAAGTTTAGTACCTAGCGTGTTTCACAAATTGATTATCTAACTCTGTAATGGTTACAATTATAAGTGACTTTTGGTTGAGATCGCATCGTAGTTGAACACCCAGACTCTTTAGACTTAGTCCTAGTCTCTCTTTTGCCTCCTCGAAGATGCAAACTGTAATGTCCTGCTAAACGTCTACTAGGACCAAGCCTTAAAAGTCTGGGTCTAAGCCGAAAGTTGTTTATAATCGCAACCAAGATAACTGCAAAAGTTTAAGATGATGTAGTGGTTCTTTGTTAGATTGTTGTTTGCTTTTTCAAATTTATTGTTTTCTTTTTTACCTTTTTAGAGTTTTTTTATTTATTCATGCCTTGATGAAGCATCTTACAAAAGTGGTTTAAACGTCTTTTGGTTACAACAATGGAACGGTCCAAACGCAGAAGACGTTCTCATCTTAATATAGACTCCGGCTGTGGAAGCTTAATTACATATTACCTTCAAACATTTACAAATGTATCTTATCTGTAAGTTACATTCACATGTTAATCTGTTGCAGCTTTTACAAAAATAACGTTCAGATATCAACATCGTATTTGTCAGAAGAATTTTAAAACAACGATTTTAACTACAACATAAAAAGATTTCATAATATTGACTTAAAATAAATACAATGTTTTGAAATAAAATTTAGATATTACCAATACAAAATTTTAAATTAGGGTTATTCATTTTTTGCGTTATTTGTTCTTGTAAAAATCTTTATTTCTCTTCCACTTTGATTAATAAGGAATGTACATTGCCACCTCGTATGAATAAAATTTCGCCTTTGGCTTGGCTGAAAATTGTTATACCCGTTGGCAATTGTTATGTTAAAAATTGTCTAGTACAAAATTTATTTTCGTTACGCACACTTTCCGTTGGTGGAGTAGGGACAAAACTGTCAAATTGTTAAAACGCGAGTTCATTTTTCTTCCGGTAAAGTTTGAAAATCGCACACTTCGTTTAGCGCTGTATACGCCCAACAAAGCTTTAATCGTTAATTGTTTCACGTGAAAGTTTTTATTTGGGGCAAGCACGTAATTCTTGTATTCCGATTTAATTTAACTCGTTCGTAATTGTCTGTAGTGGGTTTCTATACCCCACACATTTTCTTTGTCTGTGGAGATAATGAACAGATGTTACATTTGGGAAAATTTCCCTGATGACGTCACGTCGTTATAACTAATATTTCTACATCTTCGTAGGTTGGATACGAGTATAATACTTATTGAAAGAAATTTTTGCAAAAACAAATTACAAAATCAATTTAAGAGAAACTAGGCGCAGTCGTTTGCTTTTAGCGAACGTATCTATAAAAGGGGGTTAATTGTGATAACGCCGTGTGTACGTGTTTTTTGGTTAGATTTCAATTGAGTTTTAGGTATTGCATTTTTACTTTAATTCTTAATGGTTTGTTGGTCCGTCCACCGTACGTACATGCTAGATTGTAATAAGAATTAATGTTAAAATCTTTTTGTTCTGTGATATATTATAGAGCGCACTTTGATTCTCTAAATCTTCCATTTTTCTACGTTTGTAGTTTAATTTACGAATGTAAAGTCATTCCTTTTCTAAGTGTAAAAATTAGACTGGCTAGGTCATCTGCTGTACGACGTGTTGCTTACTTATATTTTGTTTGGGATACCGACCTACGTGCTAGTGTTTGGACAGTTAACCTTTAATTAACTTTGTAAATTTGGTGATTGTTTCCTTCAATATGATGAAAATTCTGTTCAACTTCTAAAAAGTGTAGGTGGTGTTAACTCCAGTGACGTGACGTTATCATGGGAGTTATTCAATTACAGGTGCTCATCAACTCTCTAGATAAAGAACATGGGTGCAGGTATGGAAACTCGCTACAGACAATTATGGAAGAATGGAATTAAATCGCAGTACAAGAAATAAATTCTCGCTCCAAAAAAGACATTCACTCAGATCGTCACAATATTAGATTTCAATTCACACGGAGATGTGTGAAATACTTAACAATAAACGCTTTGTTAGGCGTTCTTCAAACTTTACCAAAAGAATAAAATCGCGTTTTAAAATTTGACATCATATCCCTACTCAACAACGAAAAGTGGGCGTATTGTGAATAAATTTTATACTAAAGGATTTTTAAAATAACACGTCTTCTATAGATATGCACAAAAAAGAGATTTTGTAAATAGAAAAAAAAGACAAACGGTTTTATACACTAGACTAGAAGAATTATTGGTTAATTCTCATAAAATCCGTACGTGTCAAAATATAAAACGTGCGCGTAAAGAAGTGTTTTCAAAAACCATCAAAGACTACTTTGACAACCTCTCCGTTATCTAATTTCTAACCTCTTTCACTATCTTTGAAATAAATACATTTGATGTTCTAATTGTGTTTTGGCGATTTGTTTACTTTTAGTGTTTGACAAGTGTAAACGGGATTGGTAGTGGATATTTCAATCGTTTTGGCGCTTTTTCAACTCTGTTATAATCAGCAGACCACTTGCGACTCACTTTTTGACGCGTGAGCTGACGTCTACTATACATTACGGCTTTATTTACGTAAATAAATTGGCGCCCAACGTGGAGCTCGATTATTCTGTTTTTTTTACTTATTGTCATTAGTCAGTTTAACTTACCTAAAGTTTGACTTTGCTTTTTTTTCTTGTTACAAGATCTTGCTTTGTATTAAGTTGGCTTACCTTTTACTACTTCTTAGTAATACGTTGATTTCCGTGCTTTGATTTGTTTTTGTGATTAAACCTTTCTTCCTATTAGAATGTGTTCTTTCTTTTTTAGTTAACTTTATTTTTGTTGAATTATTGAACTCTAGTTGTACAGTTTCACGATTAGTTTCTTAATACGTGGTCGTATTTTTTGAGAAACGTGATCGGAGCTGTGTTACTATTGGTTTTCTTTCTGTTCTTCTTTTTTTTACTTTTTTCTTCTTTTTTAAAATTCTATCACTAAAATGGATTCTTGGCGATTAGAAGTGGTACCTTGGGGGTGCACAAACAAAGTCATTGTCGTCTACATATGTCGACTACTGGAGAAGAAGGATAAGCATGATTTGAATCAACATCCAGGATTAGCTCTAGATAAATCCTTTTGGTTTGCAATTGTCGTTTTCTTATTCTTTCATCTATAAACAGTGTAAATAAGACAGAGTTCATCACATTTTTATCTCAGTCCTCTCGTTTTAAATTATTTAGATCGGTTGTTGCTTATGACGATGTTTCTGATGTAGTGTATCAAAGTTTTTTTTTACTTAGAGCGTTGGCATGCCGCGGCTGGCTCAAGTGGCTCTATTCAAGGCCAGTCATAGCAGGTGATACACTATTGATTTTCTTCATCATGCCATGATCTCGAAATTTGGCCTCTTACTATGGTTACGGCCTCTTGTTGAATTATTCCAAGCTGTACTATTAAAGGACTGGTTTCCTGTGCTTGCTATATATACTAATTACCTAATAAGGTGTTTTAGTACCACTAGTAAATTTAAATACATTGTCACTATAGACTTGACTAGTTCACAATAAATTTTGTCATTAGAGCACCTGTAACTGTACGGTTGACTAGATGAATGTTATAGTTTCCTTCCTTTTTTTAACTACGCGACATCCTATTATTTATAAAATTGTGTGTAAAGATAAAATAAAGTTTTTATAGGACGTTACAATATCTATCAAGTAACTACTAATGGTAATTTGTAAACACTTCCGCGAGTTTCAGTTTTGCTTCTTTTACTTTTAATATCTTTGTTATGTAGGCGCTTGTTTTCTGCCACGCATTTTCGCTGCTTAACAATATCTTTATAATGTTAGTCTGGTCTATTCTGTACTTTATATATAGCTTTTCTCTTACAATACTTCATCTTCTGCACATGAATACGGTATGTGACGCGTGGTCTATTTCCTCCACATAAAGCAAGATAGATTTTCTTTGTTTATGATCTTTGCCAGGTAAGCTCCAAGACATCCATGGCTTATAAAAGTTTGAGTAGAGTAGTAATTTAGGTTACCGTGTTTTTTGCTGGTTCATTCTTTAATGCCCGGTATTAATTTTTTGGCCCAGGCGCTTTGGGATATTTTTCCCAATTTTTTTGCCATTTCTCTAGGGTCAGCTCTTTTCTGTTCGCTTTGTTTATTCCAACTCTTGCGTTTGCCCTTTCCTCAGTCGTTAAGTCAATGGGTGTTATATCCGTTAAGACTCTTGCCGTCTCTAGGAAGATTGTCCTGTACGCCAATGTTATTCTAATCGCAACCTTCCTTTGCGTTTTATCGGCTAGTTGCCTTACTCTCCCTATTTAAATGCCTTTGTACCAGATTGGTCCAGCATATAAAATCGCCGAATGTACCGTAGACATAATTAGTTTCCTTTTAGCAGACGTTAAGCCTTTTACGTTTACCATAAGTCTGTACAAGGCTGTTGCTCTCTTGTCCGCTTTCATTATTACGTTTCTAATAAGTGGTTCAAATGACATGTTGTTATCCAGTGTCACGCCCAAATATTTCATTGTTTCATTCACGTGTACAATGGCGCCCCTGAAGAGAAAATGGACAGGGACAATCTTCCTTCCTGGAAACCCTATCGCCTCTGATTTGTTAAACGCCATTTTTAATTTGTTTGCTACTATTTGGGAATTTACCCACTCTAAGCTTAGGTTTACTATCCGCACTAATTCCTCATTGGTGCTCCCTAGACCGAAAAGCGCCAAGTCATCTGCAAATGCAGTTAATGCTAAATGGTTTGGCGGGCGTGTTGGCAGTAGGTCGTCATAAAAGATGTTTCATGAAGTTGGTACCAGGTTGAAGCCCTGCGGTACACTGCACGTTATCTGGTATTTAATGGCAACGTCTTGGTCATTTAGGTAGGTGATGCTTTTGTTGGTCAGATAACTTGTTATCACCTTGATCAGATGTGGGTCCTTTTTTCCTTATTTTTTTCATTAGTAGAACCCACGGCCCCGAATTAAAAGCATTTTAGATGTCAATCGAGACTACGGCTCCGATCTTTTTTTGCCGCGTACTCGCCTTGGCTGTCGCGGCTAGCGATCGAATATGGTCGAGAGTGTTTATAGAGGACCTGTCTTTTCTAAATCCATATTAAAACGGGAATAAATCTCCATGTTATTCTACCTCGCTTTTGATCCTACTCAAGAGCAGTTTTTCATCTAACTTTGCCAGATTATTCATCAAGCAAATAGGCCTAAAACTTTTACCAACTTTTTCATAACTTGGGGATTTGGGGATGAGTATCAGATTAGCTTCTTTGCACGGATTTTGAAAATTTCCCTTTGTCAGCTCGGCATAGAAAATCTTTAGTAAAAAGTCCGGATGTTCCATTGATGCAATCTTAACTACTTCATTCGGTATTCCATTTGGTCCCGGTGCCTTTTTAAGAGCAAGGTTCGAGGTAGCTCCTATCAGTTTTTCTTTTGTGAAAAGCGAAGACATGTGGTGTCTCCAATATATAACTTATTAATTGGCTGCTCCGGGAAGAGCTTTCTAATCAGTTCGTTTGCTTTTTCACTACTGGGCTATTCATAGCTATTTTCTAGTTTGAACTTTTTGTTTATAATTTTAAATTCAGTACCTGGATTGTTTTATAACTCTGCGCACATATCCAGCCAAGCTTTATTCTTTGCTCTACTAATAACTGAGCGATATTCCTCTTTTGATTGTTTATATAAATCTTCGAGCTGGATTTTTGTTGTGTTGTTGTTACTACGTAGCAATTCCTTACGCTTCCTGATGCACTGTTTTTTTTTAAGTTGTAGCTCGTCAGACCACCAGTACAGCCAGTTCCTGTCTTTCTTTAGGAGCGTCCTTATCGCATTCTAGTTGCTTCCTTAGTTCTGTCTTGAATTTAGTTGCGTTCAGATTATTAAGATTCTACTTGCGCTTTGTTGAATGCTTTTTGTAGGCCGTTGTTGATTGATTTCTTAAATTTTGAGGTAAATGTAGCAATGCTCGCTTAGATTCTTCTCCTCCAGAACTTCCCACCTGAGTCTCCTTTGTGCCGCCTGTTGCGTGTTTATAACGTAATACCCTGTATATTAGTTGAATAAAAATTAATCAAGACGTTAAACCGGCAACTACTTAAAATGGCCTGTGATGTTAAAAATTTTAAGTTTCGGGTAACATCGACGTTGGTGGAAATAAATTTATAACTTCATTACGCATTTAAAGTACTTTATTCATCACAGGGTAAACTTTTCATATCCGTTTTTTAAATTCTTTGGTTTCCTTCTTAATTTGATAGCACGTCCTGTCACGTTTTGGCTGTATGTTTCGATGCATTATTGATCAGGGGTTAATATCGACAAATACCTTCATGGGACGAGCATAACCCTGTAAGGCCTACGTTTAAAACTAAAAACGAAGACAAAAACTTTTCTTTGAGATTCTACTCATGCGGCAAACAACTGCAAAACCAACTTTCACTGAATGTGTACAACAGCATTTGATAATCGGGTTCTTTTATGTACTTTCTTTTAGTAGTAATTAACAATTTTGTAGATCTTGCTTTCGTGAGTCATTGTGTTGACACGATTTGCTATTCAAATTTATTCTAAGCTGACTCAACGAGGAAAACGTTTTCTTCGAACAAGAATTTTGCTTATTTTAACTTACATTCATTGTTTTAATACAATTGAGGTCTAATGATTTTGTGTTTATCGCATGCTGTCTACAAACGATATTTGTTATGTAATTTTTTTTGTTATCAACATCGTGTAAACTTATGTATTGTGTGTTGCCGAGACTTCCGGCATTTGCGGGTTGAGAATTTCTGAGGCTCGTTTTTATTAATCTACGTTATTAAAATTAAAGTTGGTATATCTATTTTATCTTTTCTTTATGGTAACATATCTTTCTTTTTGTTGGTTACACGAACGGCAGGGTAACAAAGATTACAACCTGAAATTTTTCTGTCCTGATCGAGATAGAAGTTTTACTTATTAAAAATCTGGCGCCCTTTAACTCTTATTTATTTAAACCTCCCCTATCTCCAACTGTGTGAGTTGGCTGTGCATGGTGCGTAAGACCTATAAGCTTGAAACACATCTATTTAGAACCAGGAGTGAGATTCTTTTCGCCGCATAGGAACGTTGGGTCTTTGTCGGTGTTCAATAGCACCATGTCTTCCATGGCCAACCATTCAAAAGCTTCTTTTTTATCTCTTCTAACTGACCCTCATTTGGGTGTTTTGGCGTTAAAATCGCTCGACCTCTTACGTTTTTCTTCTCACTCCAGATTTTATCTAATATCTAATTCATTATCGTCCACGTTTAGTAAAACGTAACAATTATAGAAGGTGATACCATCAGGTTGTAGCATCGTGTACGATTCCCTCATAGTGCATTTCGTTCTTGAGCTCTGGCAGTCTGTAATATATATTGCGATGCGGTGTTCACTGTTCATAATGGTATTACTACTAATGGCTCATTTAATATTTCAGTCGCTCATAAGAACCGCATTAGCTTGCAGCTTTGCTGCGATGATCGGCAGTTGATATTATGCCTCTCTTCTGCGCCCTATGTCAATCTGCAAAATTTTAGTCGAGTTAAGGTTAGCGTAAATAGTGTTATTGTCTAAATCCATATTCCATTTCTTATTCATTACTGTTCACTATTAGTTAAGACGTTTTTATTAGCCTCTAGCCTAGCTTCTCTGATTGCCTGTCTAAAGTGTGTGCATGTCATCGCTCATATCGCATGTCCTGTCGTTTTGCATACCGGGCAAAATTTTTCTTTCTGGTATTATTGTTTATTGTGTCTTTTTAGGCCACAGTTCTAACATGCGTTGGGCTTGACTGTGCCGTTGCATTTCGTACTATGTTATGGGTGCCCCAGCATTTGGTGCTTTGACTCTTCAGTCTAGCCTACACATGTTATGTCCAATTCTTACTATTCTAGTGTCGTTTCAGATTTTTGTTGCCTTCTTATTGGCGATAGTTGTGCCGTAGGTCTAATCTTACCTATTTCAATTTCGTTCGTATTGAGAGCGATCGACATCTTGCTTAGTTCTTCTAGGATTTTGGATTCCGTAACCACTTCATCTAAATCCCTCAGGTGCAAGATCTGTTAATTTATGTCTTCTTTTTTTAAGGTGCACTTGGCGTCCCCCATTCCTTCTACAATCTTTTTTTCAAGCACACGTGACTACTACTAGCAGTAGACGACCTTTGTTAGGTTTTTGTTGTCGTTTCAACTCCGCTAATACACCGCTTAACAAAAAATCGCTTAACCCTGTCTGCTAATTTATTTTCTTTCATTAGATTTTTTAGTTTTTCTCTAAAAGTTTTATTTTGTTTTAACCGTTACTAAAATTCATTTATTTAGTTAGCGTACCTTTATATATCTGATCGAGCGCAGTAGATTCTTTTATGCGCTTTTAGTTAAACAATATTTCATTCACCATCGATAAGAAGCGTAAAAGTTCTACTTGGCGCTAAGAGTTGGTATTTGATCTATCTTACCGTGTCTATCAGTAAGAGTAACGGCCTCTCTTAGCGTTACTGAAATGCGTTTGCTTCTATCGTCACCAACGATTACCACTCTCGGAAGTCTATACAGCGTAAAGGTTTCCCTTAGCGCTATTAGTCCGTTGTGAAACAATTAAAACATCGATAACCATAACCGACAATTGTACTTCATCTCAGACCGCTATAAAATAAATTTTGTTTGAACTTAGCATAATTATGTTCTATGACTATATGCTACCTAGAAACTCCAAACAAACGCATTCAAACGCTACATTTCAGCTACTCTTCTATTAAAATCATCTGTATTGCTACTTTTTGTAATACTTTTTAAGTCTTTTTAGAACACAAAGATAATTTGACAATTAAATCAATTCTTATAAAAACTTTGCTAGTTATATTTGTGTAAACTTGTCTTAATATAATTTAAACTGCAACATTTTCTCTCCGCGTTAGAATATATTTTTAAAAATGAAAGAAAACGCTGACCTTAATTTCCAACGTATATGATTTTACTAAAAACGGTTTTATAATACAGCAAAAAGTCAAACGCAAAGACAAAGTATATGAAAATCTTTCGCTTTTAATATAACGCAAATGCATTTAGCATTTTAATAAAAAAAAAGGACGCGTTTCGTATCAGAAAAATGACAGGGCCAGGTTTAATAAAACGAAGGAAAAGAGCGCGGAGTTTTTCACGAACTTTTTAATCAACTAACAGCAATTATAGTTTTGCTTTGTGACCGTGCGGGATATTGGGGTTTAATTAATACCAAAAAAAAGCTCATAAAATAAATCAAGATGTTTTATTATCGGAAACCTTTTTGAACAATTTGATGTTTCAATTTACCACGGTTTCATTGCGCCCGTCGTAAATAATCAAAATCCAATTTTAACTTTTTTTGTCAAAGAAAGTGTCTAGATAAAGATACTCATAAAAAATATTATATTCAATTTCTGTCCACTTTCATAGTTGTATTTTTGGTTTCGCGATACAATAAATTTAAAAAATCGTAGCGATGAATTGAGTTTATTGAATCGAAGGCGGCGATAACGTCTTGATCTCGAGGGTATTGGGTGGCGTGGAAAATAGTGTAAAATGAAACCTGCCATCTACTAAAGTACATTTTTCAATTTTTTACTCCTTTTTCGTCTTATGGAAAAAGTAAATATTTACCTTAAAGAGAATTGGATATTCTGCGTTCGGCGATGTTTGCGCGTTTCCAAATTAATCCTTTTTCAAATTTTCTATTATTATTACGTTTTTTACAACGATGCCGTTGCAGGTTTTTTGCGTGTATTTTTTTACAACGATAGGTATTAAAAAAGTATAAAATTTGAACCAAAAGAAACAAAATTTTTATAATATAATCGATCTACCACGAAGAGAAAACATAAATTTACCAAACAAAAAGTTAAGTAAAAACAGATAATCTGATAAACAAATTACGTGAAGGATTGGTAATAGAATTCGAGGAGGGATCCCATTAAAGTATTAAAAGTTCATTAATTTAGTGATAATGAGTTTAACACAGACTACACCAAAACACAAACTTGACAAAACATCAGGTCGTGAAACAATAGCTTTTGAAATTGATTGTATATAGGACGAAGAACAAGAAGCACCCTTTCTATATGCACAAAAGCTACAAAAGCACAGATTAAATGATAAAAAACTTGAATTGATAAGAAACGTCAATATTTAAATAAACGTATAATTACAATAAAAAAAATTACTTGTTTGTTAGTGTACTTACGTAATGAGTGAAAAAACTCTTAAGCGGCAAAGTCAAAAGTTGAAATTTACATAAAACTAAGTGTTCAAAGTCTATTATATTCAAACACATGGAAAACTCGTTTAAAAAAGCTTGTAATTTAGTTACAGTCAGTGTCTAATTTGACAGATCTAGTAATAAATGTGGTACCAACATCATATTTTTGGTGATCATTGTTGTGGAAAACTAAAATTGTGATATGACAACCGCGCAATTTGTTGTCATTATTTAGAGAAAAAGAATAGACGCCAGCCATTATCTTTTTTTCTTTTACTTTCGTTAACATTAATTATGTAATTATCCGTCTGTGTAGAATAGTGGAAATAACGTTCTTGAGATAATATTCTTGTTTCCATCGAACCGTAGTGTCCTGGAAATAGCGGGTAGCAATTTATGTTTCCGGGACACGACAATTTGTGGCGACCGTGACAGGTCGTTAATTGTTAGTTGTGCGTTGTAAAATGGTTTTCATTTTAAAGACAAATTTGAACGATTAGTTGTGCGGTTTTGAAATGGATGCCGAGTTGGAAGTAAAGATAAGTCTGCGCAAAGTGCTTTGTACTTCGCTGACAAGGTTTATGAATGAATTGGAGATCGAACTATCTCAACGAGTGCGGAAACAGTGGAAAAACTTTAGGTGTTGAAAGATACGTTGCAAGAAAAGTTTACTGAATTGCAGGTGATAACCTCTAAAGTCTTCAATTTATTTTCAGGCAACAATGCTAGTGAAGAAGATTTGCTTGTTGACAGAGATGGATCTGACACATACGTGAAGCGTTACAAGGAGCTGAATTTCCAGTGTGCGAAGGTGCTGCTCAAGTCTGTTGATGGAGACGACTGAGTTGGTAAATACAGTACTAATACCAGGTAAAAGAAAATTTAAGTTTTCGATAATAGAATTCAAAAAGTTTGATGGCAATATTCGCGACTACTTTTCCTTCTGGTCTCAATGACGATCCGGATATTGACGATGCAGATAAACTAGAGTATTTGATACAAGCTACAGTATCGGGTAACCAGGCGCGACAGTTGGTTGACAGTTTTCCAGCTAACGGTCGAAATTACTCACGTATGATAGATACTTTAAAGTCACGGTTTGGGGGTAAGGACTTGCAACTCGAAGTTTATGTGCGAGAACTTTTAAAATTAATCTTGAATTATGCCTCGGCCAGGAGAAAGACAGATATTTGTTACTTGTATGTACAATAAAGTTGAAATGCAGCTTAGAGCTTTGGAGTCGTTGAGAATAACTGCAGACAAATATTCTTCCATGCTTCTCCCTTTAATTGAGTCATGTCGAAAATTTTCCGCCAGTTCGTGCATGGGATTCACACAAGAGCGCAAGGCCGATGGAACGGACGAAGTTTTTGCAGCAGGAGCTAAACAATGTTATGGAGCAAGTATTAGTGTGGAGAACCGTCTTAGAGGCTTAATGTAATTTTTAAAGAATGAAGTGGAAAACGAACACCGTATTTTGTTAACCTCTGAAGGATTTGGATTTGATTCTGGGGTGCCTAGAAGTGGTAATTCAGGTGGCAGTGTTAAAAAAAGATCACCAAAATCGAGTGAACAGTTAGGTATTCCCACTGCAGCAGACCTGGTCAATGGCGAGGTTGCTACGTGCATATTTTGATAGTGTACATGAAAACTTGAACTGTCTTAAGGCACAAGATTATACTTTCGACAAAAAGCAAATTGTTAAGGAAAAAAGAGCATGTTTTCGCTGTCTTAAGCCGGGCCATCGTTCCAAGAGGTGTTGAGTTCGCATTAAGTGCTTGATATGCAGAAAGCAGCACGTGCGAGTTTTGATTGACACTGGATCGCAACGTTCATATATACTAAGGTCAACTGCACGTAATATAGGTATGTTGGCCGTCGGTGAGAAGAGAATTAGGCATTGTTTATTCGGAGGTGCTAAGTCTAAACGAATGCATCAACGTTACAAGTTGACTACAGCAGAATGGGTACTCGTGCAAGTTTGAAACTTTGGATCAACCAGAGATTTGCATTGTAGTTCTCACTGTTTTTTCTGGTCCATGGCTCGATGTGTTGCGGGGTATGAACATCAAAGTTTGAGACACAGGAGAAGATTCTGTTATTGAACTTTTAATTGGTGCCAATGTCCTCGGAAAAGTGTACACTGGTGATTTACGTGTCTTGAAAAGTGGTCTAGTTGCCGTAGAGACTCTCTTAGGTTGGACGCTAATGAGAAAAGTTTCAGTTTCGGCTAGTGATACTACTTCAGTTGCGACTACAATGTGTTTGTTGGTGACTAATGGTTCTCTGGGAGACCTATGAGACCTAGATGTTCTCGGAGTAAAAGAGCCTTCTGTCAGGCAATGTATGGACGAATTAAATAAAGCGGCCAAGGATTTTTTCTAGAAAACTACGGAGGTCAACGAAGAGGGTCGATATGAAGTTAGATTACCTTGGTTGGAAAGTCACTACCCTCTTACGAATAATCATTTCGTTGCAAAAAGGAGGTTGGGAAAAATTGTGGAGAAGCTCGAAAATGGTGGTCTTGTAAACCTGTATGATACAGTTTATCAGTAATGGCTGTCAGAGGGTGTAATTGTGAAGGTGGACTGCCAAAAGCCTAATGACCACTGTCACTACTTACCGCATAGACCGCTATTAAAAGAGAGTAGCACGACTACGTCCAGTGTTTGATGCCTCTGCGCGAGAAAAGGTTAAACCTTCTCTGAACCAATGCTTAGAAAAAGGATCCCTTCAATTCTATTGAGGTCCGAGAAAAGCGCGTTCGACTTGTTTCTGACATACGCAAAGCATTTTTGCGGATAAGCGTGCACAAGGACGACATAGATTTTTTGCGTTTTCTATGGATTGGCGTTGCTGTAAACCAGTTAACCTTCAGACACAAACGAGCGGTGTTTGGAGTTAATAGTAGCCCTTTTTTGTTGGGTAGTACTATAGAACTACACTTTTCACGGTGTTTGGCGCAGAAATCGTACGCCGAAGATATTGTTAAGAGACTGGGAAAATGTTTCTACGTTGACAACTGTGTGACTAGTGTAGAAGATGAGATTACGCTCAAACGGTTCATAAAGAGGGAGTTTTCCCGAAGCTCTGAAGATAAAATCGAAAAAAATTTCGTATTTGGGCTGAGATGGGATCCAGTAAAGGATGTATTGTCACTCAGCAATGAATTTACGAAAAATTGTGACTCCTGTAACGTCCCGGTGACTAAGAGGCTGATACTGTCTTTGTGGAAGACTAGGCTCACGTGGGATCAACCTGTCGATGCTGAAGTTGTGCATTTGTTTCGAACATAGTTGAGTACGTTGAACTATCTATGAAGAATCAAGATACCCAGATGGGTGCACGCTAAAAATGGTGAATCACAGCACAATAGTTTGCATGTATTTTCCAATGCCAGTAAAGACGCTTTCGCCTGTGTTATTTTCCTGAGAGTTATAAAAAAATGATGATAAGTTCTTGCATTTCATTGCTGCAAAATCAAAGGTAGCTCCTTTGCGTCTACTTACTTTGCCTAGACTGGAATTGATGACAGCAACGCTTGGAGCAAGACTTTATGATTCCGTAAAGCGGAATCTAGAAGAAGAAATTGAATCATATTTTTGGAGCGATTCTTCCAGAGTTGTTTGCTGGATACAGAGAAAAGAAGAATGGAGTACGTTTGTTTGGAATCGGGTAAATGAGATACGCGTACTCACATCCGCAAAAGCATGGAGATATGTGTCAGGGGCTTATAATCTGGCAGACCTGCTCTCTAGAGGTTGTACGTCTAAGAAAATATTAGAATTGGAATGGTGGGAGGGTCCTGCGTGGCTGCTAGAAGTCTATTGCAAATGGCCGTTAAAGAATTCCATGTGTGATGAATCGGAGATTGTAGAAGAGAAGAAGAAATGCGTGACCACATTTCTATCAACATTGTCCTCGGATGAGGACATGAGGAATTTCCCGCATTTTTTCCAGTATCAAAAAATTATGCGAATGATGGCCTGGATTAAGAGATTTGTATGGAATCTAAAGCATCCAAGTAACAGACAAAAGTGAGAACTGACCGCCAGTGAATTTGCTGATGCTGAGCATTTTATTCACACGGTGATACAAGCAGAAAGTTTTGCTCAAGAAAATGAACAAGCACTGAGGGGTTTCCGGAACTCGATACAATAGACCGAAATTTGCTTTGTCGAAAGTTACGGCACCGACAGTTTTTGATTGAAAATCTCCGTAAAAGATTTCGTTCAAAGTATTTGTGACACTTAAAATTGTTCTACAAGTCGCAGCCCAGATCTATCAAAGTAGGCGACGTGGTGTTTATTGGGGACGACAATGTTAAGAGGCTCGATTGTGTACTTATACCTATCGTTGAGTTGTTGACGGGGAAAGACTGCGTGACTCGTGTAGTCAAAGTTTAGACTGTGAAAAGTCAACTAATGGGATCTATACAGAGACTTTTCCCACTCAAGATTTGTGAAGCTTCAGAAGAGCAAGCAATGAAAGAGGTAATCGATTACGAGAGTTGCGGAAACAAGGAACCGGTTCCAGAGGATGCACAAACTGAAAGTAAGTGCGGAGATAGTGAGATAGTGAATCCTAAAAGCAGAGCACCCTTAGTGATGACGAGTAGTGGTCGAGTGTCTGTGTTAGCCAGTAAATTTCTTGAATAGTTAAGAATTTTGGGACGTGTGAATTGTAGCGTTATTATTGTCACATATATGATTTTGTAAAATATATACAAAAACATGTTCTATTAGATATTGTGATTCACTTTTATGTAAAAGCTCTTCAGGTGGGAGGATGTTGTGGAAAACTTATAAAATTGTGCTATGACAACCGCGCAATTTGTTTGTCATTAATTAGAGAAAAATAATAGACGTCAGCCATTATCTTTTTTCCTTTACTATCGTTAACATTAACCAATTATCCGCCTGTGTAGAATAGCGAAAATAAAGTTCTTGAGATAATATTTTTGTTTCCATCGAACCGTAGTGCCCTGGCAATAGCGAGTAGCTATTTATATTTTTGCGACACGACAATTACAGTTTTCTTAAATTTGTTTAGAAAATAAGCATAATTTTTCAAAAGACAACACGAAAAATAATATAGGTTAATCTAATTGAAAATTTCATAGCATAACTCACTCACATGCAAAACTCGGCCAATATTATATTATGTTTTACTTTTGACGCTTGTTACGAAAATTACTATTTATAATATTGCAAACGTCAATATTTGTTGGTTACGTAAATTGAACCGTAACTTAGTGCAGCTGGCAGCTCAACACTTCGGAGTGAGTCATATGTAGTACTCGATGTGTTAACTATAAAATAATTAAAAGAACGCCAAAGCGGGCAAATAGCCACTACAGATCCTGCTTAGATCTGTCAAACACAGGGAGTAAACTAAATTGAACAACACAAATATAACAACGAATAGAACTTTAGTGTACAGACAACAATAAAATAAAAGTAACAATACTAATTACGAAGTATAGCATAACAAATTATCCACAATAAAATTAAATCAAATGTGCAATAGTAATTACGAAGTATCAGGTAACAAATTACCCATAAATAACACCTTGTACACATACGCACATGATTCAATACTATTACAATATGAGAATATAAATTAATAAGTAAACGAAGAATAAGAAATTCAATCAATGCGAATCCAGTGACTACACAATCAGAAGCACAGCGCACTTCCAATAAATTTAACAGGTGATTACGTAAACAAACCTTCATAAATTAATCTTGACAACATATATATATCTAAGTCGTATTTACGTTCGACACCAACACAAATGAATAGATAATAAAGAGAATATTCCTTATGATTTTTTAGATATGCAATTAGCTAATGGCATATTTAAACCATTCCATAAAATTGTTAAAAACATAATAGAAATAGATATACCGGGTGTCCCAAAATCAGTGGAAACTAAAGCTACTACTTATTGTAAAAGTCAAAATAAGTCAGTTCAGAAATGCGTATATCAAATTTAATGAAATTTAGCAAAAATGCATTTTAGAGGATTATCTCCCTTTCAGTGTAAAAAAAACAAAAATAATTCTACGAAAGTTAAAACCGTCCTCGCCCTTTTGTATTTTTTTAAATAATTTTTTTAAGGGTGGTAATACGGTTTTAACGCTTTTTTAACGTAAAGGCTCACTTATCATCTTCATTTTTTGAATCTTGTAAAAATTTGCACTGGTTGGATGTGGAAGAAGTAATTAATCTCGAAATATTCGAATTAAAGTACTTTTTGGAATCACAGCCTCTCGTTGTAATCTTCTGGTACTGGTCTCATAAATTTTTTGAAGAACAGCATCTTTTGAAGCTCGAACGCTTGTTAAAGTCTTCTAGCGTTCTTTCTGATTAGATTCAAACTTTGCTTCTCGAAGACGTTTTTGGATTTGGGCAAAAGTTTTGTGATTTGGAATTCTCCAGTTGGTATACTTCTTCCGATACACGCGAACACTTTTGAGGAAGTTGCCTTGACAGAATCTAAGAATTAATAGCATGTCGATATGTTTATTAAAAACAAAAAATTTGGTATACACTTTGAAATGAGAATGTAGGAAATTTGTCCTTGGGAGAAAGAAGAATCTGAGATATTTTGCCTGTCAAATTAAATCTCGGTTTAATACCGTTGCTACAAAGAAGTTTCCCTATTAGATCTGTAACCTTGTGAATGTAGGGTAAAAATTCTAATTCTAATGGACTGGATTTGGAAGTAGAATTGTCCTTAGGTAATCGTTGTAGACGACGATTAATAGCTGTTAAAATTTCTTGCTTCGTATAACCATTGTTCACCAAAGTTTTAGTAAAATGACAGAGTTCCGAGTCTAGATTCTTAGATTGACAAATAGAAAAAGCGTGATAAAGCAATGATGCAAAAACAGAACGTTTCTGTGAAAGATGATAAGATGAAGGTATCTGTCCGTATGGGTAGGTTTGCAATAAACAGAATGGCCCAGAAGTCCGTTGGGCTTACGAGTTACAAGAACGCCGAGAAATGGGAGAGAACCATTAATTTAGATTTCTATAGTAAATTTGATGTCTAGGTGTTGATTGTGAAAATGATCAGGAAACTTAGACAACTCGAGATGACTATGAAACTAAACAGTAAACGTGTTGTCAACATATCTAAACCATACTTTAGGTTTTAATATTGAGGATTCCAAAGCAACCGTTTCAAATAGATTCCATAAAAATGCGGCACCAGGAACTTGTTTGTAAAACTTGTTATTAAATTGGAACTTAGCTAGCTTGTAAGTAGGAGATTGGATAGTACTGACGATAGGTCAAAAGGGTGGATTTCTATAGTAAATTTGATGTCTAGGTGTTGATTGTGAAAATGATCAGGAAACTTAGACAACTCGAGATGACTATGAAACTAAACAATAAACGCGTCGTCAACATATCTAAACCATACTTTAGGTTTTAATATTGATGATTCCCAAACAACCGTTTCAAATAGATTCCATAAAAATGCGGCACCAAGAACTTGTTCGTAAAACTTGTTATCAAATTGGAATTTAGCTAGCTTGTAAGTAGGAGATTGGATAGTACTGACGATAGGTCAAAAGGGTGGAAGATTTGATGATTTGGCTGATCTCATGTTCAATCTTTGAAGTGAGATTACTAGTTAGAAGAGCGTACGTTTATTCAGACAAAAGAGAACGGATTTTTGCAGCATAATCAATTTGGTTCAAAACGACAGTAGCAATGCTTTTGTCGGCTGTAAGAACAATAATATCGTGATTTCTACGAAAATTTTTTAGGGCTAACTCTTCCGACTTAGAAATGTTGGATTTAGGAACTTTAGATGATTCAAGGATTTTTCCAGTGTAAATACGAATGGAATCTGAGATCTGGCGCGGAAGATGTATTATAGAAGATTCTACAGCACAAAAAATATCGTTTTTAGGAATACGTTTTATGAGCAACAGCAAAATTTAATTCCTTAGATAGCACCGATTCCTGTTCTAAAGTAAGAGTCAAACTCGGTGAATTAACGACAGTAAGCGAAACTTTTTGAGATGACCTTCAGTGTTAGTTAGTTGCAGAGTGGTATCAGACTGCTGGTAAGTAATATTGTCAAAGAGATTCCAATCATCCGGAGATAAGCGAGCATAAAAGTTTGACGAGTCTGTGGGAAAGTTTGGAAAATTTAGATTTAGAAGAATTATTCTTCCCGTAGAGATTGTTAATATAATAGCAAAGGCTTCCACGGCCAGAGTTTATACTAACATGAAAACGCCTTCCGGTTTTGGATCGTGTCATTGTTGTAACCAAAGTTGCCAACGTTTTGCATACTTTCAAAAAGGGGTTTATCATGGCATGAGAAAAAAGGCAACACTACTGTCGTCTTGAACCAAATTGATTATGCTGTAAAAATTTATTTTTTTTTTGTCTTGTAACTTGTAATCCCACTTCGAAGATTAAATGTGAGAATCACCAAATTATCAAATCTTCCAATCTACCTTCAGAAAATAAACGTTGACTCACCCTTTCAGATTCCAAACCTCTTCATCTATACGGACTACCTAAAGCTCACAAACAAAGTATTCCCTTTCGACATATCGTCAGTAGTATTCAATCTCCTACTTACAAACTAGCCAAGTTCTTGTCCAACACTCTAAGAATGGGTGTAAGTAATAATCATAACTGGGTTGTAACTTGTAAAGAGATTTGAAAGTGTTTTTTTTCGTGAGTACTTTCGTTTTTATGGTTATCGAAGCTACGTCTAATATAATCTTAGTAGTTACATGTATAGAAGTTGGAGGAGATAGTGAGATAGTGATAGAAGTGAGACGTTTTAAAATACGAAAAGTAAGAAAAAAAGTACAAAGGAATAAAAAAAGAAAAAAAATGAATAAAAGAGAGAGAGAGAGAGAAGAAGAGGAAAAGGAAAGACAACAAATATTTAAAATAGGAAAGAAAACAATATCACCGGACAAAAAAAAAGATAACGGAGAAAATCAAAGGAAACAGCCCAATAACAGGAGGAACGAAAAAAGAACAAAGAAGAAATGGAGGAACTAAAGGAATTAATGAGAGAAATGATGAAACAAATGAAAAAAAAATATTCAAGGCAAGAAATAAAAGAAATAAAAAAAGAAATTGAGGAAAAGGGAAAAGAAGTGGGAGAAAGAAAAAGAGGAACTCGTGGAAAGAATAGAAAAACTGGAGAAAAAAGCGGAAGATGAGGAAAAATGAAAAAGGAAGAATAATATTGTAATAAAAGGGTGTAGAAGTGAAGAACCACAAAATAATTTAGCATTGATGCTGGAAGAAAAATTAAATGTAAAAGTAAAGTGAAAAAGGTGACAGTAATAAACAGAAAGAAGAAAAATGAGATGGTTGTGGCGGAAATGGGAGGATGGAAGGAAAAGCAGAAGGTAATAGCGGAGAAGAAGAAATTAAGAAATACAAGAATATATATAAATCACGATTTGACATGGGAAGAAAGAAGAGTACAAAGAGAAATAATGAACATAGCGGTGGAAAAAAGAGCGGAAGAGAAAAGCGTATGGGTAGAATACAAGAAAATTGGGATAGACTAAGGAAGATACATATGGAACGACCAGCACAGGGGCCTGCGCAGAAAAAGAGGAGAGAAAATAAGTAACCAAAGGACAAAAAAATAAAGGGCGAAAGGCGGGCGATATAGGAAAGAAGGTTGACAGAATAAAAACGGAAGAAGATTTATGGAAGTACCTAAATCAAGAAAGAAAGAGAAAAACAACGAAAAAGCACCTACAAATAAAAGAATGGGAGATATTTCAGGAACCTTCTGGGAGGGGAAGAACAAAAGATCAATCAAAAAAGAGAAAAAAGGCAAAAAAAGAAGCAGTAGTAAGACGGAAAGAAGGAGATAGGAATAAACGAAGACGAAGTAACAGAGGCAATAAAGAAGATAAAAAAAGGAAAGGCGGCAGGAGAAGATGAGATACAAGGCGAAGAGTTGGTATACGGGGAAAGAAATGTAGCAAAAAGGATGACGGAAATACTAAATAAAATATGGAAAGCGGAAGGATTCTCGTAGAGATGGAGAGAAGGAATAATATGCCCAATCCATAAAAAAGAAGACAGAAATAAAGTCAAGAATTACAGAGAGATAACATTATTAAGCACGGTTTGGTACCAGACGGACAAACGAGATTCAGAAAGGGAAGAAGAGTGATAGACAACATATATATACTGAAACACTTGGCGAATGGAAAGCTAGAAGAAAAAATGGGGAAAATGGTGGCACTATTCGTAGATTTGAAAACCGCTTTTGACAGAGTGAACAGAAAAAAAATGTGGGAATACATGAAGAGAAAAAAAATCAATGAAAGATTAATAGAAAGATTGGAGAAAATTTACGAATAAATGAGGAGCAGGGTCAAAGTGAATGAGGAAGAGAGCGAGAAATTTATTACAAACAGTGGGTTGAGACAGGGATGCCCACTGAGCTTATGTCTGTTTGCAGTATATACGGGGGATTTAGAGGAGACAATGAAAAGACAACAGACAGGAGGGGTAGTAGTAGGAAAAGTGAAGGTATGGTCGTTGGCGTATGCGGATGACATAGTGTTTATGGCTATGAAGGAAAAGGAAATGAAGGAGATGATGAAAACGCTGGAAAAATACATGAAAAAAAAAGAAATGGAAATTAATATATAGAAAACAAAAATAATGGTATTTAGAAAAGGATGGGAGAAAAGAAAAAGAGAGGAGTGGAAATGGAGGGGCGAGGAGGTGCAGCAAGTGAACGAATTTACATACCTGGGTCACAAGATGAAGTAGGATAATAAGGAGGGAGAACACATAAAGAAAAGAGTGTTTGAGGTGGATATAAAAAAAAGAAGGCTGCTGTTTGAAAAGTTAATAAAAAGTGTGGTGACACATGGGGCGGAAACATGGGGGTGGGAAGAGTATAAAAAGGTAGAAGGAATACAAGAAAAATACTGGAGTGGGTATTAAGACTAGACAGAAAAACACCGGGGTATATTATAAGAGAGGAAGTGCAGGCAGAAAAAATAAGAGTAGAGACAGGAAAAAGGGCCATAAAATACGAGGAAGAACTGAGGAAAAGAAAAGAACTGCTTTTCCTTGTATTCGCTTTTGTGTCTTTGTTCATATAAACTTATTTTAATTTTTTTGGTGTTTTTTTGTTGTGTTTTTTTGCCCTAAGCTTAGCGCAGTAGTTGTTTTCTAAAGAAATTACCGCCCATTGCTACCAATTACCAGGCATGCTTGATTTGTCAAAAAACGTTAAAAAGTTTGATAAAACCAGAAATGCAAGAGTTTGGGTAGAAAATAAATGATAGTAATTAAGTACCTCATAGTGGACCGGATGCTTTTGTGATTGAAATAGCCAAATCAAATTTAACACAAGGTGTAGTACATTGGTATTGATCAAAACAAAGTCAGCTGAAATCTTTAAATGAGTTCAAAGCTCAAAAAAAAGTTTTCTGATATGTGATTAAAAAAAATGGTAAAGATAATAATTTTTATTTTTATTCAAAAAGCTAAACATGTGAAAGAGTGAATTTGACATTTGATGAAATAAAGAAACAAATATTGGTTGACATAATGTAAAACAATATCTGCAAATAAAAAAAGCTAGGGTTAACGTATTTATAAAGTTGTAAAATGTTGAAAAAGTAGATCTTAGACTCACTTGATATTGGAGATGGTCGTGGATTGAGATAGTAGTCGGTGCTTCTTCTCTTGCAAATAGAAAAGTAGGTTTGAGTTTTTTGTAAATATAAAAGCAAAAGTACGCTCTTCAAAAACTGCTTTTGAATTTGTTTACAATGACAACCCAGTTATGATTAATCCTCAGCTTACACCGATTCTACAATTATATATGACAAGCTAAACAGTTTCAATTGAAAGTAATACTAATTAAAAGTTTATTATTATTGACTTGACATTCAGAGCTAACACAAATTAATTGCTAACGTGTTTTGTCTTCTCGATTGGCGTAGCCGCAACTTCGATTGCACTCTCGCGACTGGGAGCTTCAGTATGTCAGCGACGAGTTTTTTATGTCGTTATTCATTTTCTATCCAGAATTTTTTTTTAAACGATTCTTTAACCTAACACAAAGTAATATAAATATCGGTAAGATCCGAAAAAAATATGACTGCAAAATTACCCGCTCTTCTTTCCTCTTGGGCGAAGAAGATTAGTTACAGAAGTTGAAAATTCACCCCAAGCACGACTGTGAGTGAACAGTTGCTTGCACTCCAGTTTGAATTTTACCAAATTAAAATTGTAATCGTTACAAAGAATGTGAAGTCACAATTGCAATTCTAGGAAAAATTGTCAGAGAAAACGACTGCATCAATTAATTCTAAAATCGACTATGCAAAAAGTTGTGGTGATTACGTACTATAATCATTGAGGTCTTTGATTTATAGATAAGACCACAGACGCGATTTTAAGAGAATTCTGTTTTAATAGTGAAAAACTAAATAAAGAGTTACATTTATAGATGTTTTGAGTGTATATCAGCAAAAGTGCCTAGGGAGTGTTACGGTAACGATGTAACTAAAAAGATTCAGTCTGATCTTTGATGTGCCAATTATAATTTAATTAAAAAAGCGCCAAAACGGGGGGAAATATAAACTACAGAATCCTGTTTTTATATGACAACATTTAAGGTAGATACATCGACTAACACAAGTCTAACAACGAGTACATTTATTTCAACGACAGGATAAAAGAATTTAAAAAACAAGTAGAATAAGAAATATATAACAACTAATGGTTCGTAAACCTTTAAATTAAGCAACACCTTGTACACATAAACAGTATATGGCTTTAAGTTAACGTTGGTAAATAAAAGAAAAAAATTATTAGTTATCATAAAATTATGATGATTTTACAATAATGAAACAAAGCGCGCCGTTTAAGACTTGTTACATAAATACAAAAAAGTTGCATACGTTAGTCGTGCTAACAAGCGCATATGGCAACTGGTGTGTGCATACGACCAACTTTAAAGCAAATTATTAAATATAAAAAAACAGGGTACTTACTCATCGTTTCTAATATGCGATTAGCTAATGGCACATCCAACACAATCTATAAAATTTCTGAAAATTAAGCTGATACACGTACAAACATGTTATCACAAATAAGATCCTAAAAGTTTTATATGATGATTAAAACCCAAGTGCGCTAAGCTTCTCAAAGTCGTTTTAGACCACAGCAGCGAAAATCAAATCGTTGGTTTTTATTGCCCATCTAACGTACAAAGGTTAAAATAATACGAATACGGTGTACGTCTTGTATTTAGTGTTTGCTTTAAAGTCAGTCATTGAAATTTTCTGGGCTAATAAACACGGGTTACCCAATTTTGTCATGATAATAAAAAATAAATTAAATTGCTTTGCAAAATGAAAATGTATTCTTACTCTAGCAAATTTCTCACAACCAAAACATCTAAAATTGCAATCTATTTACCCACTACCTGTGTGAAAAATTTAAAATGTTTTAATGTAGAAATCCTTGGGCATGGTGTTAACACTCGTGTTGTTTGCTTATAGTTGGAAACGGAAAATGATAATCAGTAACATACAACTTGTAGATGACATTCATGACTGGGAAAATTCATACAGTTCAAAAACTATACCAATGTGTTTTTAGCATAACAAGTGAAGAAGCCGCCTAAAATACCAAGACGACTAATGATCAAATTACATTTTGATTGTTTGGGTCCGTTTTTAAAAGGAAAGTGCAACAAGATGCACATTTTCGTAGCAATTAATGCTATCAGCCGATATGTACGATTGTTAGCCACAAAGAATACTACATCTGCAGTTAAAATTAAAATTTATATGAGGTCCCAAATTAAATACTTTTTGACATTATGATTAGAAAATAGCATTTACGAGACTAGAATTTTAGAAATTGATAGAAAAATTTAGCATACAACATAACTGACCCTTAATTTCCACAAGTGAGCGGCACGGCCAAAGTAAAAATGACCATTAAACATCTTGATAAAAACATCTTGGTGTCGTTTTCGCACTGTATGAATTCTGCCTCAAAAGTATTTTTTGCATACAAAACGTCATCTGTCTTTGCAACATGTGTGGTTAAATTTTAATCGGTCATTTCGATTTCGTGCAGAACGAAAGTCAGATGCATGAAAAGTAAATGACGGTTTAAGATGCGTTTTTCTTGAGGTATTAATTGGGGTAACGATGCATTGTTATTTTACGGCGCAATTTGATTTTCTATTTTGGCATTAGCAATTTTGGCACCCTACACGTGTTCTATTAACGTTGATCTATTGACACTTTTTTTTTAGCTTAGAAAAATTGTTTTGATGTTACAATAAACCTATGTTAATTAACGACATTGAAACCATTGGTTAATTGCTCCAATTAAAATCAATTAGAACGCCCATTTAGCGATGTATTAGATTTAATTTGCGAGAAACTTGGCGCATCTGGTTTACTCTCATATACCGTATAAATCTAAAAAAAATATTGTGATAACGCGTACTTGATAATTTTCTTTTTAACAAATTTTAGAAAATTGTGGAGAAGGTGCTGTTAACTAACCGCATACTTCGGTAAAGAAATTGTGAGTATTTTGTTTCCTATTTAAAGTTTCTTTTGTCAACGTTGTCAATCGTTTGCACACACGGTTGTACGTACTTATTATGTTTGTTGCCACAATTAAATATAAATTTTTTTGTAATGTGTTATTAAACGGTCTGCATTGCTTTGATTAATCACGAGATATTCGATATTTGTGTTATATTTACTAATGTGAATGTATTCTTTTGGGATTGTATGAGTTAGGTCAACAAATTTTATTTTATGTACGATGTGTTACCTAACTGAAGGGGGATGCAACAACGATTATTGTTTGTGGTATTTACCTAAATACTCTCAATTGATAGCATTCATGTAATTCTACATTGCTTATTTTTTTTAGCTTTTTTTTTTGTTGACAAAATAAATATATTTTTTGTTACTTTATAATGAGCACACCGATACCTGCAACCACTCGCCGAATTATACTGAGCTAGTTGCCTACATTTAAGTTACGGGTAAATTCTCGTAATACCAGTTGAAACGTCCAAAAACTGAAACACCCACGAGAGATTTTGAAAAGAGCTAAGGTCGGTGAACGTGTAGTTGAAGTAAGAAATAGCCTACAATAGATTAGGTAAAATTTTTTTTACATATTTTTAAACAAAAACGTGTAAAAATGCGTATGTGGCGTGGTATTGTTTTAGAAACGTCAGGTGTTTATTAAATCTTTTGTTTGTTCTAAAATTTTTAATGTGTTGGACAAACTGGTAAAAAACTAAAAGATGGTTAAACATTACAATACAAAACACATACATTACCCTACTCTCAATTAAATTTTTTTAAACGTTTTTCTTTAATTTCATGTGTTTCTAGTGCAACAATTAAGTACAATTTATTTAAAATAATCTATTTGATTTAATTTCAACATGCTAAAACTTCTATTCCAATCTTGTTAGTTTCAAACTTTTAAAAATTAAAAATATTTGTAAAGAAAACTGAAAAAAAAGGGATTTAGGGCTAAGATTTCAACAACGTAAAATCAACATATTGAAAAGTATCTTGTCAGAGAATGTTATTGAATTTACCGAAGGCTATTGTCATCGTTACTGTCAGACCGCAATCCAATTACTATTAATTATCATTGTCTGTTACTGTTAGTAACTACTCGTAATTTATCTTCACCTTCAACATTTTGAATAGTCAACTATGTTACAGTTTTCAGCAATTTTGTGTTTTGGCGTCTTTTGCTGTCAGAAAAGATTTAGGAAGGAAAAAAATAATAAAGTCAAGAAGGTACTAGGTTTAAACTCAACCGTCTTCCTCAGGCAAATAAACTTTTTTTTGTATTCATCTTCAGGCAAACTGAAACATTCGCTTATATTAATATCGACTGTAGACCCACGTCACGTTATTTCCAATGTACGTTTCACAATATTAAGTTACAAATTGACACGTAACAAACAGAACTTTCCTAAACCGGCACAAATCACAAGAATTAATACAAAGCTTGAAAATTCTAACACCGAACTATCTGTCAAATTTTCAAGATACTCTGCATTTCTTGTAAAATTTCAGTCGACAATTTAAAAGGAGACACATTCGAGTTGATTCTATATTATTTTAATCAAAAATAAAGTTTGCTGTGGAATTTCTTAATTACTGGACACATAAAATTAAATAAAGTTCGCGATTGACTTTAGATTAATTAACATCAACCGGTTTTTAATTAAAACTTATTCTTGGTACGATTTAGAAATTTTCGGTTATAAAACTTTAATGTACTTTTATTTTACCCCATCGCGTATTGTACTTTCGTTAACAGTTTTAATTAAGGAATGTTGTGAAGGGTTTGTCATTTTTCGTGTTTAAGTCAATTCGTGAGGTGGAACGATTTCTGCTCTAATTATTATTTTTGTTAAATCATTACGTGCTTTTTATTGTACTATATATATTGAAAGACACGATATCATATTGCATACTAACGAGTAAGAAATGGTAGTCATTGCTAACAAGTATGAAAATTTGCAGCCGAGACGAAGGCGAAGCTGCAATTCATATGAGTTGGCAATGCACATTCTTTCAGAATTATGTACTATTCTTATCAAAGTCAAATAAAAAATAAACTTTTTACAAGAACAAATGACGCGGAAAATTAATAACTTAAATTTAAAAATTTGTGTTGCTAGTTCCTAAAATGACTATACGTTTATGTGTCAAAGTTTATATTGCAAGTTTTAAGTGTTACTATTATTTAATTTATGATATTTAGAAACTCAACTTTACATAAAAAAATTTGAGTATAATCTATGTGTCTTAAATACATGAAATGTGTAGCTGCTTATTTTGTTAGTTAAATGAAACAGTTGACCTACAAAAAACAGCAGATCGGGAGCTCTTGAATTAAACCGGAAATTATATATTGTCATGCCTGGTGTAGCATACAGTACACGGAAATGATGATTTCTATCGAGAGATGCTAAGGAAGAAGTTTACTACGGAAGAAAAAAAGCACGATGAGTCATCCTATATAAATGTTATATTTTTGTAGACAAAAAAGTACTAGAAATGTTTTATATTAATTATCGCTCGTAAATCTCAATAAAACGAAAAACGTTGACTGTAATAAAATAGTTTAGTTATATAACTATGATCTTCAACGTTTGCTATGTTAAAAATATTTTTAGTATAGTTTTAGTGCTGTATGAATTTCGTTCAGTGATGTCATTTTACGCATCGAGGGTCACTGAAGATATTTCCGCTTTAAACGATAAAGAAATAACACGTCTATTAACGTCAGGCCCAGAAGTTTTCACATCTTAAGAAACTTAGATTATCCATGCTGGGTCTGAGTTTTTTTTATTTATTTATTTTTTTAAGTTTAATTTAGAAGTGGTTTATCAAGCGCCGCTGCACTGCGGTCTTTTTGGTTCTTTTGTGCTTTTCTGACTTATTATTCTTTCAGCAGTTCTGTTTCGTCAATGAAGTCCAGAAGTTTATTCCAATGGGCTTCTTTCAACTATTCATTGGTTTATTTTGGTTTGCTGAGAATCGTTGTACGTTGCATTTGATCAGCTTCGCATTTACACAGCAGATGCTGCGGAGTCTCGTCGTTCTCTGTGGCTTTGCAAGGAAGAGTTTTGTGTGTCTCGTAAGCGATTCCAAAAACGGGTTCAGGTCCGGTATATGTCCTGTGCCCTTTTTAGATAAAGCGTCCTCCACTAAGTTTCTTTTATATTCTTGTCTTTTGGTATCAAGATGAGCTGCACTAGTTGACAAGTTGCCAATATTTCCACGCGGTTTTTGCATGTCATAATCACTTTGGATTTTATTACTGGCGATTTTAGCGGCAGTAGTGCTGCTTGGGTGTCAGACATGATCAATATTGGATTATTAGCGTATGATTTGGAGTCGATAATGTTCCTGAGACACCAGTCATAAGCAGCAACTTTAGCTTGAAAAGCGGAAGCATACTTACCTAAGGTCAGAGAAAATATCTTTGCATGGTGCTTGTCTCCATATACTCCTGCTCCAGCACCGATCCGATTTTTGGGTACCAGATAATTCTTTTAACCGCACCCGGATAAATGTTTTTTGTCTACTTGTCTCGTGAAGTATTATCACTTTACATCTCTTTAAGAAGTGATAACTTTTAGTGATGTTAAGATAATTGAGGTGTGTTCATTAATCTGCAGGCTGTCTGCTGTTTGTCTTCCTTTCATTATTACAACGAGGTGTAAGAATGGACGTGAAAGTAGTGCTTTCATGGCTGCTGAAGACGTAGTTCTTATTGCTCCTGTTATCAGCAGACATGCCATTCTCTGTACCTACTTTGCGTAGCTTCGCAGCTGTGCTTTTCGGGTTAGTTTTCTCACCCCATACAAACGTACCGTATATGATGCTGGGTCTTGTTACCACAGTATATAACCGTTTGGTCATTGTGGGTTTTATTCTCCATGTGTGACCGACCATCCGTTTGATCGTATTAAGAACCCCAATGTTGTGATTTTTTCTAGATGAGCATTGAAAGTCGGTCTAGTATCAAGAGTAAGTACCAGTTATTGGACGTTTTTCTTATCGAGAGCGTGAATCCGTACATCATAGGTAGTTTTTATGTCATTTGTTGTTTGGTATACGGAACGATTGCCGTCTTAGTTAGGTTCACTGATGTCCTTCTTTTTTGCATCATTTTTTCCCGTTTGTGATAATGGAGAGATTGTCGGCATATCTTAAAGCAAATACTCCGCCGTCTTCTAGTTCTTGTAGTAGGCCGTCCATAACGAGGCATCACAGTAGGGATGGCAGCGCCTCGTTTTGTGGGCACCCGCCATCCACTTTGGCTCCTACAGTGCTATCATACAAAGTAGTTGCTACCGCTCGATTTCTGAGCATTGAGTTGGCCCAGTTTTGGACTAGAGGTATGATTCTGTTTTTTCCATTGCCCTTACAATTGTGATGAAAGTGGAATTGTCAAATGCACTTTCAATATCTAGAAAAGTTCCCAATGCAATATCATTGTGTTGAGTTGCATTTTCGCATCTGCTTACTAGTTTGTGAATTGCTTTCTCAGAATATTTTGCAGATTGGTAAGCATTGTTACGTGCAAAATTTTCATAACGTAATACCCTGTATATCGAATTAAAATTAGATTCCGGTTTTGCCGCCCTCTGTCGATCTTTCTGGTTACTGACATGTTGCGGAATTCATTTTCAAGCTGTCAACTATCTAAGACGGTCTGTGTCATTTTTGAATTGGTCTAATCCAAAGATTTAATAGTACATCCACTGTGATGGACAGGAAATTATAAGTTAATTACGAATTTAACGTAATTTATTCGGCACAGGGTAAGATATTTGCATCCGGTTTGTTAGGATTCTTTTGTAATTTTTTTCTTAATTTGATAGCCGTTCCGCCACGCCTTGGCCACATGTTACGATTTAACTAATTAAGTAGAAGGAGAAATGAACATCGATAAATACTTGAAGGCTTATTAATTATTCACACCAAAAAGGAATGTTACTTCTTCGACATCAGTCGATTGCGATACTCACCTTTTAATAATTAGAAGAAACAGCATTCGATATATAGAGTTCTCATACTTAATTTTTTATATTAATAATTTTGTAGACTTTGACTTTTGTGAGTCATTGCGTTGACACGACTTACATTCATACTATTCTAGGCTCACTAACCGGGGAAAACGTTTTCTTCGATCAAGTAGGTACTGGATTGTGGGTAAGTTTATTTAATTATTTTGTCGCTGTCAGAAAAGTCACTCACGAAACTTTTGTTTATGTTAATTTCTGTAATTACGATCATTGTACCATTAAGGTAATTTCATTAATCATTCTGTGTGTATCGCATGCTGTGTATAAACCATATTTATTACGAAATTTTCTTCGCTATTCATTTCGATTCAACTTATGTATTGTGTGTTGCCGATACTTCTGGCATTTATAGATAGAGAATTAGATATACTCTTGTTAATCTTCTACGTTACTAAATTAAAGTTTTTATACCTGTTAATCTTTCTTTTATGGTAACATACCTTTTTCTTTTATTGTGGTTACCCGAACATCAGATTAACAAGGATTACGAACCTAAACATACGTTACAAGTTTGGACCGTCTGTCTTGATCGAGGCAGAAGTGGTAATTATAAATGATCTGGCGCCCTTAATTATTATTCATTTGAACCTCCTCTATCTCCGACTGTGTGAGTTGACCGTGCAAGGTTCGTAAGAAAGCTTGTAACAGCATACTGCTTTTGGTGCAAAGGCGAAGCCTTTAGTGGCTCGTCCAGTATATACCTGTCGACTACTTTTCAAGTAGTTTTAAGATGAAAGAAGCTGATCGGTCTGTAAGATTTTACCTGGACATACGTAGATCTTCATAGCTTTGGTATAAATACCACTTTGACAATCTGCCAGACTGTTTGGTATATGCGAAAGTGCTAAGCTGACTCTGCGAATTTTGCATTCTGCGTTTCGAAAAGCAGTAACATGATGGGATAAATTCTATCGGCTCCTGCAGACTGAAAGGCTTTAAACCTAAAGACTCAGTTCCTTTTGGGTGTCCGTTTGTTTGGTACCTCTAGGTCCTGGTGCTTAGGAACTTCAGTTAACGATCTCGGTTATTTATGATGTTTAAATTGCCTTTTAGAATAAATTTTAAAAGTTTTCCACCACTTGGATTTGTGTTTGTGTTCCCCCACAAGGTGTGGAGTGCATTGGCATTGCATCCAAGAATCAGCGATTTTTTGGTCCTACTGTTAATCAGCCTGGGGATTTCCTCCGGTGGCGGTGGTCCTGTCTAGTCGTAGAAAAGGTAATCGGATGTGATAATGAACTCCCTCCTGATACTTTTCTCTACTACAGATTTTTTAACTGCCACTAGGGTTCTAAAACATAAATCCTACAATGGCATTAAGTTTAGTGCATTTTTTACAATAATAGTTGTGCGAAAGTTGTGTACAAGTTGGACTGCAAGCAGCCATTTACCTGAACAGTTAAACCCTTTTACTGTTCCCTTGTGGATCTATGGCTCCTGGACAAGGGTAATATCAATAACGTGTGTCACGATATAAGCACTGAGGGCCGCTGAGGCTGCCGTCAGGACGTATTTTTTTGGCTCTGGAATTACATTTATTGCGTCGTGAAAATCACTTGTAGTATCCGGTTCTTTGCTGTCCTTTTTGGAGTCGAGAAGCGCCCAGAGAGTGATCCTCAAAAACCGAGGTGCAATTGGCTGGTTAACGTTTTTACCTTCTCTCAGAAATCCTTGTTTATAAACAGGACGTATTGGTTTTTTTTTAAGATCTGGATGTAGAAAGGTGTTTGAGATAAATAATCTCTAGTTCTCTATTCTCCCCCAGTGGTTTTTATTATTTGACGTACTGGTTAGCCATCCTCTGGTTGTTTCGTTTGCGCACGTTATTTTTAGGAATCCCTCTTCATTAGTCCATTCTTGAACAACGCGGAGAAGCTTGTCTCTTCTCCAATTCGCCAATCCATCCTATCGAGGTTTCTGTGACCTCGGATTCTTGGATGGTGTTTTCAAGAAACCCTTTTGGCATGATTTCAAGAGCAATTTTCGTCAGAGTGTCCCTGAATGTCTTTTTTTTGGTTCCTTTGACTCCTCAACTTCGTTTTACTGGCCGTTTTTGCGACCCGTGTGCTACTGCTAGAGACGTTGCGTTTTTTGTGCTCCTGTCGTTCTGACAGTTGTTACAATTGCGTGCGCTGTTTGGTGTCGCTATTGCGTTTCTGACGTGTCCGCCTTTATTTGCTGTATAGGTGGCTTTCGCTTTTGCAACCCCGTGTGGAACCGGTTGCCTGAACTCCTAAGTCTATTTGTTTTTTAAGCTTTTGCCTTGCCGCCCCCGAAAAGTTTTTAGGTTTTGCAAGTTCGCGCTCAGTATCAGCCGATATTTTTCAGCTTTGCTTAGAGTCCCTGTCTTTTTTAAAATTTTGTGTTAGTGGTTCCATATATGTTCCCACGAGTACGGAAGAAAAAAAGGTCACCGTGCGCAGTGCTTCGATACGCACGGAATGCTTTATACAACGGAGTTTGCTTGGTGCTCCGAGGTTGGAATCACTGACGACTGGTTTTCTATCCAGTTACGCATATATCGACCTGGTCCTCCTCAGCTTAGACTAATGTTTTTGCTGAGTTTTTTTTGTCTTGATCTAGACAGTTAAGGCAAGATCCTCCAACATTGCGTGCCCCTGAAACACGTCCCTACTAAAGACTAACGGTATGAAGTCTTGGCGTCTCGTCGGTTTTTTTGTTGGATAGTGGTCCACGCTTTTCTTTGCACACGAGTGCGAGTTTTTTCTGACTATAAGCAAGTGTGGAAATTAGTAGTTCTAAACCACCAACGTAAACCTATTATTTAGGATCATTTCATTTATTCCACTTCTCATCTTTGTAGTGGCGTCATATGGTCTAATATGTTATCTAAAGTGGTTTGCTGCTGTTTGGTTCGTTGGTCACAGAAAGCGATTAGTGTATATCGACAACGCAATCTTTTTACTGCTGGTTTTTCATCGCTTATCTATTCTGGCCTAGCGCCAAGAATTTCAGCATATTTTTCTAAAGTTCGCATTCGTTCTAAGAATTCGGAAGTTAGTTCTCTTGTCAGCAGCTTTTAATCAGAATATTTTTGCTTGTAATTTCTTTATTGCTTTTTTTAGATGTTTGGGGTTTGTTTGGATTTTTTTGTAAAAAATTCTCATACCGTCTGTTGACGACTATTTGTCACAACTGTCTTAGTTTTTTTATTGGACTTTTCTCTTTCTAAATCTGCATATCACCATTCAAGATCTGCTAAATATTTATATATTATTTTTTTTCTAGTTTTTGAGATATTTTAGTTTTGGGCAATATATTCAGGGTGATATTGGCATCTGTGGGCTGGGGTTTAATGGGATTTGGTTGGCTGTGGAATGTCGTTCGATAATGTCTATGTGATTGCGTTAATTTTTCCTACTTTACTAGCGTTCCGGTTTTATTAACGGTAAAACGTTATTTATAGAATGTATGAATAAATTTGAATAATTTATTATTTTATTTATTAACTATATATAAGTTACTATAAAGATTTCTATAACTATTAGTGTGCACTTTACGACCAAGGAAAAAACACTTTTTTCTTTTTTTTAAGTATAATTCTAAGATTAAAAAACAGATTGATAATATTATATTTTTAGCGGGAAAAACAAGAATTGGCGTAGACAACTCACTGTACGCTTAAATAATGCTACATAACCTTACGTTGGGCGTCAAAATTGATGTAGCAATTTATTTTATTGGTTGAATAAAACAATGTATTTAAAAAAAAGATGTTAGGGAATTCCAGATTAGTTTTTCGGTTATTAGTTGGGTTTGCAACAAGAAATCGAAAACACATTTATAATCCCTAGGCGATAGATCGTTTTAAGTTGTGGATCCACTTAAATAAACAAAACAGATTATTCCGACGTAAAAAACACAAAAAAGCCAACGGCAAACCTAATTTATGTATATCATTCAAAAGTGTTTGATGGCAGAGCCATCTCATAGTATAATTTGACTATGTTCTAAAGTTAACTGTAAATAGCTATAAACGACGGTGAACACGCTGAATTAGTTTAACACCCACAAAATTCAAAATCAGTTTTTAATAATTCGTCGGGATAAAACCACAACGTAAAAGGACATTAGGGTAAGCAATGTCAATGCAATTGTGCAACCGCCACCAGAGTGAACTACTGGACGGCCGTTTCGCCTTTTTGGGGCTCATCAGCAGTAAGAGATACACTCTAATGTAGTTCCCACATTTGCATTGACGCTCCTTATAGCTTATATTTAAGTACAACGAAGTCACAATTCAAAAGTGTTTGATGGGAGAGCCATCTTATAGTATAATTTTACTATGTGTCTAAAGTTAACTGTAAATAGCTATAAACGACGGTAAACACGTTGAATTAGTTGAACTATCGCGAAATTCAAAATCAGCTGTGAATAATTCGTCGGGTTAAAACCACAACGTAAAAGGACATTGGGGGTAAGCAATGTCAATGCAATTGTGCGAACGCCACCAGGTAATTTTGATTTACAAATTCAGCAATAAATAAGTAAAAAGTACAGAAAGATTTTGCTGCAAATTTAATTCAAAGCTGCCTAGCTCTTTGCTGGTAGCTTGATAGTAATTTATCGAACTTTTGCTTGTGTAGTGTTATAAAACAGTTATATTTATAAAAATTCTTAATCGGCTGTTTAAAAACTTAATAATTACTGAAATTTGTTTGTTTGATAAATTAAGTAATCGAATCAGTCAAACAACAAAATTACTTAATTTGCAATATGTTAAAGTTATTTTTTGAACTGCATAACAATTTAGAAAGTACAAATTATTTTTTGGCATTCATCGATAGCTACAAGGTACTAAGATAGTTCTCCCGAACATGGTTGATATCTGTACGTTACTATTTATGATTATGTTAATGCTGTTTTCATAAGTATGTATGTATACTTTTAGTTTGTATTACATTATAATCCTATAAAAACAACTTTTTCGCATAGTGTAGCTACATTGCAATCGACTTCTTGTTTTCTTTTACAGTATCATATTTTTAACTAACAAAGTTGCCAAGCGTATAGTTAAACAAATTATGCAGTAAAGATTGTTGTAGAAAATTAGATTATTTGGTGTAATTAAATGTATCTTGCATTATCTATACGTAGACGTTTATCATAAGAAGATTGAAACCGTTTTTAGTTTATTTAAGTTGTTCTTAAAATTATTGTGTTAAAAAAATTAAATAATAAAGTAGTAAAATCGCATGTCTTTAAAACACATACATTGTATTCACTATTTTTATAAATAGAGACGAATAGCTAAATGTCATTAATTAAATCACGGCAAAATTTGTTGACAAATTAAAATAAAATAAATACTAAATTTTTACATAATTTTATAATTGTTATTTTAAGCTTTACAAACACAAGTTTTTATATTTAGGTTATTCGTTTTTAGCGTCATTTGTTGTAAAAAACTAAATTTTTATTTGATTTTGACACATAATTAAATATATGGTCGTAAAAAAATGTGTAGTGCATAATTTGTAAGGATTGTACATTGCCAACTCGTATGAATTTTTATACTCGTTATACAATACAATATTTTGATTAAAAAAAAATTTAATATATTCTAGGACCTGTTTTAGTTTTATTTAGTTACGTGTATTAATATAATTTAAATTTGCTTGTTTTTTATCAAACAATACACATTTTTAATTAATAATTTCATAATATTTTTTACATTTGTTAAAAAAAATTGTTATGCGTACATACCAAAACCAGCCTTGTTTAAAGTTTAATTAACATTGTACATGTTCTACAAGCACCAGGTAGTTCATGTCTTAATTACGCAAATAAATTAACACCTAAATAATATCTCTAAAAGCAAAGAGAAAAATGTTCTCGATTAATTAAAATTTAACAAAATTCCCTACTCTATAAACTCATCATGTCAAAAATTCATACGTACGATGATAATTTTGCGTTATCGTACATGTTTGCGGGACGTTGTTTTAGGATTTTACGTTTTGCCTTATTAACATTTTTACGCTTGTACGCATATGGTAGGGGCGCGTTTTATACGCGTTGTAAAAAGCATCGGTATACGCGTGCATCGAAAATTGAGGTTTTGTGTTTGGAAGTGAGGTTTAATTTAATTATAAGGTAATGAAGGGATCGCATTTTGTACAAATATTAACCCCGTTTCGACCTTTAATGAGCTGTAAAGGAAAAGGGTATCGTTACAGCTACGTAAAAGAGACGTGTTGTGAAAACAAATGTAAAGTATAAGAAAAAACAAGCAAACATACGTAAAAACTTAACGTAAACCAATATTTTTATTTACGAGGATAGTGACCTTAACTTTTAATAATAATAACAATTTTTAACAACTAAAGTCAAGACTGCACATGTTGAATCCAATGTTGAATCCAATTTCTTCTTGTGAGTGACAAAACCATAATGTTTTGTCCAGTTTTTCTTTTTTTTTATTGTACGTTACTACTTGAAACACGAACTTTTTAATGTATTTGAACCAAAAAAATTAACAATTGCGAGGAAATTTTTAAATTTTCCGTTTAAAAATTTTTACAATTTTCAAACACCCTTTATACTAACAAGCGATTACATGTTATACGCTGTTCTATTTTATTTTTTTTTTGTGCGTAAAATGCAGGTTTTTTTATAAAAAATGCAAATAATTTAGATTTGTTTTCAATGTTCTGCATCGACATATTCTGCAAAAGTTTGTTTTTCGTTTTTTAAGTTTTGAATTTATCTATCATTAATAATAATTCTTTGAACGTAGTAATTCATACGTATAGAAATTGTAAATAACGTTTTATATTTATAGCTTTTTTTGTATTCTTTTTTGTGTTTCTTTTTCTACGATTGAAATACCACACGAGGGCGGGGTGATGGTTAGATGGCGTTTTGAAGGAATCATTTTTTCGCATTAAAATTTATCTTAGAACGTTGATATATTTTCTTATTATTCCTTTGTGTGATTTTCTTTAATTTTACGACACAAATTTCTAAGACACAAATCATTTTTTTCTTGCTGTTGGTGACGGTTTTGCATAGCACAATTAACCAGCAAGGTTAATGACGTTTTGTACATACACTAATTAAACAAAATGTAGAAACAAATTACTTATAGTACATATTAAACTTACATAAAACTTTACATAAAAGCTTAAATAGTTAGAACGCACACAGATAAAATAAAATTTCTCAAATGTTTATTAAGTTTGGAATTGTTTTGTAAATATGGCTACCGGCTACACAAAATTAATTGTAATAAAAAAATTAATCAAAGTATTTAAAAGTCCTGGCGTGGACACTTGTAACCTCAACCGGGTGCATACCTATGCGGCGGATAAGGAAACGTTCTCTAGAAAACTAGAGGGTAAGAAGGCGGCGGTTAACTCAGTTGTTCCCGGAGATTGAGTCGTAGGTTTCGTGATGTTGGATTATAAGCTATAGCTAAAAAGGCGCCAAAACAATAAAATATTAAATTAGAAAAACATCGTTTAAATCTACCCGCGGCCGAAATAGAACAAATAACACGACAGAAGTGATAACACAGAATATATATTTATTTTATCACAGATACTAGTTAAAGAGGACAAAAAAGATACATAAGTATAGTTATATAAATTTTCCAAACACCGGACCGGGCCGGAGAAAATAGTTGCGCCCTCGACTGGGCAACACGTCGTACAGCAAAGTCATCTATTCGGTCTAACTTTTACATTCAAAGAAGGAATGACTTTATATTTGTAAAATAAATCACACAAGTATATATAAAATGAAGACTTACGGACTCAACGCGCACTGTATAAGACTAACGACATGACTAACGAAGTATTAATCATAAAAATAGAAATTGTAATTCTCACAGTTTTGTATAATCCAGTACGGATCTAGCTAAGTCCATACCTGTATTACCTAATACGTACTATGAAATCTTACACAAAAACGTACATACGGCGTTATCACAAGTAAATTCGTTTTTAAATCGTGGGATTATTAAAGATAACGAATGCGCAGCGTTTCCCCCTCAATTTAATATCCTAATTATGGGTAAAAGTTCCTTTCAAAACACCTTGACGGTGTGAATCGTTTAGTTACAGAAACGTGACGTCATGGAATCAAAGAATGAATTGAAACTCTCAATACAAAAAATATAACGATTTACCCCAAATAAGATTTTGTTCAGATAGACAGAAAGTTCGATCGCATATTCACGTGGAATTGCGTGAAATAACTTAATAATGAAAACTTTGTTGGGCGTAGACACCGCTAAACAGAAGCCTGCGTTGCATAAACGTTACCGAAAGAAATGAAATCGTGTTTTTAAAATTTGACAATCAACCACCAAAAGTGAGCGTGTCGAGGATAAATCTTATACAAACAAATTTTTAATATACGACATTTTTGATATAACAAGGAGCCATAAAAGCTCTCCGCAGACCAAATAAGATGGCTCGCTTTAAGGAACTGTACTTTTCAGTGCGCGTGTGGCAAATCCCTACCTTAGCTGAGATAGAACATTGTCTTGGGTGCTTTTAGTTTGCTTTTCTAATCCAATCTGTAGAGTCCTTTGAGTAATTTCAATCTCTTGAGTTTCGACACTAAATATTAGCTGTCAGTTTCATTCTTGACATATGCATATTAATAAAAAGCATATTGTCTTTTTGCTGCAAGAAAGACGGTAGATAAAACCTAACGCTCGCGTTCAGTGAGGCTTTTGTTTTTAAATATTTGCTTTCATCTACATTATTAATAAGTGCATTAATTTTTCTGGATATCTCCCTGGGGTAAGAATTACTTTGTATTTTTACGACGCGATTTAACTTTATTTTAGGAACCTGGGACACTGCCACGTGTCTGGACTTTTAGAAAATTGTGTATGAATATTACGTACAACTCAAGTTTTTATTTTTCGTTTACCGATTAAGTTAGACTTTTGAATTGTAACACAATAATTAGATGTACGGAAAGTTGTCCAATCTAGTGGCTTGCAACACTATTTTTATCTGTGATGTCGCCCATTCATATCTTTATAGTTTTACATCGTTTTATTTCAACCTTACGTTGTTGCATGTATGCTTACATACTTTGCAAGTCTCAAGAATAACTTTCGAATAAAGCTGCCTTTCAGAGTTAATTTTACTGTATAAGTTTACAGTGATATCCATTATCACTGGGGATTAAAACTTTGTATTGTCGTGTTGAAAATTGTCTGTTTTGTTATTAAATCCGGTAAAGTACTAGTATATCAATACATACAATACCTTCACAGTAGGCTGCATTATGTTATCCAGTATGTGGAGATACTGTTGGAAGTTTAAAAAGTTTTCCATTTTCTAAATCTCTAAATATTGACTCTAAATCTTTTGTAATAATTTTGTAATTCTTTATTTCCTATTAACTAGTACATAACTAAAAAAATGATTGCTTTATAAAACCTTATTAAATTCAAGAATATTTTCTGTTAATTCTAGTTAATTAGAGTATTAGGTATATACCCTATACAAAAATGAGAATGAAAGAAATTCTTAAATAGTAATTATTATATAAATAACGGACAATACTTTTATTGTTTAAAACTTATAGCCTCCTGCTTTGTAACGTATTGAAACGTTCTCAAATTCAAGAGCCTTCTCGAATTTGTTATCCATTTTCCAGAACGTTCACCGAAGGATGTGGTACATTCGCGAACGTTTCGGTGCAAACAAATCAGCAGCAGTTATTCCCGTAATGTGAAGACGGCATATTAAGAATATTATTCAAGTTTAAATAAATAAGCAATTAACGCGTGCGTTTGAGATAAATATACAGAGTATAACCTTGTGCGTGACTTTAAAGTAAACAAGTGTAAGTGTTTAGATAAATAGAAGTTATCCGCGGACTTTATCTTTCTGTAACTGATAGTGCGATATAAATTAATATAAGTGTTTTTAGATTTAATTAGTTCTATTAGTTACAAACGTGTACATATTTTTAGTATAAATAAAAAAAACTAGTTTTTTTTAATTAAACGTTACAGTATGTAAAAAAATGGTGAATTGCATATATAAATAATGTATTCCAATACTTTACAAAAGTTTCATTAGTGAAATGTTATTGTTTTATTGAAAGGTGTTGAACGATTTAAATAATTGCACTTGTTTTTTCTTGCGGAACGTCTCCAGAAGTCTTTGTCCGTAGCGTTTATGGTTTTTATGTTTTTTTTTAAGAGGCCATGCTTCACACCCATATGATTGCGAACGTCTTCAGTGCAGCTCTCTATCTTCCTCGGATAATCGTGTTAGTGCCCTGACATGTTAGACGAGTCACCGTCGCAGTTTTCTCTATCTTAGAATACTGAAATCGGGTAGTTTGCTGTCTGTTTTATGGGTTTAGGGCGCAAGACAACTCACATAGATCTGAGGCGTATTAGACCACAAGACGCTGCTGCTGCCGAAGGAACAATTCCATTCTACCATGCTTCTCTGCAATATTATTCTGCTTTTTTTCTCCCTCCCGTTAGGATCTTACACAATGAAGCCTACAATCCATAGACATTATACCGCCGTAGAAGGAAAACAATCCTAAGATTAGTATCAACACGACTACTACTACCTTGAGATACAGCACGTCTAGTTTATTGACCAAACTCAAACTTACGCTCAAACTTGGAATTCGCTAAAGACGTATTTGTTTTAAAGGCAACAACACCACATGACGAAATTTAGGCCTGTGTCAGTGATTTAGTTTACATCTGTGTTAGAGAACCCACCACAGATGCTATCTAGAGTGCACCACAAAGAGGCGACTAACATTACACTTACATGTAATTTTTGGAACACCGGTTGCATCCCTCTTAGTCTGAGCCTTCATCTTTGTTAGACGGACCATACCAATAACAAGCTACCGCCGGCATAACTTTTAGATTTGTTAGACTACGCAAGTTCCCTTATCGCGACAAGATGGATATGCAGCGATGCCATTTTTTACGCAATTTTCGAATTGAACTCTTTTTTTATCGCGTGTTTACGCTGCGACTGTAATCTACTATTAGTAATTTCAGTAATACACGCTCTTCTCAAAGTTTCATCAAAACGACATTTAACTTATATAATTAGATTACTTTGAATAATTAAATGCCTGCAAAGTATTTTAAAATACGGTTGGATTTTATTAGTGCAAAATATTTTGTACTCAGTAATTATGATATTGTAATTTTTTTTTATCAAGGCAAACGTAGCTAATTAACCGTCCTCATCTACCAACATACGTGCACGCATAATTGCCTACATCACAAAATTTTCAGTAGTATGAAACATACCGTCCATCAAAATCAACAATGCAACCGTGCACCTTTAATTTTGACCACTTTCTTTGTTGATATAGTCTGTGCAGGTATTAATTTTTTTATTTGCTCCAAAAGTCTTAGTCTAGTCTTTGTAACAATTGCTAACGCGAAAGACGAGTCATTTTTAAATGTGACAAATCTGGATCCGATGCGAATGTTAAAAGTTCTTAAGACATTGGGATCTAAACTAAGACTACATAGAGGTTGAAAATTAAAGACTGTCTCTAGCACGACAAGTATGTTTAACTCTTCATAAATTAGAATTTGATTCCCAAGATGGGTTTTGACAAATTTGATCTCGTTCTCCCACAAACCACCAAAATGTGGAGCGAAAGGAAGATTGAAGTGCTACTAAGTAGTTTCAGTTTCTACTGCAAATTTGAATTTAACAGTCAATTGGGTATTGGCCTTGGCAAAGTTGGCGCTACAATAACTGAAGATGTGATTGCAGCGACTGCGGCGTGCGATGAATCTACGTAACGCAGAAGAAAAATCTCACTTGTTACAAGATTGAAAGTGACGCCAATAACTAGGAGAAACGATTTCCTGGATGTGTCAGACGCGGCTAGCTATAAAAGTCTTCCAACGATGTGGCAAAAAGCCACGCGAATGCTACTTGCAAATCCCTCTAAACGATTATTTCTTTTATGGTCAGGATCTGTTAATAGCTTCTCAGTACGAATGCTACAACGGTAGATAATAACACTGTTGCCAACAGTTCTAACCAAGGAATGGAGAAAGTTTTAAGTGGCCATTAAAAACGAAACGAAAATCTGATTATCCTGATTAATGCATGCAACGAACCTTCAACAAAAGACGAAAACTTTATACAACAAAGAAATTCAAGATTTAACAAAGCGACGAGCAATGATTTATATTTTTCCCAGCGACTGCGTACATTGTCAGGGGGCTTTGTGTCCTAATCTAAGCTTATTGTTTTAATTCCTAATAAAAAACAAATCCATCGAAGCGTGCTACTGTAGACATAAAAACTTCGAAATGACATCTGCTTCTATTGCTTGATGCTTTCTTCTTGTTGGAGACGTCTTCGACGTGCCAAAACGATTTTAACATGTCATCAAGAGTAGTCTCTAATGGAACAGCATTACCAACTCCACGAGACCCACAAAATCAAAACTAAATATTGTATTTATGGCGACTGGACCGTCGATTTGGCCATCTTGGTTATTATAACGTAAGAAACCACTGCAAACCACACATGGAAATACACCAGCACCTAAAAAGAAATCAATATTCCTGGGTACGTTCTAGTCTGGATCTGCGAAGTTAATGTTCTTAATCCGAAGTTGTTGAAGAATTGCTACACTTGGAAGCTTCAAACAAATACTACGAATTAGTGTGGTTGGTATGTGCAAAGTAGATTCTAAAGACCCTACCGGTGGAATGTTACTACTAGTGTGTCTACGAGCAGACTTAACGACTGTGTCGCCTAGGCAAATGATTGCTACTGACAAACGAACAATTCTCTGTGAGAAGTTAATTTGACTACCTAGGTCACAAAGTGCTATAAGAGTTTGAAACGTGTCCCAACGTTCCTGAACTTTAAGACAAACAGTTACTAAAAGCGTAATTGTAAGACTGTTATTGGTAGACCTTCTATTTGAAATCAGAACTACAGAAGTGTCCATCAAATCTGTCGCAAAATGCAAAGATTCTTGGGAACGGCAGGATTCAGAAGAAGTTTCATGAAAATGCAACAGCTGAGAAATGCCGATAAGTAGCTTTCAAATTGTATGATTTAAGCTGATGTATATGACTTAAATACTTCAAACATTGTCGTGCAGATTTCACAGCGACATAACAATCATATAGTTTTAGACCAACAAAACTACTTTAACGATAAATAGAATGCGATTGTTCTTTATAGTACAAATAGCAAGACTGCAACGATTGGTCGCTCATCACAGCAAGCGACAATTGTAGTTTGCATTTTTTTACGTTGCTATTAATATTCGAATGACCTTGGAGTCTACTACGTTTTACTAAATTTGATGAACTACTACTACTACTACTACTAAACGGATTTGTTGCCAAAGTGTAACGTACCGATCGGGGAGGTGACAAAAATAATTACAATCGAAAATGTTTAATTTACGATTTGGCCAGCTTTGCCGCAGATGGTCGTAGGTTGGATGATTAGACAAAAAGTACTCTTCCGATAAGCCAAAGCCCTTTGCGTTACCTTTTCTTGCGGATGAGTAAAGTTCTGAACGTCTAGGCTAGAGGAAAAGTCCCAGACCCGCAATCCCCAAAGTACATCACAAAATAAAACACTGGTTCCAAACAAGAAGTTTATTAATTTTCTTGGTTTATCTACGACAACCGACCCTCATAAAGGAAGAGAAAAGGCTGGAACCGAATCGTCGTCGTTTACAAAATTTTTACTGCTTTTGTGGCTACGCCACTGGTGTTGTTATACTTATGACACAAATACGGAAAGCACAAAACAAGTCCAAAGTAGACTCTGGAAGCAGATATTCTAACACACCGCCGCAACTTACTAACGGTAGCAATACTTAGATACATTCGCGTAATTTATTTGATTATAATCCGCCCGTGGCGTTGACGTCAAGTTCGCGAGTCAGATATTTACATGGGATGCATCACCCGGTAACATCACATCAAACTTCGACGCGTACTTCCAATCTCTCTACATTTATTATAATATTAAAAATAATAAAACCTAACCAATAATATTAAAATTTATGAAGGTTAAATAATTAAATTGAAGTTTATAATAGTTAAATGATAATCTTGTGTACGAAGCAACAGATAAAACTTTACTAAGCGCACATGATAAAAAACATGGTTTATAATTACATTAATTAATTCGTTTCGTTAAACATTCTGACGATCGACGAACACAGTTAAATTATTATAGCGAGAAGATATTCGAAAGATTCAACAGCCCCGATCAAGTAATGGTCGATACAGCGTTCGTTCTCTGGTTTGTTCACCGTTGAAATAATGTTAAAGTAGATACTTTTTAGGAACACCGCCACAAGTCGACCACCTCTATTTACGTACTGGGAGATGCCATCAAAGTTGAATTACCGAAGTATGTCATAGCCAGCTTAAATCTTCGAGTACGTTCTAGGACTTAATTAACAAAGTACGCCATAGGACTTAATTGACACAGTACGCCATAGAAGCTTAAACAACAAGAAATAGCTTGTACCTCGATACAACGTTCACCACGTGTAAATTCCAACCTACAATATGTGCTGAACAGAAATATATCTGTGCGGTTTCTCCTGACTTGGCTTAATTTCAGATTTTACTAAAAGAAAGGCATCTATAAGCCTGATGTCGATTTATGACAAAATCTCATTCTTTTACTAATCAATTTGCTTGTAACACCGACACACACGTCGCACCGGACGTGACAAAATCAAAAATGACCGAAAATGTCTTTGCAAAATAAACTACACTTGCGCCAACTGACAACAAAAAACTCATGCAAAATTTCTCGAGGTCAGATATTCATACGTTGGTGATGGCAAAGTTGCCAGACAAAAGAATTGCAAGTTAAAATTTAACCTTTACAAAAGCGCAACATTCATCGTTAAGGAACTCTTTAAGTATTTTAAAAGTTGGAAGTTTGAATTTGATTTAATTCGAATCATTGACGACTTTCTGAAGCAACCTATTAAACAAGATAAAATTCCAACGATATATTTCTTCAATTTGATCGAGGGCTACTAAATTTTCTACAAATGCATTCAACAGGTTTCGTAGTGCTAGGCGTGATAGGAAACTATGGGTGCGTTTGCTATGTTCTGCCAATATAATAATGCAAGAGCACGGCTACTAATGCTTCAAATGCAATTTTATAATTGTTTGTCGTTAGAGGCAAGGCTTTAACTAAAGTCAAGATTTTTTTTTGACAAGGTTGAAATTAAGTATTGAATTTTCTCTATGTTTGAAACGAATTATTGTAGGGTATCAACGTCGTGAATAAGTCTTGATAAGTTAACCAATCTGTCAAGGAACTATCAAATTTTGAAAGTTCAATACGAAGCAACTGTACATTTGTACGACTATTTGTCTCCAAACGCACTCTTGATCCAGTAGAGCTTAACGTTGCATGAATACCTTCTAATGACCAGAAGACATCATCGACCTGTACAACGACATTACAACGGTCTTTTCAATTGTCTTCGATTCATTCAACGATGTGTCTGCATCTATCTGTTGCAATTCATTATAAAGATTTTAGGCATTTTTGAATGCTGTCATAAACTTCAATTTTAACTATCTATTTGAGCACTTGTAGCCAAAGCTAATGTTTGGTTTAAACGTAATAAAGTTTATTTGCTAAAGTTAGTTTTTTCTATGGTGTAAACCATGATGATGATTTAATGAAGAATGAACAAGGCTGTAATCACAATTGGTACAAAATCCAATCAAATACAAACACGAAATGCATAAAAGTTGTGCTTGAATCAACTATTATTTCAATGCTTTAACAACAAATGCAATTTACAATACAAACGCAACAACAAACGCAAGTTGACAAAAATGTTAGCAACGTCAAATACAAAAAAAACAAGTATACCCACTATAAACCGATAAATTATCCGGCTCGAAAGACCATGTTTATAACCATAACAATTTTATTTAATGTAAAATTTTATTAACGTCTGTGTGTTCGATACAAATTTTCTGTAGTACATCTACCATCGATAAAATCCACTATTACACGCACTTCTCAAAAGTGCCATTAAAACGGAATTTAGTTTATACAATTAAATTACTTATCACAAGTAGAGGTGATAGCACCCCGTTTTCTGGGCATCCGCCAGCCATTTTGGCTACCACAGTGCTACCGTACAAAGTAGCTCTTACCGTCCGATTCCTGAGCATTGAGTTGACCCAGTTTCGGACTAGAGACTCTTGCAATTGAGGTGAACGTAGTATAGTCAAATGCTCTTTCAATATCTAGAAAAGCACCCAATACAATATCATTAGATTGCATTTTCGCATCTGCTTACTAGTTGGTGAGTTGCTAGCTCGCAAGATTTTCCAGATTAGTGAGCATACTGGTTTCGGTGTAGAGGCGAAGCCTTTAGTGCCCTGTCCCGTATATGCCTGTTGACTACTTTTTCAAGTAGTTTTAAGATGAAATCTGATCGGTCTGTAGGATTTTGCCTGGGCGTACGTAGATCTCCCTGGCTTTGGTATAAATATCACCTTGACAATCCGCTAGCTGTTTGTTATGTGCGAAAGTGCTAAGCTGGCTAAGAGAATTTTGCATACTGCGTTTCGAAGAGCAGCAAATCCTTTTTGCAGCATGATGGGATAAATTCCATCGGCTCCTGGAGATTAAAAGGGTTTAAACGTATATTGATTCCCCATTCTAGATTTTTTGGATTCATTATTTTTTTCGCTTAGTCTCAGTTCCTTTTAGGTGCCCGTCTGTTTGGTACCTGTTTTTGTAGTAGTTTTTGCAAATACTTTCAACAGAGTCTGTAAACTTTCCGTTTTTGGTCAGCAAAGAGCCTTTGCTCAGAGCCTTTTGGAGCCGAGAACTTGTAGGTTCGTTTTCTACGTCCCTACAGTACTTTCTCTATGAATCTCTTTTTGCCTTTTTTATGGCATTGTTGTATGTTGTGAGGCGGGTTTTGTATTCATCCCAGTCTCCGTTTTTTTGGCTGTATTAAACATCTTACTGGTGCGTGCCCTTGCTTGGTCAAGCTCCCTGTTCTACCAAGTTATCTTGTTTGGGGTTCGTTTAACAGTTTTTGTGCAGCTTGTTTCAAATGCGGATTTTAATGAATTAACAGTACTATCCGTCATTAGTTCTAGCTTGTGCGTTAATCATGCAACTGCTGATAGTCCCTGATTTGGCCCACCAAAGTTTCTTTGAACAAATCCCAGTCGGTTTTTCTCGGGTTTCTGTATTCCCTTACGAGTTCCCTGTCTGATTCAATGTTGAATCGAATGTATCTATGATGAGATAAATAAGGTTCATCTGATACATGCCACATTTTTATCACTTTACTCGCTTTTGGACTAGCAAATCGTAAGGTCAATAACTTTACTGCGCGGCACGGTTATAAACGTGGGCGCATTTCCGCTATTTATTATGTCTAAATTGCCTTTTAAAATAAATTCTAAAAGTTTTTCGCCTCTTAGATTTGTGTTTGTGCTCCCCCACAAGATTTGGTGTGCATTGGCATCGCATCCAAGAATCAGCGGTTTGTTGGCCCCACTGTTAATCAGCGTGTGCATTTTCTCCGGCGGCGGTGATCCTGTCTGGTCGTAGGGGAAGTAACCGGATCTGATAATGAACTCCCTCTGGTTGCCTTCCTTTACTACAGATATTTTCGCTGCCACTAGTTCTCTAGAACATAAATCCTACAGTGCCATTAAGTTTAATGAATTTTTTATAATAATGCATGTGCGAGGGTTGTTTACAAGCTGGGCCGCAAGCAGCCATTTACCTGGACAGTTCAGCCGCTTTATTGTTCCCTTATGGATCCATGGCTCCTGGGCAAGAGCAATGTCAATATCGTATGTTACGATATTAGCACTGAAGGCCGCTGAGGCTGCCCTACAGTGATGTATGTTTATTTGAACCACTTTCAGCATTAGATTTGCCGTCAGCAAGTTTTTTCTGGCTCTGGGTTTACATCCATTGCCTTGTGGACATCCCTTGTAGCATTCGGTTCTTTGCTGTCCTTTTTGGAGTCGGCCAGCGCCCGGAGAGTGATTTTTGAAAATCCAAGGTGCAATTGGTTAGCTGACGCTTCCATCTTTTCTCAGGACCCTTTGTCCATAAACAGGACGTATTAGGTTCCTTTAGGATCTGGTTTAGATTTAATCACACGCCAGGTTTCGGTACTGATGTTCTGTATCGGCATTTTTTTCATTAGGGTGGCCGGTTTCAGTACTGTTACCGGGATACCAAGTGATAACCTTCTTGGGTGCAGGAAGGTCATTGAGATAAATAATCTCTAGTTCTCTATCCTCTCCCAGTGGCAAGCAAGTTCGGGTAGTTTGGTGGGTCCACATCCTCCTCCTCCTCTCCCAGTGGTTTCTTAATATTTGAAGTGCCGACTAGCCACTCTCTAGTTGCTTCGTCTGCGCACTTTATTTTCAGAAATCCTCTTTTATGGGTATATTCCTAAAAACGCGGAGAAGCTTGTCCATTCTCCAATTCGTCAATCCATCCAAGTATCGAGGTTTTTATGACCTCGGATTTTTTAGGACTGATGGTGTTTTCAGGGAACCCTGTTGGTATAATTGCAAGAGTTCCCGTCAGAGTGTCCCTGAATGTCTTTTTTTAGGTTCCTTCGCCCCTCGACTTTGCTTTACCGGTCGTTTCTGTGACAGCTGTGTGCTACTGGTAGAAAGGTTGCGTTTTCGCGCCCCTGTTCTGACAGTTGCGTGCGCCGTCTGGTGTCGCTGTTGCGTTCCTGACGTGTCCGCCTTTGCTTCTTGCATAGGTAAGTTTCGCTCTCGCGTCCCCGCCATTGCAGTGCAGCCGGTTGCTTGCGCTCCCGATTCTCTTTGTTTTTTAAGGTTTGGCCTTGTCGCCCCCAAGAACTTTTTGGGGTTTTCGGGTTCGCGCTCAGCGTCAGCCGTAATTTTGGGTTCTGCTCAGAGTCCCCGTCTTTTTTTAAATTTAAATTTTGGGTCGATGGTTCCATATATGTTCCCACGAGTGCCGAGGAAAAAAAGGTCGCCGTGCGCAGTGTCCCGATACGCACGGAAGGCTATATACAACGGGGTTCGCCTGGTGCCCCAAGGTTGGAACCAGTGACGACTGGTTTTCTATCCAGTCACGCATCTATCGGCCTGATCCTCTCTACCTTAGATTTATGTTTTTGATAAGGTTGCCTTCTTGTGGTTCAGACAATTAAGCCAAGAGCCCACAACACTGCTTGCTCATGAGACATGTCCACAGCAGCAAGAGGTTTGGGTTTGGCTGTCGTGCTTGCTGATTAAAGCAGAGCAGCGGCAAGCATCGTTATCCCAGTATTTGCTTTTGCCACGACACTACAGCTTGAGCTGAGAAAGCTGGTTCGCGGAGTACGTGCGGATTTTAGGCCGCGACGCTAATACCTGCCAAGGTAAACAGGGTAGTCCCGGGTCAGCTGATAAAGCTGCGTACCGTTACATCCTGTTTACCCCCTGTCTACCACCTGGAGACGCGCCCGATAGTTAGCTCAACCCACGGGAAAGTTCCATTAAAACGGCATTTAATTTATACAATTAAATTACTTATATCTCCAAATATGTCTGCAAAGTATTTTAAAATACGGTTGCATTTTCTTAGTGCAAAATTATTAGTACACAATCAATACATATTGCCAATTTTTTAAATTTATTTTTTTATTAAAACAAACGTAACTAATCACCAAACGCGCACGTGATAACTGTTCTCACATACGTGCACGCACAATTGCCTACATCACAGGCTTTTATGTAGCACGAAACACACTTGTTAGTAAAAGAAGTGAGAAAAGATGAACATAAACATAGAAAAGACAGCTTATAAATTACTAGAGCCGACGTAGAAAAACATGACTAAAAACTAACAATGTAAAATTACTAACAAACTTACATTTCCGGGCAGCTTTAAGTGCTCTACAAAACTTTAAGTTGGGATTGAGAATACGTTGATGAGATTTTTACTATTTTTAGTGCTGACGTGTCCCAAAAAGTTTCAGCATGAATTCGTTTTTTAATTTCTAAAAAAATTGTTTATTTGCTATAAAATTGTAGCAAATCGACTGAAGAATCTAAAAATGTGTTTTGAACTTTGTTCGAGTAACTAAAATATGAGACATATTTCAAGCAGCAAATTGTAGGTCCTGAAACATAGCGATAGAAGTTTCAGTAAAAATGGGGTAAATCGGTCAACGTCGTTCGTTTTCAAAAGCGACACTTGACTTAGTTACTAAACTTTAAAAAAATTTAAACTAGTTTTGAGCTTTGTTAAACGTATTTAATTCTTTTTGATTTTTTCAGTTTTAATTACAATGTAATTTAATTACGTCGTGTGTTAGAATTCTTAAGCAAACTATTGTGTGTTTCGATGTTATTGAACTGAAACATATTTTTAGTTTTATTGATACTTTCAGGCGAGGTTTTAGCACGTTCAGTGAAACCGCGAGAAACCTCAATATACTGAAAGGGCGTGTGATTCCGATTAGAAATTTGCGCAGAAGCAATTGCTAACGACTCGTGTGAAAATCGAGGTTTAAAATAAATATTAATTGTTATTTTAACAAATTTATTTAATCGATGTACAGAACAATTTTTTAAAATAAAACAAATAAACATACACTTCTTTTTGGTTTCTATTTAAGGTGTTTTTAACTCTTTGACATACATAAGAAATTTTTTAAATCGTTTATTGAATTTGTGCAGTACTGTTTTAATTGTGTAAGAAAATTTCAGGTGGTTAAAGCAATCTACTAATTAAAACCACTCAAAAAACCTGAATTACTTCTTAGCCAAAGACATTAAACGTATCGATAAATACACCGAGTAAGTGCATCGCGTTTGTCCTTTCAAAAACGCTTTAGTCAATATTGGTCCACTTTCGCAACTGCCATTACTATAATTTATAATTTTCTCTTCATACTTTTAAAGTTTTCTTAAAGTTGTTATTTTCTTCCGATTTTTAATTTCTTCCTCGTCTGAAAACGTTGTACGTTTTTCTGACGTTTTCTTTTACGAGTAATTAAAGTGATTTATAAAGTGAAGTTATTAATTTTACAAGATCTTTTACATTGATAAAATTAATGCTCTTTCCAACTTCGGTAATTGGTTTTCAGGTTTGCGTTGTTTCTTTACGAGAGTGCGCTTGCTTTTGTGCATTCTTAATTGGTGCAGTTGGAGTAGCGTTTTGCGAAAATAATAGTGTCTCGTAATAACTTTTAAAAGCTCTGCGAATAATGTTGCACAACTGTTATTTTAAAATTGAACAATAGTAAAAATTGCATACTGATGTAATCACTGAAAAATGCCAACAATTTTCAGGAAATCAACAGTTCAAATACAATTTTCAGAGAACCGACAAACATTATTGCGTTGCAATTTAATTAATTACTCATCAACTAGCTAGAACAACAAAAATAATTTGGATTAACATAAGAACTTACTTCGCAACAACTTTTAACACATTGTTGACTTTTGTTGTTTACAATGTCTGGTGACATATCTCTATACTCTTTGTAATTCATACTAATGGTTAAATAAAATATAAGCTACCGTAACGGTACGGTACAGCTTTGAAAACACGTCTAAGTATTTCCAGAACTGATAAGTCAATTGTCCTTTATTATTATTATAATAATTGTTATAAGCTGGGGTGAGAAATCTCTTTCTCAAGCACTGCGACCAGAAGAGATTTCTTGTGCCCCCTCGTTAAACTCAGCGGAAATCTATATCCGTGATTAAATTGATCAATCCTCTCTTTGGCAGTTGTTGAACTGCATCCTCCGCAATGACGTATTGTTCAAGGTGTTTGCTTCTTTTCAATCATAGAACTAGACAACTTATGATGATGTGTTTTATATGCTCTACTTCTTTACCGCAGTGCCAGCATTTGTCATCAACCACCAGTCCCATCTTGTTAAGACGATACTTACAATGGATATGTCCTGTTAGTGCTCTGCATAGAAGTCTCCTTCCTGCTAAGTCTCAAGACTTCTAACATCCTTTTCTGATTGTGGTTTAGACATATCTTAGGCTGTTTGAGACCTGCAGTTTTCAGATCTTGTTGGCTTCTTTGTTTGCCCAGTTTTTTATAAATCCCTCTGACTGAATCCAAACAAAAGAATTGGTTCAATAAAAAGTTCGACTACTGTTAGTTTAGCTTGTTTATCTGTTTCCTCATTTCCGCCTATTCGCTCATGTCCTGGTACCCAAACAAGCTCAACCTTGTTCTTATCTGCCAGTTCGTTTAAAGATTTATGGCTTTTATGAAGCATCCGTGATTTGAAGCTGTTACTACTGGGCGTTTTTAATGCTGCCGGACTATCTGACAAAATGCTTATATTTTAATTGAATTTGTCTCTGTTGATCACCTGTTCCACTGCTATGTTTAGGGCGTGTACCTCTGCTTAGAATACGGCTGAGTTTCTAGCGAGGGATGAGAGTCTTTTGAATCTTGATTTTACCATTCTTGAGCCCACACCACTCTCCGTTTTCAATCCGTCAATGTATCATTTTTGGGAGTCATTCCACACACACTCCGGAACTCTTTCTGTCCACTGTTCTCTGTTTGAAATGTCACTGTATTTATGGTCAAAGATAATTTTTGTTTGCATGGCATCACTCAACTTCGTCATTGCCGTCATTGAGGTAGGCTTGGTAAGAACTTGTAAGTGTCCTTTTTAAGTTACCTTCTTTGTAATGATATGCTTCCTGGAGTTTTAAGACCTGTTTTATGGCTTCCTTTGTAATTGTCACTTTCAGGAAAGCTATTCTTAATACGGTCTCCATTCCTGCTGTGGGCGTCGTTTTCATGGTACCTAGCATATGAACGCACGCTAACATTTGTACCTTTGCCAGTTTAGTGATTGCATTTTTTTGGTCTACTTTTTTCTACCAGATGACAGTTACATAAAAAATGTTTGGTTTGATTACTTGCTTGTAAATTTAGCTGCTTGCTTTCGGGTTTAGTCCCCATGATTTGCCAACTATTTGTCGACATGACAACAGTGCTCTAATGGTTTTGTCAATCGTTTTTTGTCAGGTGACTCTCCCAGTTTAGTTTTTGATCTAGTGTCACTTCCAGGTATTTAACTTCTGATGAGAACAGTAGTTTTGTTCCATCAATCTTTATCCTACAGGTGTCAATGCTCCTTCGCTTGGTAAATGGGACCATTGTTGGCTTATTCGTGTTGATATACATTCCCTTCTTTGGCACCACTTTCTGGTTAAGGTTACGGCTGATTGCATAAGTTTTTTTATTGTTTTGTCATGCTTGCCGTCTACTAATATGGTTATGTCATCAGCATATCCAAATATTTTGTATCCCGCCTTGCTCAGATCCTGAAGTAGCTCATCTACTACCAGTGACATCATAGCAGAAGAGATAGAACTCTTCCTTGTGGACATTCTCGTGTTGTTCCCACTAAATGCGTTGCAGAGCATAGGTTTGCTGATACTTCCCTGACATACAGCATATGTTTTACCCATTCGGTAATGCCTTTGTTTGTCTTTCTTATGCTGAGAGATCTAACTATTGATTCATAAACAGCGTTATTAAAAGCGCATTCTATGAAAAGACATCTAGTGCGATATCCTTTGATTCAATTGCTCCTTCTATACATTTAACCAGCTGATGTAATGCAGTTATAAGGTTTAAAGGTTACTATGGCCAACTTAATTCTTTCAAGCGTTACTATTGTTTTTGTTGTTGCTCTTTTTTTATGTGTTTCCTTTTATCCTCAGCTCTTTTTGATGCTATGCAGCCTGGGAAGTGTCTTACCATCAAAGTTTCTAAGATTTCTTTAAAAGTCGTTGTTGTTGCTTCTTTACTATTTTTGAGTGCGCCAATGCGCTCATGTAATTCTCTTGAGAGATCCATTTGTACTTTGCTAATCTAAGGTACTTCCTTAAGGTTTTCACAAAAAGTTCTTCATGAGCTCTTTTTGGCTTTGCAAAGTTTTTTCTTAAATTCTGTAAGGGCTTTTCGATAACCTTCCCACTCTTTGCGTTCTGTCACTTGGTTAAACTCCTTCTTGGCTTTCTTTCGTAGTTTGCTCAGCTCCTCATTCCACCAAGGAACTGTACCGTTAGTTTTTCTTGTTTTTAGGGGACAGTTTTTCTCATAGGCTTTTACTATGACTTTCATGGTAAGGTCCGCTTTTTTCTCAAATCGTTAATAGATCTTATATTGTATATAACATTCTTTACACTATTTCGTAGGTTGTTCTTATAGCCTTCCCAGTTTAAGAACTCTGTACGTATGATCCATCATAGGTCCAGCTTCAACCTGCTGATTAACTTCACTACATTTCTAGTCACTAAAGTTAGATTAAAAACTTCCTGCTTTATAAAGTTAGTAAATGTAGGCTTGTCTTTGTTAGTAGTCATAAAGTATTCGTAAAAAGACTCAGCCCGTTTGTTGATGTTTGTGCTGTTCCAGTTAATGTTGTGCGCGTCCTAGGATCAGCTGTTTGTTGTTGATTCCGCAGTAGTTGATGAGAAGCTTTACTATATCTGGTGACGCCTCCCGCTCCTCTCCAGGAAAATATGATAAAGTAAATATCACTTCCCTTTTCTCTCAGAGGACTCTTGGCTCTGCTATTATTGTGACGGTGTCAGAATCTGTAAATTCTGAGAAACATATTGTTAACAAGAATCGCGGCTCTCCGGTTCTGCGCAGACTTATCGTAGATTAACTTACAGTTTTTTGTGTTGAATCCACAAATCGGCCTCCATTTAGCCAAAATTCTTGTATTAAACCTACCAGTTGTGTGGCCAGGGAAAACCTTTGGCAAAAGAGAGTAGATACTGCCTTTGCATAATGGAGTTTTATTTGCACATATTCCATGCTATTTAGAAGTAGGTATTGAGGACCTAAGTCAGCCTTTGTCACCTCCATTAAAGGGGTACCGTTTTCCTCTTTCGTAGTTGGTTTATAAAGTTTCCGGACTTTAACCGCCACCTCTTTGAAACCAAAATTTAAAGTTTTTTTCTGAGTTTCTACTGCTGCAGCCGACTTAGAGTCTATGGAGAGAATTAAGAGTGTCAATGTGTCCTTCATCTCTTTTTTTATTACCCACTATGGAGTGGTATCTATTCTCTCATTTTGTCTTTGAATCCTATGTAGAATCTTCTCCGCTGGCAGTTCTACGGTATTGTGAAAATAACCCATAAGGACTCTTCCTTAAGGAATTTCCGACTCCTTTGTGGCTCACAGTCCTACTCCCTTCCATGGGTAGAGACCGCCGCCTTGAGCCACTGAACTGTGGCCTCATCTTTACATAGAATAATTATATACCCCGCCTTGTAAAGGGAACTGAGGAACATAGACTTAATCGTTTTATTCCGTCTTTCCTTCACAATAGATAGGATGGCCGAGCCAATCAAATCCATACATTTTTCTTTAGTCTCTGTCAGTTTTTTAAACCGCCAATTTAATGCATGTATAGTGTTTTGCATTGACACCATATTTATCTTTCAGTGATAATTTTTGTATAGGTACAACGCCATCTCTACTGTAATAAGGTTACCTTAGCGTGTATGATTGTTTTCCAAAAAAATAGGGGTAAACAAGTCGGGAGCAGAAATTATGAAAATGTAGCATTTAAACCCATTTGTGAATCAAAATTTGCACAAACTTTTAATATTCATCCGCTTCTAATAAAAAACGACATTAAGTGAGATAATTAGACTTATCGAACGATTCTTTAACCGACACCTAAAGCGAAAGGAAGATGAAGTGCAAATACATCCGTATTACCTGTTTTTTCTCTTGCACAAAAAAAATTATTAATAAAGTTAAAGTTTGACCTTCAACATTACTGTGAGTGGAAAGGTGTCTACACGCCAGCTTGAAATCTACTAAATTGAAACTTAAATCGTTACAAACTTGACAAACGTGAACTTCTTACTCCGGAGAACGTCAATTGAGATCTTCGTTGTAGTTAAAATCACGTACGTTTTCTGCGTGGAACATAAAAAACTTAACATAATGCAAAAAAATCCGCTAACAAAAACGCTACCATTACAAATTAGAGACCAAGTGTTAGTGAAAACTTAGCTTCTCAACATGGCCTATCAAGGTTTTACCTCGACGTTTTTTCTACGCAGAAATGGACTCTATCAAATAAATAGTGTTACCTACAACCAATTGGAAACTTACAGATCTAGTAGCTCAGTGCCACTGCGCTCTTATTCTATTTCAAGGTATTGAAGGAGATGTCTGTGCATGCCGTTCAACAACAAAAAAAACGCCGACCGAAAAAACTATTTTCTACTCTTTTTAGTCTTTTTCATGTTTTAGACTTAATCTAGAGAAGCAAGCAAAACCGCCTTGTTGTTGATGCTTTGGCCCAAGCAACTACTCTACACATACTTGTTTTGAAGCATCCCTAAGACGGTGTCTGGTGTGATCGGACAGTGTAAATCTATGCTGGCGACATTTTTCTTGTTAGGCTTGTTAATTTACAAACAAAGAAAAGACGTTGGTTGGCAGGTGTGTCTTTATAGACTGTTACAGCAAGAACTTTAACCTAGACTGCGATCACTTACCAGTAATTTAATTACCCCAAAGAAAGTGGCGGTAGCTCAGAGCTTTGGAGAATGAGTCGTAGAAGTGTAACTAATTAGATTCAGCTTGATCTTCAATGTGTCAATTATAATGTGATTAAAAAAGCGCCAAAACTGGAAAAAATGCATACTGCAAATGCCCGTTTACATTTGACAACCCTTAAAGTAGATAAATCGACTAAGACAAATCTAACGACCGCATCAAAGAATATAAAAAAGCATGTACAATAACAAGAATATAACAACTAAGGGTTTGCCAACCATATCGCAGTACAACTAACAATACAGAACATTTGAACTGTTTAAAACTTGTTATATACAAAAAGGTTTCTAATGCGCGATTAGCTAATGACATAGCCAACACAAACCTCCTAAAATTTTTGTAAATAAAGTTGATATATATACACACAAGTTATAACAAATAAAATGCTAACCATTTTATACGATGATCACAATCGAAGTGTGCTAATTTTCACAATGTCAGTTAAGGTATACCAACAGATGTGTCCTCCAATTCGTTGTAAAACTTTTCCACAGTAACGCAAATCTAAACGTTGATTTCAATTAGCGTAGATTAACATAATACGTTTCTAGTATAGTTTTTGTATTGAGTGTATGCTTTATTACTTAGTCATTAAAATTTTCCAAAATAATACACATGTGCGGGTGATCAAATTTGCTATGATAATAAAAAACAAATCAAATCGCGCTGTAAAATGGAACTGTATCTTTACCCCACCAAATCAGAGCATAGCGTTAACACACGTGTTTGCTTAACGTTTGAAATGATAATCAGTAACGTACAACTCGTAGATAACACGACGGGACAAAATTCATACAGCACGAAAACTATACTAAGATGTTTTTAATACAAGATTTCGTTTTGTCTTATTTTTGTCACTCAGTCTAGTCGTAAACAGCGTTCTAAGATCAAAAACTTTAATTATTGTCGTTTATTTATTTTGTTTGCAAATTTCTAATTTATTTTTTATTTTAATAAAATTAACAAAACATTTTTGCATTGTTGAAAACATTTTTGTATTTATAAATATTTAGAAACTTTGCTTTAGAAATACTTGCGCTTGTACAAAATTTTAATTATCATTACTAACTTTTACAAATACAGTTAACGATTTTATACAAAACTGTGCTTTTTAGCTTTTGCAGTTTATTATTACAATATAACATAATATTATTAAATTGAAAACGCAAACATTTATGAATCAAAAGGATTGTGTTTGTATTTTTTTTAAATGCTTACTAATTAAAAATTTTCTTAAGTTATTAAAGAGTTTCATTTGTTTTTATGTCTGTTGAAGCGTGTCTGTAAAAAATTTAGATTCGGAACGTATATTCTTTAAGTCAGATTGAAATAATTTTTTTAGAGATTCTTGTAGGTTATATTGTAATACATTAAAGAGTTGTGGTCAGCACCATCTCGTGATTAACCGATCACGCATAAATCATGATTTTTTGATTAAATTTTTTGATAAGCAGTGAAAGTTGAAACGATTGGTTGTTTTACCATCGGCCACGAATACTAAGTGAACAATTACTAAAGTTACTCTGTTTGGTTTAAACTATGAACGTAATAAGTATATACTCAAATACAATATATGCTGAAGGCTATATAATTATCTTCAATTGAAAGTAAAATTAATAGCGCTTGTAAACACCATAAAATTAGCTGAAGGTTTAATATTAAGAAATGTAGATAAGCAAGTAACAACGTTGAAAGCGTAAGATAAGTATATACCATAAAAAACTATACAGATTATCGACAGCGGAACAAAACTCAAAATTTTTTTTTCTAACGTAGCATTTAGATCATCAACTCACGTCTGATTGCACCTGAATTTAATTAGTTTAATTGTTACTATTCCAATTAAATCCACGAACGTGCCCAAAGCAACTATTAAAAATGTTAACACGAGGTGAATAAACGTGGTGTATGCGTGCATGGCAAGATTTTCCAAAGTAATATCCATTTTCTCAAAAATTTAATACGCCATTTTATCAGTGATGGCCTAGAAAAATTATAAAAAACATTTGTCAGGTTAGAACGATGCTATTGATAGGAAGGTTTGACTTCAAAAGAAAGTAAGAATTGAAAAATTATTGTAATGCAATGTCGTCAATTAACCAATTAAAATATTAAATGTAGAATACAAGGTACGCTAAAGTGAACGTTATAATCAGTTTAACAATATGTTACCAACCTTTTTGTTCTGAGTCATGTTGGTAACAACCACGTCACCATGGCTAGCTGAAATGTTGGTGAGTAAGCGTATTTGGAAATACTATAATAGAAAAAACATATATAGGCGCCACTCTGCTGTATTAAAAAAACCCTTAGCTCGGAAACACTAAGGGTACATGCAAACCGGCTGTTCAAAAAGAAAGATACAAGCAGACAACTACTAATAAAAAAACCAACAACTTTGTCATATTTCTTTTTCTAAACAATAACAAAATACTACACTAACAAGTAACAATTAAAAAAAACAGTAATTGCTACATAAACTTAATTGCTTATACATTAACACGATCTGCTACTACTAGTGTTTTTTTTTACCAGAGACAAGAATATTTTAATAAATTTGACTCATTAAAAATTAATAATAACTCTATAAAACAAAATGAAATCGATCCAGCATTAATAATTATATGCAGTCGTAAAACAATAGTTTTTGATAATCTAACTTGAACGTTTAAATTAGTATTAAACAAGGCGACTTACTGCAGACTTGAGGTTCCTTACGTAAGTAGCATGTAAATATACTATTTTAATAATATTATTACTCGGCCTGATAAAGAGTCCAAGCTTACAATCGTCGCTGTATATTTACTGAAGTCTGGCTTTGACTGACAGGATTAAGTCAACCTACACACTAAGTACACAAATATGAATAAAATAAGCTGAGGTTAAGTGTTCTTACTTATTAATTTTTTAGTAGTCGTAATTGTAATTAAATTTTACTACGTCACTGGTAAGTGGATCCCACTAGTTGGATAATTTAAATTTATTTTAAATTGGTGTGAGTGGTTTGATTTTGATAAGAAACTTGCTTAACTCGATTTATTGACGGAATTTCGATTAAGTTGACGGACACAACAAGTGTAGTAGAGTGGAGGTAATCTTATCCTAGCCGTTATTAAGTTGTGGAAATAGTAATTTCCACGGTAATTATGTCGCATACTTAATGACCTCTAGGATTGGTTTTACTCGTTTTAAACTTTGCGCAACTGTTGATATTGGTAGTAGATGACACGCACATCGCTATAACTTTTATTTTGGATTATTTTTTACCTGTATCACGTAATTGTAATTAATTTGTTATGAATTATTAAGCTTTAGGCATTATTTAACTTTGTTATACCGTACTGCTTATATGAGCCTTTAGTTGCCATGAATTTATCTGAATAACATAATTAATAATTTGTTTTTAGTCAAAGTCATAAAACGGCCTCAGCTGTATGTTATAAAATTGTTAAGTACGTTGACTGCATACCAACCAAGTATCTTTAATTGTGTTAAACGTAGTCAAGACCAGATTTTGGTAAACACGTGTCGTTGCAGGAAAGTTTATATACTTTGCGTGTTTCTGAAATGACTTTTGGATGTTGCTGATATCCAGGTACCTGCTTTAAGGAACTTTGGTGGGGTAAGTTTTCCAATTTGTGCTCATTTAAACATTGCTTTTATTTTTTTAAATTACTTTGTTGTTTGAGACTGCATGTAAACAGACGTTGGCTTGTCACAACGGGCTCAGGTTGTTCTTTGCACGGTCAGTTATGCAAGGTGGCAAGCGATATAGCTTTCTTCGCCTTTGCATAACCTCGATAGAATAAAATATACCCTAAACATAAGTAGTAAACATACAACATCCCATCTAAATGGTAAACTAACACCTAATACCTTCAGTATAGTGGAGCTCGACCTTTCGTCTAGTCTCTATACTAAAAACCAGCACTATATTACCGCTATATTAGTTCAGACGTTTTTTTCCATTCTATTTCTTTCGACTGTATTATTATCGCCATGAAAGCATTGATATCGTTCTAAACCTGCCTACTCGAGACCATGAGCTCAGTCAGCACGGCCTTCCCCAATTTATACTTCCTTTGCACATAAAAACTGTATGCTCGGCATCATCTATATCATCCCCTCAAAGAAAGCAGGATGGATTCTTCTTCTTCTGGATTTTGACCAGGCAATTGACGAAGCATCCGTACCTGTTGAAAACATGTGTGCTGTGGTAATTTAGGTCTCCAAGCTTTCTGTTTGTCCATGTGCGTAAGTTGGGGATCGGCACTCTAATCCAGGCTGCTTTAGTGTATGCTGACCATCTGGTCTGCCAAACTCGTAGCGTCAATTCCTTTTTGGTTATCTTTGATTTACTGTTCTTGGCATTACAACGCTCTTCTGCCAATAAGCTTATAGGCGAAATGCCAGCGAGTACCCTGGCGACATCCAGTGATACCGTCCTATATTCAGCCGTTGTCCTCAGGGCCAGTCTTCTTTGCATTTTCTGCAATGCTCTATAATTTTCCGTTCTTAAAGACAATATGCCACACTGGTACTGCATACAGAACTGTATTTAGCACCGTAGTCAAGAATATTCTCCTGGTAATTTGTTTTGGCTCTTTGACTCGTCGTTAGTTTGCTCAAAGCCGCTTCTTTTTTACTAGCCTTCTCCGTAACCTTTGCAAGATGACAACCGGAAGTTAAACTGCTCTAGCGTCATTCCTAAGTACATCATACTAACCTTTGTTTCGACCGCCCCCAGGCCGCGTAAAAACCGCGCAGGTCTTATACGCCTTTTCGCTTAAACAGTCGCCTTTGTTTTGTTCTCTGCTACTAAGAGCCCATGTGTCCTTATCTTCCTGTCAACCGCCTCTAAAGCTTGGTTCACTCCGTCTTCTAATTCTGTCGAAAAATCGTCATCGCTCTACGTAGCATTTTGTCTAACATTTTTGGTCACGGTGCCAAATTAAAATCATTTTGTATATCTAACAAAACTAGCGCCTTTCAGTTTCTGGCCAGCCACGTATTGGCGATAAACTTTTTATCGACTCAAGCTCCGTTTGCAGTCTACACATTATTAACCTTTTATATAATATATTTTTGCGAGACTGTTTATCAGACAAATAGACATGGCTGATTGATTATCCGTTTCACTCTTAGTCGGTTTGGGGATTAGAACCAGTGTGGCCTCCTTTCATTTGCTAGCGAAATTCCCGACTACAAATTCGTTATTGTAGACTCTTAGTAGTACTTCCGGATATTCTTTTGCTAGAATCTTCACACATTTCATGTGAATGCTATCAGGGCCAGTGGCTCTTTATTTCCAGCTTTTCTGATCTCTTCCTCTAATTCATTCTTAGTGGAAGTGCAGGAGGTTCTGGTGTTGTCTCTTGTGGAGTACGTAGGAAGGAGCTTTGTTATGATGTGAGTCGCTTCTTCGCATATCGGCGGGCTTGTATCACCAGTTTTAGTTTTTTTTGGCACAATTTTATATACGGAACCACAGGGGTTACTACCCAACTCAACACACAGCTCATGCCAAACTTTCTTTTTTGCTTTGTCTATGTCTTCTTTGTATAACTTTCTAATCTTTTAGTAACAACTTTGGTTTAAGAATCGCAGCGTTTGGCTATTCTCGTCCACCTAATTTTTGCGGTGTTGCATTCTCTGCGTTGTCGTTTTTGCTTTTTCGTCCACTAATAGAATGCATTGGTACTCCTTCCTCCTTTTGCTCGACGCATACTTTTATTACAGGCAGTCGTTAGGGTTCTTGTGCGTTGTTTAGTGTTTAGCGTTTATTATCAATAAGACTATCCCTTAATGCGCAGATGTAATTGACCATATTGATTTTATCAAAATTTCAATAGAAGTTATTTACAGACTATGGGCTAAATGTCCTATTCTTAGAGTACAGTGTGATGTCGATATATGAGCTCTTTGCTCCACACCCAAATGTCTGCTTAGATCCTTTGTTAAGAGCGAACACGTAATCGAGAATCTTTTCTTTCCTGCGACACGTGCGTTTCGCCCTCCATTCAACCGCTTTCGTGTTAAAATTACCAGCTATAACTTTTGAACCTGCGGTACTTCTGGTAGTTATAAAGATATCGTCTACGTCCACACAGAACATACTGTCACTAACGTTCGGCGATATGCAGAAGTGCTTTATATTTTTCGGCTATAATGGGACTAAATGTTGAGTCGCTTTTTTGCGACCAATGTTAATTTGCATCATTCTAACTGCTTCTATGTTTGTTGTTGTAGTAAACCCTTTGATGTTATTTATGTGTTTCTTGAATTTAGGACAGGCCATGGTCCACGGAGAGTGGTCCGGACTGTCACAGACTTCGCAGTATTTACTTTTGGCACAATTTGTCTTAGAGTGCCCCTCCTTACCACAGTTTAAGCATAACTTCTTTCTATGCTGTCCTTTAAAGTTTTAACTTACGTGCCTAGTCTCCTAACATCTACCACACTTTACAGCTTTTACTCTTTTCAGAATTCGACATGAATTGAGGCCTACTCTAATATATTTATGCTGTTCCTGACGTTGCTGTGACTGTAGTGGATTGTAAATCCTACTTTGCTGGTCTCAGCTTACCTAGCTGATATTGTCTTCTTCCTCCTCCGCGACTAAGCTTACTAAGGTTTTCCTAATTTTGTTGCTTGTGGTAACCTCGTCTAGATTACGGTTATGCAAAGTACGGCTTGACTGATTTAGTGTGCGTATTGATTCTGAAACCTCCGGATTAACCTTAGATATAATTGTTTCCAGCAATTCCTGGTTTTTGAGGCTATCAGTAGGTGGCCACTCGTAGTTTTCCTAATGGATTTGAAAAAAAATGTTTACAGTTGTGGTTCCGCGTACAATTTTTTGTCGTTTTATATTAACAACGTACCCGTCTCTTTTTCTTCTTCCTGCGACTGCGACTTGTAGAGAGTGACGAGAAGCGTAACTTTCAACTCTCTAAAAACAAACTCGCCGATGTTCCTCACAGAAGCCAATTCATTGCTTATTATCGCTAGCTTCATATGTCTTAAACCAGCTGCCTTTTCTGCTCATTGCTTATGTCGTCTTCGAATACGTTCACGTTTTTCGTTGTTATAATATTACCAAGTGCCAGCGCACTTCCTTTCAAAATGTCAGCTACCTTGACCGGAATATGATCTTGGTCTCCATGTACGAGAAAATTAATATTGTTATTGTCTAAGTTTTCCGTTTTAGTTGTCTTAAAGATATCAGCGGCCAGATATTTTTAAAAAACACTGCGTGTCTCAAAGCTTCTTTTACTTTGTTTTTGTCCTCAGTCTAGATGGTCATTTGAAATCGTCTACAAAACTCATGAGAGGCAGCTGAGGCATAACCATCTACCGATGTGAAGTTAGCCATAGATTTCAGCCATAGAAATTAATTTCGAGTTTCACATCTTAAAAACGAATTAGAACTATTACAAAGTGTTATTTCATTCAATACTGTTACTAAATAATAAAAACAATCATTATTTATTAATATTTAAAAAAAAAATTTTTTTTTAACAACTCTCACAGATAAAACCATTTTCTGCATTAACGCTTATTTTTCGCAATGACGTGCAATTCTGATTTTTCTGCAAATAAACATACGTATAGAATAAGCATTAATAAACAACATATCAAAAAATTAGGATGTAGTTATTTCTATAATTAAAAATAATTTGATTCAAAGTTGGGCTTCCGCGCCACTACACTGCATGCCAACGACACCTAATTAAAATCGTTTTTTCGCAATGACGTGCAACTCTAATTTTTCTGCAAATTCACATACGTATAGAAAATGCATTAATAAACAACATATCAAAAAATTAGGATGTAGTTATTTCTATAATTAAAAATAATTCGATTCAAAGTTGGGCTTGCGCGGCACGATGCTAAACGCTAACGGCGCCAAATTAAAGTCGTTTTTTCGCAATGACGTGCAATTTTGATTTTACTGCAAATTTACAAACGTATAGAATAGTATATTAAAACACAAGTTACAGAATGAACGCGCTTCAATCACGAGACCGAGTTTCATACACGAGCCGCGCAGCGGCAAGTTTATGAAGCGGTCGAGTGATTGAAACGTATTCTATGACGTGTACTTTATACTATTTTCTCTATTTTGATACAATATTTAATATTTTGCCGTTAGCGTTTAGCATCGTGCCGCGCAAGCCCAACTTTGAATCGAATTATTTTTAATTATAGAAATAACTACATCCTAATTTTTTGATATGTTGTTTATTAATGTATTTTCTATGCGTATGTGAATTTGCAGAAAAATCAGAATTGCACGTCATTGCGAAAAAACGATTTTAATTTGGTGCCGTTAGCGTTTAGCATCGTGCCGCGCAAGCCCAACTTTGAATCGAATTATTTTTAATTATAGAAATAACTACATCCTAATTTTTTAATATGTTCTTTATTAATGCATTTTCTATACATATGTGAATTTGCAGAAAAATCAGAATTGCACGTCATTGCGAAAAAACGATTTTAATTAGGTACCGTTAGCGTTTAGCATCGTGCCGCGCAAGCCCAACTTTGAATCGAATTATCTTTAATTATAGAAATAACTACATCCTATTTTTTTAATATATTCTTTATTAATGCATTTTCTATACATATGTGAATTTGCAGAAAAATCAGAACTGCACGTCATTGCGAAAAAACGACTTTAATTTGGCGCCGTTAGCGTTTAGCATCGTGCCGCGCAAGCCCAACTTTGAATCGAATTATTTTTAATTATAGAAATAACTACATCCTAATTTTTTGATATGTTGTTTATTAATGCATATTCTATACGTATGTGAATTTGCAGAAAAATCAGAACTGCACGTAATTGCGAAAAAACGACTTTAATTTGGCGCCGTTAGCGTTTAGCATCGTGCCGCGCAAGCCCAACTTTGAATCGAATTATTTTTAATTATAGAAATAACTACATCCTAATTTTTTAATATGTTCTTTATTAATGCATTTTCTATACGTATGTGAATTTGCAGAAAAATCAGAATTGCACGTCATTGCTAAAAATAAGCGTTAATGCAGGAAATGGTTTTATCTGTGAGAGTTGTTAAAAATCATTTTTTTTCTAAATATTATTAAATAATGATTGTTTTTATTATTTAGTAACAGTATTGAATGAAATAACACTTTGTAATAGTTCTAATTCGTTTTTAAGATGTGAAACTGGGAATTAATTTCTATGGCTGAAATCTATGGCTAACTTCACACCGGTTAACCATCTGTCTTAATTTTTTGTTCTTCGCTGACTTTACCCTTGCTTGGTGCTTTTATATCTGTCGTGGCTAGCTGGCTAGCCACACTGCGTACTCTTGATGCGCTATCTTTAATCTCTCTTTTGGTATTAGACGACTCCTTTGTGAGATTTAAGAGTGTCCTGGTTTGTTTGTCTATTTTGAAAATTAACTTCTTGTAGAAGATCTGTAAAAATGGTTTTATCTACTTCTTCTAAATGATATGATGCGTTTAATCTTTTCTTGAGCAGTGACATGCCGCTTAGATCATTCCAGGCAAGGTCAACGACACCGACGTTCGGCGAACTCATCTTATCTGCGCCACCTATATTAGGGGTTGAGCCACGACTATCCACAGTCTTTAATGGTGTTGCTGTTGAGGTCATAAGGGATACGCCATTAAAACGGGATTAAAAAACAGTCCTTTTATGCGTCAATTAATCTGTTTAAGTACCGATAACAGTTTTTCAAAAACTAGTGAGTAGCCAAAACACAGAAGACAAAAAACGGTTACACTCGAGTAAAAACAAAGACGTGAAAAGTAAAAAAACATAGCGTAAACAAACAACGCCTAAGGATGTGTAGGTGGCCGGACCCTGGCACCCTACGGATTGTCGATATGCACTTAGTTTAACACTCGGACTGCAGAAAAAAACGCCAACCAGTGCCCAGCACTAATATGGGAAAAACTAAGAAGTTACTGCGCCGATACGGCTCAACCAAAGTTCATTTAAAAGCCCGAACCTAACTGCACCAAGAAACATAAAATCTTACTTTATTGTCCTTGTCTTTTCTACAGTAAAACACACAAAAAAAACAAAATTTTGTCAGTATCCCACAAAACAACGGCGTTTAAACGGTTAAAACAGTAAAATGTTTAAAACCCGTTTGAAACACTTGTTTACACTGATACCCAAGTAGCAAAAATCAGTTACAAAACGGTTGTAAAACTCTCTTGCAACTATGGTTTCAGTAAGGTATTTAGTTACAGAATAGTTGCTGAGTCTTTCCTGACACGTTGTCAATACCGGATTTGGTCAGTTGCAAGGCAACTGCAGTAATATTATAACCGTTTTACAACGTGTCTGAAACCGTTGCAATTACTACTTTGTAACTGTTTTGCAGCGTTGCTATAACGGTTTTTTACAAATCATGTTTACCTATTCTGAATCGTTTCTGTAATGGTTTATCATCACGGTTTTGTAATTGATTTGTAACATTGTAGTTACCGTTTACAGCAACTGCTATGTAACTGTTTTGAAAACATGCTTATTACCATTATTTGAAACTACTTTATAACCGCTTTTGTTAATCAACTTATCCAAGATTTTAGTTACTAACTGCATCATAAAGATTAAAACAAAAGTAGAGATAAAAATATATTTATAAAAAGATACAGATACATAAAAAGTTATAATAAATGTACATTATTTAAATTTTTATAGTTTCTTATAGAACTAAATTCAAACAAAAAAGATATAATACCTAAAAGAATTTTTACATCTGTTGCAGGTAGGTACCAGTAAACAGGTTTTTACTGCAAATCTTCAAGAAAAGCGGATTATGTCTATTATTTATAAATTTTGTAAATAGTAAATGCATAAATTTTGTTAAGAGAAAAATGTCTTTGTGTTAAAAGACCATGGCGGATTAAGATATCCCTCACATGTTATAGTTTAATGCGTCTACGTAATTCTTAGTTAAATATTTGTATTAGGCTTGTTACAAGTTTTAGCTGGTTACGAACCTGCACGGCCAACTCTCAACAGTCGGAGAGAGGGTAGGGTTGCTAGAGGTAAATAAAAGATAATTAAGGGCGCCAGAGCCTATCCAAAGTAAGTTCCTGCTTGCTCACCACAGGAATGGTAATAAACTTGTAACTATGATGTTAAGTTCGTAACTGCTGAAAGAAACGACTAAAATGGAAAAGAAACTCGATCATTAACAACAATGGTACTTTAATTTCTCTATAAAAATAAATGTAGTAACAATTAAGTAGTTCAATATAAGTCCGTGCTGTAGAGAATATAGAACCGAGAATAACAGCAGGATTGGCAACTTACACTACACGTCAAACAAGCGTGTAAGTACTATAACATGTATAAAATTTTATCAACAAGTAACATTAACAATGATGATTGATTGTAGATATAGGCAGCAAGCGATAAGTAATTTATCTAACTTAATTTAGTAACAAACACAAGTAACAAATCAATTAGCACGTACAATTAGCAAATATAATAAGTCGTGAGTTACCGTAGCGATCACGTATAAATAAGTAAAAAATTGACTTACCAAGTTCCAGAGTGCTGTCAGAAAAACGTTTTTCCTACGGCCTCCTACAATTAAACTTCCTGAAAAATATAGACGTGTCTACCTGGCGACTCACAAACTACAAATAAAGACATATTTAAAGGACAGTAAACGAACCGACACTTATCGTATGCTGTTACATTAATGTTACGCCTCTGGTGGTATTAAGTAATTGCCTTCGAGTAGAATTCAATCGTATCCAATAATTATGATCTTCCGAACAATGTGATAGTTATCAAGGTGAGGATATTGCCTCCGAATAGAATTCAATCGTATCCAATAATTATGATCTTCCGAACAATGTGATAGTTATTAAGGTTAGGATATTGCCTCCGAATAGAATTCAATCGTATCCAGTAATTAAGATCTTCTGCTTTCGCTTATAATTTCCCCCTTGAGGATTTTATGTAACGATACAAATATCCGTAGTCATGAAGGTGGCACATGGTGCTAACCAAAAGACATAGAAATTACGTTTAATTAAAGAAAGACTAAAATCACTTACTCTGCGGGTATGAATTCAATTATTTAAGAGAAACTACTAATTTCCATCGTGTCCCAGCACGTGGATGATTCTTGAAAACGATATTCAATTCACGCAGACATAGATATTAACCGGTACGATGGTAAAGTGCAAATGTCGGTCTGACACCGGATGCCGTCTGTCAATACAAAGTGACCAACGAACCCGATAGATGGCGTCAAGAAATATCAAAGTAGTTTTTAATTAAATTGATGTACAGGGTGATGCATTATTTAAATTTATGCACGTAACAGAATTCCCCCCCCAGCAAGATAAAAGCGTGGAGCGGAGACAACGAAACAAAAGCCAAAATGAAGACAGAAATTCAGGCACACGCCAAGGACAGAACCCCCAAATCCAAAACCAACCCAATTCCAAGAAACCCAACCCCGTGTAATCTCATCCGATTACCTCAAATACAGAAGAGACAGAGCTTTTCCAGAATCTTAAGAATGCCGACAACCAAAACTGTAACAGAAGCGCACGAAGCGAAAGGTATCTCCAAGAAACCAAGAGTAATTTGATCTAAAAGCAAAGAAGAATACCAACATGGTTTACTAATTTCCGAAGCGCATAAAGCGATACCAAAAAGTAAGGTACAAACAATCAGTAACCCAATACAGTAAGGACGTAAGTATCAAAAGAAGTCCAGAGAAAATAAAAGAATCGCCCGAGGCAAAAGTAGTCAAATCAAGGGAAAGAATGTATGGGTATAGTGAGAGAATAAAAAAAAAATCGCCCGAGGCAAAAGTAGTTCAATCAAGGGACAGAATGTATGGGTATAGTGAGAGAATAAAATATAGTGGAATAGAATAGCTAAATAGAAAATGGGAGATCAGCAGTTCAGAGGTAGTGCTCGAGGAAAGGTGCGAAGTGATCGCATACCCAAAAATGGGAGATCAGGACCCATCAATTGCCCAATGAACACCGGTCCATCATCGATCCCTGTGCGGGACTGTACAAGGAAACTTATCAGCCGATCAACGGAATAGAATATCCCCAAAAATCAAAGAGAAAAGTAGCAAAAGAGATATCCCAAGAATGACTAACAACATCCAGAAAAGCCGAGCAAGCGGAAGTACCTAAAGTACAGAAAACGGAGTTGTAGCCTGTTTCAAGTTTCAGACCTACACAGCAACCGAGTAATTTACTAATCCCAATGCAGCACAAGAGAGAATTATCAAGGAGGGGAACGCAGAGGAAAAAATGATATGACGGCAGTAAATCCACGGAAAGCAAAACTTAAGCAGAGAGAAAAGTTTTTAATACAATCTCAAACCAACCCAGGAGGAGAAGAAAAAAAGAAAGCATGAGTTAATACAACCCAGAGAACTTCACTTGCCCAATAGAACGTCGTGAGTTAGTGTTCGTTGCGTTGGGATGTCACGCGGAACCTAAATGCCGAAGAACGGATTAGAATATTCCCAGAGCCAAAAGAAACCCAAAGAAAAGGAATATCCTAACGGTGACTAACAACATCAAAAATGCCGACTAGCGGAAGTACAAAGTACAAGAAGTGACGTTGCAGTCTATCCCAAGTTTCAACCCAAAACCAACAAAACAAAAACCCATTAACCCCAATAAAGCGAGAGAAGTAACCGAGAAAGAAAACCAAAAGAAACGAACCATAGTTGCGTGAATACTAAAGAAAGAAGTTACTAAAAGAAAATACCAAGAAAGTATTCAAGCAACAAATCCAGATAAAAGAAAAAGCGAAAGAGATAATTGCCCTAAAGACAAATCCCAAAAGCGAAAAAGAAAAAATCAAAAGTAAGAAAGACAAGAAAGGATAAAAAGAGACAGACGGAGAAAGATAAGACAAGGTGTAAATGTCTGATTCGTTCTTCTCTCCGTAGAAGAAACGAAAGGGAGTGACCAGCCCTTCAATGCCCAACCAACCGCCCATAGAATAGAAAAAACAAGGTATGAGAAAATGTATCACTATTAGTTATAGAACGAATGCGTACCAATTGCTGTCCCAAATTGGAAAGTATACTTCACGACTTTAATGCCGACGAGCGGAATAGAAAACTCAAGAAAAGAAAACCAAATCCAAAAACAGAAAAGAGAATTCTATATATGACGTACCGATCCAAAAATGCCGACTAAGCGGATATAAATATATACAGACGGAAAGGTAGTCTGTCCTGAAGTAAGATGGAGAAGAAAGAAACCAAAACAAAAGTACTAGAAACTTAAGCAAAGAAAAGAAAATCGGTGACAGCAATATGAGAAGAACAATTGGGTAGCATCCAAGCTACAACCAACAAGATACCGACGACGTATCCAAAGACTTGAACCACCAAAACCGAAAGAACAGAACAAAAGAATAGCAAAGGTCGAAAGTCGAAAGCCCCAAAAAGTGAACTAGCACTTACGACGCTTGCGACGCCGATGAAAGCGAAGAGAACGATTAGCAGAGGGAGACAACAAAGAATAATTAGAAACGACTGAAGAAGGAGATGCAAAAGCAATAGCAGCGGCTTTTACATCCGGCGAAATAGCACGATCCTTATGTAGACGCGTAGATCTTGTAGCAACACTAGTGTTGGAAAGCTTCGTTCTACTTGGCAAAATGTGACGTGACCTAACAGGATTGCTTCGCTGTGCGTTCAAACAAGAACAGTGACGTATAAACTCAGCAACCTTGGGTCTCATATGAGGCCAGTAGAAGTGATAGCGAAGAGCTTCCAACGTACTCCTAACACTGCGGTGTTCACGCTCAGATGGAAGATGGTGATCGTGGATTAATTGTTTGCGTTGTTCCGAAGGAACAACTAATTTCCACACGCAAGAGTCAGATGAAGATATGCGTACACGTTTACATAGAAGACCTTTCACAAGACACCAACGAGAGAAACGACGAGGACAAGCAGAAACTCTAGAAACCAAACCTAAGTACCAAGGATCGTTAGTAGGCCTAATAATCCTAGAAACTGAAGAAAAATTTGGAGGAAGAGAAGCTAAAGAACGAACAGGACGTACAAGTTTCTCAGTTTTAGAACGACAGTGTATACAAGTATTAGACTCAGTAGTTATAGAAGAAGGAAGTGGAGGAGTAGTAAGAGAATCAGCAACCGTATTAACCGAAACTGCGGTAGTAGCAGTATTAATCACAGATGATTCTAGAAGTAAGTCATTCCTTTCGGATGTTATAAGACTACGAGAATTGCTACGGTTAAAGTTCAACTCCAAACGTTTGCCTAAAGAAATCAATTGAGAAAAGGATGTAATATCCACCAGTGCAAAATGAGATTGATACAAAGGAGCCAAGTTGCGGCGTACGATTTTAAGCTGCGTCTTCTCCGAGACTGGTTCTAACAATTGCATAAAAAGATATTGCATAGTAGCAACGTACATCACAATAGGTTCCTTAGGTTCCATCACTCGATTACGAATAGTATCCATTAACCTTTCATCATAATCTACAGGCAGAAATTCAGCTTTCAGCATCGCAGTAACATCTTTCCAAGAACGTAAAGTATGTCGTCTACTTCTAAACACAAGAAGAGCTTTACCCGATAACACATCAGAAGCTGAAAGAAAAAGTTGGTGCTGAGAAACTTCACGAGACAAACACAACTCATCAATACGAATAAGAAACTCCATTAGTACAAACGGATCTTCACCAGAGAAAGTAATATTCCAATTAGCCAAGTCCATTTCCGAATCAGAGTCTGATGAAGTAAGAAGTGGTGGTTCTTTATCTGAAGAATACATAGCTACAACAATAACAAGTAAACAAGAAACTAACCAGAGCAGTTAACTACGACGGAAATCCGTCACCATGTGCCTGACAAAATTCAAAATAACCGTAAGTACCAGCCGTATTACTACCCAGTAAGTAATTCAATAAGAAAAAAACAACTTAATCGACGTAGTCGAGTCAATCCAAAAATCAAAACGAAGGTCCGATTAAAAGAAACGTAAGCAAAGTGCTACTCTACAGTCCAACTGCAGTACTAAAGAAAAATACAGAAAAAGTAAAAGTTAATGAAGTAACTCAGACGTCCAGTCTAGTAGCAATAACTAAGTAAAGAAAGCAAAGTAAAATCGAACCCACGTAAGACTCAGAAAAGATAAAAGAAATCAATAAAGCTAGAAGAACTTATGATCGCACACACTAAATCGATAGTAAGTCAACAATATAAACTACCTATTCCTGCCAGTGATCCTACACTAATAAGAGAAAAAAAAAATCTAAACAGCAGAAAGAATTATATCGAATGAGAAATTCAAAAGAAAAAGAATCGAAAAGTCAGGTAGCCAATTTGCTACACACTAAGTCTAGAGAAATTCGACAGTATAAGTTAATCCTACGCTAATCACAATTAAAGAAAATAGCTAAAAGCAATGTAGAGAAATGAGAAATTCGAAATGAGATAATCGAGGCCCCACACGTTTGGGCTGCCAATTTGTTACAAGCTTTAGCTGGTTACGAACCTGCACGGCCAACTCTCAACAGTCGGAGAGAGGGTAGGGTTGCTAGAGGTAAATAAAAGATAATTAAGGGCGCCAGAGCCTATCCAAAGTAAGTTCCTGCTTGCTCACCACAGGAATGGTAATAAACTTGTAACTATGATGTTAAGTTCGTAACTGCTGAAAGAAACGACTAAAATGGAAAAGAAACTCGATCATTAACAACAATGGTACTTTAATTCCTCTATAAAAATAAATGTAGTAACAATTAAGTAGTTCAATATAAGTCCGTGCTGTAGAGAATATAGAACCGAGAATAACAGCAGGATTGGCAACTTACACTACACGTCAAACAAGCGTGTAAGTACTATAACATGTATAAAATTTTATCAACAAGTAACATTAACAATGATGATTGATTGTAGATATAGGCAGCAAGCGATAAGTAATTTATCTAACTTAATTTAGTAACAAACACAAGTAACAAATCAATTAGCACGTACAATTAGCAAATATAATAAGTCGTGAGTTACCGTAGCGATCACGTATAAATAAGTAAAAAATTGACTTACCAAGTTCCAGAGTGCTGTCAGAAAAACGTTTTTCCTACGGCCTCCTACAATTAAACTTCCTGAAAAATATAGACGTGTCTACCTGGCGACTCACAAACTACAAATAAAGACATATTTAAAGGACAGTAAACGAACCGACACTTATCGTATGCTGTTACATTAATGTTACGCCTCTGGTGGTATTAAGTAATTGCCTTCGAGTAGAATTCAATCGTATCCAATAATTATGATCTTCCGAACAATGTGATAGTTATCAAGGTGAGGATATTGCCTCGAATAGAATTCAATCGTATCCAATAATTATGATCTTCCGAACAATGTGATAGTTATTAAGGTTAGGATATTGCCTCCGAATAGAATTCAATCGTATCCAGTAATTAAGATCTTCTGCTTTCGCTTATAATTTCCCCTTGAGGATTTTATGTAACGATACAAATATCCGTAGTCATGAAGGTGGCACATGGTGCTAACCAAAAGACATAGAAATTACGTTTAATTAAAGAAAGACTAAAATCACTTACTCTGCGGGTATGAATTCAATTATTTAAGAGAAACTACTAATTTCCATCGTGTCCCAGCACGTGGATGATTCTTGAAAACGATATTCAATTCACGCAGACATAGATATTAACCGGTACGATGGTAAAGTGCAAATGTCGGTCTGACACCGGATGCCGTCTGTCAATACAAAGTGACCAACGAACCCGATAGATGGCGTCAAGAAATATCAAAGTAGTTTTTAATTAAATTGATGTACAGGGTGATGCATTATTTAAATTTATGCACGTAACAGGCTACAAATGCACATGTGCAATTATAATCGGTTCAATGATCATAATCTCGACTGGTTTTTTAAATATTATAGGTGTTCGCAATGGCGATCTAATTTACACGTTCTGATCACTGTGTGTAATATTGTAATGTCCTTGCAATCAAATTCTATTTTATCCTAGAAGAAAATAAAATCAATTTAAAATTTGCTTACTTATAATTAGCAACTAATTCTTCAACGTTGATTAAATTAGAAACAGTAGTTTAAATGCACGATTAAAATTATAGTAATATAATATACCAATAATTGTACTTACGTAGTTTTGAATTAGAAACACTTTCGGTACTGTTTATTGGATAATGATAATGGACTATGTGTCTTATAAAAATCTCGTAAAATGCACTTCTTCTGTTGCTGTTTGAAAGCATAGATTAACACTGTAGTGTAGTTTTAGAAATTCACACTTGTAACCATAGTTTCAAGACTGTTACACTCGAAACCGAAATGAAGGTTTTAATGTCACTAAATTGACACTGTAGTGACATAAGGGTTTAAGAAAAACTTACTTATAATCATAGTTGTAAAATGGTTATTTCTGTAATAGATTTGAAACCTCAGTAAATTACGAAAGTTGCTGCTACGTTGCTGCAACGATTTATTTACCATGGTACTAATGTTACTAATTTGCAACTGGTTACAACGTAACCACGGTTACAAAATGTTGCTTGGGTAGTTACTAAATAACTATGTTTACTAACATTTATTTAAAAAAAAATAAAGTTAATAAACACACGCACACAAGCTCGGTGTACAATTCACTTGAATGAACTAGCCATATCTGTCAACTTTGACTATTACGCAGTAACAAATAATACCAACTGTAAAATATTTTCTCGTAATTTAATTCCTAGCGACTATCTCAGTATAATTCAGCGAGCGGATTGCAGGATTTGATGTGCTAATAATAAAATAATATTAAAAAAGCGCAAAACGGTTGTACAATTACAGGAAAATCAAAATTAATCAAAAAAATAGTAACAATTCTTACCTCAGAAACACTTTCACATAAGCAGCAAAAGTACTACTCTTGTTTATAACGTATATAAACGTAAATATTTAGAAATAAAAGCATCATTGGGCGCGTACGTTAGATGACCATGTACGAACCGTACCACAAGCACCTGAAAAATGGATTTTTTCCGTTGGATAATTTAATCTGTCAAAAAAAAAATTCAATTGACAGCCAACACTCTCGATGTAGCTTTTCGGGACGAATTTTATACGGTACGAAAATTACACCAAAAACATAACAACTCTAGTATTTGTAAATTTTTTATATGAGCTGTTAAAAACGTATACACTTTGTAATTAATGGAAATTTTAAAAACAGAATTTTTTTTTAATGTTTTTTTAGTTTAATATAGAATTAATATATGTCTATAAAAAATTTGAGAAAAAGAAAGAAGATAAAACAAAAAGTTTTTTATTATTAAATTATAGTTAAATGTTTATGAAATGTTAGAATAATAAATTGAATTAAGATTTTCTATGTCAGTTCTATAATTTACTCCATTAGGAATTTTTTAAATTTCTATCATCTTATTAATTAGTCTCATTTTTAAATTTTTTTTCTTATGTAAGATTTTAGGTGAATTAAAGTTAAAGTTATGATTGTTTGCTATGGAATGATCATAGAGAGCAGTTTTAGGATTTTGTTGTGTATCTTTTTAATTTTTTATTAAAATTTTTTGTTGGTTTATTCTATTTTTGAAGTATTGTTTTGTTTGCCCGATATAACCATAATTGCAATTTAGGCAATTCAATTGATATACATTAGAATAATAAAAAATGTTAGTTTTGTCTTTTAGGTTTTTAAATAAAGATTTTCCAAGTGTAGAATAATTTTTGAAAGCAATAATAAAATTGTATTGTTTTAATTCTTTTTGTAAAATATAAGATAAATTAGGTATAAATGGTAATGATACAAACTTGTTTTTTTCTTCATTATTAATAATAATATTTTTTCTTTAAATTTAGATTAATAGTAGTTGTCGTATTAGCTGAATTTGAGTTTCTATTATTTTTATTCTTATGTTTTATAATTTCTATTCTTTTTTTAATATTAGTATTTATGAAATGTTGAGGAAAGTTATTTTGGATTAAATTATTTTTAATTATATTAATATTTTCAGTATGAAATTTAGATGAAGATAAAATGATTCCTCTGTCAATTAAATTATTAATTATACTTTTCTTATATTATTGAAAGTAAATGAATTAAAATTGATATATCTACTAGTTTTTACCTTTTTTCTATACTAATTTGTGTCAAATTTATTATTTAAATTTCTAATAAGTATCATATCTAAAAAATTTATTGATTTGTAATTATTTTCTTTTTCTATGGTAAATTTTAGTCTTAGATGAATACTATTAATGCTATTAAAAATTATATTTATCTTATTTTCATTAGTTGCAATTAGAATGTCATCTATATATCTTTGATAAAAGGTAATCTTATCAATTTTAAAAAAAATCTTTTTAAAAAATTTGTTAAACTAAAAAAATAAATATTATTGTTAAAAGTAAAGAAAGTTGAATTAAGGATTAATTGTTCTGCTTTAATAAATTCATTTAAAGGTAAATTTGTAAAAAGTTTGATTTTGTTCTAATAACTTTTAATAGTATTTATTGCTAAATCTGTAGGTACGTTAGTATAAATTGAAACTACATCTAGAGAAAACAAAATTCTATAAGATAAGAAAAGAATTAAAAAAATACAATTGTATTATTGTTTTCAAAAATTATTCTACACTTGGAAAAACTTTGTTAAAAAACCTAAAAGACAAAACTAACATTTTTTATGATTCTAATGTTGTATATCAATTGAATTGCCTAAATTGCAATTGTAGTTATATTGGGCAAACAAAACAATACTTGAAAAATAGAATAAACCAACATAAAAATTTAATAAAAAATAAAAAAGATACACAACAAAATCCTAAAACTGCTCTCTTTGATCATTCCATAGAAAACAATCATAACTTTAACTTTAATTCAGCTAAAATTTTACATAAGGAAAAAAATTTAAAAATAGACTAATTTATGAAATGATAAAAATTAAAAAAAGTCTTAATGCAGTAAAATATAGAACTGACAGAAAATCTTAATTCAATTTATTATTCTATCATTTCATAAACATATAATTATAATTTAATAATAAAACACTTTTGGTTTTTATTAATTTTTGTTGTCTTATTTATTTTTTTCAAATTTATAATGATAAAAAAAAATTATAGATATTTATTAATTCTATATTAAATAAAAAAACATTTTTAACATTTCATAGTTTTATTTATCTAGCTTTAGAACGTTTGCGCATTAGTAAAAATTTTATTTAATAATTGTCATTCTAAAAACCTTCACTGCACAATAAAGTTGTAAAGTTATTATTATTTTAAATTATTTAATTTAACAATAAAATGTTTTTATTAAAAATGAAAAATTGTAAGTAAGTTTAAATAATTATTATGTATTTCATTTTCAGATTTTAAAATGTAATATTATTGAACCTATGAATAAACTTAAAAGCGAAACGTACCTAAGGTTCAATTTTAATAATTTATATGACCAATACTTAATAAGCGGAATAACTAAAGAAAACATCTGCTGTTTTTAAAATTTCCATTGATTACAAAGTGTCTAGTATTAGTGTTCATAATTTTTTTTTTCAATTTTAACTGAGTTTTAGAGACATACTTGATACTTAATAATTAACTTTGAAAATATAATGTTACGTAGATTTTGATTTCACACTTTGCGGCTCTAGGAGTTTTTTCGTAAGTACGCAAACACAAGAAAAACTAAAATGGTTTAAAAAATCTTGCTTTGCATTTATCTGTCTTGTTTCGTTTATCGAGGAAAAAAATCGTTAATAAACATAGATGCCAATGTTAAAGTCATGTTTAATTTTGACAAAACTATGTTTTATGTTAAATATTTGTTTCATATAGCGTTAGTTAATGTAATATTCAAAACTCGTTAGAGTACAAGCATCAAACAGATTTAAGGGCACGACTAGCGACACAGAAGCACGTGTAGATGATACCACGTCAACGAAAACTTCTAACGTTTCCACATATTTTAACGCGACATGGAAATTCACTTTTCTCATTACAAACCTAATTACATAAACACCACAATTTCAATACACTTCTATATAATATTTGCTTTAATTTCGATGCTAAACAAAAAAACGTTTGTCAACAAAGGTTGCAGCAATAATTTTTACAAATGGAACGTAAACAAATTATAATCAATTTTGTTCGATTCGTTATTTTTTATTGACGCAAATGCAAAACAGCTAATTTGCAACCGTAATAAATCGTCGTTATTTAAAATGTGCAAGAAAAAATCGCAATAATTAACGATAAGCTTCCGTCAACATAAATTAAAAGGATTTGGGTTTTTACGCTTATCCCCGTTTTTGGATTTATCCTGTAGGTACGTCGGATCAAAATGCAAAACGCAGAATAAGACAATGCGAATTTAAATTTGGCAACTTCTTCTATTTAATTGTATAGATAAGTACCTGTTCAACAATAATACGGAACACTGTCAAAGCTCTTTAAATTCGGGTAGCTATTGTTAGTAGCATCTCGACAACAGTTAAACAAAGAGAAAGATTAAGTGGTTCTCGACAGATGTAGACGGTAAGGGAAACCAGACAAAAATATTGATTGCTTTTGAGTAAATGGGTATTAACATTGTTGTTTTAATTGCATTTCTTTGGAGTTCGTTATGCTTAAGAGGGTGCTATATTTTAATGTGTCTGTAGATATTTTTCATCGATTTTTTGGCGACTAAATGTAAAAAAAGCTCAAGTTACACAATTATTACATAGCATGTTCAGTGTTAATTTGATTTTAAATAGATATCAATTTGTAATTTGCATTTCAACATTTTCATCTTAAGGTGTATATAAATTTTGCTGTTTGTGTAGTTTAGTTTACATTGGCTAACATTAAAAATCTTATCTAAATATTAAAACATAATTTTTTGCAGCCAAAGCAATATGCCTTACTACCAGAGAAATAAAAAAAATTGCACTAGATTATATTGTCGGATAAATATTTTTAGCTTTGGACAATAACAAGAAAATGTACAAAAAATGAGCCTATACCTTTTTCTGCATTAGAAATTTTGTTTCTGTCAGATAATCTACAAGTTGGCTAGCCAATCGATATTCTTTGTAGTTTATTTTGTTTTGACAGTTGTCTTTGTTATTGCTTTTCTATCTTGTTTGATAGTAACTTTAGTCGTTTCTAGACAATTTTTATTTAACTTTTATTTTTTATAACGATTGATGTAAGTTTGAGTAATTATGGTTAGTTTCTTTGGGTTAGTTCCTCTATGTGGTTTATCAACCAGAAAGAAGTTCCCAGCAATAGATCTTATAAATACTCTAACACCGGAGTGATACTGATACATTTTAATATAGACAATAAATTTTAATATACAAATTTTAAAATGAAATGCAAAAACTAAATTTGTATTGTATTTTAAACACATTTTTGCATAAGAAAATGCAAAAATCAGAAAGATGACTTATTTTTGACTTCGTACAGTTTATCTCGAATTTTCCTAAAAACATCACATTTTTAAAATTGCACCGTATTTTAAACATATTTTTGCATAAAAATCTACACCATTTTTTCAATTTAAACAATCAATTTTTGTTGCGTCAATTTACTCTTGTAAAATTCGCAAGGTTTTTCTCAAACTTTCTTAAAAAGGTTACTTTTTTTTGGATTTTTCATAATCGCAGCATATTTTAAACACATTTTTGCATTTTTTCAAATAAATTATAAGTTTTTGTTGGGTTGATTTACTTTCGCCTTTGTACAGTTTTTTTTAAATTTTTCCAAAAGGTTACTTATTCTTGCATTTTATATAATTAGCTCGTATTTTAACATTTTTGCATAAGAATATGCAAAAATCAATATTTTTCAATTTAAACAAATAATTTCTGTTGGGTCAGTTTATTCTCGTAAATTTTGTCATTTTCCTAAACAGACTGCTTTTTATAATTTCACCATATTCTAAATACATTTTGCATAAGAATATACAAAAATAAAAAAACATTGTACTTTATTTTTTTAAATTTAATAACCAATTCTTGTTAGACTGATTTACTATCAATTTTATACGGTTTTTCCAAAATTTTATTAAAACTTTCTTTTGCTATTTTTATTATTGCATCGTATTTTAAAGCATAAAAATACGCGAAAACTAGTAAGTAGTAGTAAGAAATATACACAATATATTTAATTCAAACAATTATTTTTTCTTGTGTGGATTTACCCTTGACCTCGTACAGTTTCTTTCAAATTTTCCTAAAAAAATCACTTTTTCTTAAAATTTTTATAGTTGCATCATATTTTGAACACTTTTTCGCAAAGGAATAAACACAAACGGGAAAGAACTTTACGCCAATTTAAAAAAAATGATCAATTTTTGTTAGGTCGATTTACTTTTAACTTTGTACGGTTCTTCTAAATTTTTTTCAAAAAGTCACTTTCTCTTGCAATTTTGTGATTGAATTGTATTTTGAACATATTTTGCACTAGAATACGCAAAAATGATAAAGTAATACACCCCATTTTTTTAAAAATAGATAATCAATTTTTGTTGGGTAGTTTTACTTTCGACTTCGTAGGGTCTTTCTTAAATTTTTCTGAAAATATCACTTTTTCTTGCCATTTTTATAATTGCGTTGTATTTTAAACATATTTTTACATAACAGTATGCAAAATTCAGAAAGTAATAATCTACTTTTCTTTAAATAATTTAAAAAAAATTGTTGAATCGATTTACTTTCAACTTCAAACGGTTTTTCTGAAGTTTATTCAAATTTACACTTTTTCTTGAAATTTTTATAAACTTCAGAAAATTTTAAATACATTTTTGTATAAGAGTACGCAAAAATCAATAAAAAAATCTACACAATTTTTTTAATTACACTTTACACTAATGTTTTAAAACAAATAATCAATTTTTGTTGGGTCGATTTATTTTTAAATTCGTACAGTTTTTTTCAAATTTTTCTAAAGGGTCGCTTTTTTACGATTTTTTATAATTGCACTGTATTTTATACATATTTTTGTATAATAATACGTAAGAATCAAACAGTAACAATCAATTTTCTTAAATAAATAATTAATTTATTGGGTCGATTTACTTTCGGCTACCTACGGTTTTTCTTAATTTCTTAGAAGTTTTTTAATTTTTCATAATAATACGCAAAAACCAAAAAGTAATAAACTATATTAATTTTAAATAAATTTAAAAAAATTGTTGGGTTGATTTACTTTCGACTACACGGTTTTTGCTAAATTTTTCCATAAGCTCACTTTTTCTTGCAATTTATATAATTGCTTTTTATTTTAAATACATACTTTGCATAAGAATGCGCAAAAGTCAGAAAAGTATCCTCAAATTTTTTTTAATTTAAACAAATAATTTTTGTTGGTTCAATTTGCTCTCGTAAATTTCATAAGATTTTTCTCAAATTTTCTTGAAAAACCACTTTTTTGCAATTTTTATTATTTCATCATATTTTAAATACATTCTGCCATAAAAACACACAAAAATAAAAAAAATAATCTATTTAATTTTTTTCAAACCATATAACCATTCTTGTTAGACCGATTTTTCCTACGGTTTTTCTAAAATATTTTCAAAAGGTCGCTTATTCTTGCAGGTTTTATTATTGTATTGCATTTTAAACATATTTTACATAAAAATACACTAAAATTAGAAAACTAGAAATCTTTTTTTTTAATTAAACAGTCAATTTTTGTTAGTTCGATTTATTTTCAATTTTGTACGGTTTTTCTTTAAATCTTCTAAGAATATCATCTTTTCTTGTAATTTTTATATGTCTACTGCATTTTAAACAATTTTTTGCATAAAAATACGCAAAAATCAAAAAGAAATCTACATGATTTTTTCAATTTAAACAATGAATTTTCGTTAGGTCAATTTTTTACGGTTTTTTCAATGTTTCCTAAAAGAAACAAATTTCTAGCAATTTTGGCATCGCATGTTAAAAAAATATTTACATAATAAAACTCAAAAATTAAAAAACTTCTCTACCTCATTTTTTTAAATTAAACAATCAATTGCCGTTAGACTAATTTCTTATCAATTTCGTACGATTTTTCTCAAATGTTTTTAAAAAGATCAATTTTTTTGCAATGATAATAATCGCATCGTATTTTTAATATATTTTTGAATAAGAATACGCAAAAATAAAAAAATAGTACACTCTAATTTTTCAAAATAAATAATCAATTTTTCATAGGTCCGCTTAATTTTGGCTTTATACAGTTTTTCTAAAACTTTCTTAAAGACATCAAATTTTCTAGCAATTTTAACAATCGCATCGTATTTTGAATACATATTTGCATAAGAATACGTAAAAATTAGAAGAAAAATGAGGTATTTTTTAAATTATTTGTCTTTGGTCAATTTCTTTTTAACTTAGTAAAGTTTTTTTCAAATCTTTCTAAAAAAATCACTTTTTTGTATCTGTACAACTGCATTGCATTTTAAGAGTCTTCAATACCAGACGAATAGTTTCTGCTGTATTCGCGGGGGGTTGTCCTATATTCATACAGAAACTATGAAATACCCTTTGTCCGCACCCAGCATAAACTGTAGGAGGAGGTAGTTCATAGATGGAACGTAGACGGCGACACTTTACAGCGATTTTGGCTGTTGTAGCATGTACGCTCGTGCCTGTTTTTGACTAATCTAGAATAGAAAACCATAAACAAAAAATATTTTTGCACAAACCAAGATTTACAACACTTGTTTATAGGAACAGATTTTATATTTATGCTTTAATATAAGCTGGATTTAAATCCAAACATGACCTTAAAATTGCTTTATTTACATGTATTATATTATAACTTCTTTAAAGTTTAATGTATTTTTGTTGTTATATAAAAGTGCAATAAAGCTTCTTCTTGGTAAAAAAATTAATTTTAGTACTATACATAATTTAGTTTAGACGTAAACAGACATGAGCGTAGCGCCAATTCCGCTATTTCCAGACACATTTTTGCATAAGTATACGTAAAAACCAAAAGATGGTATACTAATTTTTTTTAAAATAAATAATCAATTTCTGTTAAGTTTATTTAATTTTGACTTTGTGCTTTCTAAAAGTTCACTTTTTCTTGTAATTTTTATAATTTTATCGCAGTTTAAACACAATTTTGTATAAGAAAACGCAAAAATACGCAATTTCTGTTGGGTTGATTTAATTTTGATTTTGTACGGTTTTTTACAAATGTTCTTAAAAATTGTAATTTTTATAAATTTATTGTATTTAAATCTTATTTTTGCATAAAAATACGCAAAAATCAGTGAGAAATCTACACTATTTTATCAACTTTCACTTTTTTTAGGTTAATTTACTCTCGATTTTCTACGGCTTTACTTAATTTTTTTTAAATTCTATAAACATATTTTTGAATAAGAATACGCAAAAATCTAAATTTTATTATTTCAAATTAAATGTATATATTTAATTAAAAATTTTGTTGGGTCAATTTTCTTTTGACTTCTAACTGTTTTTCTTAAATTTTCCCCAATTTCCACATTTTTGCAATTTTTATAATTGTCTTCTATTTTAAACACATTTTGCATAAAAATACACAAAAATTAGAACAAAATCTACACAAAATTTTTAATTAAAACAATCAATTTTTGTTGAGTTAATTTATTTTTGAGTTTGTACGGTTTTTTCCAAATTTTCTCAAAATTTCACTTTTTGTAACAGTTTTTAGATTCACATCGCATTCTAAACATAATTTTGAGAAAAATACTCAAAATTTAGAACGAGAATTTACACCAATTTTTCAATTTAATAATCTATTTTTGTTAAGTTAATTTACTCTTATTGATTTCGTTCGGTTTTTCTTAAATTTTCCTAAAAGGATCATATTTTCTTACAATTTATTTAGTCGCATCTTATTTTGAATACATTTGTGTTCAAGTACGTAAACATCTGATAAAAATTCACATAATTTTTTTAATTTAAACAATCATTTTTGTTTGGGTCAATTTATTTTTAACATTGTACGGTTTTTCTTAGAAAATTAATTTTTTTTGAAATTTTTCTGATTGCATAATATTTTAAACATATTCTTGAATAAAAACACAAAAAAATTAGAAGAAATAATGTAGCATTTCTTTAATTAAAGCAATAAACTCTTATTAAGTAAAATTACTGCCTCTTTGTACCGTTTTTCTCAATTTACCCCCAAAGGTTCAGTTTTCTTGCAATTTTATCAATCGCATTCTATTTTAAACATATTTTTGCATGAGAATACGCACAAATTAGAACGAAATCGACGCACATTATTTTTAATTTAAACAATCAATTTTTGTAGAGTTAATTTATTTTTGAGTTTGTATGATTTTTCCAAATTATCCCAAAATTTTACTTTTTGTAACAGTTTTTAGATTCACATCGCATTCTAAACATAATTTTAATAAAAAATACTCAAAATTTAGAACAAAATTTACACAATTTTTTTAATTTAACCATCTACTTTTGTTAAGTTAATTTACTCATTGATTTCATTCAGTTTTTCTTAAATTTTTCTAAAAGGATCATATTTTCTTACAATTTATAAAGTCGCATCTTATTTTGAATACATTTGTGTCCAAGTACGTAAAAATCAGACAGAAAGTCACATATTTTTTTTAATTTAAACAATCAATTTTGTTTGGGTCAATTTATTTATGACATCGTATGGTTTTTCGTCAAACTTTTTTACAAAATCAATTTTTTATAGAATTTTTCTGATTGCATCGTATTTTAAAAATATTCTTAAATACAAAAAAAATAGAAAGACATGGTGTAGCATTTTTTAATTAAAGCAATAAACTCTTATTAAGTCAAATTACTCCCGATTTTGTACGGTTTTTCTCAATTTACACCAAAAGTTTTATTATTCTTGCAATTTTATCAATTGCATCCTATATTACACATATATTTGAATAAGAATACGCAAAAATCAAAAAGTAGTACACTTTATTTTTTCAAAATAAATAAATAAATTGCAATATCTTTAATTAAACACACATTTAAATAAAAATGCGCAAGACTCAGAAGGTAATTTCTCAATTTTTCTGATTTCAACAATCAATTTTTGTTAATCAATTAAATGTCAAGTTTTCTTGCAATTTTTATGTATACATCTTATTTTAAACAGATTTTTAAACAAGAATACACAAAAATTAGAACGAAATCTACACCAATTTGTTTAAACAATCAATTTTTGTTGGGTCAATTTATTCTTGATTTACTACGATGTTTTTTAAATTTTGCTAAAAAGTCACGTTTTCTTGCAATTTTTATATGCACATCGTAATTTAAACACATTTTTGAATAAGAAGACGCAAAAATTAGAACGAAACGATTTAAGCAATCAATTTTTGTTGGGTTAATTTACTCGTAATTTTGTACGTTTTTTTTTTAAATTGTGTCAAAAAGTTACGTTTTTTGCAATTTTTATGTATACATCTCGTACGGTTTTTTTTCAAATTTTGCCAAAAAGTCAAGCTTTCTTGCAATTTTTATATGTACATCGTAATTTAAACACATTTTTGAATAAAAAGACGCAAAAATTAGAACGAAACCTACACCATTTTATCAATTTAAACAATCAATTTTGTTGTGTTAGTTTACTTTTAATTTTGTACGGTTTTTTCAAACACTGCCAAAAAGTTATGTTTTCTTGCAATTTTTGTTGGGTTAATTTACTTTTAATTTCATACTTTTTTTTAAACTATGCTAAAACGTCACGTTTTTTTGCAATTTTTATATATGCATCACATTTTAAACACATTGTTGAATAAGAATACGCAAAAATTAGAACAAACTCTACACTATTTTATGTTTAAATGATCAATTTTTGTTGGGACAATTTACTCTTAATTTTGTACGTTTTTTTTTTAAATTGTGTCAAAAGGTTACGTTTTTTTGCAATTTTTATGTATACATCGTATTTTAAATACATTGTTGAATAAGAATACGCAAAAGTTAGAACAAAAAGTACACCATTTTATCAATTTAAACAATTAATTTTTGTTGGGTCAATTAACTCTTCATCCTGTAAGTTTTTATTTCAAATTTTGCCAAAAAGTCATGCTTTCTTGCAATTTTTATATATACATCGTAATTTAAACACATTTTTGAATGAGAAATCGCAAAAATTAGAACGAAAATCAATTTTAGTTGGGTTAATTTACTCCTAATTTTGTACGTTTTTTTCTAAATTGTGTCAAAAGGTCACGTTTTTTTGCAATTTTTATATATACATCGTATTTTATACACACATTTTTGAATAAGAACACGTAAAACTTAGAAAAAAATTTACACCATCTTATCAATTTAAACAATCAATTTTGGTTGGGTCAATTTACTTTTAATTTTGTACGGTTTACTCAAACATTGACAAAAAGTTACGTTTTCTTGCAATTTTTATATATGCATCATATTTTAAACCCGTTTTTGAATAAGAAAACGTAAAGGTGAAAACGAAATCTACACCAATTTATTAATTTAAGCAATCAATTTTTGTTGGGTTAATTTACTTTTAATTTCGTACGGTTTTTTTAAACGTTGTCAAAAAGTTACGTTTTTTCCTGATTATTATATGCACATCATATTTTAAACACATTTTTGAATAAAAATACACAAAGATTAGATCGAAATCTACACCATTATGACAATTTATTAAACAAACATTTTTTGTTAAATCGATTTACTTTCGACTTCGTACGGTTTTTCTCGAAATTTCGTAAAAAATTAAGTTTTGTTGCAATTTTTATAATTGCAATTGTAAACACATTTTTTAATTAAATTATGCAATAACTAAAGGGCATTTTTTAAAATTAAACAATCAATTCCTATTGAGTCGATTTGCTGTAAACTTTGTAGGGTTTTATTTAAAAAAAAAATTTTATTGTAATTTATATAATTGCATTGTACTATAAAACACATTTTTAAATAAAAATACGCAAACTTCTTCATTCTGCTAAATGAAATAATCAATCTTTGTTAGATCGATTTACTTTAGACTTCGTACGGCTTTTCTCTAAATTTCCTTTAAAAAATCAATTTTTGCGCAATTTTGATAATTGCATTGTATTTTAAACACATTTTTGAATAAAAATAAGCAGTAACTAGAACACAGTCTTTTCTATTTTTTTAAATAAAACCATGAATTTTTGTTGATTCTATATACTTTGGATTTTGTACGATTTTTCACTAATTTTCTAAAAAATTTATTAGTATCTTCATAATTGCATTATATTCTAAACACGTTTTCAATGAAAATCTGCAAAAATCGGCAGACAGTCTCCGCTAATTTTTTTCGTATGGTTTTTCTCTAATTTACTTTTTTTTATAAATTTTTTGATTGAATCAGGTTATAAATATATTTTTGAAGAAGAATATGCAAAGATTTCTAATCTTTTCATTTTTCTGAATTAAATAATCAACTATCGTTAAGTCAATTTACTCTAGACTTTGTACGGTTTTTTTCTAATTTTCTAGAAAAGTAACTTTTTTTGCAATTTTTATACGCAAAGACTAAAAAGCCGTTTTGCTATACTTCTTAATTAAAAAATCAATTTGTTTTAGGTCGATTTACTTTAGAACTTCGTACGGCTCTCTTCTATTTTTCAATCAATTCATGTTGGGTCTATTTACTTTTGACTTCGTAGTAGACAATTTCAAAAACAGTTTTTAAAAACTAGAAACTCGGTTGATGAGTGACGATTACTACAAAATTATCAAAAAAAATTAATATAAGTTTCAATTACTTTTTAACGAATACGCCCGAGTAAGCAGTTGCAGATTGTTACTATTTTAACCGATTCACAAATCTGACACAAAAAAGACACTACTATTTTACACTAAATTGATTACATAAAATGTGATTTTTTTTTGTGGTAGATTGCTTAGTAGCTTCTGCAATCACCAGTAGATAATTCTTGTTTATTTTCTGACATTGTTAGCACATCCGGTACTGAAGTTGATGAACTTTGTGAAGTTGGATTACTTGGTACTTATGCATAATATTACAAATTAGACATTTAAAATGTAATACTAAACAAGAACTTCTTGGATCCTATTTTATAGCATAAAGAAAAAAAACAAAATTAAAACGAATTAAACTTTGATGCTGATTCTGTTTAGAGCATTGTATGCAAATGCAAAAAAAGCAACTGGCAAGTTTATAATACAAACAAATATTGAAATTTCAGCGGACCGTTTGGTAAATACCCCCAGCGCTATATATATATATAAATAAACATCAACCAACATTAAATTAATGCAATTAGTTTAACGCGATTTCCTTATACACATTCGACATTTCCACGTATTTCCTATTCAGACTACAAATTGTGTTAATAGTATCCGGATCTAAAACATCTGTTTACCAAACGACTAAATTTACAGTATATACAAAACGATTTCGTTTTTAAATCAAAATTTCTACGTGCATTATGCATGTAAATTACAAATTGATAAAGAAAATGAAAGTTAACTTTATAGCTGACTACTTCTATTAAACAAAGTTGATGATGTGCTTTGTAATTTTGAAATTGTGTCCTGTAGAATCCCTTTTGAGCTTAGCGCTTCATAATTACCCAGTTCGAAAGTTAGTTTCAGTTCACCGATGCAAAACACCTTTGCCCTCCTTCATCTTCTTCTTTAATTTGTCAACATTTTGATTTCGATGTTAATAATTAATGCTATTCAGAAGTACATTAATAGAAACATGAAGTTACGAAAAGCCGAGGAGTGTAAAGTAATAAATTACTTTAAATGTAATTACTTTAATTACAATAATTACTAGGAGCAAAGGTGACTTACTAGCAAAAATATTATACGCAAATTATGCCATAAAGGACTAACGATCCATCTTAGCTGTTATCGTTACATCCTATTTCCGCCGTTAGATAAAACTATTTAATGTCCTAAAGGATCTTATATAAAGTTTCGCCCTTGTAATATCATTTCTGACTATCAGAGGTACATACTGCACGAATGGGAAGACTTTAAATAGCACAAACACCTTTATTACAGCGCAGGTACATTAAACTTGTAAGTGTCCTTATTCATTACTGCATAAATTACTAAACCGTCCATTTCGTTTCCTGTTCATTACATTCACGTTATTAAACATTTTAATAAATTTAACCAAATTCAAGGAACTTATTACGCAATTAACATACCATTTTACCTTTTGCTGAAGGAAAACCACCGAGTATTTTGCATTCCTAAGAGCGTTTCGACCGGCCCCTTAATATTAGAGACATTAACATGATTTATTGTGTTCCCAATTTGGACGGTCTCCTGGATATTGTTTAAGTTATGGAGGCCTTAAGACAGCGGTTTAAAATCATATAACTGAGATATACTGTTGCAATATTTGGAAGTTCTTTCGGGCGTTTGTAAATAATTGCGAGGTGGGATGCGTCGTAAATAATAACAGGTGATTTGTTCGTTGGAAGGATCTCGTATGGTCCTAATTAAAATTTGCGAAGAAATTTAAATATTAAAATACTGTTTTTCTGTAAAACTAAAATTCTAAAACAGAAATTAAAAGTTTTATGTGTAGAAAATTGGACGAAATTAGGAACGCTTTTGACAGCTACGAGATTTAGCGGACAAAAATTTGCAAAATTATTTTATTTATTAGCTGTTTTTAAACATGGTCAATTTGATTTTGTAATGATATTGGTATTGTTTACTCAATAATTACTAAATTTGCACACAAACTAATTAAAATAAACATAAAAAATGTCTTTGTATGTAAGACTCGCGTACAAACAATCAGAGCAAACAGAAGCAACGTTATTAAAATATACTCATTTTTATTTTGTAATGTTATTTAATATTTTTTATTTTATTATTTACTAAAGTTGCATAAATACTAATCTACATAAGCATAACAAAAACTACTTTGAATGTCATCTTTTCGTGCTAGAAAATCACAGTTGATATAAAAAAACTTTAAAACAAAATAATTATGTTTTTAAATATTGCAAATTAACATTGTTTATTCTGTTAGTTATTAAATTTGCACATAAATTAATCTACGCCAACTTTAAAAAAATGACTTTGGATGTACTAGACGCGTGCGTGCGTGTAACTGTAAAACAAAATATTTTTTTAAAATTGTTATTTTGTATTTCAAGTTGTTTTATTACATTATATTGTGTTTTTTACTAATTTTTCACAAAAATTTATTTACGTCAACATAATAAAAAATTACTTTGAATATAAGCTTACCCTGAAGGTAATCACAACAGAAAGAAGAAAATTTAAAACAAAACAATTTTGTTTTTAAAAATTGTTTTTTTGTTTTGTTTTATTATTTAATACAGCTTACTTTATTAGTATTTAAATTTACATTGAATAATCCACGCCAACATGATAAAAAATGACTTTGCGTGTGTGTATGAAACAAAAATTTCATTAAAGCTGTTTATTATTTTGTAAGATATTATTCATTGTTTTTGTTACTAATTTTACAAAAGAATTTATTTACGTAAACATAATAAAAAATGATTTTAAATAAAGATTTACCGTAAGAGCAAACACAGCAGATAGAAGATTTTTTTTAAACTGTCTTTTTTAAATGTATTGTTTAATATTGTTTACTTTATTATTTTAATTTGCACAGATTATTCTACGCCAACATGACAAAAAAATAAAATGTATGAGATATTCGTATTTAAATTTGCATACAGTAATCCACGTCAACATGATAAAAAACGACTTTCATTGTATGAGACCCACGCAAGAAATCATAGCGTATAGGAGCAATTGTAAAAGCAAAACATAAAAATTGTTATATTATTTTGCGACGTTATATTTATTGTACTTTTTACTCATTTTACAAAAAAAAATTATTTACGTAACATAAAACATTACTTTGAGTAAAGGCTTATCGTAAGGGCAATCCCAGCAAATAGAAGCTAATTTAAAAAAAATTGTTTTGTTTTAAAAAATTGGTTTTTGTTGTATTATTTAATATTGTTTATTTTATAAGTATTCAAATTTGCCTAGATTAATCCACGCCAACATGATAAAAAACGACTTTGAATTTATGAGACGCGCACGAGCAATCATAGTGTATAGAAGCAACTGCAAAACAAATTTTTTTTTAATTGTTTTATTATTTTGCGAGATATTATTTATTGTATTTGTTACTAATTTTACAAAAGAATGTATTTACGTAAGCATAATAAAAAATGACTTTGAATAAAAGCTTACCGTAAGAGCAATCACAGTAGATAGAAGATAATTTAAAACAAAATAATTTGGTTTTTTAGAATTTTTTTTTTTGATGTATTATTTAATATTGTTTATTTTATCATTATTTTAATTTGCACAGATTATTTCACGTCAACATGATTAAAAAAACATAAAATATATGAGATATTAGAATTTAAATTTGCATACAGTAATCCACGTCAATATGATAAAAAACGACTTTTATAGTCTAAGACCCGAGGCAGAAATCATAGCGTATAAAGACAATGTAAAACAAAATTTTTTTTTAATTGTTCTATTATTTTGCGACGTTTTACATATTGTATTTGTTATTCATTTTCCAAAAAAAGTTATTTACGTAAACATAATAAAAAATGACTTTGAATAAAAGCTTTCGGTAATGGCAATTACAGCAGATAGAAGCTAATTTAAAACAAAATCACTTTGAATAAATTTTGTTTTGTTGTATTGTTTAATATTGTTTACTTTATTAGTATTAAAATTTGCATAGATTAATCCACGCCAACATGATAAAAAACGACTTTGAATTTATGAGATGCGCACGAGCAATCATAGTGTATAGAAGCAATTGCAAAACATTTTTTTTTAAATTGTTATATTATTTTACGAGATATTATTTATTGTATTTGTTACTAATTTTACAAAAGAATGTATTTACGTAAGCATAATAAAAAATGACTTTGAATAAAAGCTTACCGTAAGAGCAATCACAGCAGATAGAAGATAATTTAAAACAAAATAATTTGGTTTTTTAAAATTGTTTTTTTTGTTGTATTATTTAATATTGTTTACTTTATCATTATTTTAATTTGCACAGATTATTTAACGTCAACATGATTAAAAAAACATAAAATGTATGAGATATTAGTATTTAAATTTGCATACAGTAATCCACGTCAACATGATAAAAAACGACTTTTATTGTATAAGACTCGAGGCAGAAATCATAGCGTATAAAGACAATGTAAAACAAAAATTTTTTTTCAATTGTTCTATTATTTTACGACGTTTTACATATTGTATTTGTTATTCATTTTCCAAAAAAAATTATTTAGGTAAACATAATAAAAAATGACTTTGAATAAAAGCTTTCCGAAATGGCAATCACAGCAGATAGAAGCTAATTTAAAACAAAATAACTATGTTTAAATAAATTGTGTTTTGTTGTATTATTTAATATTGTTTACTTTATCAGTATTAAATCTTGAATAGATCAATCCACGCCAACATGATAAAAAACGACTTTGAATTTATGAGACGCGCACGAGCAATCATAGTGTATAGAAGCAACTGCAAAACAAAAAATTTTTTTTAAATCGTTTTATTATTTTGCGAGATATTATTTATTGTATTTGTTACTAATTTTACAAAAGAATGTATTTACGTAAACAGAATAAAAAATGACTTTGAATAAAAGCTGGCCGTAAGGGCAATCACAGCAGATAGAAGTTAATTTAAAACAAAATAATTCTGTTTTTTAAAATTGTGTTTTTTTAATGTTTTATTATTTAATATTGCTTACTTTATTAGTATTTAAATTTTCATAGATTAATCCACGCCAACATGATAAAAAATAACTTTAAATAGAGGTTTACCGGAAGAGGAAACACAGCAGAGAGAAGATAATTTTGTTTCTAAAAATTGTCTTTTTTTGTTGTATTGTTTAATATTGTTTACTGTATTATTATTTTAATTTGCACAGATTATTCTACGCCAACATGACAAAAAATTAAAATGTATAAAATATTCGTATTTAAATTTGCATACAGTAATCCACGTCAACATGATAAAAAAAGACTTTCATTGTATGAGACCCGTGCGAGAAATCATAGCGTAAAGAAGCAATTGTAAAACAAAAAAAATTTAAATTGTTATATTATTTTGCAACGTTTTATATTGTATTTGTTACTCATTTTACAAAAAAAAATATTTACGAAACATAATAAAAAATGACTTTAAATAAAGGCTTACCGTAAGGGCAATCACAGCAAATACAAGCTAATTTCAAACAAAATAGTTTTGTTTTAAAAAATTGTGTTTTTGTTGTATTATTTAATATTGTTTATTTTATTAGTATTAAAATTTGCATTAATTAATCCACGCCAACATGATAAAAAATGACTTTGAGTGTATGAAACAAAAATTATATTGAAGCTGTTCTATTATTTTGCAAGATATTAATTATTGTATTTGTTACTAAATTTACAAAAGAATCTATTTACGTAAACATAATAAAAACTGATTTTAAATAATGGTTAACCGTAAGAGCAATCACAGCAGATAGAAGATAATTTAAAACAAAATAATTTGGTTTTTTAAAATTGTTTTTTTTGTTGTGTTATTTAATATTGTTTACTTTATCATTATTTTAATTTGTACAGATTATTTCACGTCAACATGATTAAAAAAACAAAAAGTGTATGAGAATTTAGTATTTAAATTTGCATATAGTAATCCACGTCAACATGATAAAAAACGACTTTTATTGTATAAGACTCGTGGCAGAAATCATAGCGTATAAAGACAATGTAAAACAATTTTTTTTTTAATTCTATTATTTTGCGACGTTTTACATATTGTATTTGTTATTCATTTTCCAAAAAAAGTTATTTACGTAAACATAATAAAAAATAACTTTGAATAAAAGCTTTCCGTAATGGCAATCACAGCAGATAGAAGCTAATTTAAAACAAAATAACTTTGTTTGAATAAATTGTGTTTTGTTGTATTATTTAATATTGTATACTTTATCAGTATTAAAATTTGAATAGATTATCCACGCCAACATGATAAAAAACGACTTTGAATTTATGAGACGCGCACGAGCAATCATAGTGTATAGAAGCAACTGTAAAAAAAATTTTTTTTAAAATTGTTATACTATATTGCGAGATATTATTTATTGTATTTGTTACTAATTTTACAAAAGAATGTATTTACGTAAACAGAATAAAAAATGACTTTGAATACAGGTTGGCCGTAAGGGCAATCACAGCAGATAGAAGCTAATTTAAAACAAAATAATTCTTTTTTATTGTTTTATTATTTAATATTGCTTACTTTATTAGTATTTAAATTTTCATAGATTAATCCACGTCAACATGATAAAAAATGACTTTGAGTGTATGAAATAAAAATTTTATCGAACCGGTTATATTATTTTGCAAGATATTATATATTCTATTTGTTACTAGTTTCACAAAAAAAAATTATTAAACATAATTAAAAATGACTTTAAATAAAGGTTTACTAGAAGAGCAAACCCAGCAGAGAGAAAATAATTAAAACAAAATAATTTTGTTTTTAAAAATTGTCTTTTTTTGTTGTATTATTTAATATTGTTTACTTTATTATTATTTTAATTTGCACAGATTATTCTACACCAACATAACAAAAAAAATAAAATGTATGAAATATTCGTATTTACATTTGCATACAGTCATCCACGTCAACATGATAAAAAACGACTTTCATTGTATGAGACCCGCGCGAGAAATTATAGCGTATAGAAGCAATTGTAAAACAAAAAAAACATTAAATTGTTATATTATTTTGCGACGTTTTATTTATTGTATTTGTTACTGATTTAACAAAAAAAATTATTTACGTAAATATATTGAAAAATGACTTTGAATAAAGGCTGGCCGTAAGGGCAATCACAGCAAGTAGAAGCTAATTTAGAACAAAATAATTTTCTTTTTAAAAATCGTGTTTTTTTGTTTTATTTTTTAATATTGCTTACTTAATTAGCATTTAGATTTGCATAGATTAATCCACGGCAACATGATAAAAATGACTTTGAATGTATGAGACGCGCGCGAACTATCATAGCGTATAAAAGCAACTGTAAAACAAAAAAAATTAGTTTATTTGTTATTTCATTTTGCAAGTTATTATTTATTGTATTTGTTATTTTTACACTGAAATTTATTTAGTCAACATAATAAAAAAAAGTTTTGAATATAAGCTTATCGTGAAGACAATTACAGCAAATAGAAACACTCTTAAAACAAAATAATTTTGTTTTTAAAAATTGTGCCTGTTTATGTTGTATGATTTAGTACTTTTTACTTTATTAGTATTAAAATTTGCATTAATTAATCCACGCCAACATGATAAAAAATGACTTTGAATGTATAAGTAGCGTACGGGCAATCACAGCGTATAGAAGTAACTTTAAAACAAAATAGCTTTTTTCCAATAAATACTGTTATTTTTATTTTGCAGTATTGTTTTTATTGTTGTTTACTTTATTTTTTACTAATTTTGCACAAGAATTAATATATGCCAAAATGATAAAATATGACGTTGAATGTAAGTCTGGTGTGCAGGCAATAACAGAGGATAGAAACAACTGTAAAACAAAAGGTACAAATTATTATATTCTGCAAGATGTTATTTATTATTGTTTATTATAAATCTTGTTAATTTTTTACAAAAATTAATACACGCTTAACATGATAAAAAATGACTTAATGTATGAGACGCGTGGCAATCACAGCGGATGAAAACAACTTTAAAGCAAAAAATTTAAATAAATGGTATTTCATTTTCGGGATTTTATTTGTTTTGGTGTTTGCTATTAATTCAGTCAAACATTATAAAACAAATTACTTTAAAAGTTTGAGTAGCGTGCGGGCAATCATAGCATATAAAAATAACTTTAAAACGAAATAACTTTTATTAAAAAATGACCGTTATTTTTATTTTGCAATATGTTTTTCTATATTTGTTTGCATTTATTGTTACTAATTTTGCAAAATAATTAAAGCACGCCAACATGATAAAAGATGACGTTGAATGTAAATTTGGCGCGCGGGCCATCATAGCGGATAGAAACAACTGTAAAACAAAAAGTACAAAAAAGATTGTTATTATATTTTACAAAGTGTTATGTATTATGGTTTGTTGTATTTGTTAGTAATTTTATACAAAAATTAATTTACTTCCACGTAATAAAAAATTACTTTGAATGCTTACCGCAAGGGCAACCACAGCAGATAGAAGCAACTTTAAAACCAAATAATTTTGTTTTTGAAAATTATGTTTTTTTAAATATTATTTAATATTGTTGACTTTATTAATATTTAATTGTGCACAGATTAATCTACGCCAACATGATAAAAAAATATTTTGAATGTATGAGGAGTGTACGTGCAATTATAGCGTATATAAGCAACTTTAAAACAAAATAACATTTTTCCAAAAAGTGCAATGTTTTTTATTGGTGTTATTTTATTTGTTATTAATTTTTTACAAGAATTAGTGCACGCCAACATGATAAAATATGACGTTAAATGTAAATTCTGGCATACGGCAATCAAATCGGAGAGAAACAATTTTTTTTAAATCGTAATTATATTTTGCGAAATGTTAATTACTATTGCTTATATATTTTTTACTAATTTTACACAAAAATTAATTTACGCAAACATAATACAATATTGGTTTGAATACCAGCTTTTTGTTAGGGCAATCACAGCTGATAGACGCACTTTAAAGCAAGATAATTTTGTTTTTAAATATTGTAGTTTTTTGTATTGTTATTTAATAATGTTTATTTTTTTAATATTTAAATTTGTACAGATTAACTCACGACAACATGAAAAAAAGTGCCTTCGAATGTATGAGTAGCGTGTAGGCAATCACAGCGTGTAGTAGCAACTATAAAACGAAATAACTTTTTTCTAAAAAATATAGTCATTTTTATTTTGCAACGATGTTTTTTTTGTTGTTTACTTTATTTGTTACTATTTTTTTACAAGACTGATTGCACGCCAACATGATAAATGAGTCTGGCGTACGGGCAATCAAAGCGAAGAGAAACAATTGTAAAACCATTTTTTTTAATTGTTATTATATTTTGCAAAATTTTATTTACTATTGCTTATATTTTTTACTAATTTTACACAAAAATTAATTCACGCCAACATAATAAAAAATGATGACGTTGAATATAAGTTTGGTGTGCGGGCAAACAAAACGGATATAAATAACTGTAAAACAAAAAGTATTGTTATTATATCTTGAAGATGTTATTTATTATTGTGTATTATAACTATTATTAATTTTACACAAAAATAATCAACATCAACATGATAACAATGACTTTGAATGTATGAGACGCGTGGGAGACGCATATAGAAGCAACTGTAATATAAAACATTTTTAAAAAACTAAATAAATTATATATAATATTATATGTATATAAATTTATTTTGCAGGATGTTATTTGTTACTGTTTATTGTATTTGTTACAAATTTCACAAAAAAATAATAAAATATCATATGATAGAAGACCAAAAGTACAAAACACAATGGTTAAAAATATGTCAACATAGAACAGAAAGGAGTACGTTAAGTGTTAAACTAAAAAATAAATTTAGATTCACTTCAATAAAAGAAAAGACTAAGATAATAGATAAATCATAAGTTAATAATGGAGATGAAAATCTCACAATATCAAGTCTAGAAAAGACAAGTAGACAAAGGACATTACGACGTTACACTCCTGTGATAGAAGGCGTAAAAGATAAAAACAGGAAGAACGGAGAGATGACGTACTCAAAGATTTGCAAAGAAAAAAATTAGACTGTCTCGAAATATCTCCATTTTGACGAAGCCACGAATTCTGGGTTAGTACGTTTGATTGCTTTTATTAATCTGATAGCTGTACCGACGACAGCGTAGCTACCAACAAGGTTTCCCAAGTCTGCCAAGGCTAAAGAGAAGAGCCCGACTAAGGCAGATGTTTGGTACTCTAAGGATGGGAGTTAAATCGTAGAGTTAGTTATGAAAATAAACGGGAATAACGTAATACAAAAACAGCAATAAAAAAGAATAATGAATTTTGAAATAAAAAACATACAAAAAATGTATAACAAACTACAAAAAAGAATACAAGAACTCATGCAAAGGAAAATAGACATTGCGCTCCTGTCAAAAAAAAAGGAAAGTAGTAGTAAAATTATAGAAATAGCTCTACACAAATTAATTATTGAAGGAAACCTTAATGCTAAAGTAGGATGGCAGAAAAACAGTCCAATAGTGAGAATACACGGGGAACGACACAAAAAATAATAAATCAAAAATTGATGATTCAAGATACAATTTAGACAGCTTAGAAAATAAGAGTATTTGCATACTATTCTCTTATAGACGCAAACAGACTAACTGGAGCAGAAAGAACTACCCCGGCAAAGTGTGAACATGTAAAATTATGCATTAAGGAAGCTGCAAAAGAAGCGTTTGGACGAGAAAACTGAAAAACAAAAAAAAACATATTGATGGAACACAGGGTTAAAAAAAAATCAAACAAAAAAAGGAATGTATTAAAAACTACTACAAAAACAAGACGACAAAACTAGAACACAGTGAACAAGCCGGTGATACAAGAGGTAATAAAAAAGACAAATAACACATGAAAAAACAAATGTGAATACATCGAAAACTAAATAGAACACACAAGAAGCTCAAAAACCTAGAAATCATAAAAATTAATAAAAACAAAAAAGACAAACACCGTGCTAAAGAACATATCAAATAAACAATGGCTACAGTATTTTTGAGAAACAAGAACAAATTTTTGAGCAAAAAAAACCTATTGTTTTAGGACACATCCAACTAATTATTAAACAGATAAGAAAAACAAAAAAAAACAAAACTGTACTGAATTGATCAAATACGGCCCTTAAAAACTACTAGAAAGGTTTTGAAGCTTCTTTGTAAAATGTCTAAAAGAAAAATTATACTCAAAACATGGAAATAACCTTTTAAATTTTAATTCATAAAAAAAGTTTAAAAAACAATCCAAAAAATTATAGAGGGATTGCGGCAACATCAACCATAGGCAGAATATACTCAAAAGTACTGAGAAACCTAATCGAAAAAGAAATCAAGAGCTGAACGATCGACTGTCTACAACAGTTTTATTCTCAAAAACATTTTAGAAAAGAGAGAGCGACTCACTTAGCTTTTACAGATCTGCAAAAAACATATGACAGCAAATCTATATTAAGACTATCGAAGAAGATAAGATAAATCAATCTCATGCAAAACCATAGGCCTAAGTATAGAAAATGACACATTATTTACTTTGTTTTTTGCAGATGACCAGATAATAATTGTTGAAGACAAAGAGATTCTTAATTATATGGTTAGAATACTCAAAGAAGAGTACGAGACGGCAAACATTCAAATAAATCTCGTGAAATGCAAATACTTTATAGTAATTAATGAAAAGCTAAACGATCTAATTTTGAACGTCAGTATAATAAATAAAAAACAAGAATGAAAACGAAATCTAAAAAAGAATTATTAAAGGTGGAGCAGTAGTCAGAACGCTAAATTTTTTTCTATGGAATAAAAACATTTTTAAAATCACAAAAAGACATATACATAGTAGCCTAGTTTAAAACGTAATTCTTTACAGTTTGAAAATATGGTATGTTACCAAGGCAGAAAAAAAAACTCATGGCAACTGAAATACATTTCTTTACAAGAAGCTGCGGGCGATCAAAACCCAAAAGAGCTAAGAATAAAGGCATTCGAATCCAAATGCAAATGGATAGACATATGCACGAGAAAAAAGACACTTGGTTCAGGCATGTAAAACAAATAAACGCTGACAGGTAGTTCAGAAAAATCCCAGAATGAGTACTATTCGAAAAAAGAAAGAGGTCAGCCAAGAAAGAGCTGGCGAGATGACATTGATAGAGAGATGACCACAAGGAAGTTAGAGAAAGACGAGGTTTTTGATAGAAAATGTTGGAAATTGGAAAATCCTCAAATCAGTTAATAAAAAAAAATTGCTAATCTGGAAAACGCTTAAGTCAGTCGGCAGTCTGACTTTACAGGTGCCGTTGTTGGCGAGCATTTCTTACGTTAAGTTACGTTAGAAAACATATACAGTATTTTGTTTTCTTTCATTTAATAACATTAGTAATTTTTGCGGTAGTGACATCATCGTCATTGCTACTGAATCTAGAAAGCTTATTATAATTCTGTTTCCAAAACATCACTTTTTCTCGAAAATAGATCATCGTACTTATTTTTTTCGACTTTATTTCAAGTGATGGTTTGTCTAGCGCCCCTGCACTGCGGTCTTCTTGTTCTGTGTGTGTACTTCTAATTTTTTACTTTCTCAGCAGTTTTGTTTTGTTCAGAAGCTAGTTTCAAAGAACCTTTTCCAACTCATCATCAGTTAACCTTGGTTTGCCAAGTATAGTTGTACGTCGCTTCGCAATTACACAGCAAATGTTGCGGAATCTAGTTGTTCCCCAAGCATCCGCGGCATAAAAAGTTACTTTGCAATCTGATCTAGTACATATATTTGTTAAAACCGCAGTTGTAATAATCAGTGCTGCAAGTTTTTTTAATTTTTGTCGACTCATGCTTGATAGTGCATTTTAAGTGTTTGATTGTGGCTCTGTAAGGAAGAATTTTGTGTGCTTCATCTCTGAAGAGTTTATCTATAGTTTCTTTATGTTCCGCTGCAAGAGGAAGTCAGGTCAGGTCCGTTATATGACTTTGTTATGCCTTTTTTAGCTAACGCGTTTGCCATTAGGTTTTTTCTACACGCTGGTCTTTTGGTATCTAGACAGCTGCATTTGTTAACGAGTTGCCGATGTTTTTAGACTGTTTATGCATGCTATAATTAGTTTGGATATGACCACTGCGTGGTAGACCATCCGTTTGGTTGCATTAAGTACCCTGATGGCTTTTGTTGTGACTATTTTTAAATGAGCGTTGAAAGTCAGTTTTGTATTAAAAGTTAGTCCCAAATATTTGACTTTTTTTTGTCTGTGCCTGACTCAGTGCATTGTAATTAGTTTTGTGTCATCCGTTTTCCGTCGTTTGGTAAACGGAACTACTCTGCATTATGTTGGATAGAGTGCTACCGTACAAAGTAGCTGTTACCGTCCGATTTCTGAGCATTGAGTTGATTCAGTTTTGCACTAAGGTGTGATGTTTTTTTTTTCCATTTTAATGTAGGTGAAGGTAGTATTGTCAAATGCTTCTAGAAACGCACCCAATGCAATGTTATTGTATTGGATTGCATTCTTCCATTTGCTTACGAGTTACCACTCGTAAGCTAACTTGCAAGATTTTCCGGTTTCGTATGTTAACTGGTTTGCGTGCAGATACAAAGACTTCAGTGTCCTGTCTTGTACATACCTGTCGACTACTTTTTCAAATTATTTTGAGATGAAAGAAGTCAAGCTGATCGGTTCGTTGAATTTAGTTGGGCGTATTCTTGGTTTTAGTATAAATACTTCCTTGACAATCCGTCAGCTGATTGGTATATGAGAGAGTGTTGAGCTGGCTTTGAGAGTTTTACATATTGCGCTTTGCAAAACAGAAATTTTTTTTTACCGCATGATGAGATAAGTTCTATCAGCTCCTAAAGACTAAAAAAGTTTAAACATATTGATTCTTTATTTTAGGTTTTTAGGATTCATAATTTTTGTTGGTTTTAGTTCCTTTTGGGTGCTTGTTGTTTAGTACTTCTAAGTCTTGATGCTTAGGAATTTCAATTAACGATGAACCTGAAAAGTGTTTTTTGTAGTAATTCCTGCAGAGTACCTTCAAGCCGCCTAGAGTTTCCTTAAGCAACTTTCAGCCGTTTTTTCAGGTTTCTGTACTTCATTACAAAGTTGTCTTCTGATTCATTGTTGAATCAAATGTATGTATGGTCAGGTAACAAAGATTTATCTGACACATGCCACATTTAGCATTTTGTTTGCTTTTAGAGCAGCAAGCTTAAGGTCAATAACTTCATTGCGCGACACGGTTATAAACGTATCTAAATTAGGTTTTAGAATACTGAAACATTCGCGAAGTTTTTGTAAGTTTCGAGAACGTTTTTGTACTTTTTATCTACATCTAGAACGTTCACGAAAGAATGTAGAGACTTCTCGAATATTTGCAGAAACGTATAAATACGGTACAAACAAATCGTAGGTCAGTTATTTCCCATAATTCGAAGACGGCAGTGTAAGAAGATTATTCAAGTCTAAATAAATAAGTAATCAACGCTTGTGAGATAAACCTACGATTTATAACCTTGTACGTGACTTTAGTGTAAATAAACAATAAGTGTTAAATAGTTATCCGCGGACTTATCTTCGTGTAAGTGATAGTATTATACATAAAGTATAGTGTAAGTGTTTTTATTAAATTTTCTTAGATTTTATTAGTTCGGTTAGCTTAAACGTTTACACATATTTTTAGTATAAATAAATTAGTTTTAATAATAATTAACGTTACAATTGGTGACAGGTGTCGGGTTTGCGATTTTTAGTGTAAATACCATTAAGCGATTTAATATCGCGTCCGTAATAAAAACATTGATTGCGTAAATAAATAAAACTTTAGAAGGCGTGTTTATTTATAAAGTGTAATCATAGCTATTTCAGTTCGTTAAAGTAGTGTATTTAAACCTTTTATTCGTGTTATATTTAAACTTATGCCGGTAACTCATAAAATGGATGCAAAACTATTTGAATTTCTGGAATCAATAAAAAATTGTCCAAAATCGATGAATAGTAAAATGGAAGAAAAGTTTCACGAAAATTCGTAGAAAATGGAAGAAAATTCTAAAAAAATGGAAAAAAAACTGTCAGAAAATTACAAGAAAATGGAGGAAAATTCTAGAAATCTAAAAGAAAATATACGAACAAGCATAGAAAACCAAATTGAAATTGTTCAAGAGGAAACCCAAGCAGATATGCTAAATTTAAAAGAAGAAATTTGCGAATCTGTGAATGAGAAAATAGAAGCAATAGAGGACAAATTAGAAAACAGAACAAAAATGCTTGAAGAAAGAATGGACTAAATAAATTGTCACGGTGAAGATAGCGTCACGAGCGAAGATTTAATAATGGACCATGGGGAAGAATCCACTCACAAGTTCAAAGTTGTACCTCCGAATTTTGATGGTAAAGTCCCATGGTCAACCTACTACAAGCAGTTTGAAGCCGCAGCTACAGCTAATAATAGAAGCAACAAGCAGAAAGCGACGTTTTTAATAGTGTCCTTACGTAGAAAAGCTCTTGAAATCTTGCAAGCTGTTCTTGATCACCTACAAGAAAATTACGAACTTTTAATTTCACGTTTAGAAATGAGATATGGAGATGCTAATCTTCAAGAAGTGCATTAAGCCCAAATAAAGGGTCGGGTTCAGAAAGCTGCGGAGAGTCTTCAAGAGTTCGAGGCTGACATCGCCAGATTGACACGACTTCCGTATCCTAGAGCACCAGATACCTTCTTGGAAAAGTTGGCTAATCAAACCTTCGTGGACGGGTTAGCTCGACCCGAAACGTTGAAAGACGCTGTAGTTCTTGCCTTGGAGTTTAAAGCAGCAAAAGAAACAACGCAACGAGACGGTCATAAACTCCGATGTGCTGCAGAAGTACTTCTTCAAGAAGTGTATCAAGCTCAAATTAAAAGTCGGGTTCAGAAAGCTGCCGAAAGTCTTTAAAAGTTTTAGGTTGACATCGCCAGATTAACAAAGCTTGCGTATTCTACAGCACCAGATACCTTCTTGGAGTAGTTGGCTATTCAAACCTTTGTAGACGGCTTCCGAGACAGCGAAACACAGCAGACTCTCCGGTTCGCTCGATCGAAAACGTTAGATGACGCCTTAATCCATGCTTTGACGTTTGAAGCAACAAAACAGGAGTCGCACCGAGGCAGCCATAAGCTTCGTTGTGCTGCAGAAATATCCTCGCACACAGAAAAAAGCATTGAAGACGTAGTTCGACGTGTATTTCGGGAACAAGTAGCTCGAGGAAGAGAATTGACGTGCTGTAACAGCGGGGAAGTCGGCCACGTACGACGACGCTGTAGTAAACCCAAAAGAACACCAAAAGAGCAGGTTAACCGACTGGGGCAAAAGTCGACTACAACGAGCTATGCCCCAAAGATTACCATTTAAATGGCATCGTTTAGGGAGCAATTCCATAGCATTAATTTCGATGGCAGGATCAATGGAAGAAGTGTTCAGTTACTGGTTGACACGGGAGCGACAAAGACCATTGTTCGTTCTGACATGTTATTGGAAAATGAGAAGACATCATCAGTCACAGTACGACTTTGAACAGCAACAGGCGAAGAAATACCTAATCGCGGACAAGTCAAAATGATCATTGGTTTGGGAAATGGAAAACTCGACCATTAAGTACTGGTAGCCGACATCACGAAAGAAGCTATCCTGGGAATGAACGTGTTAAAGAAGTATGGGTTCCATTTGAATATGTAGAACAATGTCCGGAAGATTGACAATGAAGAAATTCCTTTTTATTCGTCAGAGAAGGCAGCCTTGCGAGTCTTATTGAGGGAAGACGTGACTGTGCCTGCAAGGACTGAAAGTGTGGTGATGGCACGCCTGGATGGAAATCTCTGGGAAAGCTACATACGCGCGATTGAACCAATGAAGGGCGGCTTAGTTGAAAAGGGACTACTCGTTAGTAGAACTTTAGTACGACTAAAAAACACGATGCCAATAAGGATCTTAAACATCAACTCAGATCCTGTAACGTTGAAAAAGAAGACCGTGGTAGGCCAATGCACGCCAGTATCTCAAATTGTGTGATGCGTGAAGTCTAACAAAGATACGTCGTCGAATGATTTAACAATATCAAGATGTGTTCACGCTGGAGAGTGGTTCTAAAGGAAGAACTAACGTAGCGAAACATAAAACTATTACCGGAGACGCTCGGCCGATACGACAGCATCCACGCAGACTTCCTTTGGCAAAAAGAGAAGAATCCGTACAAATAATTACGGATATGGAAAGAGAAGGCGCGATTGATCAAGTAGCCTATGGGCATCCCTAGTGATACTCGTAAAGTAGAAGGATGGATCAACGAGGTTCTGCGTAAACTGCAAACAGCTAAACGACGCGACCAAAAAGGACCCAGAATTGACAATACGTTAGACACCTTGTCAGGATCCCAATAATTTTCCACATTGTATTTAAAGAGTGGTTACTGACAGGTAGAATTGGAACCCAAGGATTGTGAGAAAACAGCATTTACGATCAGAAGTGGTTTGTGGCAGTTCACCGTGATGTAACGCTCCTAAAACGTTAGAGCGTTAGATAAAGACCATCTTGCGCGAACTTTCTTGAACGACGGCTTGGTTTACCTAGATGACGTGATTGTGGTTGGAAGGTTGTTTGAAGAACACTTGAATAATTTAAAAGAAGTGTTCCAGCGACAACGTGGGACAAACCTCAAACTGAGCCCAAAGAAGTGTCACGTATTTAAGAAAGAAGTTGCTGCAGAAGATAACGTTAGCAATCTGACCAAGAGTCATTTAGTACATGAGGAAATCCGTAAAAACACACAAACTGCCAGCAACAGGACTTCATCTTGTAGAAATGACGTTAATGCACAAAATGGCGGGTTTTAACCTGGCGACATAGTATGGTTGTATAATCCCCAAAGGAGACGTGGTTTTTCGACAATGCTGCAAAGGCAATAAGAAGGCCCTTATGAAGTTGCGCAGCGTATTAATTACATCATATATTGCATCCGAAAACCACGCAAGCCAAAGTGGTCCACGTCGATCTTCTAGCCGCGTTTGCTGGCGATAACTACAATACACAAGTTTAGGTCCGAACTAGAGTAATAAGCATCAGAACCATGAATCAAATCGAAGGAATGGATTTCGAGAAGTTTGTGAGCTTATATGGAGGTTCTGGAAAAGATAGGTTCGGAGTTACCACCGAGTAACAACAAGACCTGTTCCAAACACAAAAAGATTACGCCATTGCACATTGCGTGAGCGAGGATCTTGACATGTCCAGAAGCGTTGTAGTCGTATTTAAAAAGAAGTTTGGGCAGCTAGATGAATATGAAGACAGCAACCGGCACGCACCAAACCGTTATACGAAAACCTGTGGCGAACATTATGGAATCTCAAAAGAGAAATGGATTTCCACCATGTTAAGAAATTGGCAGTACTCAAGCTTGGTTGTGGCTTAAATCAACTGAATTGGAGGACAGTTCGAAACATGTTGGAGGTCGTCTTCCGAGGAACAGACGTTCAAGTGTTGGTCTGTAGTTATTAACCAAGAAAAATGTCGGGTCAGGAAAAGTCCATTGATTGTCACTTTTATGGTCAAGGAAGCTGCCAAAGTGGAGAGAGCTGCCGCTATTGCCACAATCCATTCTGCCGGTGTCACATCCAGATTCCTGTTCTGGAACAGAACAGTCTTAAGAAGGAGTCAGTGAAACATCCGCGGAGTTTTTGTAAATTTGGAGAACGTTCTCGTACTTTTTGTCCACGTCCAGAACGTTCACAAAAGAATGTAGAGGCTTCTCGAATGTTTGCAGAAACGTATAAATACGGTACAAACAAATCATGTCAGTTATTTGCCGTAATTCGAAGACATCAGTGTTAAGAAGATTATTCTAAATAAATACGTTGTTAACGCGTGTGAGATAAACTACGGTATATAACCTTGTACGTGACTTTAGTGTAAACAAACAATATGTGTTAAATAGTTATCCGCGGACTTATCTTCGTGTAAGTGATAGTGTTATACATAAATTATAGTGTAAGTGTTTTTGTTAAATTACCTTAGATTTAATTAGTTAGGTTAGTTTAAACGTGTACATATATTTTTAGTAAAAATAAACACACGTCACATCGAATTCGACAATGAATTCTTTACTACTACTGATATTTTAGCTACTACTAGATCTCTAAAGCACAAATCTCACAATGACATTATGATGCACGTGTGAAAGTTGTGCTGTAAGCGACTTTGAACATTGGATTTGCGGTCAGTGCGTTCTTTCTTTCTCTGGATTGACGTCCATCGCTTTGTGAACAAAACTTGTAGCATCCTGTTCTTTGCTATCCTTTTTGTAATCGGCTAGCCCAGAGAGTAATCCTCGAGAGCTACTGCTTCCACTTTCTTCTAGAACCGCTTTTCTATAAATAGAACGTATTGAGTTTTTTTTTGAATCTCGGTACTGCTGTTGTTTTTTACCGATATTCTTTTCAGTAAGGTATCCGGATCCAGTACTCTTTTTGGATCCCAAATGAAAACTTTTTTGGATGCAGGATGGTTCTTTGCTGCTGTTTTTGTGACGGTGCCGTCGCTGCTGCGTTCTTGACGTGTCGGCTTTTTTTCTGTATAAGTGATTCTTTATTACTCGTTTCTGTCGTTGGAACGAAAACGGTTGCCTGAGTCTTCAATTTTTTGTTTTTTTTAACTTTTAGCTTGCCGTTCTTAAAAGTTTTTAGGTTTTGGGGTTCGGGCTCAGTCCTCGTTTTTTTTTTAATTTTCTATAAGTGGTTCCATATATATTCACAAGTACGGAGGAAATAAAAGTTGCTGTGTGCAGTGCTCCGTTTCGCACGGAAGCTTATTTACAACAGAATTTGCATGGTGCCCCAAAGTTGAAACCACTGACGATTGGTTTTCTATGCAGTCACGTATCTATCGACCTGGTTCTTCTCATATCCTTAGAGTTAGGTTTTTAATGAAGTTGTTTCTTTTTGGTAAAGGCAATTAAGCTAAAAACCTCTAACACTACTTCTTCGTAAGACATGTCCATAACAGCAAATAGGTTTGGGTTTGACTGCCGTGTCTGCTAACCAAAATCAGTACAGTAACGAGAAGCATTGTTATCCCAGTGTTGGTTCTCGACACTACAGCTTGAGCTGAAAGGACTGGTTTTGATAGTAGTATTTAAATACGTACGGATTTTAAGTTCTAACATCTTCCAAGTTAAACAAGGTTTTCCAAGTTCAGCTAGCAAAGCTGAGTACCGTGGCATCTTATCTGCTCTTCTATCTACCATCTGGAGACGCACCCATTTTTGTTTTTGTGCTACAATATCAGTCAATACAGTTTTCAGTTCAGTCATAATAAAAAATTATTTTGTAATGAAAAAGTAATAATCAAGAACGTTGAATAAATTTTCGAATATTTATAAGCAACCAAATATTACTCCGGGTCTGATAAGTCCGGTTTATTAAAACAAAATAGTAAAATTGAGTCAATTTAAGTATAACATTCCTGCACCTTTAATTGGTGTACCTAAACTAGTTTGATTGTACAAATGTGTTGACCATATAAAACGATGTAGCCCTTTAAACCACTATTGAATAATTCCAGCTTTACAAACAGCGCTATCACATCGTGTTCGTGTAATCAACTGAGGCGATGCTGCCATTGACTTCAATAATAGTCCCTACTTTGTGTATTATCCACTGCTCAAAACACAACTCCATGTGATCATTGTGTTGTAAATTATCTATTAGCGTTTAATACGATATTCATTTGTTTCAGGTTTCACATGAAAGGGACCGTTAACAGAAGCAGTCGAAAAAGTGAGTAGTTTTAATTTTAATAACTGTATAAACTGTGGTTAAAAAAATCTGAATTTTAAGCAAAAGTGGCATTTGCACAAAAAAGACAAGTTGGAACAATAGCGTATAAAAGGAAGTGGCGCTAAAACGCGAGGAAACTTGTGCCTTTGAATGTTACCATTGCAATTAAAAGCGTTTAATTGTATGTCAGGATTTCCTACCCTTTGCGCCCGAACGCAAAAGTTAAAACAACACGAACACTGATACAAACTAGTTTAAAATTTCTAAAATTTGTTTTTTTTCCCTGCCGTTGTTTTTTATAGCTTCGCTTAATAACCTATTAGTACGTTTTCTCTTTGTATATTTCACCTGGTACTTTATTATTAAGCAGCTTTAAAGTTGTTTTAACGAGTGTAGTTGAAATGGAAAAAAAGCTTTTCTCTCTGGAGATGAAATAACAAACGCGCGGGTATCGTCGCATAAACCAATCAATACTACAACACAATGCCGTTCCAGCAAAGGACAATGCTGACCGGAAAGGAGAAAACATAAGAAAACTTTTTCCTTTTCGGATTTTTACTTTATAAACATTTTAGTGCTTCAAACAACAATAAAAAAAAGTAATTTTCGAAGTTAAGCTTTTATTATTAGAGCTGGGTATTCAATAACGCCGCTGTTTGAAAATCGTTTGATCAGTTAGTTTACGCCAGAGTGTTTCGGCTTGCGACATGCGATTGTTTTTTCTTTTTTATTTAAATTCGGTTTCATTACTTTTTTTATTATTATCTGGAGAAACTCGTCTAGCTACGATTCCAAAATAAACGCTTGAAAAATTTAATAAAGCTACTGTAACCTTTAACAATAACGCAAAGAAACTATAATTTAATTAGACGGAGGAACAAAGGCGCCATTACTAATTAGTTCGAAACGAATACAAATGTAACAGCGCGAAAGTAAAATTTTCCACCAATTTGCATAATTTTCACGACGTGGTTAAGTGCGGATATTCATTTCGAATAATAATTTTATCGATTGATATCATTTTTAATCGGATGTACTTCAGTTTCTACGAGAAAAAAAGATAATTATTTGAAATCGTGGATTTTAATATTCAATGCATGTTTTTTTGTAGCTGATTACTCTATTGTGCTTAGAAGTCAAATATATACACGATGCTTGATGCCTACTTTACTATATTTACATATTTTAATAGCAAAAGAATTATTAGCTATTAAACTGAATCGATCAACTAATTACATATAGTCGTGACCCGTTGTAAATGGGCAATTATAAATAATAACACTGCTTATGAAAAAATAAATTCAAAAACTTACCCCACCGAAGTTTCTTGATATTGAGTAGTAAACGTTCACTACCTGTACGCGCTGAACGGCGTCCCTTTGATTTTTACGTTGTTTTCGTAGGACCTTGAATGTATTTGTTTGTATTAAAAAAACTTCTTCATTTAAATGCTGAGAATATATTTTTTTTAATGTCGAACGTACAACAACATAATAATAATAAAATGACAGACTAACTCCCAATCGGTCTTAACAGTAACAACCACACACCAAAAAAAATCCCCTAGCCGTACATGGACCGCACTTGGCACAGGCCCGTACTTAATTAAAACGAACAAATAGGCCTAAACATGCCCCCACCCTTGAGACTAGGCTTTGAATAACATCAAACTTAAAGAATATAATTAAATAGATTATGTATCTAAGCTAAATCTTAAATTCTAACACTTGAACTTGCACAAACACTGCGAAACCAAGTACAAAACATCATTAAATGTCCAAAGGTAGTGGGCAAATTTTTGAAAAGGAACGACGAATAACACCGCCTGTAGTCGTTATGGAGGCCACACGAGCGACTCCGTTGGCCCCTGGATGTACTTTGACGATTCTTCCCAATTTCCAATGAAAGGGAGGTTGATTATCATCCTTAATCAGTACAAGAGTGTCGACTTGCAGTTGAGACTTGCTTGACTGCCATTTGGTTCTGCACTGGAGCTCAGATACGTACTCTTTGTTCCATCTTTCCCAAAAATGCTGCTGTGCGGCTTGAAATGTCGAGTCGTGAAGTAAGAATTGTGGTGCAGTCATCCTCAGGTACAGACGTCAAGGTGCGTCCAATAAAGAAGTGGGCAGGTGTTAAAGGGCTTAAATCATTTGGGTAAGGAGACAACGGAGTCAACGGACGGGAATTCAAGAGGGCTTCTATCTGACATAAGAGGGTGGATAATTCCTCATATGTTAAAATCAAGTTGCCGGCAACTCTCTTGAGATGATGCTTGACTGAACGGACATCGGCTTCCCACAGACCACCGAAATGTGGAGAGTGAGGGGGGATAAAATGCCACGCAATTCCTTTGCGAGCGCTTGCTTCTAAAATTGATGTATTTTGCGCGGTGAGAAATTCACCTATTTCTCTCAAGGCAGAATTTGCTCCAACATAGTTGGTGCCGTTGTCAGAATGCATGTTTGCCGGTTTACCTCTGCGAGCAACGAATCTCCGTAAACTCATTAAAAAGGATTCTGTAGATAAGGTGGTGACTAATTCAAGATGAACTGCCTTTGTGACAAAACAGACGAATAAGCACAAGTAAGATTTGGACGTTTTACAGCCCCGACCCTTGCGGTCTTTAATTGTGAATGGACCTGCGTAATCTACCCCTACATTACTAAATGGGGTTTCAGGTTGAATGCGTGACGCTGGGAGAGATCCCATGATAGGATTGGTAGTTTTAGCTGAGAATTTAAAACACCTGATACAAGCGTGAACTATCTTCCTAGCTAGATTGCGACCATTAGTGATCCAATACTGTTCACGGACGATGGCAAGAAGTAATTGAGGTCCGGGGTGATGATGTTGTAAATGTGTGGATCTCACAATGACAGTTGAAAGATGGTGTTTATTAGAAATTATCGCAGGGTGAATCTTGTTGAAGTCATATTTTGAATTATCTAACTTATCTGCGAAAGATTCATTTTGCGATATTTTTATGATTTTGTTCATAGAAACTTGCAACTCTTTGCAAGACAGAGGACCATATCGTCTTGAAGAAAGCGAGATGCGACAGTTGTTGATAAAACGCAAGCAATAAGCAGCCACAGCTATTAGCCTTTTGAGATTTGAAAATTTTGATATGGGAAAAGGATCGTTAAAAGACATAGTCGTATGATAACAAGTAATTTGCCCCTTTAGCTCTGGAAGCGTTGACGTAATTGAAGAATTTACGGAAGGCCATTTGGATTTTTCGTCCTGCAACCATTGAGGCCCGTTCCACCATATGGGAGAATCGACTAGTTGACGTGGCAGAAGAGCAATAGAGAGCAAGTCCGCGGGGTTGGATTTACTCGGAACATGACGCCAAAGACAACTAGAAGTTAGTTTCTGAATATCAGCAATTCGATTGCAAACAAATGTTTTTGTGAGATTGGGAGGAGTACTCAACCAACCAAGTACTATGGTATAGTCAGTCCATAAGACAGATCGCATGAATTGAATATTCAGCGCCTTGTGGACGCAAACGAAAAGTTTAGAAAGCAAGGTTGCAGCGCAAAGCTCCAACTTAGGAATCGTGAGCGGTTTCAGAGGCGAAACCTTGGACTTTGCACACAATATACACTAACACGAACCGCGCCACTGCTATTAACAGACCTTAAATAAATGCATGCACCATATCCATGCATCGACGCGTCAGAAAAACCACGCAATTCCACAGAAATCGAATTTGGGCACACAGCATGTCGTGGAATACGACAATCATTAAGGATTGGAAGCTCATGACAAAACAAATTCCATTTATCAAGGATGTGCTTTGGAACAGGATCGTCCTAAGAAAGTCTCTCCAACCATAACTGGTGAATCAGCATCTTGTCTAAAATTGTACAAGGAGTCAACAATCCAAGAGGGTCAAAGATTTGAGCAATACTTGAATGTATGGCTCACTTAGTCACAGCTGTAAAAGACGGAACCGAAATTGAAAACATGAGATCATCAGTTTAGAATTGCCACAACCAACCTAAAGTGTGGGCATTTTCGTGGAAGCTAAATTCATGTAAACCTGGATGAATATCAACCACTTTGATGTAGTCTAATACGTCAGAATCGTTGGCGATCCATTTGCATAATTTAAAACCACCTTGCATGCACACAGCTTGAATGCTCCGACATAAGTCTCTTGCAGAATCTAATAAATCTGAAACAGTTAAAACATCGTCCACGTAGAAATCTTCTTTAATTACCTTAGAAATTTCGGGAACAGAATCCCTGCAGTTGATTGCAAGTTGAAGTAGGCTATGAGTGGCCAAGAAGGAAGCTGAGGTTGTACCATATGTTACAGTATTAAGATTGTATGTAGCAAAAGAAAATTGCGGCGATGGACGCCAAAGAATGCGTTGTAACGGCCTTTGTAGAGGATCAATGAGCACCTGCCGATACATTTTTTCAATATCCGCAGATATGGCATAGGCAAATTTTCTGAACCGAATCAAGATGGATAATAAGTCCTGTTGTATCACAGGTCCGACCATTTGTAAGTCGTTCAAGGAATAGCATGTCGTGGATTGAACAGAGCCATCAAACACAACACGCAATTTTGTGCTTAAACTGTTTTCTTTTAACACGCCATGATGGGGCACATAAAAAGATTTTTCCAAAAGACTAACAACAACCTTTGTCATGTGTCCAAGTCGCTTGTAATCGTCCATGACTGAAGTGTAAAGTTTAGACAGAGTGTCATTAGATTGCAATTGTTTCTTTAAAGGGAAAAAGCGCTTGGTGACTACTTGCAATGAGTCACCTAAGAGAGATGGCGATTGCTTAAAAATAATTTGTACAATAAAACGACGATCAGAAGCACGTTTACAACTTTGCACGAAATGTGTTTTGCAGATATTATCTTCCTGTGAATAGACTTTTTCCACAGGATATTGTTCGACTTCCCAAAATTTTGAGAGTTGAAAATCCACATCGTCCGACCGAGAAAGATGGCACATAATATGTTTATTTTTGCTATCAATGGGACCACAAATCACCCAACCAAGGTGGGTGTTTTGAATAGTAGGAAGATGCGGACCAAGATGAATCTGACCTTCGCATAGAAAGCCCCAAAATTCGGAACTACTTATAAGCATGTCTATCTCGCCAGGCTTGTCATAGAGAGGGTCTGACAGATGAATGTCCTCGGGAATTTTAATATAGCACGTGTTCACACGAAAACCAGGGAAGGTGTTAGTAATTCTATCAATCAATAAGCAAGAAAGATTGACTGTAAAGGAGGAGTGATGGGCTTGAATTTGTACATCACACCTTAAATTGACTTGAGTATTGGTTATGGACAACCCAGTCACACTAACGTTGATTGCTTTGACTGAAAGGTTAAGTTTCTTGCACATATTAGAGGTAATAAAGCTAGACTGAGATCCAGAGTCGAGTAGAATACGAACGAAAAGAATTTCCCTCACAATCCACAATGTTTGCCCTAGCTGTAGGTAACAGAACCTGAACAGTATTTGAAGCGAATGCCGAAATAGATTAGCTGCTTGAAGTTGCCAGCTCTGGAAGCAAGGGCGAAGTAACAATGGACTCTTTGTGTAGCAATGTATGGTGCTTTCGCTTACACGTACGACAATTGAATTTTGATGAACATTGTGGCACTGCGTGACCTTTGCTAAGACAGTTAAAGCAGGCATGCAACTCTTTAACCCTTGAAAGCCTATCTGGAACAGAAAGCTGGTGAAAATCTGGACAAGCATATAAATTGTGAGCATCTTTGCACAACACACAAGATAGAGTGTGACCAACAAAAGCTCTAGAAGTGACCTTAACCCTCACTGGAATTTGCTTATCTCGTTTTAAATTTAGAGTATCAAGTAGATCTGCGGTATTCTTTAGAAATCCTTTAAAATCCTCAAGTGTGGGTAGAATAGCTGCCTACTTTTGAGTATTTTTCACTCCCTTGCTGTGTGAGGGTCGAGTTTGACAGCCATCAAGTGAATTATGAGTGTATCAAACAGATCTTCCGTTTCTGAGATCGACTTCAGTGCATTGACATGCATGAATAACATGTCATGAAGGTGACGAATTTTCTTCCCAGATTCTTGGTTGAGAGATTCAAGATTTAAAAGTGCCTTTATGTGGTTGTAAACCAACATTCGAGAGTTATTATAACGCTCACAAAGAGGATCCTAAGCGATTGGATAATTTTCAACCGAAAATTCTAAAGATTTTATTCTAAGCAACGCGTCACAACTTATGGAGGCAGGTAGATAATGAAACTTTTGTATGGAAGTAATTAAATCATTCTCATGAATAAGACTTTTGTACAAGTCTCTGTATTCTAACCAAGATTCAATCTCGCCTGAGAATTTTGGAAGATTGATAACAGGAAGCTTGATAGAATTATTGCTGTTAATTGGGTTTGGAAGCCCATTTGGATCGCTCAAACCAGTCGGTGTAGGTATACCTTCGGTTCTTGAAGGAAAAAAATTGTCTCGACAAATATTCTGCTGTCGCAATTGAGTCATAATAAGAATTTGTGAATTCTTCTTGGACGATAACCTCATCTGACACGTTTTCAGATTGAGCTTGAATTTGCATTTGTATGTCCAAAAATTGTGACAATAAAGAAGTTGCGGCAGTCAATCTTCTTTGTATTTCGAATATAGTTTTGGCTGGATTAGCCAATGAAGAGATTGTAAATTGAGATTCCACCTTTGACACGAATACAACAAAAATTTTTAGGGTTTGTTGAATAGAGGCTCGATGCCGCTTTAGAGATTCCATTTTGAAAATAGACTAATTTAGGAATTTTCTACATATAAATGGATTTAGTACAACGCCAAAGTATTTAACAATAAATGTGTAAGAATAGAAGCACTCAATCGTACAACTTGTTGGATCAGAGTATGCCGTAACCAAATAATCGCGATGCTTAAAATTCCGGAAGCAAAGCTCACGGAAAAATAGGATACATAAACATATAGCAATCATGAAAATGTCGTTTTAACATAAGAAAAATCTGGTTATAGTAATGGGAACAAAGGAATTGAATACAAAGAAGACTCACCATTAAAGTTTTGCAGATTGTGCGATGAATGTCGTCAAAAGTTGAACTTATACATCCATAAAACAGGAAGTCATATGGTTCGAAGTACCATAATGTACGCGCTGAACGGCGTTCGTTTGATTTTTACGTTGTCTTCGAAGGACCCTGAATGTATTTGTTTTTATTAAAGAAACTTCTTCATTTAAATGCTGAGTATATACATTTTTAATGTCGAACGTACAACAACATAATAATAATAAAATGACAGACTAACTCCCAATCGGTCTTAACAGTAACAACCACACATCAAAAATAAAAATCTCCTAGCGGTACATGGGCCGCACTTGGCACAGGCCCGTACTTAATTAAAACGAACAAATAGTCCTAAACACTACCATTTATGTAGTAATAGTTGTCAATTAGCGTAGTAGGTAAGCTTACGTACAATGTTATGTGCCTAAATTTGGCTTTGGTTACAATCAAATCGATTCAAAGAAACTTCACGGGTGCTAGGTCAACGTACACACAACAACTATATCAACAATGCTTTAACATTTACGACTAAAAATATACGTTTTAGTATGATCTAAAATCAAATTATTGACTATTACAAATTAGAAAAAAATTATTAATACGGTAAACTCAAATAACACGCTGAAGACTGAAGAGGAGGATGGAGAATTTGGACCTACCAAACTACTCGAACTTGCTTGGTACAAGTCACAAAAAAGATAGACAGGTAGAAGAAAAGTCTAGTTAGACTCAGTCGGATGGGCTAGCTGGCGAAGACGTGCTTTGAGAGCACGCGGTTCAGCGAGGCACTTGCTTTGCGCATTATCCTTGCTTCTAAGACATAAAACCAAATTGGTAGGAAAATTATCATTATATTTAAATCAATATATTTGAAAATAAACTTTATGCTGTAAATAAATTGAAAAGTAAATACCTATGCAACGACTAAAAATTAATTTTGGCGGTTAGACAACCTTGCAAACCTCAGCGCGCAAAAACAAGTATGCGCGCGTTATTTAAATTTTGAGCTGTCAGACAATGCAGCTTGGTTCGACTGTAACCGGTCACGACCATTCTTTTTTGTACTTTAACTACGTCACATGCATCTAACATGAAAACGCATAAAGATTGGTAAAAGATACAATTTCTCGTCACCTATCGACGTCTGTCTTACGGATACTTTCTTTTTAACAAATCTTTTTGGTTAGACATCGTAATTAAAGATTGAAAAAAGCGACTGAATGATTTTTCTGATTCTCTGCTCGGAGATCGTATTGTAGGTTAGTACCTGCACGTTTACACGTGGTTGCGGTTTGCAATCAACTTCTTGGTTTTCTTCGTATCTCCTGTTTGTGACAATTTTCAGGTTATGTCTGTTGTTTGTATATCATGGTGATGCTTTCTGTTAATCCAACGGTGTATCAACCGAGGAAACGTGCCATTATACGTCAGAACGACGGCGTGCCATTAAGTAACTCGTATCAGAGTCCGCTTTCAACAATTTGAAGTATTACCATCGAATATTTTTAATGATTAAATTACCGAATTAGTTTCTTTCAATGGAAGAAACGCTCCATTATACATTTTATTCAAATCTTAAGCTTATTTATTAATCGTCACTAATCTAATTGCAACAAGGAAAGAATTTCTATTGTAAAGGCAGTTGAAGTACGCGACGACGTTTTGGTTGATTTTACATTGTAATTCAAACCGATTGTGACATCTCACTCTTAAGCTTGACGTCAAGACTACGTAGATTTTGCTTTTAGATAAGTTATAGCGAACGTGTTTATCTTTAATACTACCGTATGTCTGTTGCGGCGGTATACTAAAATAGAGACTAATAGTTCCAAGGTCTACAATAGTCTGGCCTTTTTTGTTGTGTTTGAGTAATAATTTAATTAATGATAACAGTAGCGTAGCCACGAACGCATACGGATTCTATGTAATTACAAGTCGACCCTGGATTCTCTTTTTTGGTCAGTTGTACAATGTAAATAAGAAAATAAACAAAACTGTTGTTTTCTTCTGTTAGCTCGATTGTTTTATTACTGGTGTAGTTTTGGGGATTATGGATCTGGAATATCTTCTTTTTTCTAGCCTAAACGTTGGTTTCATTATAACCCAAAAAAAGGTGGCGCAAAGGTATGGCTTTTCTCAAGAGTGCTTTTCACTGACAATCCGACTCAAGGCCATCTGCGGCAAAGTTAATCGAACGGTAAGCCAAATATAGATTACACCTACTACCTTGCCGTCGCATACAACGGAACTAAAACCAAACAAATACGTTAGAAAGTAAATTAACATTCATTTACTGTAGGCACTGGTCTCTCCGTGCAAAATATCTATAAACGCTAACATCAAGCATCTGTTCAAGGATGGCATGAGGAAAATTGAGATAAAGTTGACAATGGATAATAGAACACCTTGATCATCAAACTCGCGACAAGCGAGAATCAGATGTGCCGGAGCGTCAGGAACGCCACACAGAAATTAGTTGTGTGATAATAGGATTTGGACGGCATATCGTTCACTAACGTGAAACATTCTGACCTAGCTAAGAATATGTGCGATGGGAAAATAGGAGTTACGCTCTTTTTTGGAAGTGTCCCACAACCGCTGCCATTTGCCTAAGATCAAGACCTTGAGGTGGCGTTTATTAGCTGAAAAAAACGGAAAATCGTTTAGCTACACGTGCTAGTTGTACGCATCAGCTTTGTCAAGAATTTAGGAGCAGTAAATGTAGGGGAGGCCATTAAAGTTTTTCGTCTGGTTTTTCTCAAACAACGCACCGCACGCTTTAACTTCTGTTGCTTAAGACCCCACTACAATACACCAACTCTAGAGTATACGTATACTATCTAAGCCATGTTGGCAAAAATTGAGGATCAACGCAATCAATTTATCAATGATGGCGTCTATAGATTTAGGATCGTGGCACAATGCACCATGTGGAAGATAAGAAAGAATTAATACTGCAATTGCATTATTTAGGAGAACGGAAACTATGCGTTTGATATTGAGGACTTTCTTAGGAATACGTGCACGTTTAGAGACACTGATGGTTAATTCAAATCGTATCAGTTGGTGGTCACTTTCTATAATCTCAAGGATAAGTCTCCAATTTGTTATTTTCTGGCTAAACAAGGAAACGCTAAAGTTATATTTACGCTTGTTGAATCTAAATGGAGAGCGAAAGTAAACGATTTGTGAGATTCGTTGACAACACAGATATCACGTTCACTCACTTTGTCTCCGTTCGGCAGTCACCGGGGAGTGCCATTTTTTCGGCGATTTTAAATTGAAGTCACATGCTATGAGGAGGAGGAGGAGCCACCAAACCACCCGAACTTGCTTGGTACAAGTTCGCCACAAAATAGGATAGGTAAGAAAAGAACATGTTTCATTTTAAAGGACAAGTCTGATTAAGACTTGGTTGGATGGGCTAAGGTAACGGTACGTGCTTTGAGAGCACGCGGTTTAGCGAGGCACCTGCCTTTCGGCTTATCCTCGCTTCTAAGGAATAAAACCAAGTAGGTAGAAAAAGGCAGATTAGTTAAGTAGCTACGGCGAAAAACAAACTAAAAGGGTTATTTAAAATAAAAATACTGAAATAAATTACTCTAAAATAAAATACAGGCTATTAATGTTAATAAAAACTAAATACTTACTTTGCCGTAGCGTACTTATAAAAAAAATAAACAAAACCATGCAAAATTTGTTAGGAAATAAAATCTTATTCTTACTTATTGTAAGCTCTGGTTTCTCTTTGCAAAACGTCTATAAATGTTTACATCAAGCACCAGTTTGAGGATGGCCTGAGGGGAATTGGGATACGGGCTAACAATGGATGACAGGGCACTCCGATCCTCATCGAATTCGCGACAAGCAAAAATCCGATGCGCCGGAGTGTCAGGAACGCCACACGACGGACACCTGTCATCATCCAAAACGCTAATGCGCTTTAGATGGCAACGCAATCCGCCGTGTGAAGACAGGATTTGGACGGCCTCTCGTCCAGGGACGTGGGGCATTCTGACCCAGGTAAGGATATCCGGGATAAGAGAATAGGCGCAGTGAAGGATCTCGTCTTAGTGTACAGCCAAAAACCATGTACTTAGTCTTGTCTGCAGAAATACTTAGTTTATTGCTGCCAGCCTAGCCAGTCACAATATTTAGGCACGTGTTAGATTTTGCCTCCAAGTCTCGTCGAGAATTTGCGGACACTGTGACGGTTACGTCGTCAGCTGTAACGAACCGTATCTGAAATTAAGTTACAATATAGAACGTTATGTTTGATTTATTTTATTTTGGTAGTTAGGACCGTTGTTTAATTATTATTATTAAGAATTGTACTTTATTAATTAATTAAGTTAAGTAAGTTTCCGTCCCCGTGTAAATAAATAAGGAATTTCCGCTAGTACCGAACGCGCAACTAAGCTCGCGCTATCCCCGCTTACCGGCGCTTCATCCGTCAGAGCGCATGTTATCCCCGCTTGAACCGTTCTCCCACTTCCGGAGTCGCAAATAAAAGCGGAACCCCGACGCAGGAACGCCAGTTCCAGTTGGAGCTCGCTTCTAAGAAGATTCCGGGGTTTCAGTGCACCAGCTGGAGTTTAGGATCACCTTCCGCTTGCTTGGTTGTGGCCGCCGTTTATGCACCGTTCCTTGTTGGTTTTGAGAATAAATAAAGTTATTTTGATTTACTATTGTGTATTTTATTTCCGTCGCCTCGCTCCGCTTTTAGGTCCGTTTGAAGCCCTGGACAACCGTGTCTTCACTGTAGTTACCCGGACAGTGCCGTCGAATAGGAGAGTAAACTCCTCGAACAAATCTGGCGCCCGAGAACCGTTCCGTCCACTAGCTTTTTATTACAGCGAAGCAGTGCAATCCGGAGTAAGCGTCGCAAATGGCGCCCGAGCAGGGACCAAGTTTTTATTTCAAGTAGGAAGGTACCGTTTGACGAGTTACGGAAATATCCGAAGATTGCCGAGCTTACCCGAAGGTAAACCAAGACCGATAGGCGTAAACGAAGGGTCTCCATCGACTAAAGAAGCACCGAGGATACCGTTCCGACTATTTCCGAGGACATCCGAGTGTTTCCGAACCCTATCCCGCCCCCAAACACCCTCGAGTAACACCTCGTTTCGAGCAAGTCGACCCTAAGGATCCCGTTCCACCCACTCCCGTCCCAATCCGAGGCTTCCTGAACGAGTTATCCCACCTGAAAGCCACTAGTACCTACCGTTTCCGTCGTAACCGTCCGGAGTATGGCACATGCAAAGGAGGATATACCGAAGACCGAAATGGACACCAAAGAGGATGGTACTGATACCACCGACCCCCGTGTAAGCTGGATTTACCGTTTGAAGAAGGAACAGCTGAAGGAAGAAAATTCTAAATTTGGATTGAAGACCGCTGGCACTGTCGATGAAATGCGCCGAGACTTAGTAAGTTTCGTCCGGACCGGAAAACCACCGCAACCGACATCCGTCACGCCAAGGCCAATAAACACCGCCGAGACCGCTAGCGAACCAACACCGAATCCGTCAAACCGTCGTAGTTTGCTAGAACAGGCAAAGATCCACAAGTGGAAGCTCAGCTTCAATGGGAAGTCGGATCCAGTGACCTTCCTCGAACGGTTAGACGAAGCTTGCGAGCAGCATGGTCTCACCCCGGACTTACTATTGCCGGCGTTACCAGAGATTCTCACGGACAATGCGTTGTTATGGTACCGTAACACAAAGAAGAATTGGAGTTGTTGGACGGACTTTATCCGAGATTTCCAAATATTTTTCTTGCCAGCCGACTACCGGATTAATCTCGAAGCAGAGATTAGCAGAAGACTTCAACGTAAAGGGGAATCAGGGATGGATTACCTAACCGCCCTTCAGACATTGATTCGACGACATGGCACTCTTACGGAGGAACAAGAAATGTATTGGTTGCATCGAAATCTACTTCCGGAATACCGTTTATACATCCGCAGGTCTGATTTCAAGGATATAACCGAGTTCATGAGCTGCATCAAAGAGTTTGAGCTCATCCGGCAAGGCGAAACTCCGACGAGCGCCAAAAAGGAAACCGTACCTCCGCGCCTTCCGGGAAAGTGGGACACCGCCCACCCCCGACCAACTATCGTTCCACCTGCCCGAACGGAGACACCGGTGCGGTCAAACAACGTTCGTATTCCCGTAGAAGCCGCTGACCTGTGCTGGAGGTGCGGACAAACCGGCCATTACCGACGATATTGCCGAAATCCGCCCATTCTTTTTTGTTCCGCGTGTAAAACAAGGCGTATTCTCCAAAGACTGTACTTGCAGAAGTGCGGGAAACGACCGGGGAGCTCAGCAGTTATGGTATCTGCGACGCTCCGGACATCCAGGACTTGTCAGACCAAGGACAGCCGACCATACCTTACAATAAAGATCGACAACCACCCGGTCTGTGCCCTATTAGACATCGGAGCCGTTTCATCTTTCCTGGACCCTATACCGTTAGCTATCTGTGTTAGCTTGGGGGTGAGAACGCAAACCGTAACCGATCGATCCGCTAGAGTGATAAATGGAACTGAGGTCCCACTCTCCGAACTTGTTACCGCTAGGATCTCAGTAGAAGACCAGGAAAGCCAACACACGTTTAACGCGTTACCGGACATGACCTACGAATGTATTCTAGGAATGGATTTTCTCCATACGATGAATTTCCACATGAACTTCCAGACGGGACTGATCTTCTTGGGTAATCGATGTATATCTGGCAAAACCAAGAGACCAGAACAGGCTATGGTGACATCAATGGTGGATAGCTTGGAGGCCGCTAATGAAAAGCGAATGCAAGATTTCTTGAGTGAGGAGTTACCGGATCTGCAAGCGCTGAGTGGACTCACCCGTCAAGTAGAGCACCACATCCGCCTCCGCGATCGAGAACCGATTAAACAACGTCACCGCCCGATCAACCCGAAGATGCGAGAGATAGTCAACGCCGAAATTGACCGCATGCTCGCCCACGGGGTAATCGAAGCAAGCCATAGTCCTTGAGTTCACCAATCGTCATGGTACGGAAAACCGACGGAAGTGCCCGTTTCTGCATAGATTTCCGCAAAGTCAATGACGTCACCGAAAAGGATGCTTACCGCTCCCGCATATTCATGGCATCCTGGACCAGTTGCGAGAAGCCAATTACTTCTCAAGCCTCGACTTAAAAGAAGGATACTGGCAGATACCGCTGTCCGCCGAAAGTAAACCAGTAACTGCCTTCACCGTACCGGGTCGAGGCCTATTCCAGTTTCGAGTAATGCCTTTTGGTCTTCACTCCGCTCCGGCCACCTTTCAACGCCTACTCGATACCGTCATCGGACCTGAATTGGAAGGCAAAGCATTTGCTTATCTCGACGACATCATTGTCCTAGGGAAGACTTTCGATGAACATCTGCAAAACCTGAAATTGGTGTTTAACCGTCTCAAGGCCGTCAACCTGAAATTAAACCCGGAGAAATGCCAGTTCGGACGTAAATCACTGAAGTATCTAGGACACCTGGTCAGTGCAGAAGGAGTCCGGACCGATCCAGAGAAAGTAGAAGCCATCTTGCAGATTCCGACTCCCACCACTGTCAAGAAGCTCCGTCAGTTCCTAGGAGTAGCCTCGTGGTACCGTCGATTTATACCGTCTTTTTCTACCACCGCGGCTCCGTTAACCAAGCTCCTACGGAAAAAGCAATCTTGGAAGTGGGGTACCGAGCAAGACGACGCTTTCGCGCTCCTCAAGCAACAACTAACCGAATCTCCCGTGTTGACTTGTCCGGATTTTGGAAGACCGTTTATTCTGCAAACCGACGCATCTGACCACGGCCTGGGGGCGGCTTTGATACAAAATCATTCCGACGGCGACCACGTAATAGCCTACGCTAGCCGCACGCTGACAGCCCCGGAGAAAACTACCGTTACCGAGAAGGAGTGTTTGGCGATTGTATGGGGTATCGAAAAGATGAGGCCGTACTTAGAAGGTTACCACTTCACCGTCATAACGGATCATCAATCGCTGCGTTGGCTTCACTCAATTCGAAGTCCAAGTGGTCGTATCGCCCGCTGGAGTATCTTTTTGCAACAATTCGACTTCGAGATCAAGTACCGGAAGGGCATTCTGAATAAAATAGCAGACACCCTATCTCAAGAACCGTTGCCAGGACCCATTGATACTTTAGCTGCTGTTGAATCTGGGGGTTGCAAATGGTATGAACGGCTGGTTGACACCGTCAAAACGAATCCACAAGGGGTACCCGACTACACCGTGCGCGATGGAAATTTGTACCGACACCTCGTGCCTTTGAAAAAAGCTATTAAAGAGGACCTAACCGAACCTTGGAAGCTCTGCGTACCGACCCCACTCCGATCACGAGTGTTAGCGGAGAACCATGATCTCCCTACCGCTGGCCACACCGGGATAGCCAAAACGACCGCCCGTATAGCTGAGAGATATTATTGGCCAGGCATGTACCGTGACATTGCAAAGTATGTCCGCAGTTGTCAGACCTGCCAACGATATAAGGTAGAAAGTCAGAACCCCGCGGGATACATGCAACCCTCCCGTAACTGTGAACCCTGGGACACCGTTAGCATCGACTTGATCGGTCCTCTACCCAGGTCAAAGAAAGGTTGTTCCTTCGCCGCGGTCTTTTTGGACCGGTTTAGCAAATGGGTGTGTTGCCGTCCGCTCCGTAATGCCACAGCCGCCCATATTGTCACCGCCTTCTACGAAGACATCGTTACCAAATTTGGAACACCTCGTACCGTCATCACCGATAATGGGACGCAGTTCACTAGTCTTGCGTTCAGGCAATTACTTCGCGAATTTGGAATCCAACACCGATTGACTCCTCCGTATACTCCGCAAGCCAATCCCGTTGAGAGAGCCAACCGTACGCTAAAAACCGTCATTGCTCAGTACTGTGAAACCGATCAGCGCACTTGGGATCGCCACCTTCCCGATGCGGTTATGGCTCTGAATACCGCTCAACACGAATCCACGGGGTTTACCCCGGCGTTTCTCAGCTTTGCACGCGAATCAGTGCTTCCGGCAGCTCTACACCGCGAAGTAGAGCCTATTGAGCAGGATGACACCGGCCATTCTACCGACGTTCCGCCCCGTTATCTTAGCCGTTTGCAGCAATTGCAAGAAATTTTTTCCGTGGTCCGCGACACTCTCACGAAAGCGTTCGCCAAGCAAAGTAAGCATTATAACCTTAGGCGACGTCCGTGGCGATGCTACGTTGGTGACCAAGTGTGGAAGCGCGAGTATCCTCAATCTTCCGCTGTTGAGGGATACGCTGCCAAGCTCGCCCCTAAGTATGCAGGTCCCTTTACCGTCATTAAAGTCTTATCCCCGGTGGTATACCGTCTCCGAGATGAGCAAGGCACCGTCCATCCTTCTGTCCACGTTAAGGATCTTAAACCGTACCGGTCAAGAGTAACCGAAACACTTTTACTTGCAGAACAAAACATGCCGAAAGTGACTCGCCTTCCGCCGTCGACACATTCCGTCAGTATCCGCCTTGCCCAAGAAACCGAGAGAGCTCGCCGGATCAATGAAACGGTTGCTCGCCGAAAAGCGACCGACCACGAGATGGACGAAGACGATCAACAGACACGGCCCGTAAATACCGCTATCGCCGTGAGCAGGTCCATGATGGCTTCTTCTTCCGCCCCGCAGTCGATACCGTCGTCCAGTTCAACCAGCACCGACGCAACGTCAGGAATGACCGAGCCCAGTCCACTCTGCTGGCGTTGCGGTCTTACCGGGCATCGCCGGGATCACTGCAACCGTCCGCCCGTCCTGTTCTGCTCCCGATGCGGTCGCCTAGGGGTGATGTCGCGCCACTGCCGCTGTTCCTCCCGTTCTACGCCCCGGGGGGCGCAACCCATCATCGACGGCAGCGAGGACTTCACGCCTTCCTCCCGAACAGAAGAGCTGAGGCCCGCCGCGACGCGGGAATCGAGTGACATTCAGGGTCGCCCTAGCGATAAAGACGCTCTAAGTGTAGTAGTGTAGTGTTGTGTTGTGCTCCGGACGAACAGTTCTTTTTTTTTTTGTTTGTTTTTTTCCCTCCCGAAGTAAGAGGGGAGTGTAACGAACCGTATCTGGAAATTAAGTTACAATATAGAACGTTATGTTTGATTTATTTTATTTTGGTAGTTAGGACCGTTGTTTAATTATTATTATTAAGAATTGTACTTTATTAATTAATTGCTAAGTAAGTTTCCGTCCCCGTGTAAATAAATAAGGAATTTCCGCTAGTACCGAACGCGCAACTAAGCTCGCGCTATCCCCGCTTACCGGCGCTTCATCCGTCAGAGCGCATGTTATCCCCGCTTGAACCGTTCTCCCACTTCCGAGTCGCAAATAAAAGCGGAACCCCGACGCAGGAACGCCAGTTCCAGTTGGAGCTCGCTTCTAAGAAGATTCCGGGGTTTCAGTGCACCAGCTGGAGTTTAGGATCACCTTCCGCTTGCTTGGTTGTGGCCGCCGTTTATGCACCGTTCCTTGTTGGTTTTGAGAATAAATAAAGTTATTTTGATTTACTATTGTGTATTTTATTTCCGTCGCCTCGCTCCGCTTTTAGGTCCGTTTGAAGCCCTGGACAACCGTGTCTTCACTGTAGTTACCCGGACAGTGCCGTCGAATAGGAGAGTAAACTCCTCGAACAAATCTGGCGCCCGAGAACCGTTCCGTCCACTAGCTTTTTATTACAGCGAAGCAGTGCAATCCGGAGTAAGCGTCACACAGCATAAGCGAAAATGTCGCAGTCTGCTGGCAAGTCTTTGTCTAGGAGATCATTGACAACCAAGTTCCACAAAGTCGGCCCAAAAACCGAGCTTTGTGGACAGCCCTTCGTCAGTTGTTTCGTGAAAGTTGAACGTGAAACGTTCGCAGAATAAGTTATCGATCTATTCGACAAATAGCTACGAATGATGCGCGTAGCATCTGCAGGTACTCCCTTAACGACGAGAGTTTTGATTATAGAAGGCCACCATACGTTGTTGAACACTCCAGAGATGTCTATGAAAATAACTAGTCTGTACTTGGAAACGTTCGATTGTACAATTGTCATTAATCGACGGGCGGCGTCAGTCGTCGTTTTGCCAGGAACGAAGCCATATTGACTAGGATGGAATAAAACGTTAGGCGGAATGTCGCCGTGTATCTTTTTAAGAAGTGTCCTTTCGAAAAGTTTGTCTAGTTCGGATAACAAAGTTCTTGGGCGGTACGAGTTGGGGTTGGCGAGATCCTTTTTTCCGGGCTTGAGAATAGTGATTAGTCTACCAGCTTTCCAGCTGGTAAGAAAATAACCAATTTTTATACATGAGTTGAACAGGTCAACGATCGTTGATGAGAGAAAATCTAGAACAACTGTTCGCAAAACATTACAATGTATCCCGTCAAGTCCAAGAGCTTTGTTCTTAGAGATTTTGCTAGCCACCGCGGCTAAATGGTCGCTAGTGACCACCCAGTCCTGTCGGAAATTACTTTGCGAAAGAGATCGGGATCTTATTTAGGCATGATAGGCGTTGTTCGTAGAGGGATCGTCGTCCGGGAATAATGTGGAAACTATTACTCTGATGATGTCTAATTCTGAGATGGTGTATCTGTCGCCGTCTATGACATTGGAGCACGGTTAGATCGACAGGAACTTACGGGAGGATAACCTGTAAACTAACACCCAAGGACTCGTTGTCAGGCTTTTCTCCACAAAACTTTGCCATGAGCTATATTTCGCTGTCTTTACTGCCAGTTTGTACCGGTGAAGCAAGGCCTTATAAGAGGCAAGCCATTGAAGTTTCACGTCGGCAGGGGCTTTTTGGTGGTGTTTTCTTAAACAACGCACCGTTTGCTTTAACTTGTCTAACTTAGGACTCCGCCAAGGTTCACCAGCTCTAGATTTTAAGCGTATGCTATTCAAGCCATTTTGACAAGAGTCGAGGATCATCCTGGTCAACTAATCAATTAAACCGTCCACAGATTTAAGATCGTGGCATAAAGCATTACGTGGAAGATCAGTAGGAATTAAATTTACTATAGCCCCATTTAGGCGAACGGGATCGATACGTTTAAAATCAAGGACTCTTTTAGGGATCGGTACGTGGTTAGGGGCCTTGAAGGTTAACTGAAACCGTATCACTCGGTGGTCACTTTCAATTACATCTGCAATGACGCGCCAGAGAGCACAGAGGTCGCGTTCGCCCACGAGGTTCTCCACACATCGTCCTCCTTTGTCGGTCACCGGGGAGTGCCAAAGCGGCGATTTCGATTTGAAGTCACCTGCTATGATAATAGGAGTGCCTCTTAGCTTATCAAGGATTTTATCTAAGTGTTGGAGATGAATACGAACATCCTCAGTCGGCGGCCAATAAACGCCAACGATTGCAAAGGAGGTGTTTCTAAACGTAACCATAGTTACCGCATTGCAGTCATTAGTTTAATGGCTGAATGTTACCACTCCGACGGGCTTCAAACTATTGAAAACAATAGCCGAGTAATACTGCATAGAAGAGGACGCGGTAATCCTGTTGAAGAGTACAGCCGCACCAGCGAAGATTGACTTGCGTCAACCTCAAAGGTAATTGAGTGTCCTCAAAGTCCATAATCGGTATTTGAAATCTTGGCGTCGAGCCGTTTTAAATACGCCGGGCAGGTGTTAGAGTACGCCTTATGTTTGACGACGTCTCTTTTGTGGCTAAAGCGAACGCAGTTAGCGCACGTCGGGTCTCGATCCGGGTTAGTCTTGTGCTTACAGTTCGTCGAATGGTAGCCGTATTTTTGGCAGTTAAAGCAACGTGTGACCCGGATAAGGTTATTGACCCGGCATGCATTCCAGGCGACGTACACACGACGCGATGCCAAAAGGTATTGTCGAACTTCCGGATGAACCTCAAGTATCCAGTTACAATTTGCCCCTTCTCTATTGCCCAAGCAAAACAGCACTTTTAAGTGCTCATTTGCCAGATGAAGCGCCTGATCAGAGGCATCGCGGAAGTTCTGAGAGACCAAAACCTCTTTCACCTGCTCAAGGGACAGGTTTCTAGGAACGTCTAGGATAGAAATGCGAGGAAAGGATTTGTCTTGGGGCTTAATCACAAGGCCGGCTTGCTCTAGGATGGCTGCAGGAATTTTTGTCGGATCTGATTTCTCAGATTCCAGATTTTCGTCACACGGTCTAGTCTTAGGCTATACCTTTGCGGAACCAAAACTTTCATGAGGGTCGTCTTGGTTTCGTCAGCGGTCTTGAGAGGACTATCGAGTTTTGGAACAATTACGACTGTCGACCTGGGAACAGGTGCGAGGGATTTGTTGGAAGGTACCTTGACCTTTTCAAATAGTTTGGTTCGGGCCGCTTGAGCATAGGACAGCATGTGCAGCATCGGTTGTGGCCAACTTAACTGTAACAGATTGCAAGGCTGTTTGGACATCAGCCAAGGCATTAGCAATGTCAGCAGTTTGCTGCGAAACACGACGGTTGATTAAGGACTTCCTAAAAGTCGCTTGAAGCCAGCTGACTATGTCAATCATTTCTGCTTGACGAGAAGTGGTAATCTTGCAGGCAGAGATTACCTTGGTAAGACGAGTGATGTCGGCATCGAAGGAAGTTTCAATGCTGTCTAGGGAGGTTTCATCAGAAAGGATGACATCGTCGTCTTCACGACGACGCTTGATGGACGCGGACTCAGCCTCCATGGCGGAGGAGGCTGAGGGAGTAGGAGATGCTGAGCGCGACAGCGGGACGCTCGTGGAGTGTCGGCTAGAGAAACAAACTGTTACCTGATAACAGTTTTAGCCGTACACAGGATCTTATTGCCAGAAAACGGTTGGGCTTATAGCCTGCAATTCGTTGTCCACCTTTAACCTCGTGGAGTTAAGGGTCTAAAGCACCGTAGAAAGGAACAACCTTATCACAAAATAACAGTATAATTACAAAATTACAAAATTACTATCGGCCTTATTTACCGATTTCGCTTGATTCGCTCACAATTAAATAATCTATTCCTTATGCTTTAGTAAAGGTGAAAGATTTATTCCCAAACTGAAGAGAAACCAGAGTGCCATTTTTTTGGCGAGTTTAAATTGAAGTCACATGCTATGATAATAGAACTACGTCTTAGTTCGTCAAGAATTTCATCTAAGTGTTGAAGATGAATACGAACAGCCTCGCTCAGTGGCCAACAAACGCCGACGATTGCATTGCCAAGGAGGTATTGCCAAGCGTAACCATAGTTAACTACATTGCAGTTATTTGTTAAATGGCTGAGTGTCACTACTCCGACGAGCTTTGAGTTATTGAACAAAATAGCCATGTAGTACGGCTAGGAGAGGATGCGGCAATCCTGTTACAGGGCATAGTCGCGCCAACGAGCTTGTACCCTAAACCTCAACTAAACACGAATGTCTCTTGGGTCAATAGCATGTCTATATTATTGTCGGAAGAGAAACCCATGGTTTCGAAAGTCGCAACACGTGAATTGCGAAGATTCACTTACAAAAGCCTTAAAGTTATTTGATTGTACTCACAGTCTATAATCGGTATAAGATATTTTAGCGTCGAGTTTTCTTAGATGTTTTCTATATGGCCGTAAAGCATGTTTTTGCCTCGTGATTTTCAGCACAATGGCCGCACTGTATGTTTACTGTTGGTGGAATTGGTAAATTTCTGACAGTTGAAGCGTTTCATTACTCGGATACGGTCATTGACTCTACAAGCATTCTAGGTTTCTAAGACTGAAGCAAAATAGTGTTTGTACGTTGGCTAAATGTAACAATTCGTCGGAAGCGCCGTGGAAATTTTGTGAACTGATTAAAACGTCTTAGATAGTAATTCTGGGTAACAATTTGTCTTGGAGCTTAACTACAAGGCCGGCCTGGGCAAAGGATATTTAGGCAGGAGCTGTGGTTGTCGTTAGTTTGTTACACTTTGCAAAGCTGTTTAAATGTTTTGTAGGGCATCGAAGATCACGGCAAATTGCGACAGGCACTGGGATTTGTTGGATGGATCAATGAAGCCTTTGATTCAGCTTAGAATTTCGAGCATTTGGGATCTCTTTCCCAAAGACTTTTTACTGGATGATGCCAGCTTATTTAAAGCTGTGATTTTGGTTTTAAAAGACTTATCAACATCTTCAAACAGGAGTACTGACTCTTGGTCATGGACGTCGTCTTTTATAGTAGAAGTTGATGGAACAGGAGAGGATACGCTCGTCAGCGCGGCGCTCATAGAGTGCCGGTTAGAAAAAGAACTGATTGCCTGATACCCTTTTGGCCATACACAGGATCTTATTGCCAGAAAACGGTTGGGTTTATAGCCTGCGCGTCGTTGCTCACTTTTAACCTTGTGGAGGTAAGGGTCTAAAGTTTCTTAAAAAAAAACAACTCTTACGCAAACTCAAAATATAAATAAATACTGGTACAAAATTACTGTCGGCCTTAATTATCCAACTTTGCCTGATTGCTCACAATTTCAAAATCAATGTTTTTTTGCCTTAGCTAAAAATCAAAGATTTATTCGCATATTGAAGAGAAACTAGACTGAAGATATAAAATTACAAATCTAACTAACTTTTTTCAGCAAAATTAAAACTTGAAAACGACGAAAAAAACTCAAAAATAGACCGAGGCTTAGGCATACGCCAAAGATAAAACCCTAAAAACCACAACCAATCCATTTTTATAAAAAAAAACTTAACCCAGACCTACAGAACAAAACTAAGTCATTTCAAAAGAGAAAAAGCATTTCTAGAAAATGGACATCCTTTTCAACAGTCGCCTTAAGCGGAGATTTTGAAACACCGGAAAACAAAAAAAGGGTCTTCTTTAGAAAACACTCAACGAGCTTACGACGGCAAAAGCGAGAAGTTTTGCCAAACGCTAATGACCAAGAACTCTAAAAACCCAATGAACTCCCAATTTTTAGTGATTAGAACCCCACCTTAAGTATAATACTGAAAACTAAAAAACTGAAAAAGTCGAAAGAAGAAATTCAACTCTATATCGGAAGTTGAATGTGGATGCAGAATCAGAAACACCAACAGAAATCGAGAACAAAAACTCTGTTACAAGAAATCTCAAAAAAAAGCATCTGATTGCAAGTCGACATAAGTCGGGTTACCTAAAATGCAAAGAACTCAAGCAGTAATCCAAAGGTTACAACAATAAAGTCCAAGAAGCTAAACTACACTTGAGTGTACCAAACAGTGAAGTCCAATCCGCATAAACCCAAACAAAACCAAAAGAAAGAAAGAGAAAGAGTAAGAGTAAATAAGAAAGAAAAAAACTTCATTTGGTAATCGATTCATTGCGTTGGAATGTCATCTAGAACTCAAGAAACCGAATAACGGATTAAATCATATAAAGAACAAAAAAAAACTGAACGAGAAAATATTTTCTAACAGTGATCAACAACATCAAAATGTCGACCAAGCAAAAGTACGTAAAGTACAAGAAATAATGTAGTCTATCAAATCAAAAATTAACTAAATTCGTCGAGCAAGAGAAATAAAAAGGAAAGGAAAAGAAGCAATGTTGCAGTGAACACTAAATAAAGTTTTTAAAAGAAAAGAAAGATTGTCTAAAGAACAATAGAAGAAAAGAAAAAATAATAAAAATTAAGAAAGACAAAAGAGGCGGAGAAAGATAAGACAAGATGTGTCTGTTTCGTTCTTCTCTCTGTAGAAGAAACTTCTACCCTAAAGAATATTTTTTTTTCTGTTGCGCTCACTAAATAGGAAGAAAGTTAACTTCGGTAGCTGGCCCAGACCTCATGGGCATTACAAAATTACTATAATCATTATACCAATAAATTCAAGATTTTTGGAAAAGATGGAGTTGGAAGTATGTCTCCGAGCTGCAACAACGTAATAAGTGTTGCAAATATTACGATAGCTTGTTATGTTAAAAATGTGATATATTAAAAATTTTTTTAGTATAAGATTTATCCTCGACACGTTCTCTATTCGTGGTTGACTGTCAAATTTTAAAAGCACGATTTCATTTCTTCCGGTAACGTTTATGTAACACAGACCTCCGTTTAGCGGTATCTACGCCCATCAAAGCTTTCATCATAAAGTTATTTTAGGCAATTTCACGTGTATATGCAGTCGAATTTTGTGTCTATCTGAGCGAAAGCCTATTTAGGGTAAGTTTATTTATATTTTTTGTATTGAGGGTTTAAATTGATTTTTTCATAATTGTTTGTAGCGGGTTTCCATACCTCCACACGTTTTATTTGTCGGTGGAGATAACAAGCAGATGGCATGTTTGGGAAAATTTACACGACGTCACGTTGCTGTAGTTAAACGATTCACGCCGTCAAGATGTTGGAAGCATTTACGATACCTTCTTTTGGAAGGAACTTTTTCTATCAATTAGGATATTAAGTTGAGGGGAAACGCTGCGCATTTACTCTTTGATGATTTTATTATTTAAAAAAGGAATTTGTTTGTGATAACGCCGTATGTACGTTTTTGTGTTAGATTTCATATTACGTTTTTAGTAATACAGGTACGAAATTAGCTAATTCCGTACAGGATAAAATATAACTGTAAGTAGTACAATTTTTATTTTTATGATTAGTACTTCGTTGGTAATCGATTGTTAGAATGACCGTACGTACATGTTAGGTTGCTAACACAGTTAATCATTAGATCATTTTTTGCGTCACAAAATCTTATGCAGCGCGCGTTGAGTCCTTATTTTTTATATATTTTTGTGATTTTAATTTACGAATATAAAGTTATTCCTTTTTTGAATGTAAAAGTTAGACTGACTAGGTCACTTTGCTGTACGACGTGTTGCCCAGTGGAGGGCGTAACTTGTACTAGGCTTGTGATATCAACGCATGTACTAGTGTTTAAAAAATTTATATTCTTAGGCTTATGTACCTTCTTCGCCCTTTTTTTAACTACTGTCTGTGATAAAATAAATATATATTCTGTGTTATCACTTCTGTCGTGTTATTTTTTTTAGCCGCGGGTAGATTTAAACGATGTCTCTCTAATTTAGTCTTTCATCGTTTTGGCGTCTGTTTAGATTTAGTTTATAATCCAAAATCACGAAACCTGCGACTCGATCTCTAGCAACAATTGAGTTAGTCGACGCAATCTTTTTTTGTTACGAGAAAACCAGCGTAACAAGTTATGGGTTCTATTTAGAATAACAGAACTAACATATTATACAGTTTACAATTAGATTTGAAGAGTTGCGGTTTTTAAACATTAAAATAATCTATCTGTAAAAATAAAGATTTGTGTTTGTAAAAAATATAATTCTTTCAAAATACGTACACATTTGGTAAGAGTACCAATATATATTAGCCAAAAGGACTTTTTTCCAACACATACGCTTTGTCGATATTTATTGAACATTTATTTCGCTTAATAAAATATCAGAAACGCCTTGCTACATTTTAGAAACGGAAAAGCGGACATTGCAATTATACGTTCTTTATTGACAGCAAAAAGAAGTAAATTTTATTCAGGAAATACTGATCTATTGTATAAAAACTTTTTGTCATATAGGTTAGATTTTTTTTTAACTGAAAGTTTTTATAATTAATTAGAAACAGATTAATGTCTGGAAAAATTCGGCTCAACTTTGAAACGCAAAACCATTATAAAACTTTAACGCAACGTTACAACGGCAATCGTTTCTACAAAAGTTTGGTTGTACAATAGCTCAGTTGCTTTTGTTCTTGAGGAGACCAAGTTTCGAACTTTAGTAGTAAGGGTATTTTACATAAAAGAAATTTATAGTTGATAAAGTTATCGATGGAAATTTTAAATAACTTGTAGGAAAAAATAAGATATGTAGGTTATTCAATCCAATAGGGATTATAGCTTCATCGCAAGGATGTTTTAATCCATCTAACGAGTTAGATTAGTCTAAATTTCCGAGTTTACAATTTTTAGTGTATTTTGGGTTCATCTACTAGTTTTTTTTTTCAATTCCATTTTTTTCTGTTGTTTAATATCTTATTCCAATTGTTTTTAACATTAGTATGTGATCTCCAAGTACTCCTCCCCACCAAGTTTCTTTAGGTCTTCCTCTACAGCTTTTTTGATTAGGTTGTCACTTCGTTATTTTGTTTATGGTTCTTGTGTGACGACTTCTCATAATATGCCCAAACTATTTCAGATTTCTTCTTGTATTTTTTTTAATAGTTCTAAGTTTATTTTTTTTCTAATGTCGTTGTTGTAATTTTTTAGCGTCTCTAAGGTGTTTCTTAATATTTTTGTTTAAAATTTTCGTGCTTCTTTCTCCGCTGCTGGTAATAACTACTTCAGTATATCACCACCACACTTATCAGTGTATTTCTCTCTGGTCTCTTCGTTTTTGTTCTACACTCATATCTTGTTTTTCTTTCGATTATGTATTGACATCCTAGATGAAACCATTCTTTATTTTTTGTTTTTCTTTGTTTCTTCATATCGATTTCTCTGTTACTGTGATGATGTTGTTTTCAAATTTTTGTTATTTCTGTTTCACTTTCCCATCTCTCTTCTTTTTTTTATTTCTATATTTCGCTTACTTCCTACTATGTATTTCTTTTTTGTTTTTTAAATATTTTTCTTCAAAATTTTCGTAGTTTTTCCTCTTCTTCTGGTAATGCTCACGTTTGCATACCAGTGTTTTGTATATCTTTAATTTTGTTGTTTTTTGTATCTCCTCACTTTTGAGGATAGACTTATTTGCGCAATATGCTTTGTTTCCTTTCCGTATTCTTTCTTTCATTCTTCTTCACCTCCTAAATAGTATATTACTCTACTTTCAGATTCTGTTGTTCTCGGGTCTTTCTTCATTGATTTGTAGTTTGACGTCTTCTGCTTCTTTGTCTATTTTTTCAAGTTTTTCTATCAATTTCTCGGAGATTTGCCGTTTTTTAGTCTTGTTTCATTTTTTTCTTTGCTTTGCTGTTGTTGCTCTGTTATATTTTTTTCGTTTTGCTTCTCTTCCCTTGTTTTTTGTTGATGTAAGTGATATTTCCATATTTTTTTGATTTAATATTCTTTAGTGTTGATATACTATGCTTGTTTTTGCACGTTCTGATTTTAATTTTGTTTTTTTTTATTCTATTGTAGAAAGTTACCAAGTTTGCATTCTTTTTTTTAAGTACTTGTTTATCTACGTGTTTTTCTTTCTTTTAAATATGTTTTTGCTTTATTTTTGATATCTTTGTATTGCTTCCTGGTTTCTTCGTTTTTGTTCCATTAAACCCAGATTTTGTTTTTTGTTCGTTCTCTTGTTTTTTCTCATCGCTGTTTTCTATGGTTTTTTCATAACTTTTCTGTGTTTCTTCATTGTTTATTACTTCCATATTACACTTGATTTCTACTGTGTACTTTTTTTTTGTTTTCTTCCTGTCTTTCATTGTCA